>OZ024722.1:11979075-12579075 GCA_964016875.1 Fallopia convolvulus | reverse complement strand
AAGCGGGAAGCGAGGTTTGGACTTAACGAGATTCTCCAACACCAAGCGGGAAGCGAGGTTTGGACTTAACGAGATTCTCCAACCCCAAGCGGGAAGCGAGGGATGGACCCAAAACCCAAAGTTTTTATTTTTGAGAGAGATTTTGAAAGTTCCACAACCCTTTATTCACAAAAAGAAGTAATGGAGTTCAGAGAGTTTACACAAAATAATTCTTTAATCGGTCGACGTTCCATGTCTTGCTGAGGGTACGCCCCTCGTTGTCTTTGAGCTTAAAAGCTCCGGGAGCAACCTTCTCGTCGAGGATGTATGGCCCCTCCCAGTTGGGGTCCAGTTTGCCACCTTCGGTTCGCCTCAGGACGAGGTTGCCTGTGGCCAGGAATCGAGGTCTCACCTTCTTATTGTGGTAGACGGCCACGCGACGCTTGTATTCCCTGGAGCGAAGGTCGGCTACTTCGCGTAGCTCGTCACGGAAGAGCAACTCGACCCTGATATTGGCCTCGTTCTCTTTTTCATCGAAATCAAACACCCTTGCTGACGGGACCAGGGTTTCTACCGGGACTAGGGCTTCCGCCCCGAAGGTTAGGGCGAAAGGCGTTTCTCCAGTTGCGCGGCGCGCGGTGGTGCGGTACGTCCATAGGACGAGTGGGAGGAGCTCTGCCCAACGACCTTGGGCCAGGCCCCGCCGTTTCTTTAGATCGGACAGGATGCGGGCATTGACGTTCTCCACCTGACCGTTGGACTGAGGATGGGCCACGGAGGAGAACTTGAGGGTTATGCCCAGGTCTGAGCAGAATGTCCGGGTCTCTTCGCAATCAAACTGGGGGCCATGGTCGGTCATGATGGTCATGGGAACGCCGAAGCGGCAGACGAGGTTCTTCCACAGAAAGTCGCAGACCTTAGTCCCCATGATTTTCGCCATTGCTTGTTCCTCAATCCACTTTGTGAAGTAGTCGACAATGACCAGGATATACCGCGCCTGACCAGCAGCCTTGGGGAAGGGGCCGAGGATGTCCATCCCCCACATCGCGAAGGGGCACGGCGCGTGGATGGAGCGACGCTGTGAGGTCGGGGCGTGCAAGAGGTTACCGTGCTTCTGACATCCGTCACATCGCTGGACATAGGCCCTTGCGTCTTGCCGGAGGGTGGGCCAGAAGTACCCCAAGTGGGCGATTTTATGCGAAAGGGTTCGCCATCCTGGGTGGCCGCCACAGACCCCTTCATGGGCCTCATAAAGGATGTGCTCCGTAGCTTCGGTTGGGACGTACAACAAGTTGGGCTCAGCATAGCCTCGACGATAAAGGTAGCCACCTACGACGCAATACCGCGCCGCCTGCATTTTCAGCTTCCTGGCCTGCGCGGGGTCCTCTGGGACGACACCGCTCTCCACATACCGTGTTATCGGGATCCTCCAATCCCCCGTGGTGACAGATAGAACCTCGTTGTTCACACTCCACGAGAGTTTTCTTTCTACCATCACGCGGTTCCCCACTTCAAGGGGGGGGGGGGGGGGGCGGATCCTAACCTCGCAAGTGCATCTGCTTTGGTGTTTGAGGTTCACGGGATGGACTCAACCGCGAAGGTTTCCAGGCACGATACCAAGGTTTTGACCTTTTCTCGATACGCGGGCAGGAACCCCATTCTGGTGGCGTACTGACCGTTGAGTTGGCGCGCCACCAGCTCGGAGTCGGTGTAGACCTTGATTTTCCGGGCACCACTGAGGAGAGCCATCTCGATCTCGATGATCATGGCCTCATACTCGGCCTCGTTATTGGTGGCTTCGAAGGCAAAGTTAAGGGAATACTCCGTCTCGATCGAGGGCCCAGCGAGGAATACGCCAGCCCAACCACCGGCGTCACATTGTGAGCCGTCAACGAACACCTTCCACTCTTCCGAGCTTGTTTTTGTCTCAGGGAAGGTGACCTCCACCATGAAGTCAGCGAGGGCCTGCCCCTTCATGGCGGTCCTTGGGAGGTAGCTGATGTCGAACTCGGAGAGCTCGACTGCCCACTTCGTCATTCGCCCGGAGAGGGCGGGCTGGTGGAGGATTTGTCGAAGTGGGAGGTCAGATAGGACCTGAATGGGGTGCGCATGGAAGTAAGGGCATAGACGCCTTGCGGCGGTCACAACTGCCAGCGCCATCTTCTCTGCTGGGGAATAGCGCTGCTCCGCGGGTTGGAGCACGCGACTCACGAAGTAAACTGGGTGATTGGCCTTTCTGGTTAGCACCGCGCTGACCGTCTCGGGGCTGACGGCCACATAAAGTTGCAAGGCTTCGCCCGCCAACGGGGGCGACAGTGTGGGGAGCCTCGACAGGAAGGCCTTTAGTTCAGAGAAAGCGAGCTCAAGCCTCTCATCCCACACGAACTTGTCATTCTGCTTGAGAGCTGCGAAAAAGGGTAGAGACCTCTCCGCCAAGCGGGAGCAAAACCTCCCCAGGTAGTTGACGGCACCGTTGAGCCGTTGCACCTCGGTGTGAGACCATGGTGACCTCATTGAGAGGATCGACTCGACCTTGGCAGAATTTACGTCGATGTCGCGCTCACTAATCATAAAGCCTAAAAATTTTCCCGATGACATGCGGAAGACGCACTTCTCGGGGTTCAGGCTGAGACGGTTGTACCTGAGAGTGGCGAAGACCTCAACGAGGTCGACCAGATGTTCCTCAGGGGTCTTGCTCCGGACCACAATATCGTCGACATATGCCGACACATTCCGTCCGAGATGGTTCGTAAAGACACGGTTGACGAGGCGTTGAAAGGTGGCCCCCGCGTTCTTCAGCCCAAACGGCATGTATTTGTAGCAATAAGTGCCTCGCTGGGTGATGAAGGATGTTTCCTCCTCTTCTCGCGGGTTCATCAGGACTTGATTTTACCCTAAGTATGCGTCGAGGAAGCTTAAAACCCCGTGACCTGCGGTTGAGTCAACGAGCTCGTCGATCAAGGGCAAGGGGTAACTGTCTTTGGGACAGGCTTTGTTGAGGTCCTTGAAATCGACGCACATCCTCCACTTCCCGCTGGCTTTTTTGACAAGCACGACGTTGGATAACCACCGGGGGTATTGAACCTCGCGTATGAACCCCGCAGCCAGCAATTTTGCCACCTCGTCATTTGCGGCGCTCGCCCTTTCTTCATTCATTTTTCTTCGTCGCTGCACCACGGGGCGAGTGGTGACATCGACGTTCAAAGAGTGCTGGGCCACGGTCCGCCGGACACCTCGGAGATCCTTTGCAGTCCAAGCGAACACGTCGCGGGACCCGGCGAGCAAGGCTTCTAGTGACGTTGCTGACGCCCCCGAGAGGCATTCTCCGAGGTAGATCTTCTCAAACTCGCTCTCGAAAGGGGATATCACCCTTCTTTCTAGCTCTGGAGTGGGGACCGTGAAATCCCGGACTTCGAGGTCGGCCTCGCCGGGAGATTCCACCATGAACACCGGGCACTTTTGTTTTGCAGAGGTTGCGTAGCAAACGCGACCTTCCTTTTGATTGCCTTTTACCTCTCCAACCCCGCCATCGACGGGGAACTTCATCTTCAGGTGATAGATAGAGACTACCGCCTGGAACTTCATCAGGGAGACCCTCCCAATGATTGCATTCCACACCGAAGGCAGGCATACCACCGTGAACTCCACCATCTCGGTCCTCCTGGTGGATCCGGTGCCTAGCGTCATCCAGAGGTCGATGAGACCTGCCACGTCGACTTCGTCTCCCGAGAAGGAGGTGAGTTTCCCAACGTAGGGCTTCAAGGATGTCTCGGAGATGCCCAATTGCTCGAACGCGCCATAGTACATGATGACCACGGAGGATCCCGTGTCTACCAGCACTCTTTACCATCTTCGAGCCCATTTGAGCGTGTACCACCAAGGGGTCGGAGTGTGGCATGTGAAGCCCCTCGGCATCTTCGGATGAGAAGGACAAACCTACGTGGGCCCGCGAGGTTTGGGCGACGCTAAATACCGAGGGCTCATGATGGCTTTCCCTCGCGTATCTCTTCCTCTCTGCCTGGCTTGACCCGGCCGGCGATGGTCCGCCCGAGATGGTATGGATATACCCATCGGGCGCCGTCGCTTGTCCAGACCGAGCCTGCTTCGCGGGCGCCTGCTGCTCGACGTTATTGTTGTTGTTGGCCTGGGCGTGACTTGGGCCTTGCGGCACGGTGTTGGCTCCTGACGCGGGGTTGGCGTGGCCCTTTTCATTCAGGTTGTACGCAGGACCTCCCTTGCCTCGATAACCCCGCGGTTTCCCGCCAAAGCAGTTCCAACCTCCGCCGCCGCCTCCACGGTTGTTGTTCCGATTATTGTTGTTGTTGTTGTTCTGTTTGTTATTGTTGTTTCTGTTGTTGTTGGTGTTGTTGTTGTTGGGGTTATGTGCCTGCGTCACATACGCATCGCGCGCAGCCGGCGCGGCCACTTTTGCCTTCCCCTTGGCATCGGCGACGATCTCTTTGTCAGTTCTTGGTCACGAGCTCTGGTTGGCGGCATCCTCGGCGTACACTTGGGCCGTGATCCGGGCGCACAGGCTTTCGTACGTCGCCGGATTCTTCAAGAAAATGCGGTTCTTGAAATCCCTGATGCTCAGGTTGCCCATGAGGGTGTCGCGCACCGACGACTCGTCGACGTGTGCGATTTCCGCCACCGCGGTTGTGAACCTCGTGAAGAAGGTGCCCAAAGACTCATTTTCCCCCTGCTCGATTCCACGGAGATCCCGCATGTTCTTCTTGCGCTTCCTGGAGCCGCTGAAGTGAGTGACAAAGGAATCACACAGCTGGGCGAACGAGGTCACGGAGCCGACCTTCTTACTTGAGAACCATGTTAACGCGGCCTTCTCTAGGGTGGTTGGGAAAACCCGGCAGAATATCGCGTCATTGTAGGCATTGATGTTCATCTGAACTGCGATGTGTTTTACGTGCTCCTCAGGGTCCGCTGAGCCGTCATAAAGCCCCATTTGTGGCCTTAAGAAGCCCTTGGGCATTGGCGCGTTCCGGATCTCGTCCATGAACGGAGAGGTGATCTTGGCCTCCTCCTGATCTTGGGGCGGTGTCCTCGAGTTGAGCGATCGAGACCTCGGGTAGTGCATCGCGCTCCCCACTGTTTCGGACAATTCTGGCTCCTGCAGCCTCGATCGTCGCGATCGAGACCGCGAGATCTGCATGGGATCTCGGGGCGACCTCTTTGTTGACGAGTCGTTGGTGGAGGACTCGGGCTCCGGCACACGCCTAGGGACGTACGCAGGTATGTACTCGGAGTGAGGCTCACCCTGGGGGGGGGGTACGGGGACGTACGAAGGGGCGAAGCCCTGCTGGTATTGCCCATAAGCCGGGTAGGGATATGGGTTCGGGGGTGCGCCGCCCTACTCGAAGCCTTGGAATGGGAATGGGTTTTGCGGGGCGGCGTACGTCCATCCCGGAGGGACCACGAACAGGCAGCCCGGAGGCCCCGCGGCTGTCCATTGCGTAGTTTCGGGCATGTTGTCGGGGTGTTGAGGGAAGAAATTGTTTGGGCAAGCCATTTTGAGGGAATCGAAGCTAAGGTTTGCACGAATCGAGGAACTACTTAGGATGAAGAAGTTCCCACAGACGGCGCCAGTGATGAAACCCAAAATAAACCGTTCACTAAAAGACAAGAGACGGGATTATTATATTCGATTGTGCGAACACTTGCTTCTTTATTTATGATTTTCTTTACAACGAGGTTGCAAGACTGCGAAGTTACAAGCCAGCGAGGTTACAAACACTTGAAGTTTACACCCTAGACCCCCTACGGTTGTCCGAGATCTCGACCTAATAATGTTCGAGATCTCCTAATTGCTAGACAATTCTAAGTATCGCTTTTTCGACCTCTTAAACGAGGTTGATTTTGCGGGACGACGTTGATGACTTGCGAGATTGGGTAGCGGAGTCTTTGATGTGAATGAGAGTGAAGTGTAGGCGGCTTCCGGGATGGTGTAGCGAGGTCTTTGATGTGAGTAGAAACTTTGTGAGACTTGAAGTCTTTTTGTGGACTTCACTTGTCTGTAGCGAGGCCTTTTAACGATGTTTCGATCACGTCGATCTTCAACGAGCAAGATAGTTCTTGAGTTCAAGATGTTTTTCGACCCTTTTTCCATACGAGGTTCTCCTCTATTTATAGAGGATTGGGGAGTCGAGTTTTGATCATTGTCCGATGTGGGACGCCCGAGATCAAGGGCTCTGATTGGTCTAGAGGCGAGGCAGCTTGTGATTGGCTCGGGAGAGCGGCGCTAGCTGGGTGGTTCTGGTGAGCGGGCGTGTCGGTAGAGTCGGTTACGAGGTGTAGACCTCGTTCCAAGGTTTCGGAGGACCTCGCGGGGGTAGGAGTTTTGTTAAAATAAAAGGTGGGTGTGGTTGTGGGCCCCAGGATCATCCTCGGGAGGCCCGTCGGGTCTGTATGTTCTTTGTACCCCGGGCCCACTTCTTACTTTACTATTTTGAGCATCATCAGATTTAACTAGTTGAACATATTTCTCTCATATTGTCATAAATCATATTTGCATTCATATTTAGATTTATTTTGCATATTTGATTAGTTAGTTACTCAATCATCCATAAACCCCACCCCCCCTTTAGTTCTATTACTTGGCACGCAAGTAAAAACACTAATACACGAGTCTCTGTGGGATCGACCCTTACTTGCCGCTCTACTGAGTTGGTAAAGCTAAGGTTTCTTTGATAGGTATTAACGACCACTGAAAATACCTCATCAAAATTGGCGCCGTTGCCGGGGACTCGTCGCTATTTGTGTTTTTACTTTTGTGCTATTCTTGGTGTTGTGAACCTATCTTATGGTTCATAACACCCGTGCTACTAATCTATGGCTTTGTTCGATTGTAGACAGTTGCAGGATGAACACTTCCATGACTATTTTTCAAGATTTCAAGACCATGTGTTTGAACTTGGTGCTTGGGGATTACGATACAGTGATAGAGAGGTGAACATGGGAGTTATCCATGGTATGAATTTTGAGACAAGGGGATTGGCAAATTACATGAGCAATGAGAGGCTTTTTTTATGGGACCTGAGGAATGCTGGGATTTCTTATGTTTCATGAGCCATCAGAGCTTTTTGGTCGAATCATCTTCCCAACCACCCCAACCGATTGATACGTCTCTTGAGGATATAATCAAGGATCTCTCCAAAGGGGCGGATGCTATAATCAATGAGCACTGTGAGTCTTGTTCTTCATATTTCCATTCTACAATCTCATGTCCTTTTGATTTGTGTGAAAGGAGTGGTGGAATCACATTGGAGTCAAACGATCAAGAGTCAGACACCCATATTCAAGTTGAGGAGCAATCTAATACACTTGATGAGGGTTATGATGATGAATTTGATGCTCAATATGAATTTGCACCTGTAAGGCAAGATGAGGAGATTATCACAGAGCCAAGGGAAGTCTGTGCAGGCATAGAGATTCTTACAGAGCTTAGGGAGCTTGAATCATCTTCACTCACGTGGAGTAAATTGCTTGAGGGTTTTACGGTTTTGGAAGAAGACTCGTTTGTTGACCATGATGACTTCTTTGTTGATGAAGTAGACAACCATGAGGGAGAAAATCAACATGATGCATCTATTAAGTCTCCCACTGTCATGGTGCCCCCGATGTTAGGCCTTGACATCCCATGCTTCAATTTCCCCACCTTCTCACATCCAGAGTTTATGGAGTTCCAAGATGAGGAACCAAGTCGACAACACATGGTGGAAGATGAAGAATATATGGAGTTCATCTTGGATAAAAGTGGTATTGCTGACAAGTGTTTTGATTCATACTGTAAGTATTTTCTAAAGCCACCACTTGTGCTGAATTCTTTTGAGCAATTTCCATTTCATGCTAACTGGGCACACATGTTTGATAAGTTAAAACGATCTTTGAAAGTTATATTATGCATCTTTAATTTATCATTGTGTTACTTATGTTTTTCTGAGATGTGTGCGCAAGGCTTTGACAGGTTACTAAGGGCATTGACAATGTCTAATCTTGTTAAATCATGCTAAGAGTCAAGCTAATGACGTTAAACAAGCGCTTATTGGGAGGCAACCCAATGTTTAGAGTATATTTCCTTTTCGGTTTAATCTTTTGCTTTTTAGGCAGTTTTGTTTGTGTGTTAGATATCCTAGGTCTGAAGATTAATAACCCGAAGAACCATCACCACTATCGGATTTCCCGCAACGCTACTCGGATAGTTAGATCTCTGTGAGTTTTCTCTTTCCTTTACTTTTTACTATACTTTGGGGACAAAGTATGTTTTAAGCATGAGGGAAGGGAATTACTTTTTCATTGCATATAGTTGCATTAATTTAGGTCATATTTAAATTTTTGCATGCATTGATTAAAATCTTGAAAAATGAAAAGAATCAGAAAAATTTGAAAAAAAATACAAAAATATTGCATTTAGGTTCTTGTTTCCCCATTGTTTAATTCCACTTGTGTTTCTATGCTAAGTATGAGTCCTAACCCATGATTTGCATGATATGCTGAAGTTTATATGATATGAGCATGATAATTGATTAATTACCTTGATTATAGGACTGAGCATGTTTTTAGCTTGAGTATTTGATTCATTCTGAAGTTCTAGACAAAACTTTACCTTGTGAGATATTTTTTTGCCTTTCATGATTATATTTGTTCTCTATTTCTTAAGTGTATCACCATGATTATCTACCTCTAGAACTTGCATTAATACTCTTTTTCAAGGCTGCTTTATATGATTAAATGCATGACATTAAAATGATTGAGGCAATGTTTTTTTATAGCCTATTATTTCCCTTCCTACCTTACAAGATCCATGTTCTTGATACCCCATTTCTTTTAAGCTTTAAGCCTATTTTTGATAGCTTCACAAAATTTTCCTAGCCTAATAAGCTTGACCCATCCGGGATTTAGGACTTTAGGTTATGTTTTTGCTTTTGTGTGAGTTATGTATAAGTATGGGGGAGTTGGAAGAAAAGGTGGAAAAAGAGGAAATACAACTCTTGGTTGCAAAGTGAAGAAAAAAATGAAGATGAAAAATATGTTGCAAAGAAAAAGAAAAAAATTGAGCTTAATTGTTAGTAGTCTTCATTAGTAAGAAAGAGTTGAAGCAGAAGTGAAGAAAGAAAGAAAAAAAAGAAACAAAGTGTTTAAATGTGTGTTATGGTGTTGAAAAAGAAAAGTTTGGGAGAAGTAAGGAAAGAAAGTGTGTTGAAGTTTGGGTTTAGGATTAGTTCTTTATCCCGGATTTAGCACCACAAGCCAAATATGATCCCTTCCAAATTTCTCTTTACCTTGGCCCCATTACAACCCTTAAAAAGACCTCATGATTTTTGTTATGTGTTTGATCCCTAACGGTGGAGATTTAGAACGCTGATGCAAGCATATGGTAGTCTAGTTTTCATAGTTGATTTTGAGTGAAACACATACCCTTAAACACTTGAGAGTTTGAGTGCAAACACAATTACCTTGGTGAAGTCTAGAATGAATGAATGCTCTTTACTCCTTGCTTGTTATAATGCATGCTATGAAGTCTTGGTCGGGATTTTGATTATATGTGAAATGCTTGTTTGATTATGAGATGGATGCATGATTGCATTTCTGTGGTGTGTTTCGGATTTATATCTTGCTTGAGGACAAGCAAGGGTTAAGCATGGGGGAATTTGATAGCTTGCATATAGGTATAGTTTAGGATGCATATTTATGTTTATTTTGCATGGTTTTAGCTTAGTTTAGTGTAGTTCTTAGGTTTTTAGGTTTTCTAGGAAATTTGGATTTTGCGCTTGTTTTGTTCGGTTTTGCAGATCTTTGGGTAAACAAGCATGGACGGGATAGATCTTAGTGGACTATGGAGGTGTTTGAGGAAGCTTAGAGTGATACAAGTGAAGATTGGAAGAACCAAGACCCAAGAGCTTTTGTGAAAAGAATGCTTAAAACCGGGCTATGCATTGGAGACTTGTTTTGACACCTCTATTTTGCAATGCTTGGTTTGGGAGCTACAGTGCTCGGATAAAGCTGAATTTTCTATCACTGCAAAGCTAACTCGAAGAGCTACAATTCATATTTTTACTCCGAGTCCAAATTCCAACTCGAAGGGGGTGAAAACAGCCTCTGAAGTGTCGCCTGAAATGCTGAACCGAGAAGTGCCGCGGGCATAACATGAACCTACGCGGCCGCGGCATGTTAGATGAGACCACGCCCTGTGTTTCTACACGGAGAAGTTGGGCCGCGAGTTTTGGGCTTCGAGTTGGGCCTTGGTTATGTGTTTTCCGACTATTTTAATGGAATTTCGGGATATTTTTATCTTTGAATATCTTAGGGGTATTTAAACCTTGTTTTTAGTTTTCTCTCTCTATTATTGTCATAACTTTTGATCAACTTTTGGAGGCTAGGGTTTTTCTCTCTTGAGGCAGACTTTGAAACCTTTGTAAGCTTTTCTTAATTTCAATTATGCATTGCTAAATTTCTTTGTGTTTGACTAGTTATTGAAATCATAGATTGCATACTATTGTGAGGTTTGATTGATTCTCATCAACTTGAATAGGTTTTATTCCATGTACTTAATTGAATCAGAGTTATTCTAGGGTTTTGTTAGATTAGCTACCTAATAATATTTCTAGGTTAATTTACAACTAATCTGATTAAGTCTCGTTCGGGATTGATTAGATAAAGTAGCAACTATGATTGTTTAGACCCGTTCGGGCTATTCAGTTGTAGAAGAGAATAAATCACAAATAACTTGATTAGCTGTTTGCGTTGAGTATTTGTTTCTATCAATACTTTGAACTTAAAGCTGTCGTTTAATTGAATCTAGACGTTGTTCTAGGTTGTTAAATGATTAGGTTTGTTCAGACTGTTAGATCTTTCAACTAAATATAAAGTTTTGGATAACAATCCACGGTAGATTATTCAAGGGAATTGAGAATAAAGAGAATCAATGATCAATAAGCATATCTATGATGGATTTAACTAGTTGAACATATTTCTCTCATATTGTCATAAATCATATTTGCATTCATATTTAGATTTATTTTGCATATTTGATTAGTTAATTACTCAATCATCCATAACCCCCCCCCCCCCCTTTAGTTCTATTACTTGGCACGCAAGTAAAAACACTAATACACGAGTCTATGTGGGATCGATCCTTACTTGCCGCTCTACTGAGTTGGTAAAGCTAAGGTTTCTTTGATAGGTATTAACGACCACTGAAAATACCTCATCAGTATGCCCATTTTGGCGCTTTAGGCGCTCATTATGACGCCCCTAATGTTGCATCTTTATCTGTGGAGATTGTGGTAAAGCATCACGGCATGCCGACTTCTATTTTATCCGACAGAGATCCGATTTTTATTCGTTCTTTTTGGAAGGAGCTCCATCGCCTAAGTGGTACCACTCTCCGACATAGTTCCACTTACCACCCTCAAACGGATGGTCAGACGGAGGTTAAAAATAGGAGCCTGGAGCAGTATTTGCGTGCTTTTACGCAAGGTCGGCCAAAGAAATGGGTTGAGTTTTTACCATGGGTGAAATTAGCATTGAATTGTACATTTCATGAAGGGCTGCGCATGTCCCCGTTTCAAGCTCTTTATGGACGTGAGCCGCCCGCCTTGATTCGCGTCACTCAACCCGCTGGACTCCCTTCGGCGGCACGCACATCAACGCAGGAGCGTGAACAGCTGATCGCGCTGCTGCGTACCAATCTCCGCAAGATGCAACAGCGGATGGTAGCTCAAGCAAACTCTCATCGCCGCGATCTTGAATTTGAGGTAGGCGATTTAGTCTTGTTGAAACTCCAATCGTACCGCCAGCACTCGGTGGCTAAGCCTTTGTCAGCTAAGTTGGCTCGGCGCTTCTATGGGCCTTTCAAGATCACGGAGCGCATTGGCGCAGTTGCCTATCAGTTGGCCCTCCCGGCAAATGCCAAAATTCATGATGTGTTTCATGTCTCATTGCTTCGCCCATATAAACATGATGGCGTGATTCCGACAACGCCTGCATTTCCGCTCGAATACATCAATGATCGGCCGATCTCCATGACATTGCGTGCTATTGCTGAACGCAACATACTTGTGAATGGCCAACCTCGTTTGGAATGGTTAGTAGTGTGGACTGATGGGTCCGAGAATGATGCAACTTGGGAGCCCGTGGATCACTTGCAGCGTGTCTTTGCTGATTTACGCCTTGAGGACAAGTCGATCCTCAATGGGGGAGAGATTGATACGCCATTTAGTGAATCGGTAGAATTGGTATCGAAGGCTTCAACCTCGGTAACGAGGGATGACTTCCTAGCCTCGATATCGAGGGTCCCAGCCTCGGTAACGAGGCCCGTCCGAGAGCGTCGACCACCGGTGCGTTTTAGGGTTTAATATTTAATTAATGTAATTCTTTTAAACATAGTATTATAAACTCCTTAGGTTTTCATTACGGTTCTTTCCCGGGATGCTTTTATTGAACCGTTAGGGCTTAGTATTTATACTCTCTTGTTACTATCTTTTCAGTCATTCAATAGAAAATAGTTTGCCATAATTTTGTCTGTTCTCCCTCCTTTCCCTTCGTCACCCTTTACCCCCGGCCGTCGGTCATTCCTATCGACTTCAACAGCTCGGTGTCGAGCAGCGATTCGGTTTTTGCCTTAAGAACCGTATCAGTAATAAACAATTTTAACTAATTAATTTTCATTTTTAAATACAAATTATTTTAAATTTACCTATAATCAAACCTAAAATTCACATACATATTATTAAGTCCGACCGAAAGAGGGGCACATGCCCCTTCATACCCACCCCTAGGACCGTCTATGCGGGTCGGGTCTGGTCGGGTCAAGTTTTAACGGGTCTAGACACTACCTGATGTTGAAACCGCCAGTCAAACCCAACCAAGGGGGCAGCTTGACTGCTTCGGCTGCAGCACAAATTGCCTCTCAAGCTCAAGCCCCCTCCCGGTCAGAGACTTCAGTTATCTCTCGTAAAATGAGAAAAGTAAGGGCGGTAAATTGTAATTTATGATTAAAGAAAGAGCCAACGGGATCCTTTTCAAAGTTGGAGCAATCCAGCGAGGCAGTGTGCTGGCAAATTTGAAGCCATCCGATTCCACAACCCCCCACGTCCTTCCAATCAACTTCCCGCCCATCTCACTCAAAATTGTTTCCTTTTTCTTATCGCAAATTTGATTTGCAAAATGATTTTTCATTTCAAATTATCCTCCTTTATTTGTGGCAAGTGCAGGTACTGCCCAAGTTCACAACTTTAGATTACCCAAATTGGGATTCTTGATTAAATCGTATCTGCCCCATAAACTAAACTATTTCAATTAATTACTTCTACTATCCATCTCTCTCTACCTCCTCCTGTATCATGTGCGACCTTGTCTTTTTACTAGTCCACTATAAAATCCAGAGAATCACAGAGAGGTTGTGACATAGAAAGCACTTTGGTGGGTGGGTGGGCTGGTTTTTCCAATTTTGAAAGATTCTGCTTAAACCCTTATTATAGGATTGCTTTTCTTGATTTCACAATTTTGCGTTATTTTTTTTTTCTGCGACCCACAAGAGCAAATCAGTCCTCAATCATGCCGTCTGGTGCTAGGAAGAGAAAGGCTGCCAAGAAAAAGATGAAAAATGGGGAAACACACAACAACTCCAGTAGCAGCAACAGCTCTTCTTCCACTCACTCTCAAGGTAACCGCTAAATGACCTGTCTGGGCCTGTTTATTCTTGCAATTCCCCCTTTTCATACCTGTCATGTTCTTCACCTTTAATCAAATCATGTAATTTTGCATTTGCTGTATTCGTGGCTTTGTGGGTTCCAGTCGGTTTTCTTTCTTTATATGTTTGATTTGATGCTCTTCTGAGGGATGAAGAGTTGATTGCGTTTTTCTTCCTATTTTCCCCTCTTCTACTTGGGCATTTTGCATATTAATTCGATTTGGTATCTTGTTTTGATAATTTTCTTCTAAATGGATCAAACCATGTCAGGAGGCGAGGATCTTAGATCCTTGGATGACAGAGAAAGCGATAGAGGTGAGATTGAGAGGGAGGAAGAAGCCAGAATTGTAGACTATGAAGAGGGTAGTCGTACAAATGGCAAGGGATTGTCAGAAGAGATTACTGGAAACACAAGGGTAGAAAATTATGAAAAGAATGGTTCTAGGGTTATTGATGTAACTGAAGATACTCCAATTGTAATTCTGACTAGTGAAGATAAGGAAGTTGCGGTTGAAGAAGTGAAGCCTGTGGATGCTGAGAAGGAGGAATTGAAGGCAGTTGATGTTAATTCTGTGGTGGATACCAATCATGGGTATGTAATTCCCAAGCAGAATGCAATTGCAGTGGAAAGTGCTTCAGTTGAATTGGTGAAGGATGTTGTTTCTTTGCCCCAAGGGATAAATGTTGGGTTTGGGAATTCGGTTACATCTGATTTGGCTGAGTCCGGGTTGACGAAGAATGCTGATTTAGCCTTGCCAATTTCAGATGACCTGAAATCAGAGAAAGTTGAAAGCAAAATTGTTTCAAAGGATGGAGATAAATCTTCAGTTGCTCCACCTGTTGATCCTAATCCTAAGAGTGGATTAAACGCAGTCAAAACATTCGAAACTAGTAATGCTCTAGCTGTAACTACAACTCAAGTGGTGGATAATGTCAAAGAGATTTCAACTCAGAAGCGGTCGATTGACCAGGTAAGCGCTATTACTTTTGGCTGAATTCATTCTTGCTTTAATTTTAATGTTTACTGTTATGTGATTTGAATATGGAATTCCTAATTTTCTTTCTCAGACATCAACTGGTTTGAATCCTCTTCCGGTACAAAGAACTTCCATGATGGGTTGCTGTGGACTCTTTGAGCTGTTTTCGGGCACCAATAGATAGATCAAAGGTGCGTGTAAGTGTAACTGTGGTGTTGCAAATGTCTAGACATTTTACTTTAATCATGTTCTTTAGTTGATAATAGTATGGCATGTCTTGCTAAACATGGTGGTTATGGATGGAATTAGTAAATTATCCTATTTTATGCTCATTTTGCTTCACAAGAAGGCTCCTGATAATTTTTTCATATTCAACATGTTAACAGCATAATGGTAAATGATTTTACTAATTAAAGAATAATTGCTTTCTTCAATCCTATCTGATGTGGGGCCTTCCAGAACCCAATTGAAGCATGTTTGTGCTTGGTGTGGATGGCACCTTTCCATAAAGATTCAGCTGTCCTGTTCAAATTTTGGCTTTGAAGTAGAAAGGCCCCTTCAAACAATGATGGGCAACATTAGAAATCAAAATGGCTTGAAATGCTGTTGAGTGCCTGCTTTGTTATCTTTAGAATTCCATTATTTGAATTTTAAATTTCAAATGGGGCTTTACTTTGAAGGATTCTGCTTTTAAAATTTTTTGGTGGGTGAGGTTGTAGGTTTGTTCATTATATACTATTTAATTAATTAAAGTATATGCGACTTGCCAATTTATTTTGAATGTTTTTTTTAAATAAATGCTAATTTCTTCTGTTTTTCCTGCTTTCTTATCTCTTCAAATTTTCTTCAACTTTATAGTCCTCACTCTTAAATCTTACTTCTTGGCCAATTGTCAACATCTTTGCTTCATGAAATTTGATCTTTCAAGGAAAGAAGCCATATACATCATTATGTAAACTTGGGTTTTCCTCAGTGTAAATCCAAAAACATAATTCTACAAGACCATTAATAATGCCTAGGGATCATAAATAATTTTCAGCTAGGATGATTGTAATTTTGAAGAAAGAGTTGGATATGACCATGTTATCCTACTTTCTCCTTCTGGCCATTCTCAACTGATAGAGCTTTCAGAATTAACAAAAAGTTACACTCATGCCTAAAATTCAAGTCTCATGGGTTTCGAGTTAAAAGAAGCCTTTGTTTGTTGCTAATAAAATTCTAGTATTATGAATCAAACTCTTGCAAAAGCTGTTTATACAATTCAGATTATTTGTAAACTTTGCTATATATCAAACTGAAAATTCACCTTACCAAGATTCAGGTATCATGGGCATTTTGTGTAATGTCATTGCGTATAAGGTTTCTGCTTGCTAATACTTATTATCTTGGATGATTTGCTCCTAATTCTGATGGATCTTGTGATTCATTTTGAGCAGAGGTCAGGATCAAAAGGGTTTGGCGCTGAAGGTGAAAGCTTGTGCATGGTCAAAACAAAACGCGCTGTCAAAACCCAGCGACGATACATGTACAGAATATATGCTTCACCCTTCAGATCTGTTCTAGAGAATGATACAGCAGAGTTGTAAGTGGTAAAAGTTGGAACTGAGTTTACTGTTGAGATCCAATTCTGGAGATTTCATGTTTGTATGGTTTTTCTTTGGTTTTACTTCCTGTTAAGGAGCCTAGCTCTCCATTTTGTTGGCAATATGGCTTACATATGTTGCTCTTTTATCTTTTATTTTTTTTGAAATATAGCAAGACTGCTACTTGGTAGTTGGTACATCCTTGTTAATAGTTAGAGCATCCACAATGGGCTCTTGTTCGGATACATCATGTCAGTTTTAATATATAATATGCAAAGTGGGGAGTGTCCCGATGCAATTCGGTGCACAGAATGAAACTTGGGACAAAATCCATGAACCCGGTGCAAGCGTGTTTTGCGCGCGTGAGTAGGGGTGTCAATCGGGCGGGTCGGGTCGGGTTTGGGTCGGGTCAATTCAATTTCGGGTAAGTTCGGATTCGGGTCAAATTCGGATATTTTGAAAATTGGGTCAAATTGGGTTGGATCATTTCGGGTCGGGTGCTCAATTAATCGGGCAAAGTCGGGTTTCGGGTCAATTTCGATCGGGTCATTCGGTTTTCGGTCCAACTTGATTTCGGATAAGTTCGGTTTCGGGTTTAGTCGGGTTTCGGGTAAGTCGAGTTTTGGGTTTTTCGGATTTTGGGTGAATCGCTTTTCGACTTTGGCCGAATTTCGGGTTAATATAATTTTGAGTAAGCCGGATTTTGATTCAGACCATATATCGAATGATTATTTTTTGTAGTTTAACTACTCTAGGGTCTAAATATTTAATGTAACATTTAATTTAAACATAATTATAATAAATATTCACTATTAGTAATATTTTATAGGCCGAACGACCGAAAACCACCCTTATAATATGCCATATTGCTCTAAACCACCCTTTTAATATCAATTTACCGAAAACCACCCTAATAAGGGCTTTCGTTAATAAATGACCACCCGCCCCCAACTCCCGTCAAAAAAACCGTTAGTGTTGTATGCACATGCCCCATTATTAATTTTTTAATGTGAAATAAAAGTACAAAAAAAGGAAATGGGCCAAAAAAATGAATCTCAAGATCAAACCCTAAAATTCGAGTTCAAAGAAAATGAATCTCAAGATCAAACCCAAAAATTCGACGATTGGTGCGCTTAACCCTAAACAAAGGCGAGATTTGGGAACGGAGGGAGTTGACGGCGAACCAGTAGCAACCCAAACTGCACAAAGGCAAGCCAAATCTGGATTGGAGAAAAGTGAGCCCGTGATTTTGGTGGTCGAAGTTCAAGATCCGAATTCATTAATGTTGTCCCCGGCAAGGTCACTGGTGACAATGAAGTCATTTGAGTTCAAAGAAAGGGTTAAATCGTGTTGGAATTTTGCTTGGTAGACGTCGAGGCTGTCTTTTTTGTGCAATAATTAGTTTTAATTTATTAGGTATATTTATAATAATATAATATAATGAAAAATAAAGGGTGGATTTGTAATTTCATACTTTAGACGGATTGTTTTGACGGGAGTTGGGGACGGGTGGTCATTTGTTAACGGAAGACCTTATGAGGGCGGTTTTCGGTAAATTGATATTAAAAGGGTGGTTTAGAGCAATATGGCTTTTATAAGGGTGGTTTTCGGTCGTTCGGCCTATTTTATAACATAATGTAATTTTCGGATGGTTTCGGGTCGAGTAACTTCAGATTTTCGGATGGTTTCGGGTCGGGTAACTTCGGATTTTCGGATGACTTCGGGTCGGGTAGAATCGGATATCGGGTTGCATCAGGCTAGTCCATTCGGGTATACTCGGTTTTGGGTTAATCTCGAGTTCGGGTTTTTTCGGATTCGGGTCAAATCAGTTCGGGTCAAACATGTCTCGGGTATAAAACTTTTTATTGTTTTCTCGGGTTAGGTCGGGTTCGGAGTCGGGCGGGTCGGGCGGGTTTTTCGGGTCGGGTCAAGTTTTGACATCCCTACGCGTGAGTGTGAGCAAAACGTGGTGTTTTGCTGCCGAAGTCCCAAAACGCAGTGTTTCGAGCAATTTTCTGGCGAAAAAAATAATAAGAGCGTCACGCGTCGCACTCGCATTGGGCGAGCGCGGCCCGCTCAACGGGCGACGCGTGGCGCTTGGGGCAATTAAATTGCCCATTTGGGCAATTTAAACATAAAAAAATACCATAATTCATAATATTTTTTATCTTTCCATAGACACCAATATTGTATATATTTGACTATATTGAATTTAAAAGTATATTTTTGGGTTGTTTAGGTATTTTTAGAGTTGTGTAATTATTTTATTTAAACAATTGTATATATTTGATTACCTATAGCGAGACCACCGCCGCCGAGGGTTCCACTGCCGTGGGGCGCTGCCCCTCAGCGAGACCACTGTCGAAGGGCAGCGAACTCCCTGTCGGGGGCTCCGCCCCTTGGACCCTTGGTTTTGTCCCTTTGTTTAAATTGACCACCGCCGAGGGGGGTTGCCCCTCGGACTCCCTGCAGGGGGGCTCCGCCCCCAAACCCCTGGTTTTTTATGAGTGTTTTATCTACCCCTGATTTTTTATAAGTGGTTTTATATGCCCATTGTTTTGATGGTATTATTTTGGGTTGGAAAACCCTAATCCGTGGCTATATATTCATGGTTTTAGACAGTAGAAGTTGCAACCTCTCATTTCCTATCCTCTCCCAATCTCCACTATGGATCCATTTCAATTTAACTCTCAAAACCCCTTCCACTTTGGGAGTCCGGGTGATATGGCGTACTATAACCAACTCCTCTCTCAATCTTCTGGTAATCCAAATGCCTTTGTTATGCCTCCTTTCTCGTCGAACTTTGTTCACACTCAACCGCCTCCAACGCCGATAAGCTTCGGTGGAAGTGTGGATCTTTCTTCTAACCCAGACTATAGCACCCAACCAGAGGTTGTGCATGGTGGTGGATCTCATGGGAGTGATAGGGTTGCTCCTAGACAAGCAATTGAAAAGCGTTATTGGGAGCCAGACGACATTGCGCTCCTCATTACCGCTTATGTCAATTGCAACACTGATCCAATCCAAGGCAACGACCAAAAGTCCACCACATTTTGGCCGAGCGTTGCGGAGAACTACGCTCGGTACAAGAAAAGGCATCAAGCTCCTAGACAGGCCCGGCCCAGCTGGGCGATGGCCCATGACCCAGCTTTGTTGGGGGCCCAAAAGTTTTATGTATGTATATATCTTATTCTAGTATTAGGGTATTTTTTTGAGTAAGATAGTAGTAGGGTATTTAATAACAAAAGGGATAAAAATCTGATGGATCATAAAAGATGTAAAAGAAAGGCCCATTAAGCCCACATACACACCTAACCTATAAAAATTAAAAAGAAACATTAAAACAAAAATTATCAGAATTAATGCTTCATACCTCTATCCTACGATTTTGTCATCATTCCCCCCATTTCCCAATTCTATCTACCAACTCCCTCCCTTCTTAGAACCAAAGGTTAAAGAGACCATTCATGAACATTTACCTATTATCATAATGTTGTTATTTAGATATTTTGTATTTTCTATTCAGGTAAGACTAAAACTCAAGTTTACTTTTATAATGGAAGATGTGAATTTAATGTTTTTTGGTGATGAATGCTATTATACATTTTTAATCATTAATTAATTAATATTTAAAGTAGCAAAAATGTGTTGTTAAAGGTAAAAATAGATATTTTTACATAGATATATTTAACACATAACAGGTTAAGGCGCCCTAAAAAAAAATTTTGCCCTAGGGCCTCTAAAATGTTAGGACTGGGCCTGCTCCTAGATCGGCAAGCATATGTAAGACGAAATATAATAGAATTAACAAGGTTGTTACATTGTTTGTTGGTTGCTATAACAGGGCTAACAATACACGAGCTAGTGGCGAATCGGATCCGGATGTTTTTGAGAGCATTGTTCAAGGTGTAGCTCCAAACATATCCTTTACGGTGAATGGCCATCAATACAATAAGGGATATTATCTCACTGATGGTATCTACCCAGCCTGGGCAACATTTGTCAAATCCATTAGCCTCCCTCAAAGCCGTAAAGCAAAACTATTTGCCAAACGCCAAGAGAGTTGACGCAAGGATGTGGAAAGGACATTTGGAGTCTTACAAGCCCGATTTCATATCGTTCGCAATCCAGCTCGCTCTTGGTACGGAGCGTTTATTAGAAGAATAATGAGAGCTTGTGTAATTCTACATAATATCATTGTAGAAGATGAAAGATCCGAATACGAGGCTAATGGATATGTGATTCCTCCATATGATGAGCCAGAAGGTGAAGGATCTAGCTCCAATCGAACCTTCTCAACCGATAGACCAATCGATATGACCAATTACTGAATTACATCCAGAACAATCTTCAACTTCGCGATAGGGATACACAAAACCGATTGAACGCAGACTTGGTGGAGCACATTTGGACAACATTTAGGCATGAGTATGAGTCGGATTGACATATTTAAGTTGTATGTTGTTTAATTTAATATCTCGTATGTTATTTGTTGTGTGTTTTCTTACGTTGTTTTTTTATGTTGAGATTTACTTTGTTCCAAGCTTTGAATTGCATTATCTATCTAATTATGATGTTCATTTTCTTTAATTTTATATATCAGTATCCGCTTAATTAAGAATAATATAGTATATAAAATTCTTAATAAACCTACAACGACTTAAAACTATAATTTTAATAAATAACAAATTTGCGATATAATTTTTATTTATTAATTACATCCTTATAGTCAAATTATAATAACATTTTTTATAACGAGGGGTACATATGTAATTTTTATTAGAGAAAGGGGTATACTTGTAATTGTATTTGGAGAGAGAAAAAATATTGAAAATGGGAAAAGTAGGGGTTCATGGGGTGCATGGATGTAGAAAAAATTGTAATTGGGTGCATAGCTGATGTGGCAGAGAGAGAAATGGAAAAAGTAGGGGTGCATGGCACTGTAGCTCGAGCATGGTTGTGGATGCTATTATGGGGCATGAATACCGGTGAGAATCTTCTAGTTCAATTTTATAGTCCACTTTGCAATTCACTAGCTTTAATTGGGTTAAGTGATAATTTTATTATTATTTTCTTCAAATATAACTCGACTACAAAATGGACTAAAAAAGTGTACTCTACTATCCTTGCCCAATGTGAGTTTGATAGGATTCTAGTTATTTCATTCCTTTTCATATTTTATTCCATGTTATTTTTCTGGCATTAATTTAGTCCTTAGCCATTAGTCTTAATAGGTAGCTAAATTAGAGTCCTAAATTTTAGCTTGGTGAATAAGAAAAATCAGCTTTCGTGATTTTCAAAAAATCAGTCCCTAATTTCCTGAAAATCAGCCTATGATTTTATGTATTAATTATCAATTAGCAGGATACTTATCTCCTATATAAGCCTAAGCTTGGGTCAGTTGTAAGCATCTAGAAAAATTATCAATATATCTGAGTATTATTCAGCCAATTTGCCTAAGTACGAGATCCTTGTGTTTAGTGGTTAGCCTCAAGTGAGATTCTCCTTGAGTGGTTCTATCATTTGGTATCAGAGCCGTTCGATCTGAGTGGCAATGAGATACTATTCCGCTTTCAATCCACCACCACCCTCAACCACAAATCTACAACCACCATCCACAACCCTTAATCATAACCTTAGATCTCAACTAGTTTCACTTGTTTCTTGCTTGGATAAGCTTTTGCCTTTTCTAAGCACTGAGATTTCAAAGCCCATGGTACACTACAATGGTGATCAACCCCTCAACAAAAAATAGGAAAAATCAACTGAGAAAATCCACGAGGAAGACAGCTTGGTCCCCTTGGGAGAAGTTGACAACATTGAGCCAGAAACCATAAAGGCTGATTAAAAATCTGATGTAACAAAAAGTCCAAAAATTGAAGAAAATTTAGTTGAAGTTGACAAATCGACTGAGAAAATCCATAAGGAAACCTTTTTGGTCCCCCTAGGAGAAGTTGACAAAGTCAAGTCAAAAGCGACGAAGATTAAAGAAAAACCAGGTGAAGCAAAAATTCCAAAAATGGCTAATATCCCCAATCACAAGACCACTCCTCAGACCCGCTTTATTGGATTTTCTTCTTCCCTAACCAGCCTTGATGAATCAAAAACTCGAACTTCAAACTTGACCTCGCTCGATCTTAAAGAAAAGCCAGACAAGCCAGCAACTGGTCGAGACATCAATGGACCATGGGAAAACTACTTGAGGGTTGTCACTTAGGTGAGGAAAGTGCCTCGATTTCGCATTGAGGTCAAGGTGAATTTTGAGGGGGGTGTAGTGATAAGATTCCGGTTATTTCATTGCTTTTCATATATTATTCCATGTTATTTTTCTGTCCAAGTCATTAATTTAGTCCTTAGCCATTAGTCCTAATAGGTAGCTAAATTAGAGTCCTAAATTTTAGCTTGGTGAATAAGAAAAATAAGCTTTCGTGATTTTCATAAAATCAGTCCTTGTTTCCTGAAAATCGGCCTCTGATTTTATGCATTAATTATCAATTAGCAGGATACTTATCTCCTATTTAAGCCTAAGTTGGGTCAGTTGTAAGCATCCAAAAAAATTATCAATATATCTGAGTATTATTCAGCCAAATTGCCTAAGTACGAGATCCTTGTGCTTAGTGGTTTGCCTCAAGCGAGTGATGGTGCGCGGAATAAACACTAAGTAATCAAGGCAAAAACCATTAAAGAGATCATCGGTTCAATACTATTTTGCGTCCCCGCTTGAGAATCGGATGTCGGCTGCCGAAGATGGGCTTGGCCCATTAGGCGGTGTGCACATGGATAGTTAGCCCAATACTATATAAACCCATGGTCCACTAAAAAGGCATCAACCTCAACAAATATATACGTCAACTTCCATGCATGGCAAATTCCATGTACGTAGTCTATGTTCATAAAAGAATTAATGAAATTTCCTAGTCCATTAGCTTATTAGATGCTAAAAGCCCAAATGGAGTAAGTCTACTGCAAACCGCTATTTGCATATACTTTCCACGTAAGGAGCAGCCAAATTCAAATTGGTCAAGAGGCTAAACATCATTTAATGGTTTATATCTATCCCACATCGGCCATTTGCATACAAGCAAGCAGCTATCCATTGTTATATATATAACAAGGCTATGAGATACTTATAACGATCGAAAAACCTCTCCGGGTTAGGAATCTTTTCTTGTACCTAGATTCGATGTGTTTGATCTCCGAGTGAGATCACGCTATTTACGGTATAAAGTCCAAAAGGCTTTATTTGTAAAGAGGATTACAAAACAATCAACTGAAGGGTGGGGAGGAGGAATAATCTACGTACGAAAACTGTTTGGTTGTACGAAAACCCGAGAGTTAGTATTTAATATAATCCCGTTTATAGCACGTATTATTTCGGGTTTCATCACCGACACCGTCTATGGGAAGGGCTCTCCCTATCCGACCTACTCTTGGGTAATAATCAAGTAAGTGCATCCTCTTCCCTCTAGTTAGCGTGTCATTTGTGTGCAGGCTTAGCCGCAGTTTCTGTGCAGTGGGCCACGGGGTTCGCCCCTGGTGTGTGCGGGCTTAGCCGCAATCTCAGTTCGGCGCGCCACGGGGTTCGCCCTGGCGTGCGCGGGCTTAGCCGCAGTTTCTGTGCAGTGGGCCACGGGGTTAGCCCTGGCGTGCGCGGGCTTAGCCGTAGTCTCTGTGCAGCGCCCCACAAGGTTCTCCCCTGGCGTGTGCGGGCTTAGTCGAAGTCTCTGTGCGGTGCGCCATGGGGTTCGCCCTAGCGTGCGTAGTCTCGGGCCATAATCTCCGTTGTGGCGCCTCGCGGGGTTGGCGACAAGTCTCTTGGGAACGAGGTCCCAAATCTTGAAAAGCGTGCGCAACCCGACCGAGGCTCGGGGTTGGCGACAACTCTCTTGGGGACGAGGTCCCAAATCTCGAAAAGTGTATTTGCGGCGCGCCACGGGGTTCACCCCTTGCGTGCGCGGGCTTAGCCGCAGTCTTTGTGCGGCGCGCCATTGCGCAGTCTCGGGCCATAATCTCTGTTGCGGCGCGTCGAGGGGTTGGCGACAACTTTCTTGGGGACGAGGTCCTAAATCTCAAAAAGCGTGCGCAACCCGAGCGAGGCTCGGGGTTGGCGACAACACTCTTTGGGATGAGATCCTAAATCTCGAAAAGTGTGCGCAACCCGAGCGAGGTTCGGGATTGGCGACAACTCTCTTGGGGACTGTAACACCTCATCTTATAATCCGGGTTGTTACCTGGTTGTGGATCACACCTGAGTCCACCAAAACAAGCCTGACAACAAATTCACGAACATTGGACCTTGCAACAAAGGCACAGCAAGAAAAGCCAAGAAAACATCCAACTTATCATTTTTAAAACAACTCGATGACCAATGTGAATGCAATTGACTGCTAGCACTAAAGCCAACCTTCCGTCTACCAACATCAACTCAATATTACTATTAACTACACTCTCCTTGCAACTAGGGACTCAAGCCCTCAATTCCCACTAAGACACGTCACGTCGAGTTCGAGCATCATCATCCAAGAATTGATCTCTTGGAACATTCCCCATACAAGGATGTTTATCTAAAACATTGGAAGTGGAACACATTAGCTAACAATCCCGGTATGGGCCGACCCAGCAAATCAAACATGTAGAACAAACATAGATTATCAAAATAACGCACTCAATCATTCATATACATAACAAACTAATATGTACACCCAAAACACGTCATATAGTTATATAGACTAGCATATCACTTCTCAAACCAACACTCAATTCCACAACAACAAATAAGCACGAGATTAATCAATGTAATGCTCATGCAACATATATTATAACAACCAACAACAATTCCTCCATAATCCAAACCATAATCATTCTCCAATTCAGGCAACCCAAACCTGCCTTTGAAACATGGTACACGGCTAGCGTGCGCTAAGCTCATGCCCATTTTCTTTCCCATCACCCTTCTTTCCCCAGCTAAGCCTCTACTAGAGCACTTGCCAAAACAATCAATTCTTGAAGGTGATCTCCACACGCCGCATGACTATGTCCGGGGTCTCTTCTCCACCGACTTGTCCGTGTCCATAATCACACCCGCAGAGATCAAGTTGCACACAATAAAAATCATTGAAACTATTCCAATAGCTTTCAAATATGAAAATATACTATGGAAGAATATTCCAAAATAGAAGACCACACATTCAATTCACTAGCTTAACACATAACATGATCGTAAGCTAAGTAAGTCTAGACGACTTACCTTGAAGACGAATTCTCTAGGCCAACAAACAATAACTGACATGCAAAGTGGTCCCCTGTTGTCAAATATAACAAAAGATTTCTCAACAACGAGCTCACGGAACACTTCTTAGTTGTATACTCAAATTCTACAACTTCCTAATCGATAAACGATTTAATTTCCGAATATCGATATATAATAAATCCTTAGTTAGTATGCTTCAAGGAGCCATCTTGGCGAAATTATAACTAATTATCCGCTTCACTTTTGAAACAAATTTCTAAACAAAAAGTGTTCCTCAGTAACAGTTCTTAAAGGTTACCAAATCTCGGATCAAACGGATTAACAACGAATCCCGATTAATTATCCGAAGTCCTTTACCTGCCAATTGGTATCAAAACTTGTATTTGCTATAACTGAAGATCTGGACGTCCATTTCTCGAGCGGTTTGAACCTGTGGGACCGTATCAACGTCAAGATTATAAAAACCCTAAATTTAATTAGCAAAGCGGTACAGAAAGGCCCTTACGGTGGCTCCGTAATCAACCCGCTAATTAATTTTGATCGTATATACCTTCACTCGAGCCCATGGCTCGTTTGGCTCGTTAAAGGCTCGATCCCCGAGCCCAAGGGTGGCTGGGCGTTGCCCGGCGGCGGCCCTTGCGATGGGTGGTGGTCGGACAAGCTACCGATCGTCAGCGACGTCGCTTGGCGAGGCGAAAAGATGACCGGCAGTGACAAGCTCTTTCCTCCCGAGTACGTCGTCGTTCCGCCTTGATTCTTCGCTGGTTCTGGCTCCTCCTAGCAGCAGCAACATGGCAAGGAAGAAGAAGAGATGGGGTGGAGGAAGAGCTAGAGGAAGAAGGAGGCGGCCGGCGGGGATGGAGAAGGCTCGCCGAGTTTGTCTTCCGTCCAAACTCTCTCGCACTCCTCTGTTTGCTTTTGGTCAAAAGTTCCAATTCATCCTCATCCAATACGTAAAAAAAAATTCAGCTTTCCTCCCTTACTAAGAAATTGGAAGTCGGCCTAATAGAATTTCCCGTCTCGGAACGGGACTCGAGTTAAAACGGTAAAATTATGTACCTCGGGTGGAAAAACTCACTAAACGAAAAACATCCCGTAAATTATGTAGACCAATAAAACCAATTTTCCATGATTTTATCTTGCTACCTTCAATTTTTAAGGGTTCCGTTTCGTATTTTAAATCCTTTCCGGTACATATTTAAAAAGACGGCTTATCCAATAATTATTCTTTTTCCACTGAAAAATCCTAGAATTCACACCGATCCATAAAATTATTTCTTTGTGATTTTAGGATATCACCAAGAATTTTCTAGGATTTAATCTCCAATAAAAATATTGGATTAAGCGTTAGAACGAACAAAAAGATTAAAAAGGATATCCGGAAAAAAATTCAAAAATATCCTTAAAAACCGCAGTTATTACAGGGACGAGGTCCAAAATCTCGAAAAGTGTGCGCAACCTGAGCGAGGCTCGAGGTTGGCAACAACTCTCTTGGTGACAAGGTCCCAAATCTCGAAAAGTGTGCGCAACCTGAGCGAGGCTCGGGATTGGCGACGACTCTCTTGGGGACGAGCCCGCTCGGGGTTGCGACAACTCTCTAGGGTACGAGGTACCAAATCTTGAAAAGCGTGCGCAACCCGAGCGAAGTTCGGGTTTGGCGACAACTCTCTTGGGGACGAGGTCCCAAATCTCGAAAAACGTGCGCAACCCGAGTGAGGCTCGGGGTTGGCGACAACTCTCTTGGGGACGAGGTCCTAACTCTCTAAGTGGACGAGATCCGCTAATTCTCTAGAGGACAAGGTCCTAACTCTCTAAGTGGACAAGTTCCTACCTCTCTAAAGGACGAGGTCCTAACTCTCTAAGTGGACGAGATCCGCTAACTCTCTAGAGGACGAGGTCCTAACTCTCTAAGTGGACGGGGTCTGCTAACTCTCTAAAGGACGAGGTCCTAAATCTCTTTAAGGACGAGGTCCTAACTCTCTAAGTGGACGGGATCCGCTAACTCTCTAGAGGACGAGGTCTTAACTCTCTAAGTGGACGGGGTCTGCTACCTCTCTAAAGGACGAGGTCCTAACTCACTTAAGGACGAGGTCCTAACTCTCTTAGGGACGAGATCCCTACTCTCGAAAAGCGCACGCATCTCGAGCGAGGCTCGGGGTTAGCGGCCACTATCTTAGGGATAAGATCCTAAACTCTATAAAATGTGTGCGACCCTAGCGTGGCTTGGGGTTGGTGCCTAATCTCGGCTTTAGGGGGCGAAGTCCTAACTCCCTTTCCAAAGTGCGCGCTCTCTACCCGATCCAAGGCTTAGATCGCGTTGCATGGCTATAACCGATAAAGCGCAAGCATCTTATGCTAGTTGGTGCACCTGTTTATTATCTCATTGCCCACGTGGAACGAGCACACCAAGCCAAGGTGTTGTGATGGTGCGCGGAATAAACACTAAGTAATCAAGGGAAAAAAACCATATTAAAGAGATCATCGGTGCAATACTATTTTTCGTCCCCGCTTGAGAATCGGATGTTGGCTGCCGAAGATGGGCTTGGCCCATTAGGCGGTGTGCACATGGATAGTAAGCCCAATACTATATAAACCCTTGGTCCACTAAAAAGGCTTCAACCTCAACAAATATATACGTCAACTTCCATGCATGGCAAATTCCATGTACGTAGTCTATGTTCATAAAAGGATTAATGAAAATTCCTAGTCCATTAGCTTATTAGATGCTAAAAGCCCAAATGGAGTAAGTCTATTGGAAACCGCCATTTGCATATACTTTCCACGTAAGGAGCAGCCAAATTCAAATTGGTCAAGAGGCTAAACATTATTTAATGGTTTATATCTATTCCACATCGGCCATTTGCATAAAAGCAAGCAACTCTCCATTGTTATATATATAGCAAGGCTATGAGATACTTATAACGATCGAAAAACTCTCCGGGTTAGGAATCTTTTCTTGTACCTAGATTCGATGTGTTTGATCTCCGAGGGAGATCGCGCTATTTACGGTATAAAGACCAAAAAGCTTTATTTGTAAAGAGGATTACAAAACAATCAGCTGAAGGGCGGGGAGGAGGAATAATCTACGTACGAAAACCGTTTGGTTGTACGAAAATCCGAGAATTAGTATTTAATATAATCCCGTTTATAGCGCGTATTATTTCGGGTTTCATCGGCGAGATTCTCCTTGAGTGGTTCTATCAGAGTTTTTAATTTTTTGAATGAAAGTAAATTTAACAAAATGTGACTTAGATAATCCTAGGTGTTACATCCATCCCTTCTTCTGTATCACTTCTCTCAAGCCGATTCTCCGGTGTTTAAAAAGGAGAGGCTATATAGAACCAAAGGAGATCATGTAAACTAACTAAAGTTTTATTAATAGAGAAACATCAGTTCTTATACAGGAGAAGAAGAAGAAGACACTCTCGAACCCCGGGGCATTGGCGTGATAGTCGAAGGGTGAGGGGTTTTGGCAAGTGACCCGTGTTTGAGTGTGGGCGTGAGCAAGTGGGAATTGCCTTGCGGTTGAGGTTCTTGCACCTCTTTCTAGCCTTGGGGCCCATCCTATCTCCACTCACTCGAGCCCCACTCGCTCGATACCATTGTGCTCCGCGATTTACCATCCTCCATGATGACCCAGTGCAGGGTGTGGTGGGGGCGCCTCGGGTGAGCGTATCACCTTTTTGCTTTTGCCAAGACAATCTCAGACAAACCTAATAGAGTGTGAACATAATATTGGTAAGAATGTAAGATAATAAAATAGCCTAAAATAATAAACTTAGCATTGAAACAATATTATTATTATTAGGAGAAGATATCTTGATGATTTATTCTATCTTATCATGCCCCCTCAAGCGGGACGGTCAGAACAAGCAATTCATCATTTTGTACATGTTCACGAACAAAATGGAATGCCAAGGCAACGTATTTCATTCGTGAAGGGAAAACATGATTGGAGTTAAGGAAGAGAGCCGCTTGATTATCGCAATACATGATTGGTTGGTTGAGCCGTGGAACACCTAATTCTTGAAAAAACGAGCACATCCAAATCAATTTCGAGGCAGTATCAGCCAAGGCTTTTTATTCGGCCTTGATGGACGATCGAGCCACAAAATATTGTTTCCTCAAGCTCCATGATATTGGAGTTCGATCATAATATAGAATGTATCCAATGGTAGACACTAAGGACTTGTTTCACTTTCCCCATAAAATTACTTTCTATCAAAAAACTACTTTTAATATTCTTGAAATCAGTGCATCTCTCTCTACTTTTTACGTTTTTCAAAATAAAAAAATAACTTTTCACCCAAAAACTACTTTCTACCCACAAGTAAAACAAGCCCATAATCATCTCGATTGCTAACCCAATCGACATCCGATAAGGCATGTAATGAGGGTCGAGTATCTGCAACAATGGTAATACCAAGATCGGATGTGCCTTGAAGATATCGCATGAGTCGTTTCAATGCCTACCAATTATCTGATCTGGGTTTTTACATGAACTGAGACAGACGGTCGACGGCAAAGCCAACATCCAATCGTGTGAGAGCCAAGTTTTGAAGGCTCCCTACCATCATATGAAAATCAGTGGGTGATGGAAGCATACTACCAGTGTTCTTTAGAAGAGGTGCGGTAGAGAGCGGTGTTGAAGCCGACTTGGTGTCCGACATACTAGCTTTGAGCAAGAGATCATGGATATACTTTCGTTGGGATAGAAATAAACCAGTTGGAGAAGGCATTACCTCTATACCAGGAAAGTAGGAGAGCAACCTAAGATCCTTGAGGGAGAATATCTTAGCCAAATGAGTGATCAAATTGTTAAGAGCAGAGGGTGAATCGCCAGTGATGATAATGTCATCAATGTACACCAACAACAAAATCATAACTGAATACTGACGAAACACAAATAGAGACGCATCAGAGATCGTCATGTGAAAGCCAAGGAGTTGCAAGTAATTTTTCAATTTGGTGTACCAAGCGTGTGGAGCCTACTTAAGACCATAAATCACTTTCCTTAACTTGCACACTTGAGTCGGTTTGCTGGTATCGACAAAGTCGGGAGGTTGTGCCATGTATACTTCATCATTCAAAGTACCTTGGACAAAGGCATTGTTTACATTGAGTTGCCGGAGTGGCCACTTGTTTATGATGCGTACTGTAACGAGCTTGAAAACGGGAGTAAAAATTTCGGTATAGTCCCAACCTTCTCGTTGATGAAAACCTTTAGCGACTAGTTAGAAGAGGCTTCATCATCAAAATCGCTCCCCGAACAATAGTGTATCTCTCATTTAATCCCTTGAGAAAATCCATTAAACGTTGATTCGTCAAGTTTTTGAATAGTTGCTAAAGATACGCAAGTGCACAAAGGAAATCCCTAGAAACTATCTAGCTCATACCAAAGAGACCTTAATTTTGTAAATTAAGTAGAAATTGAAGTCGCACCTTGAGTTAGGTTATGAAGCTCCTGCCGAACTGAGTAAAGTTGTGCTACACTCAATTGGCTAAAGCGTGCGTTCAATTCCTCCCAGATTCTATGCGAAGTCTTGATGTAGAGAAGGCTTCTTCGAATTTCTGGACTTAAACCATTGAGGATCCATGATTTCACCATGTCATCACATTGAATCCACCGGTTGTATTTAGGATCTGTAGCAACTAGCTTAACAAAAGTTCCATCAATGAAACAGGTCTTGTTTTTGGCAAATAAGGCAATTAGCATGGAGATTCTCCATTCACCAAATCCGGATCCATCAAACACTTGAGCAATTAGATTCAATCTTGGATTATCGCTAGAAGTGAGATGATAGGGATCGTAGTTGTCGGGAACTTCTGCTACTGTCATTTTTCAAGCTATTGAGCAATTTTCAGGTAAGAAAACTCCAACTGAAGGGAAAACAAGCTAGATTGATGCTCAGGACCAAGAATTACAGCTCTTATACCATGTTGTTGTAACAGAATTGAGAGCGATCGTAGCTCGAAGAAAAAGGAAAAAGAGATGAGAGCAGGAAAGAAGAAAAAGAGCTTTTTATGTTGTTTTTATTATGTAAAACTTGGAATGAAAAGTGCATACAACTTGAGTATTTATACTCTTACACTTAAGTGCTTACAGACTTGTATCGCTAAACAGAAATATCAATATATACCAATAAAAACACAAGACAACCAGCAAATCCCTCTTGGAAGACTTAACTATGTGGTAGGTTGGCTGCGAGATTTGCATTACTTCTTTGCTTAAGCTTTCACGTGTTAATTGAACTCAGAGATTCCACTAAGAACCCTATTATGGATGGTGAGAGGGGTTTATATAACTCTCTTTTTTTATTGATAATTAGCTTCTTTCCCTTAAAGAAAAAACTTTAGAGAGTGAGGTCTCTCTTTCCAAACAAAAATAGACAAACAACATATGTCCCTCAAGTTGAGAGGTGATGAATAAGGTGGTGGGTCAACGGAACTTCTGATACTCACAAATACAAACATCTCGATCTTTCTAGTTCCCTAGTGGCCCTCCCTCCCTTTGCATGATTTGAACAAGGTGAATCAGGTGATGTTTCACCATGAGATAAAAAATAATATAAGTAGATCTAGTAGGATTTCCCTAGTCCGACCTGATAACGTAACTACAATTCAGTACATTTGAATAGGTCAATTGACCAAGTATAAGTTGTTTACTGTATCGCTAGAATTGTGGGATTTATGACTCCATTAGATAGCTCAAGTTTATTGTTTTGTTACTTACGTTTTCTGTGTATATAAACTGATGTAAACTTCACTGTGATCATCAAGGAATTCAACATATTTTCCACTATCTTATATGGTATCAGAGCGTAGGCATTAAAAAATTTTCTCCCCCTGTTTCTCATCCACCATGGTTGCCCAAAACAACCAAATCAACAACTTATAGTCCTAGCCAATGCCTCCTCCTCAAATTTCAATTTCCAAATTCCAGCCATCGGCATCAAACTTGATTGTGACAATTTTTCTCTTTGGCGCACTACCATTATTTCCGCCTTAGCGACCTTTGATCTTGGAGCCTATATCTTTGAGCCCATACCACCATCGGATACCCTCTCTATACCCGATGTCGATGGCGTTGTGGACACTCAACCCAATCCAGATTTCGTCACCTGGAAGCGTGATCGTTTCTTCCTTCTATGGATCAAATCTACTCTATTTGAACGCGCTCTTACCCTTGTTGCTCGGGAGACCTCTTCTCGGATGGCTTGGCTTTCCATTGAGAGGACTTTTCAGGCCCAAACTCGGGCTCGTCGTATGGCCATGAAACTCCAAATTCAAATTCTTTCCAAAGGGCCACCCATGCTTGAATACATTGAGTGCAAACCCTAGATTGCATATTCTCTTGCGGAGAATATGCATCCTATTTCTGATGAAGACCTTATTGGTCATATTTTGAACGGTTTTTATTCATCATATGGGCCTTTCATTACTTCCTTTATGATGAAAACAGATGTTGTGTCGGTCGATGATCTTTCTGACTTGCTACTCCAGGAAGAAGCCCAACTTGAGCAAGAACATGCTCGCCAAACTGCAAGTCAACCGACTCTCCCCCAAATTCAGTCCAGCAACCCATTGCTCCTGCAACCCACAAAGTCAGTCAGTCCTCTAACCGCTTCACGTCGTAACGCAAAATTCCAACAATGGTTCCGGATCATCTTTTGTCGCTCGTGGGACTGATTAGCGTCGTCGCAAGGTTTAGTGTCAGCTCTGTGGGAAGCCATGACATGAAGCAATTGATTGTTGGTAGAGGACAAACCAAACTGATTATCCCTCTCGTCGTCCCAACCCCCTGGATCAACCGAGTATAACAGCCCGTCTATTATTGTTGATCTGGTATGGTATTTCGACACCAGCTCTACTGATCATGTCTTCCCTGATATCCGTAAGCTTGCCATCTCAAAGAACTACAACGAGGACGACATGGTTCAAGTTGGAAACGGTAACCATTTGTCAATTTCTCATGTTATTTCAGGTTCTTTGCCTAATCTCAAATTGCCAAGTGTGCTTATTGTGCCTGAACTTACCAAAAACTTACTTAGTGTGTCTAAGTTAACTAAAGACAACAATGTGTTTATGGAATTTTGGCCTCACTCTTGTTATGCTAAGAATTTTCAGGGCAAAACAATCCTCCAAGGGAACGTTGAAAATGGATTATATCGCCTCTCTCCCTCTTCAAATAATCAGTCCACTACCATTGCTCTAACGGGTGTTCGTACGGCTCTAAATGGATGGCATAGACGCCTTGCTCATCCCCATGAATCCATTTTAAGGCGTTTAGTTTCTTTATTTCAATTTCTTCTTACTAGGGCTGGGACTTTGGACCCGAAAAACCGAAAAAACGAACCGAACCGAGCGGTTCGGGTCGGTTCGGGTCGGTTTGTGAAAATAAATGTGGTAAAAAAATTCGGTTCGGTTATTTTAAATAATTCGGGTTCGGTTCTCGGGTTTAAAAAAAAAAAAATTAAAACCCGAAGACCCGTAAATACCCAGCCCTAAATTAAAACCCGAGTTTTAATTATGTAGTAGCGCGACTGTGCGAGTTTCGACTTTCACTTTCACGCCGTCGTTCCCAATTTCCCAATTCCCCTAGCCGTCGTTCTCGTCGAAACTCGAAGGTGTTCCCGTCGTTGCCATTTGCAGAACCCTCACCGGCCTCCTACGACTCGTTGTCTCGTCGCCTCTTCGCACCCCGTCGCCCTAATTGTGCGCCGCCGGGAACCATCCCAATTCTCACGCCGCCAACCCCCTTTCCTTGGTCTCGTTCGTTCCCTCTCCCTTTCCTTCACTTCTGATTTTTGAGCGCCTCTGGACAGTTTTCAAGTGGTGGAGTCAAGATCTGCAGTTCGAGACATCGAAACGATAGGTACCTTCTGGATCGAATCCGTTACACAATTAGCTCCTCATATCGATCCACTTGTTGATTTGGTTTTTGATAATTAATCAAGTTATTACACTTGTACAGAAATTATAATTCACATTGATAATTTGATATAGTATAATTTTGTAAGTGATTACTCTTGTATTACTTGTAGAGTTGTAGTTGTATGAGACGATTTTGGAGTTTTTTTTCCATGTACGTTGTAGTTTGATATAGCAATTTATTCATTTTAATTGATTGTATTATGTCTTGGTTCATTTAATTCAAATTGTGATTGTTTTTCTTCTGAGATGATCGATTTGAATGCTTACAGGCTTACAGCAATTATCAATCAAGTTGACTTAATTGGATCAATCCTACTTTATGCTTTCATAGATTATCAACCATTATATATCCCCAATAGTTCGTTGTTGATCATGATTAGTTTTGTGGGTTTACTCAAATTTTGAAGTCTCAAGTTTTACTTTCTTTCTTTCACAAGGTTAATTTTATTAGTATTTTGAAAGGTTGATTTTCAAGTGATATGGCATGGTGATGGTGTAGCTAGCTGGTAATTAATTAAAGGCCTGTGTGTGTGAGCAGTCAACGTGGTGGCCTGTGTGAGACTGTGTGTGAGTAGTACGTAGGGGAGATGTTTTAGAGGTTTAAAACTTTAAATTAAATTATTTAAGAGGGGCAACCCAACAACAGCTAAAGTTTTAATTCTGAATTTTTGCTAATGGATTTGCTAATGTTTTAGTAGTTTCAATTCTGAATGTTTTAGTGGTTTTATTGTTTTAGGGATTTGCTAATGGATGCTTCAACACAACCAGAGGGCGATGTCGGACTCAATGAAGAGTGTGGTTCCGATTCAAGCGACCGTAGTGATTGCAAGGAGGTTACTCATCAGACAATTCAGACTAACACATCCACTGCAGTCACGAGTTCAAAAGCCAAAGCAATTGCTCCAGTTCGTCCATCAAAGAGAAAGCGGGAAAGGAAGGCAATTGAGTCGAGGTCGATGGTCTGGTTGCATTTCAACAAATTTGATGAACCAATTATCTCTGAGGTCGATGGAGTTAGCCAGTAGGTGGGAATAACAAAGAAGGCTGAGTGTAATTACTGCAAAACAGTCCTTGCTTGTGATTCGAGAGGTAATGGGACATCTTCTCTTAAAAAGCATATTGAAGTTCATTGCAAGAAATATCCTAGTAGCTTAGCTTGTGTGAATGTGGAGGATGGGAAACAAGCTCATCTAGGTTCTGAATTGGTTGAAGGATTTAATCGTTTGACTACTAGAGTATGGTCTCAGGAAGCTTGTATTGATGCTGCAACTAAGATGATTGTGATTGATGAATTGCCATTCAGTGCTATAGAAAGGGCTGGTTTCAAATTGTTTTGTGAGGTTGCTGTACCTAGGTTAATATTGCCTTGTAGGAAGACAATTGTTAAGAATTTTTTGAGAATGTATGAGGAAAAGAAGCTGGAATTGAAGAATGAGTTGCAAGAAGTTAGTGTTTGTCTTACAACTGATACATGGACTAGCTGTCAGAACATCAACTACATGGTCATAACTGCTCATTTTATAGATAGTGTTTGGACAATGCACAAGAGAATCCTGAATTTTTGTGTTATTCCCAACCATAGTGGGAATACAATTGGAAAAATCTTGGAGGATGCTTTGATTGAATGGGGGATTGAGAATGTGCTAACAATTTCTGTTGATAATGCTTCTCCTAATAAGCATGCCATTAATTACGTGAAGAGGAGGATGATGGGTTGGAGTAAGAAACCAGTATGTGGAGGAGAGTTTCTCCATGTGAGATGTCTTCCTCATGTCATCAATTTAATTGTAAAATCTGGTTTGAAAGAGTTGGAAGGCTCAGTTGCTGCAATTAGGAATGCAATCCGGTTTGTTAGGAGTTCTGCTGCTAGGACAGATGCTTTCAAGAAGTGTGTTGAGAAGGATAAGATTGAATGTAAGAAGATATGCATTCTTGATGTCCCAACAAGATGGAATTCAAGCTACATGATGCTGGACACTGCACTAGAATTGAAGATGGCATTTCAGAGGATGGCAGATGATGATCCATTGAATTACAGAAGCTATTTTGATGAGGAAGAGGACTTAAATGATGATGAAGATGAAACTCAAGCTCAAAAGGGTGGAGGAAGAAAGAGAGTTGGACCTCCTAAGGATGTGGATTGGGAAAAGGCAGAGTGTTTTGTCAAATTTCTTAAGGTTTTCTATCAAGTCACAATAAATTTGAGTGCTTCAATGGAGCCAACTGCACACTCTGCATTTCATGACATTATAAGCATCAAAGCTGAGCTAGATGATTTGACTATCTACCCACCAGATGAGAGCAGCAGTGAAGTAGATCACATTCTATATGACATGGCAACAAAGATGACAACCAAATTCAACAAGTATTTCACCTCTCTAGATGACATAAATCCATTATTTCTAGTAGCTCTTGTTCTTGATCCAAGATACAAGCTCAAATACCTGGAGAGACAAGCTGAAAGGATGTTATACTTGAGTAGCACTGAAGTTAAGAGAATATCAGACAAGGTGAAAGCTTTGATGATTAAGCTTTGTGACAATTATGGACCTAGTGGTTCAAAGAGGTCTACAAATTCAGAGAGTGGAATTGTAGTTGAAGGCAATAGTCAGGGAAGAAGAAATGGAAAGGACAAGATGGGTTGCTCAGGAAAGAAGAAGGCTATGCTAGAGGATTGGGACAAACAACTTGAAGAAGGTGAAGACTTGGTTGTAGGTCATGAAGTAGATAGGTATTTGCTTGATCCTATTGAAAAACCTAAAATAAGAGCTAAATTCAAGATAACTGAATGGTGGAGGGCTAATGGGAGCAAGTATCCATGTTTGCAAGTTGTTGCTAGAGATGTGTTGGCAATTCAAGTGTCCACAGTGGCTAGTGAATCAAGTTTTAGCACGAGTAAGAGGGTTATTGATCCTTATAGAAGCTCCATGACACCTAAGACTGTTGAGGCCTTGATTTGTTACCAGAATTGGTTGAAGAGTGATACCATCATTACTTTGGAATACCTTCCAACCATAGAAGAAATGGAATTCTATGAAGAAGTTGAAAAAGGTAATATAGCTTAAAACTATTTTATTCTTTTATTTATGTTTCAACTATATTAAGTTTTATCTAAGAACTTTTTCATTCTTTTATTAATTCTTGTGTCTTTGTGAATATGTAGAGAGGGAAGAAGAAGTCAGACAAAGAGCAGCTTTGAAGTCTACCAACACTATTAGCACAAATGCATCTACAACTGTCGAACCAGCAACAAAGAAAAAGAAGCTCACCAAGGGGAACAAATAAACAAGTTGGTTAGTTAGTATCTCTTTTTTTTTAGTGACTAAAATTTAGTTTATTCACTTTATTGATTGTATTCTACAATAGTGCAATCTTATATGTGTTTGTGTATTTTGTGTGCAGTTTTCATCTGTCCAAGCTGGGTGCCTGCAGATTTGTTGGTTAGATAGGCTTAAAGAAAGTTCCATTTTCTTTTATTTTGGCAGAATTTAGTTTCAGTTGATGGATGTTTTAGTTTTTTTTAATTCAATCAATTTTAGTTTCAGTTGATGGGTTAAGCACAATTTTTGTTCTGCTCAGTATTTCATTAAGATTATGACTTGAATGCTACTGAGAACTTGATGCTTTTTGATTTGATGGTGTTTGAAATAGATGAGGCTTACTTTTAGTTTTTAGCTTCTGAATTATTTACTTGTAGCTCTTGATTGTAATAGGAACCGAATCGAACCGAACCGAATCGAACCGAATTTTTTACTTCTAACTTTACTCGGTTAACCGATTTAACCGAAGTTAGGAACCGAATAAAGTTCGGGTACGGTTATTACGGTTCCTCACTAAAATTCGTAGGAACCGAACCGAACTAAAAAAATTTTTTTACCCTGCGGGTAGGCTAAAAAAAACCCAATAACCGAAGTATCCCAGCCCTACTTCTTACTTTTAATAAATTTGCAAATGTTTGTGATTCGTGCCAACTTGAAAAAAGTCACCGCTTTCCTCTTGTTACTTCTCAAATTATTTCTAATAAACCGTTTGATTTGGTGCATTCGGATCTTTGGGGACCTTCCCCCATGTTTTCTATGAATGGCAACCATTATTTTGTTCTCTTTATTGATAATTGCACTAAGTTTGTATGGATATACTTCTTGTCCCACAAATCTCAAGTTTTTTTCCACCTTTGTGCAGTTTCATACTATGATAAAAACACAATTTAATTGTCATATCAAAAGCCTCCAAACTGATTTGGGGTGGGGAATTTCGCAACCTTTCCGCCTTTCTTAAAAATTGTGGCATTGATCATCGTATTTCTTGTCCATATACTCAAGAACAAAACGGTGTTGTTGAACGTACAAATCGAATAATTGTTGAAAAGGTCACTTTATTAGCACAATCATCTTTTCCAAAAGAATTTTGGGAACATGCTTTTAAGACGGCCACCTATCTTCATAATCGCACCATTACACCAATACCCAACTATACATCTATAAAAAATTATATAACAAGAATCCAGATTATGGTTTCCTAAAATCCTTTGGTTGTCTATGTCATCCTTTTTTAAGGCCCTACAACAATCACAAAATGGATTTTCGATCCTATCCATGTGTGTTTTTGGGTTCTAGTGTCTCTCACAAAGGCTACCTTTGTTTTCACAAACCATCTACTAGGATCTATGTCTCCTGTCATGTTGTCTTTAATGAAGAAAAATTCTTATTTGCTACTGAGCCACCGACATCCTCATCTCCCATTATAGTTGCCCCCGAATCAACTTCATCGGGTCTCCTTGAGCAAACTGCAGCTATAAACACATGTCCATCACCTCCTCCTTGTCCCCAAACACCTTCTTCAGCACCACCACATTCTCCAACAACTCCTCCAACCTCCACTCCACCTTGTCAACAGCCTACAATCAGTTCTCGAGCCAAACATTCCAATCGTGTTCCTTCTCACTACCGACCAGCTGACAAAAATTAGCACACGATGGTCACTCAATCCCGCACCAATTCCCTCAAACCCAAGGCCTTTCCCACCGCCCTCTCCTCTGATCCTAATTATGAACGCTCAACCGTTACTCAAGCTCTTAAACACACTTGTTGGCAAATTGCAATGGAAGCGGAATATGATGCTCTCATTCGAAATAACACTTGGTCTCGTGTTTGTCGACCTACTAACGTCAATCTTGTCAGTTGTAAGTGGATTTTCATGATTAAACGATACTCGAATGGTTCCATTGAACACCGTAAAGCTCGGCTTGTAGCCAAGGGCTTTAGCCAAAAGGAAGGTGTTGATTTTTTTCCACACATTCAGCCCCGTTATAAAACCTACCACCATTAGATTGGTTCCTTCTCTAGCTCTCTCTAGAGGCTAGTGCATTAAACAAGTTGACATCAACAACGCCTTCTTGAATGACGATTTATCTAAAGAAGTTTACATGGAACAACTGAAGGGTTTTGAGGATATTTCTAGGCCTACTCATGTGTGTCGGTTGCACAAGGCTATATATGGGCTCAAGCAAGCCCCGACGGTGTGGTTCAACAAACTCAAAAATCATCTTGTTACTCACGGTTTCCGGTCTTGCCAATCAGACACATCTTTGTTTGTTCATACTTCTCCAACTGCCATCCTCTATACACTAGTACATGTTGATGACTTAATAATCACCGGCAACAACACTGATGTCGTCAATCTGTTAATTTTTTTAATAAGACTTTTCCTCTCAATGACCTTGGTGCTCTAAATTATTTTTTGGATTTACATATTTAAAGAACGTCCACATGTCTGACTTTGTCCCAACAAGGCTACATACTTTATGTAATCACAAGCAACAAAATTTTGGAATCCAAACCTATATCCACCCCTGTTGATCCTGCATCTTGGCTCGTTCGACATGGCGATCTATTTACTGATCCAAAGCTGTACTGACAGGTTGTTGGTTCTCTTCAATACGCCACCATCACCCATCCAGATAGAGCTTATGCCGTCAACCGTGAATGCCAATTCATGCATGCTCCGACTCACCTTCATTGGCAAGCGGTCAAGTGGATTTTGCAGTATTTAAATGGCACGTTGCACAATTGTCTACATTTTAGACCCACTTCTGCTACGTCCCTACTTGCTTTTTCTGATGTCAGATGGGTATCGGATCTTGATGATAGTCGATCACAATATGGCCTTGCCATATTCCATGGGCCAAATCTCATTAGTTGGACATCTCGAAAACAACGGGTCGTGGTACATTCCAGCACTGAAGCAGAGTATCATTCGCTCACTTATACTGCAGCTGAACTGATGTGGATCAAACAACTTCTCAATGATCTTTGTGCTCCGATTTGTAAACCACCAACTATCCTTTCCATATCATATTATGTTTTTTTATGGAATATCCTATTATCAGTACTAGGTCCAAACATATTACACTGGATTTTCACTTCATCAGAGGTCAAATTGAATCAAGGGACCTTCAAATCAGTCATATTTCTTCAGTAGACCAACTGGCTGACATATTTACCAAACCACTCGGCAAAGATCGAGTTGCTCAGCTTCGATCCAAGCTTCAAGTCCGTCCCACACACGTCCCGCCCTTGCGCTTGTCGGGAGGTGATAACGCAGCTACAATTCAGCACTTCTGAATAGGTCAATTGACCAAGTCTAAGTTGTTTACTGTACCCCTAGAATTGCGGGATTTATGACTCCACTAGATAGCTCAAGTTTGTTGTTATGTTACTTACGTTTTCTGTGTATATAATAAACTACTGTAAACTTCGCTGCAATCATCAAGGAAGTCAACATATTTTGCACTATCTTATACGACCGACCAAATGTTACACATTAGACCACCCATTTCCAAACTTAGAATAGTTTCATCAGTTTTATTGTTGTCAGGAGGTGCTTGGATGGGTCGTGTATGATTTCCATCCACTTCAGGGTTGGGTGATTGGGTGGGTCGTGAATGTAATTGGCAAAGATGCAATGACTGAGTAGAGATCCAGAGAAAAAATAAATTTCAGTTGGGCTAAATCATATTCTGGATATTTTCACAAACGGTAGGTTGTTAGTTTGGGAACAATTGCTGCTGAAGAATCAGGAATTCAGGATGCAGACGTGAAAAATAAGATGGAGGATTTGACAAACAGCAAAAGAAAAGTAATGGAAATGTGTGAACAAAACAAAACAGTAAGCCAGCAATCTCAGCCGAAAGATGGTGATTATTGTAATAATCTTCACTGAAAAATCAGGGAATAATGTAACTTCATCACTGATTGCATTAGCTTATAAACTTGTAACATGTAAGCAGAAGTTTAATAGTAACAGAAAGCCTGTGAGATCAAAGCTAACTGTGTCGCAAGGCTGCTTTGAATTCAATCTTTGCCCGTTTAACGAGATGCCCAGACACTAGAAAAAGCCAGTGCACCAGATACCATAGGCAAAAATCAATCAAATTTTCCAAATCAAATCACAACAATCCTTTATAAAGGAATTTCATAGCAATGGAGATCAGATGGTGATGCATGTTAAAGATTCCTCATTTGGAATCAGAAAAAGGTGGTTGGTTGGTTATCCTCATATCTCCAGCAAAAAACAGAGAAACAAAAAAATAAGAGCATAGCCAAATGCTTAAAATTCCAAAATCGATCTACTCAAAAGATCAGATACTAAACGTCAATCACCATCATGCACTAAGTACATGTAAGACTGGGGCGACAACAAAATATCATCAAATCAATGAGTGATTCTAGAAAATAAGAAGATATAGGGGAAAATTGAAGCAAATAAGGAATTGAAATTCGATGCTTGACAATATACGAGAAGAGAAGGATGAAGATATAAATAGGGGAGACGATTCCTGGCTTCGGCGGCCAGTTCTCTCTTCATAGTGACCTACTAGGGTTTATGAGTTGATATTTAAAAAGAAAAGCTGTTATTATTCTATTTGATGGGCTGGGCCAAACTAATTTCTAATATGGGTCGTTTATACCATTAGCCCATTAGCCCAATATAATGTCATCCGGCCCACTTTCTATTAGGAATATGTAAAGGACGCGCGTGAAACTAAAACTAAATATTTCAATATTCCATGTGAGCAATCTCAGCCGAAAGATGGTGATTATTTGACTAATCTTCAGTAGAAAATCAGGAAGAAGTTAACTTCATCATGGATTGCAGAAGCATGGGAATCAAAGAAAAAACAATTGGGAATCAGAAAGAGTGTCTTTGAGGATGCATATATAAGACTGGGGCGACAAAACAATAATCATCACATCCAACAAGTTCATTTAAGATGCTGATTTGTTTGATTTTCTTTAATATGTAAGCAGAATTTTAAAGTAACAGAGAGCTTTGTAACATTAAACTAACTGTGTCGTAATGCCTGATTTGAGTTCGCTCTTTGCCCGTCTAACGAGATGCCAAGACACTAGAAAAGTCCGTGCACCAGATACCATAGGCAAGTCAACTTTCATACGAAAACTCACAAAATAATAGTTTTATTTCGTTAAGAAAAAAGATTTTGATTGGATGGAGATCAGATGGTAGTGCATGTTAAATATAATCATATGGTATCAGTAAAGGTGGATGTGTATCCTCATATCTCCAAAACTAGACAACTTTTAGGAAAAAACAAATCAAAGGCTTCAAATTTTGATTTCAATTCACTCAATAGATCAGACACGATTAGTCAATCACCATCATGCACTTCTAGGTGCATATAAGACTGGGGCGACAATTAAAGATCATCATGTCCATGAGAGTTTTTTCTAGGAAATCTGTGTTAGTGCCAAAAAGAAAACAGAAGAGGGAACGAACACATTTACTCTTTGACTGCAATTCACCGATTGAGAGCTGAACCTTGAGATTGGAGGAAAAGAAGATGATGAAACTATATATAGACACAGAGAGGTTAAGATTTCCACTGTTTTACCCATAGTTTCGGCGACCTGCGCTGCTTCACAGAGGGAGCTAGGGTTTTTGAGTTGGCAATCAAAATTTGAAACAGAGAAGATTGATTTCTGGACTGATAGGGTCCATCTAGCGGACTGATATTGTTTTGGATGGCCCAAATCAATATTGAGATGGGCCTTTTTATTCCATCAAAGCAATATATATACACATTTGACGAGCACACTGCACACATTGTTTATGTAGTAATCTTTCGGTTATGAGTACGAGTATCACCGATATCCATATCTGGTGTTTCGTATATTCTAATATCGATATCAACATGATATTTGTTATTTGGTATATGAAGATATCGATATCAAAGTGATATCATAGTTTTATTTTAATGTACAAATAAAATTAGTATATTAAAGATATCACTCATATCCATAACCATATTTGACATCTTGATATCACTCATGCACATACATTGATATTCATAATCGATATCTCATATCTTAGATATGAATACGAAACGAGACTTAAGTTGTTCGTGAGTAACACTAAGAGTATATTCAATGGTTGCCCATATCTATTACCCAAATTCACATTTGAAATAAATTGTGGTTCAAATGCACTTGTCATTATGTCAAGGCATTGCCCAAAATAAGTTTTGATCATCACCATGCCCAATTTTCATTTTGTCATCACTCTCTTTCTTCCATTTATTACACCCTCCGATCTAAAATATTGAACGTTTTGCTATTTTACACACAAACTAGAGTGTTTACCCGGGCTACGCATGGGTTATGTTTTTCATGTTATTAAAATCAATTTTTTTTTATTTTTTAAACATAATTATAACCAAAGTTTGGATACATATATTTCATAAAAAATTGACATTTAATTTTTGGTTTTAGGGATTAGGGTCAAACTTTGAAATGCAATTATAGAAAGTATTGTCATAAATACTCATTGCAAGTAAAAAAAGATTGGAAGCAAACTTTTCATTTTTAAACTTCGCAATGATTTTTCTCCTTGTTTTCTCAAGTAATCTCTTTATTTTTCTACATTTGAATTAGATTATGCCCTTAAATATTTTATAATTTTGATCTTGTAATTAATATTTTATATAATCTTTTCGATCAAGGTTACCCCATTTTTTCTTTTAACACTTTGAAGAATCCTGAAAAAGAAAATATCATAAAAATAATTTGTAAAACTTGACACTTAAATATTGTACTTTTTATTCATTTTGTGCCCATTTATGAAAGAAAAATTATTATACTTAAAATATAAAATATAGCAAATAAAGATTAAAATATAAATACTTTTATATAATATAATTTTCTTGGACATGCTCTCAAACATTTTAATTGTTTTGATTGATATTCATTATTCAGACATTCAAAAGGATATAACACTTATATCCATGCAATTTTATGTGTATATCCATCTATGTGTCTCTTCTTTACTACCAACTTGATTTCTTGTAGACTCTTCCCAAACACTCTTATAATATTTTTTTCAATTGTTGTGAACATGTATGGGGATATAAAATATTGATATATTCCATATGTATATTTTGGTGTCAATGTGAAGAGGATGAGGTGAATTTTTATATTAAAAAATTTAGAGGTTTAGAAATATGAAAGGTTGATTAGAAATGTGAAAAGTTTGATGTGTTTAATAGATATCCAATTCATTAGAGAAATTAATGGCTCAAAGAGGATTATTGTTGCATAAATTGGTAGATCAAACGTCTTTTTTTTTTTGGAATATTTCTTGCATTATTGTATATAAGCTGTATTAATTGATTGACTCTTGGTCTTCTTGGCTTATTTGGACTCTCTAAGTTTAATAAGTAGAATTAGTCATAAAATAGCCATTTTTCTTCTTTATAGTACATAGATAGATTGTTACAAATCATGACTTATATTTCAATTCCGTTGGACAATGAATGTCAAAAAGCATAACCTTACTAAATATATAGAAGATATATAGATAATTAGTAGGGTAATATGAAAGGTTACATAATCTAATACATATCTAATGTGAAAGTAAGTTAAAATTATTTATTATTTTCATACTAATTAATTTGATAGATTTTTAATATATTAAAAATAAAATAAAAAAACAAATTTTATAAGATTGAATTTTGAATCTTTGTTACAATAGTCTACTTATTAGAGATTCTCACTATTTTATTTTATCCAATCATCTAATGATTCTTTGTAAAAGTCGAATAGATTGTTATAGTACTTTAAAATTTGAAAGGTCAAAATTACATCGTTAATCACACATTATAAAAATTTGCATTTTTTAGAAGAAAAAAAATTGTACAACTCTTCCCAAGGTTCTTCCTCCAAAATTGCTTTTTCTAGTATTATCTTCATTTGACATAGATTGTGCATTCAAATATTTTATTATTTGAATCTTGTAATTAATATTTTTTATAATAATACTTTTGATCAAGGCCATTCCTCCTTTCACTTCTAACTCAGGAAAAAAATATTAAAGAAAAATGTCATAAAAATGATTTATAGAACTTGACAATAGAAATTTGTATTTCGTATACATTTAGAAATAAATTTGTATGTCCAATCATGAACTAAAAATGAATAAACATAAATATATTACATCAAACCAAGAAAAAACATATACATTACCAAAGAATTTTGTACTTATATATAATTCAATTGGACATGCTCCCAAACATTCGATCGTTGTTCAAAACAATATTCATCTTTGAAAGGAAATGTCACTTGTTTCCATGCATTTTTGTATGTATGTCAACCTATTTGCTTCTTCCTCACTATCAACTCGACTTCTTGAAAACTCTTCCAAAACTCTCCTCGTGTAACATCCCCGACCAAAGTGCATACATCATTTTGCATTCATATAAGATTAATAGCATATGCATAGCATATTGGTATGATATATAGTGAGTTTTTAAAAGTAATATTTATTTTCGAATTAAGTTTATTATATTTTAAAAAGTTTTTAAGTAAAAGTTAATTAATAATTATTTTAGGGTAAAATTTATAGTAAAGCAGATTTAAGGGTGAAAAATGTAATTTTTTCAAAAAAATTGCCGACCTCTTAAAAGTTGAAACCGACTTTGAGTGCATATATTTATATGTTGTTTTTATTATCAACTTACGTAAACAAAGAAATATGCAGAGAGATAGTTCGAGAGAAGAAAATGCTTGATTTTGTTGGTTTTAATTTTTGTTGTTGGATCTAGTACGAGATCTCTTCTATCGGGTTTTAATCTTGAAGTACAAGCGTTGTTTGGTAAGTTTTTAATTAGTTAATGGTTTATCTGGATTTTTCTAATTTTTCCACATCTAGATCTATAGTTGATTTTTATTTGAAAATCGGTTGATCTATAGTTCTCAGAGGTTGTTTTCGATATCTGATTTATATTCGGTAAAAGATTTCAGAGTATTTTTAGGGTTTCGTTTTGTAAGGATATTAGGGAGCCCTTTGATTAAGTTTTTCAGAAAGGTTTGAACTAGAAAATGTTCTTATATATATAGTTTATTATTGCCAAGTTTTAAAGGATTTGGATTTATTCACAAAAAGTTATAATGCATACTGACATTTCATTGCATTTGGGGTTAGAGTTTGTAAGAGTAAATAGCCTAATTTGCATTGGGTTATATATAGGAGCACCAATCATAGATCATGGTCAAGAACAAGGGGGAAAGATATAGTATCTGTCCTAAACAGATGAGTATAAATCGGAGATTCAACTATATGTGAAATATGTGAAATATGAATATGTGCTATATGAATATATATGCTATAGGGATATATGTGAGTATAGACCGAAGATTCAACCCTATGTGTTATATGTGAAATATGGATATATGTTCTATATGAGCTATATGGATATATGTGCTTTATGGATATGTGTGCTAAATGTTCTTATATATATATATATATAGTTTATTGTTGTCAAGTTTTAAGGGATTGGGATTTATTCACAAAAAGTTATAATGCATACTGACATTTCATTGCATTTGGGGTTAGAGTTTGTAAGAGTAAATAGCCTAATTTGCATTGGGTTATATATAGGAGCACCAATCATAGATCATGGTCAAGAACAAGGGGGAAAGATATAGTATATGTCATAAACAGGTGAGTATAAATCGGAGATTCAATTATATGTGCTATATGTGAAATATGAATATGTGCTATATGAATATATATGCTATATGGATATATGTGAGTATAGACCGGAGATTCAACCTTATGTGATATATGTGAAATATGAATATATGTTCTATATGAGCTATATGGATATATGTGCTTTATGGATATGTGTGCTATATGAGTTATATGGATATGTATGATAGCTCTGAAATTTTCAGGGTTGTTTGCACAGAAAGTTTGTTAACAGATGACATATGATATATGAACACATGATGCATTTGATTGCATAGCATATTGCAATGATATTAAAGGACATGTGACTGTCTCGCCCTGAATTTGTATTACAGGACCTACGGGTCATACGGGATCTTCGGATCATACAGGACCTACGGGTCATACAGGATCTTCGGATCAATACAGGATCTACGGATCATACAGGACCTACGGGTCATAATTAAAGGGACCATAAGAGTCCATATACAGTAAACCCGGGGCAGATTCAGGCTTGAACAGTTCACAGAATAATAAATTGGATACATCAACATATGCATTTGCATAGTAAGTTCCTATATGCCATATGTATAATATGTATGTATATGTACATGGACTAAATGTTTGACTATGTGTGAAATAATTGATGATGGTTTATATTCACTGAGTATGCGACTCACGCAAATTGCAAAACAATTTTTTTTCAGGTTCAACTAGTTTTTGCTGACGTGTGTCTCTTTTAGAGGTCACATTCATACAGGTCGGTCGGCTGAAGCTCAATGAAACCTTCTCCTCCTCATTTTGCATATTAGACATATGAGTTGTAATAAAGTTAGAGTAATAGATGTTTTAGTATAAGATGTATAAGAAGTAACTACATATTTGTATGTGTGTGTGCAACCTTAAATGGTTGTCACTTTCTGATATGTGCTTATGTGAAAATAGTTCGTATATGTGAATTATCTGCTTATATAAGAAATAAGTTATTAGAAAGTATATGTCATAGGGTATAAGGGTGTCACACCTCGAACACCCCATTCTTTTAGTTTGTTGTATGATATGAGATATTGCATGTGTATATTTGAGTGTAAATATTTAGAGGATAAATTGACTTTTTATATTAGAAAAGTTGGGGGTTAAGAATACATATATGGTCTCCTGACTTTTGACCAATTGGTCACTTTGACACCCCACCTTTGAAAATGTTCGATTGAGTACCTAAACTTGCATATTGTGACCTATTGAACAACTCTTCTCTAACATTAGGACCTATTGAACACCTCTTTGCTGATGTGGTAATTCACGTGCATTTCACTCTCTGTTGAGAGTGAGTGGGAGAATTAATGATGCTAATTTGGCCTTGACAGATCCTACTTGGCAAATTTTTATTTATTTATTTATTTTTCCTATTATTTATTCTCTTATTTTATTTTCTTTTTCCTTTCTTTTTTTCCTTTTCTCTTTTTTTCTCCTTCTTTGTACCTTCAGATATGAGGCAAATTCGAATAAAAAAGATCTGAGGCAAATTAAAAAAGAGAAAAGGAAAAAAAGAACTCTTTTGACTTTTGTAAGGATCTGAGGCAAATTTCAGATATGAAGAACTCTTTTGTCCCGAGTTCGTCGTGCCGATGGTGAATAATTCTTTTGTCCCGAGTCCGGCCTGCCGGCCGGCGGAGAAGAATGCTGACGGTCAAGAAAAAGAACTATGAAGCGAGGTGGTGCATGGGGTCCACACGAGGCTGCTGCCGGTGTCCAGTTGAACTGGGGCGGACCCGCTGAACCGGGGCAGAGGCGGACTTGCTGAGCTTTCAGATTTGAGGCAGAGAAGAGTGCCGACATGTAGACCTCTTTTATCCTTCTGGAAGATTCAGATCTAGAAGGCGGAGGCGGACCCTTGGTGGTGGAGTGCCAACGGTGAAGACCTCTTGGTGGTGGCACTCAAGATTAAAACTAAGAAGAGATGAGATTTGGGGAAGAAGAGAGAGATGAAATTTGGGGCACATGAGATCTGGGGAAGAAGAGTCAAAAGACAAAGAAGGAGAATAAAATAAAAATATTTGTCTTTTTTATTTTACATTTTTCTATTTGTTTTAACTTTTTTAAATATGTTAAATCTGAGTTGGCATGGTGTTGTGGACAAGTAAGATCATTTATGTGATGTGGAAAAGTGACATGGCGCGCGTGTTGTACGTAATTTTTTTGGGGGCGAAACAGGTGTTCAATAGGTCATAATATGCAAGTTTAGGTATTCAATCGAACATTTTTAAAGGTGGGGTGTCAAAGTGACCAATTGGTCAAAGGTCAGGGGGCGTATATGTATTCTGCCTTAAGGAATATGAAAAGGTGTCATCATATGAATTATTTTTTCCTTACTTTTTTAATCTCCATAATAATTACATGTGTATATGTATTTAATTGTAAATATTGAGAAGATGAAATGACTTTTTATATTAAAAAAGTTGAAGGTTAAGAAATATGAAAAGTTGTCAATGAGAGAAAAATATACTATTCACCTTAATTATGAACTGACATAAGTGCATTTATATATTTGAGTGTAAATATTGTAAGGATGAGGTGACTTTTCATATTAGAAAAGTTGATGATTAAGGAATATGAAAAGTTGTCACTAAATAAGTTTTTTTTCTTATTTTTTAATCTTCTCCTTATTTATGAATTGATCATAAATGAGCTAAAATTTTCTAGGTAGGTAAATAGATGGATTATAACAATTTAAAAATACTTCATCCGCTTCACAATACATTTCTTTTTACCCTTCAATTGGTGTTTCAAAATACATGTCTATTTGGCTATTTTGGTATTTACTTTTTTTTTTGGTCAAAGGAGAGACAATACTCTCCGTCCCCTCAAGGGAGAATTTTATTAATTAAAAGAAATGAGCTACGTAGTCAGTAAACGGGGGGTAGCTCGGCCCCTAACATCATAAGAAAGCAAGGAAATAACACCCTCAGGCGGGTCACATAATACATGAAACCCTAAGCTAAACGAAAAAGCTAAAGAAGCCAAAAAATCAGCAACATAATTAGCTTCTCTATAAATATGACGGAATTGGATAGTCCAATCCCTACTAAGAAAGCCTTGGCATTGAGCAACCAGGCTAAAAAGGGGGTGATAACGATCCACAGATTTATTCAGAAGTAAACACACAAGATGTGAGTATAGTTCTAAACAAACCCTCTTGTATCCCCGATCCCAAGCTAAACGAAGACCCTGTAAAGCTCCCCAGAGTTCAGCCATAGGAACCGTACACATACCAATGTAATGAAGAAAGCCAATCTGCCATTGTCCATTGGAATCTCTTATAACTCCTCCTGCAGCCGCTGTTCTATCTTGTCTCACTGATCCATCAGTATTGATTTTAACCCAGTTATCATGAGGTAGCTCCCATCTAATAAAATCTTGAGTTCTAACTAATCGCCGCCCTTCATTAAAAGAGACCGCCCGTTCATAATCAGCAACCTGGCCAAGCACAAAAGCCACCCGATTTCCTGAAAAACCATCATTTTGGAACACACAACTATTACGCCACTTCCATAACCACCAAAGTGAAGTAATGAAGATACTAGGCCAATCGAACCCACTATCATGAGTGAGCCCAGAAGAAATATTGATGCGAATCCAACATTGCAAAATTAGACTCGAAAAAAACTTATCTGGCAAGAAGAGGGTGTAGATCATCCCAGAAACGCGATGCAATACTACAATCGCGAAAAAGGTGGATCAACGACTCCTCCTCGGTTGAGCAAATTGAGCAAAGGGCATTGACGGCAAGATGACGCCTAACCCGCTCTACATTAGTGAGAATAACGCCTTGAAGCGTAAGCCACCCAAATATACGCGCCCTTTCCACTACACGCACGTTCCAAATAATCGAATAAATAGCACGATCAATACAATGCAATCCGTAATCAGCACGCTGAATATCATAGGCCGAACTCACAGTATAATCCCCTGCGCTAGAGTACTTCCACGTCAAAGTATCCAGCATGGAATTTTCTTCGATTACTCCTACTGAAGCAAGTTGCATGATCTTGGAAAAAGGCAACAAATGACTTAACATGCCCCAATTCCAACCAACACCATCAGACCAAAAGAAGCGGACATTTTTGACAACCAAACTCGGCGGAACCTGATTACAAGCGAAGTCCAACAGTGGCCCACACCCAAGCTAATCATCAAGCCAAAAACGCACCATTAACCCATTACCCACACACCAGCGGGTTCCCGGAACGATCACACTGCGGATTCCAATCTTGACACTCCTCCAAATATACGAGCAATTAGCACGTTCAATACTTGACAGACGAACATATTTAGCTTGGAGAACATCAATCCATAATTTATTGTTTTCCGTAAGAAAACGCCATCCAAGTTTGCCCACAAGAGCAATACTAAGCTCTCTCATGGATCTTAAACCCAACCCGCCATCACTTTTCAGCCTACAAACCACATCCCATGCCACCAAGTGAATCCACCGATGAGTTTCATCACCACCCCAAATGAACATCCTAGTCAAAGCATCAATCTTGTCACAAACTCCATTAGGCAACATCACAGTCGCCATAGAATAAACCGAAACCGACGAAAGAACCGATTTAGCAAGAGTAACCCGACCCGCCATGCTAAGAAAGCGACCTTGCCATCCTTTCAACTTGGCATTAATCTTCTCAATAAGAGGGGAGAACGTCTCATTCTTAACTTGACCATGGAAAATCGACATGCCAAGATATTTACCCAAATCCCGGGTCACCATAAATCCACTCACAACCTTGAGATCGTTAATCAAAGTACGACCAACATTAGGAGACACAAACTTAGATTTGGCGGCACTAACTTTCTGACCAGAAGCACCACAAAAGGCCTCCAAGCACTTCATAATAACATGGAATTGCTCAATGGAAGCTTCTGCAAATAACATAATATCATCAGCAAACATAATATGCCAAAGTGTTGGGCCACCCCAGGAGAGTCGGATAGGCTTCCATCTACCATCAGCAACCGTTTGAGATATCATCTGGCTCAATCTCTCAATGCAAAGGACAACAATATAAGGCAAAATAGGATCACCTTGTCTGATTCCTCGAGACGGTAAGAAACACTTCGAAGTTTCCCCATTCCACAATAAACTAAATGAGGTGGAATGCAGACATTCCCGTATCCAACCAAACCACTAAGATGAAAAACCCGCATCAATAAGCGTGTCCTCTACAAAATCCCATCGTAATCGATCATAAGCCTTTTCAAGATCCAGTTTAAGTAGCATCCAACCTTTGATACCTTGTTTACTCCTCATAGAGTGCACAACTTCTTAGGCAAGTACAATATTATCGGAAATCAAACGGCCCGGAAGAAAACTTCCCTGCATTGGGCCGATTAACTTAGGCAGAATCACTTGCATACGATTAACGAGCACTTTTGTAATAATCTTATACAACATGTTGCAAAGACTAATAGGCCGGAACTGACTAATTAATTCAGGCTCATCAACTTTAGCAATCAAAGAGATTAAAGTCTCATTCAAATTAGCGGGCATAACCGAAGACAAGAAAAACTCACGCACTAAAGTAAAAAAGTAAAAAAGTTTTGGTATTTACTTTACATATTTACCCTTATAATTATTAATAGATTATTAGTAGCGGTTTTCAATAAAGTAAAAAAGTGAAGTAATAATTGAGGGTATAATAGTATTTTTGATAGCTTTTTTAATAAGTGTGCAAATCTATATATCTATATATATAACATTAAAAAGTTGTGTACATAGTGCATTTATTGCACTTGGTACACAAATTTTATTATATAAAATTTCTTGCTAGATTGTCAAGATAGTTCTTTAGTTCAAGGAGCTTGGGCCTTTGTAGTGGAGATCTAAGGTTCGAGTCTATACACACTTATTTTTGCCAAAATCAATATTATTTATAAATGTTGTAAGAAATAACGAAGCTAGATTGTATTCGAATTTGAGATTTTTGTATTTTAAAACTACCAAGCTTGATTGTGTAAGAAATTTATTTCTTTTCCAATTAAAATATTATTTTGGCACTAGACACGTTATTTTAAATATTCGACTTCGAATAGACACGTTTTTTTATCGTACATATGCTATGGTTGGCGCATTATTGACCTATATATATGGTAAATATTTAAGGTTCAAGTATCATGGTGAACAACATTTCTAAATTTTTAGTCTTATGTAAATTACTTAAACAATAATTTTTGTTAAAATATTGTGTAAATGTATAATATGGATTAACAACACATAGAGATTCTCTTAGGATGCTTATTCTCTTATATGTGTACTTATTGCCCACATTAGCACTCCTAATTACACCCCTATTTATGTGTAATTATATTTGACCAATTAAATTTCATGAATTGACCTATATATATGGTATTGTACAAAGAGATCCAATGGTGTACACATTTCCCCTCTCTTGTGTCACTATTCTCTCTATGGTTACAATTAGTTTATAAATAATTATCAACATGTTTGAATAGCTCAAGGTAAGTATAAATTATTTTTTCTCCATGTCTTGTTGGTTATTGGGGTCTTAATACAATTATTATATATGTATTTGTGCAAATCTCTCTTTTGATATTATATTGGAAGTCTATTCTCATTAAAATATAAAAATAGTATCTTGAATGTTTTTTTATTATATTTCTACTTTTTAATATCATATTGGTATTGCTCTTTATTATCTAACTAAATTATTGTCAATTTAGACCTAAATTTTTTTTCCTTTAAAAAAATCACAATTGTTGTAAATTATGATTTGCTATTTTTCCTATATTATTTTATGAAATGATCGTCGGTTTATATTGTTTACAATGAAAATTTTGATACTAATTATTTGATTTTTTTGTTGTTTTTGGCGATGAGGAGAAAGTGGTACTTTGTATATTCTTTTTGGATGTTATTCGGTTTGATCTTGGTGATTTTAGAAGTGAAAATTGCATTGGCTATGCGGTTGTTTATTGTTATAAAATATTTGTACATGACCTTTGATGATTTCTCCATATTATCAAAACGTGAATAGTTTTTTCCCTTTATATCTCTATTTGTTTATATCAATTATTGACAAATGTATGTGTCCATTTATATATATATATATCAATTGCTTAAACTATATTTGTTGTTAAAATATTGTGTAAATGTTATAAGTATTCAAATGTATAATATGGATTAACTACACACAAAGATTCTATTAGGATGCTTATTCTCTTATATGTGTACTTATTGCTCACCCCTAATTACACCCCTATTTATGTATATATATGTTTGACCAATTAAATTTCATGAATTGACCTATATGTATGGTAAATATTTAAGGTTCAAGTCTCATGGTGAACATTATGTCTAATTTTTGTAGTCTTACTTAAATTGCTTAAACAATATTTTTTATTAAAATATTGTGTAAATGTTATAAGTATTTAAATGTATAATATGGATTAACTACACATAGAGATTCTCTTAGGATGTTTATTCTCTTATATGTGTACTTATTGCCCACATTACCACCCCTAATTACACCCTTATTTATGTGTATATATGTTTGACCAATTAAATTTCATGAATTGACCTATATATATGGTATTGTACAAAGACATCCAATTGGTGTACACATTTTCCCTCTCTTATGTCTACTATTCTCTCTATGGTCACAATTATGTTTATACATAATTACCAACATGTTCGAATAGCTCAAGGCAAGTATAAATTATTTTTTCTCTATGTCTTGTTCGTTATTGGGGTCTTAATACTATCATTATATACGTATTTGTGTAAATCTCTCATTCAATATTATATTGGAATTTTATATATTGAATGTTTTTTGTTATATTACTATTTTTTAATATCATATTGGTATTGCTCTTTATTATCTAACTAAATTAATTATTGTCAATTTAGATCTAAAAAAAATTTCTTCAAAACAATAACAATTGTTGTCAATTATGATTAGTTATTTTTCCTCTATTGTTTCATCAGTTTATGTTGTTTAAAATGAAAATCAAAAATCAAAAATCAAAATTCAAATATTAAACCTCTGAACTACGTAAGGTTTGCTTCTCTTTAAAGACATACGTATGCAATACGTTATAATTCGGGCGCAGCCCAAATCCGAAATTATATTAAACTAAAAAATCTCTAATGTGTCTATATTATTAGTAGAGCAATAAAGATGTATATATAGATAAGGATCGAACTTAAAAATCAAATTAGATGTGTTTATACAATGTTGTTTTCCTTTAACAATTTTTGTCTAACATGCATGATCTAATAATTAAGTGTGTGTATTTCGAATGTACATGATTATATAACCAATTTTGCATTGTGATATAACTAAGCGTGCAAATATTGTATTATAACTAATAAAGTGTGTATGATCATCTAAATGCGTAGCAAAGAAGACAACGATAACACTAAACAACAGACCATGAAATCAACACACTTACAACTCCAAATGTATAAATATATTTATAAAATAAAAGCAAATTTAAACATAAAAAAACAATTGTAAAATACATGTCCCGTGCATACGCACGAGCCCGTTCACCTAGTAGTTTAAAAACAACTATTATGAAACGGAGGGAGTAATATTTAAGTCATTTGAATGGGTCATTAATGACCCAAAATTTTCTATTTTATAGTGTGTATATATATATATATTAAGAAAGCCATTTATTACCTTAAACTCTTATAAATTTAGAGAGAACAACGATAATAGAGAGAAAGAGGAGAGATCAGATTCATCTTATTAGGCCACCCATAGGAGCCTTTATATAGAGAATACAAACTAGGGTTTCCAATTGTACATCTAAATGTAATAATATAATAAATATTATAACACTCCCCCTTAGATGTACATTACTAATTGCCTCGTTAAAAACCTTGTCTGGAAAACCCAATGGGACAAAACCAAGACTAAGGGAAAAAGAGTGTAGTTATGATTCTTCCTCTCAACTTGAAATATATCCTCCTTGCTTGATTGAATTGAACATCCATCCCTCCTTTGAGTTGAATCTTGTAGTTTGAGAACACTTGGTGATATGTACTTGGTTGATCACTTCATGCTGAATTCTCTTCATATATACATCACAGTTGGCTCCTTTCAACTTGATTTGATGGATGGATAAAAATTTTATTCTTTCACATAACTCGAATTTCAGGCCGAGTTTGTCTCATCAGAGACTTTATATGACGAACTGCCTCATTAAAAACCTTGTTTGGAAAAACCCAGTGGGATAAAAAAACCAAAGTCAAGGGAAAAAAGTACAATCGTGGAATAATGCTCCCCCTCAGTTAAACATACGATATTTATGCAATAGATCTATGCCATCATGAACTTTTGTAGAATAATTGGTACTTCTGGACCAAATTATTTTAGGTTTAGGGAGACAAATAACTCAATGTCACATCAAATGACGTTTATTGAGGTAATGAAGCAAGGTACTATAATGCACCTACTGTACTGAGATATGGTGCTTCAAGACCTAATATCTCTTTCGTTTTCTAATCGGGGATGAAAGGGGTCCTTTTGCACACTTAGTGATTTTACTACCATTGGTGTACTTAATGGATGCGCCTTATCCATATTAAATCGCTTTAGGACCTTTTCTGCGTAGTTTGATTGATGGATAAACATTCCATCCTTTGTATATTCGAACTGCAGGCCGAGACAATATTTGGTAGTTCCTAAGTCCTTCATTTCAAATTCAATTTTCAAATAATCAGCTTCTATTAGGATCTCTTCTAGAGTCCCAATAATATTGAAATCACCAACATGAACAACTATGATTACATATCCTGACTTTGTTGTTTTATGAACACACAAGGACCTATTTGATCGCTGACAAATCCTTGCCTTTGTAGATATTCTCTAAGGCGATTATACCACATTCTTCCTGATTGTTTCAATCCATATAGCAATCTTCTAAGCTCAATGGAATAAATGTAATGTGGTTTTGATTCAAATGCTTCAGACATTTTCAATCCTTCAGGGATTTTCATGTATATGTTGGTACCTAATGACTCATATAGGTATGTTGTTACCACATCCACGAGTTGCATTTTCAAACGCTCAACAACGATTAAAGCAACAAGGAACATGAGTGTCGTTGCATCCACTGCTGGTGAATACATTTCCATGTAATCCACTCCGGGTTTTGCGAGAACCCTTGTGCAACCAGTGACAACAGACTAGTTTTGCACTTTCTGGTGTTGGAACTACAGGCCCAAAAACACCTAGTTTGTCTAACGAATCCAATTCTTCTTTCTAGCTTTTCCAACCATTTCGATGTTGACATTCCTCCATTGTTTGGGGATTATTATCATCTTCTCCAATGACTTTTACGATAACTGAATAAGCAAAGATATCTTCTCGATACCCTGTACCGATACTTACATAATTAATCGACATTTCCAAATTGTCGCTCATGCTATTTTCTTTGCTTTTAGAGTCTTTAGATGGAATCTCTTCAGGAGTTCTATCTTCATGTTTATTTCCAGTCGACATATCATCCTTTTGGGATGTAACTAGCTCTTTCCTCTTCTGGGGAATGTATCCTTCAATTCGAAAATGTCTCCCATGCTTCAAGCATGCTTATGTGTTGGTTTGGAGTTACTTCTGGAATCTCCAAAATGAGCCAGTGCATTCTAAGTTGGTATTTGTGACTTAATCACTAAACTTTTTGATTTAGTTATAAAGTTTTCTAAACTTCTGGTTTAGCTTTCTCCAACTTTAAAATACATTGCATCCCATGCAATTTCTTAATTTATAGTCTCATTTTATTCTCCCCCTAAAGTTGGGATTTTCACCTCGCCAAAGTGTTAATCTTAATACCGAGCAATATATTGATCACCGCTTATAAGCTCTAGGTATTTTATAAACGATAAGGACCCAAACCCTTCGTCTAATCCCAACTTTCATTGTGTGACATTACTTAACAATCATTCAGGGAGGTGGAGGACATATAAAGCATTTAATGTCTTCTAGAGACAAGCTTCTATTAGGAAAATTTTCGATAAGCAGTTGGTCCAAGTCGAATTTAATTATCGACATTCACATTTCATGACCCTATTTAATCAACGACTCATCCTAGTCGTGTATTTCATGTATAGCATTTGCTTAGCTATCAATTATGGCCGCATTATTGATGACTCTACTAGGTCGTTTTGTGAATGTGTGTGAGAGCTATTCAATGCTCAACCACTACACTAATTTATTTTCATTCCCCTCCTTTTTCAATGGAACCAATGGGTTGAGACATCTTTCAATATTATGATAATCCACAATGGTCCACATGGCGATTTAAGTAGTCCTCTTATATCACTTGAACTCAGTCAAGGAGCATATGAGACTTTGCATTTACTTGCATATTATGCTGGCTCTACTACTGACTTGCCAAGAACATAAGTCTTTACTTATATACAAGGTCACTCATAGGAAGAGACTTCAGGTCTCAGGATCTTCGGGTCCTATAATGATCATGCACACTATTATTTCACTCGAGTGACCAAATCGATCATGCCACAAATATATCTTATTATCAACTAACTTCCAGTTAGTGAGATTACATTATTCAATGGGATATATTCTTCTAGAGTCGTTATAACCTTCACACCAAAATTTGCGCATGACATGTGAAAACTTCTGGTTTTCAAATACTATATGGTGTGACACCCTTGAAAATGTCGGTGATCCATACATAAATTTTGGGAGCTCATCAACTCATATCAGATAAACTGTTATCTTCGTATCAAAATTAGATGCCTCAAAATGGGTGCATTCAGAATTTTTAATATATACTAGACCAGTCTCCACACTTATACTCATAAAGTGTGGTTCTTGTACAACTGGTACAAGACTGATGATCAATTATGTCATTTATGGGATATCCCTTATCTTAGATGTTCTTCTGGACATCAAATTAACCCACGCGTCCTAGCTATAAGTCATAACCATGACTAATGGCCGCATGCGTAATATACCGTAACCTCTTTCACACCCTCTTCCGGAGGAGGCATGCTTCTGGCATGCAAGAGGTTGGTCAAACATGACCTTGAACTTCTAGTCCATGCTAGGTAGGTGGTCATTTAGACATAGTTCTGAATATTGTGACGACCCACATTCCTTGTACTACTTCTAGAGTACATGCCATATTTCTTGTACTACATCTAGAGTACATGGTTTGGTATGAGATCTCTTAACTCTCCAAGAGTTTATAACGATCTCTTCTTGTCAAGATTCGATTATTCAAGTTTGAATGGAGTTGATGATATGATACGCTCATTATAACTTAGCACATGTTTGTTGGAACTTCTAGTGCTTCATGAATCTCCCAAACATCTCATCTGTCAACTTCAAGTGACAATGTAATTTTACTTCTTGAACCATTTATCATCCACTTCTGGAGATGATATGTCATATAGTTCCACTAATAAATTCTTCTCATCATACTGCAAGAAGTAATTATGTATGTAAATCCACTTCTAGGGATAATACTCTTATGTATAAAAGCATCTACTTCGGGAGATGATCATTGTCACATAAATTTTATCATCTTCTCCAGGAAACGATATTTTCTTTCATTACTCACTCCAGGGAGTAATGAGATTTATTAGTTCATCTCTTCGGGGATGATTTCAAATTGACTCTATTGAGACGTACTAGTATCTGCTTCTGGAGATGACATGTTTTAACTTTAAGAACAAATAAAAATGTATAAAAGCAATAACATAAATAATTAAATTGAAAAGTATAAATAAAGAAATAAAGTATCATAAAATATTGTCAATTTTTGGTGACAAGAGATTGTATACGAAGTCTTCTAGACTTCTTTGCATCACATACTTCAGGATGTGATTATTCATAAGATCTTTCAATCATATACTTGAGGATGTGATTTCAATGAGACCTTTTAGTCACATACTTCAGGATGTGATATCCATGTGGGTATTTTATTATCTACTTCAAGGGATAATATTGTCATATGAAGTTTATCGTCTACTTCTGGAGATGATATTTTTCTTTTCCAATTTGCACATGAATCATGTCATTTACTTCAAGACACGACTTTAGTATCACCACTCACTCCAAGGAGTAGGAACTTTTGTTATATTCATCCACTGCTGGGGATTGATTCAATTATTTCATCCACTTCGGGGGATTATTTGTTTCATCCACTTTGGGGATGGAAATTATCACTCCAAGTATAACAATAGAAAAATGGTTTCATTCACTTCAGGGAATGAGAATTATCACTCCAGGGATAAAATAAAGTTTTCATTTACTTCAAGGAACGAGGATTATCACTTCAGGGATAATCTTGTTCTGTACAGTCAATTAACTCTTAAAGAGAAAATAATATAACATAATTAAGTATATAAAAATAATAAATAAACAATATAAGAGCAATAAAATAAATAAAATAATTCATTCACTTCAGGGAATGAAATTTAATACTTTAAGAATAAAATTATAATATTGTTTTGTAAATTCAACTCTTCAGGAGGAAATAATTATCACTTCAGGGATAATATTACTTGTAAATTCAACTCTTCGGGAGGAAATAATTATCACTTCAGGGATAATATTATTTGTAAATTCAACTCTTCAGGAGAAAATAATTATCGCTTCAGGGACAATTTTATTTATAAATTAACTCTTCAGGAGGAAATAATTATTGCTTCAGGGATATAATTTTATTTATAAATTCAACTCTTCAGGAGGAAATAATTATCGCTTCAAGGATAATTTTATTTATAAATTAACTCTCCAGGAGGAAATAATTATCGCTTCAGGGATAATTTAATTTATAAATTCAACTCTTAAGGAGTAAATAATTATCGCTTCAGGGATAATTTTATTTATAAATTCAACTCTTCGCTTTATGGATAATAGAATGATGTTCCAATCACTTCAGGGAATGGAAATAATCACTTCATGGATTATATATTGATGTTTCATTCACTTCAGGGAATGAAATTTATCTCTTCGAAGGTAATACGATCTTAATATATTCAACTCTTCAGACGCTATATGATCGAAAATTATCGCTTCAGGGATAATTATTGTACACTATTTCAAAAGATGCCAGAAGAATTTTATTTGTAACTCCAAGGACAAATTTATTGGTGATACATAAGTTTAAATAAGATTAAAATACAATATTAGTATTTATGGTCTTATGATCACACCAAGACAATTCATGTACATATTCATTATGCAACTAATTGGTACATGTAAAAGGTTACTATAGACATATGAAGAAACTATATATATGTAGCATGACACATACTTATATGTATGTATATGTAGATGAGAACCGATCGAAATATTCAAACATTACATGAGCAATTTGTATACCACAAATATCCGATTGAAAAAAAAAAATTCAGGCATTACTAATCTAGCATGAAATCAAACAATATGATTCCTACGTTCATATAAATATTGGAAAAGCAATCATAAATCAAATTGGATACCAGTTTCAAGATGGATTAGCCAATGACATTAAAGGGGCAGACCGAACATGCAATGAAGGCAAAATCTATTGAAGAATTAAACCAAAGCAATTCGTACTAATAACGTTTTATAAATTTAGAGAGAACAGAGATAATAGAGAGAAAAAAAAGAGATTAAATTCATCTTATTAGACTACCTATAGGAGTCTTTATATAGAGAATATAAACTAGAATTTCCAATTATACATCTAAATATAATAATATAATAAAAATTATAACACCAACTTTTTCATATGGATAGTAGTAGTACATGCATGTGGGATGTAATTATGCGTGTGGCCTGTAATTAGGAATTGCAGTGCCGCCTAAATACTATTTCTCTTAAAAGTGAATTGGAAAATGGGATAGGGAGTACTTAATTAGAAAATAAGTAGCTTTGGGTAAAACAAAAAAGTCTAATAATGTTGATCAAGTAAATGTTGGTTGAGCGTCCTGTATTTTTGATAGGAGAGACTATTTTTTTATTTTCTCTTTTTGATGTCTAAGATTTTGGGTAATTATTGAGAATACTCTAAAATATAAATGAGTCGAGCTTAAACACAAGAAAACTCAACTTGCTTGTTCAAGAGCAAATTCAATTATATCTTCATGAGCAAACTCGATTATACTACGAAGTTTTTATGATCCTTGACAAATCACATAGATTAATTTTTAGTTTCATTTGTATATATGGATGATCAATTAAATGAGTTGTTTGCAAGTTTATCTCACAAACAAACTAAACGAATTGCTCACGAGTCGAGCTTGACCTCGGTATGCATTTAAATGAATCGAGCTCAAACAAGATTTTGACCTCGAACCGAGCTCGAACTCGCTTATTACTGACCCAATTGAGCATGGGAAATTTAAAGCTTGACTTGATACTATGTGCAAAAGTAGCATAAAAACCTATTATTATTTGGTATATGAAACTTGCTAACCCGTTAAGTTCTTGCTCCAATTAGGAGACACAAACACATCCAATTAATGTCTAGGACTTTCTCTTCCCCCACATTTTCAAAGCACTATAAAAGTGGGTTATTTTTACAAGGTAAGAATTAGAATGATATTCCCTCCGTTCTATTCTATTTGTCCATTTAGATTTTTTCACATATATTAAGAAACTCATTGAAAATATAAAAAATATCATTAAAAATCCAAAATTTTCTAAATGTAATCACCACTTAATTACTAACTACCTTTTATAGCCAATAGATAGAGAGAAAAAAGTCAATATTAACACTTTCCAACATATTAATTAAATAAAAATCCTAAATGGACAAGTTTTGTTGAACAAAATTTTGAAATTAGAAAGACAAGTAGAATAGAACGGAGGGAGTAGTATGTTTATCCTACGCCTTAGCATATAATATCCTTATGGTTGAGAACCTAAAATTCCGAAATGTTTTTATTAGTCGTATTCGTATCTAGGTTGTCCCATAGTCTTGCTAAATTGCTAATGAGCCTCTTGAGTGTTCGTATGGTGTTTGGGCACTTCAAAAAGAGATGAATACTATCCTCCATCGAATGATTACAAAGGCTAAATTCATAGGGACCGCTGCGTGTTTAGCAGCTAATCTTATTTTAGTTAATAGCCCATTTTAGCATAATTTTTACAAGAATGGTTTTACCTTAGGTAGGTGTCTAATTTCCAAATAAAATCAAAGTTGCATTGGGTAAGTTCTTTGGATTGGTAATTAGCTCGATTGTTGAAGATGTCGAGAACCACCCATTTTTACTTTGGTTCCAATAAAGTATTTACTGAATGTCATTTTTGCTAGAGTAGAATTTGTGTTTTTTGGTATCAGAAAATGGTTCTCGATGGGTGTCGTCAAGACCCACAGGTCCTAGAATTTGACATACCGTCCATCTCCAATTTGTCATATTAGGCCAGCTTTAAAGGAATCTCTGAGTTCCACAATTTGTTCCAATACCAAGAGGCATTTGGTTTTTTGATGTAATGGAGGACGTTTTCCGACCAGAGAGGTACTTCTGGGAATCTTCGTTAGTACCTAAACCCACAGATTTCAACTTCTCTTCTCAGTTAGACAAATTGCTAATCACATCAAGAAGTGCGTAACACCAAACTGATAATAAAACTGCTTACGACCACTTTCGTGCATACGTGCAAATAAATTATTGGAAGAATAGAACAAAAACCTTTACTCGGGGGCCACCCCAGTCAGCAGATGCTGATGAAATATCAGCTCAAATCAACATATGAAATTCAATAGAACACTTTCATTTATTATGAAAAGTATCGCTCATAAAAAAACAAGTAATTATGTTGAGCAAGTCTTTGAAGCTAACAACAACAATTATGTGACCAATATGGCGTCAGTCTGCTGCCCTGGATGAAATCCTTCTACAGGATGAGACACAACCAATTTTTCATAAGCATAAAACATCAACATGGCGTAAGGGTAACAAAATTATGGAATCGAGCGCTGATACAGGGGCAAAGCGCCCAAGGCTTCACGTTCAGCGTTCTCCTTCTTGACCTGCACAGTGCACCCAAAACTTATTGGCACAATGGCAGCGAATATTTTTCTTCAAAAACTAAGAAGCTATGCAGCAAATATCAACTCATCTAATTGACAGTCCTTTAAGGGTGAGAAAAATCCAAAGGTAAATGTAACATGGTTTGAAATATGAGCAGACAATGCCACACACAAGTTATAAATAAGAATAGAAGGATTATATTTAGATTCAGAAATCAGAATGGTAACAATTACTAAGATCAGCCTGTCCTAAAGCACGTTCTTAAAGATAAAGGGAGATTACTGCATGCAAGCAAGATTTTGAAGTTGTAGTACAATGAATCACACTACAAGGCCATGCGAGCAAGATTATTACAAATAATATGGCTAGATAAGGTATCCATGTGGATAGAAGGCAAATACAATGAAACACCCCACATCACTGTCACAAAACATGAAATAATAAAAACCCATCAGATAATTTGTTGAACAGGATGTAGCATAGAGTAATTACCAGAGCCAGCATTTCTTGAAGGTAGCTCCTAAATGGTGTCTGCATAGCCTGTGGAAAAGTAAACATGTGCAAGACCTCCTTTTAATAAAGTTCAAGAGATGACGGTAGTTAAATATAGTTTTCTATAGAAGAAACAAAAACAGTCTAGCTCATAGTATATCACAGCATGAATCTAAACTGAAACAGAGATCATACTCTATAGCAGCAGTATTAGAAAAATGTTACCATATACAAGGATATAAATGTCCTGTTATGAACTTTAGCAATAATCCTTAAAGAGGATAACAACTCGGAACATTCAAAAGAATCACAGTACACCACACCAAGGATGGTTATATATTACAACAAGAAAAAGCAGCAAAATACCAAATTATAACAAGGATATTTATGTCCTCTAAACTATGCAACACTCCTTGTAGAAGAAGACCAGACTCTGAACATTCACAATGAACCATCATACTTCTACAACAGTTTCATACTCCCTAAGTTTCCTAAAACATATCTTTCTATCTCTTTTTCTTGTTTTATAAAAGTTGTATTTTTAACATTTCTTTCCATTTCTTTCCAATTTTACCCTTCCTTTTTAGGAGTAATAGTTATATTTTCTAGAAAGGATTATGACTGCACACTTTTCTAAATATAGGGGTATATTGGGTAAAAAAAAAATATTCCTTAATATATGTGCACTGGTTAAAAAAACATGTTTTATGAAACAGAGGGAGTATAATTTATTTATAGCATTAGAATCCAAAAATCTGACCAAACATTTTCTTATGGCGTAAACCAGCTAGGCAACTATTACAACTTTAACCGAAGATAAAGACAACGTTAGTAAGAAAATATTGGAACAGGTAATATTGTATCCCCAACACTCCATTACAGACAATTATACTTACTGAATTAAGCTTTCTTATATAAGATTTCAACAACTACAGCAAAGTGCAGTTGCTCCCACCTAACTACATTGTATAAAACCTACGTGAAAACAGGGAACACAGAAAGATCCAGCTCATGTACCTTCCCGACTTTGAATTGAGACTGAAACACAAAGCACAAGCTCGACCTAAGAAGACAATGAAGACTCCCAGGGTACAAACATCAAGCAAAATGGCTATCCTACCTGCTCAAGCACTAGTAGTAATATACACGCAGAATACATAAAACAGCAAACTGAAACATTGCCTTACTAAAGCAAGTTCGTAGCTGCAAATGAGCATAATTATAGTTGTCTTTAGCATCTTAGTAAGACACTCTCGAAGCCGGGTAGCATGAAGAAAACGTAAGAACTCAGCAGCAGCATGGCAAGTCAAGTGCCTATATTCATAAATTGTTACAGATATTATTTAGATCACGGCCACCATCCACACAGCCTTCATTATCATTATGGAATCATATCATATACAAGCATAATAACAAAGCCATAAGATTTAGGCCGTGTTTGTTTGTATACCAGGGGGATAGGGAATCGGGTTGGAAATGTATATACCTATTTGACTATTTTATTGTTTGGTAAAAACTGGGTTGTGAATGACTTTCATTCCCTGGAATGGGCTATACCAGCTCATTGTACCACTCCCATACCCACCTAAAATTTAAGGAATCACCCAAACCTAATTTCTTTTCACGTTATTCTCACCTCTCTCGTTCTCTGGCCTCTGTCATCTCTCTCATTCTCTGGTCTGTCCATGCTCTCTCTCTCATCTAGCCATTCTCAGGTCCAATATTGTGTTTCTTCTATCCCTCTCTATTTCTTCTATGCTCTTTCAAAGTGAGGTATCTTGTTCTAGTTAATTAGGGTTTTAAGCACAATTTTTGGTGTTCTTTTGTGTGTTTTATTGGGATAAATCTGATGTTTTGGGGCTAAATTTGATTTTTAGGGCTAAATCTGAATTTCTGAATTTTTTGGAATGACTGATTCCACTGCATACCAAACACTAAGTTTCTCATTCCTCATTCCAACCCAATTCCTGATTCAAACCCGACTCAAAGCAGCAAACAGAGGACGCAATTGCAAGCGATGCCCCACTTTTCTCTCTTGTGAAAGAATCTAACAACTTGAAATTGTAAATGTTCTCGATGTCCAAAAATCACGCCAATTACATACAATTCACAAAATAATAAGGCTGCATAAGTGCGTGAGATAGGATTAAAATCAGACAAAAAGCAAAACCGATAAGGTGAGATCTAAGACCTGGAGATCCTCAGGAAGATATTCGTGCTTCATCGAGAGGTCCATGGCACGCTTGAGGCGCTGGTTTCGAGCATCGATAATCTCGCGAGGAAGACGATTCATGGCTTCCTTGATATCGAGATCTTCCTTCTGATCATATAAATCGTCAAATCTGAGACCTGATATCCATTAATAAAACTTACATTACAGATCGAATCAATGGCCAATTGGTCCAATTTCATATAAGAAACCACAAAAGCACATAGCAATCGAAAAAAGGGGCGAGAAGGAGAGACCGAATTTGCGGAGGCGCTTGTCTAGGCATTTCTTGTGCATAGCAGCAAGAGGATTCTTCTTGGGATCGACCAACCACTTCGTAAAAGATGACGCCATTTTGGCTTGAACTTCTTCGCTCTCTCGCCTGCAAATGCAAACAGTGGATGGTTGACGATTTCCAAGGAGGCAATATGGCTTAACACACCCACTTTCTTCCTTTTCCCTTGTTCCGGAACCCTCCTCTTGACCAGTAGTAAGACAAAACAAATCGGGCCTGTAAATTTTCGCAGCAGGCCCATAGATTTTGGGCCATCTTCAGCTTGCTCCTGATTTTTGGTTTTTTTTCAATCTTCCGGTCTTTTTTTCGTTACCCTTAAATGTGAGTAAAAGGTATTGCTACAGCATCATTCAAAAGGTGAACTTTTTGAAACATATATCCTTTTTGGGCTCTCTTCGAAACATATCTTTTTTGGGCTCTCTTCTCTCTCCTTGGGCTTCCGCTTGCGCCTTCCCATTTCGTTCTCGAATGTTTGCCCTTTTGTCTGTGAATCCATCCTCTTACTTTCTCTTCTTCATTATGGGTTTGTTGTGGTGAATTTTCCCAATTGTTCTTCCTTTTTCTCTGACCTTTTGGGGCCTCCTTTGAGTGCTTTCTTGATGCACATTTGTTTGAATATGGATCTGGCTGGTGCTTGGTGGGTTCTGTCGACATTTCCCTCATGGAGCTTATCTCTTCCCGCTCTCTTGATGAAATGTTCCTGGTCTTTGGTTGTGTGGGGAGGCATTTGTTGTGCTTCTCTATTTGGCTTTGGATTTCACTGATGTTCTTCCCCCTTACCCCGCCCTTGATAGAGAGTGAAAAGAGATTTGTATTCATTATGTGTGAGTTCTACAAGAGTTCTAATTACAAGTCTCCTATTTATACAAGACAGAGAGGAGAAGCTTGTTTAACTAGCCGTTTAACAGACTAACAAACTCAATTAGGCAACAATCAGGTGCAATGCACATGTCATGATGCCTCATCACACCGGAGGTCTTATACTCCCTACACCCCCTCAAGATGGGAGGGGACTCAACCAATCCCAGCTTGCCATGAATCTCGGCCCCGGTTGCTAGGCAAAATCTTTGTAAGTGCATTTGTAGGCTGATGTTGTGTTGAAATGTGAGACAATGAAATGAGCCCTTCTAATAGTTTCTCCCAGGCGAAGTGGCAGTCTACTTCAATGCTTTTGGTGCGTTCGTGATAGACTAGGTTGCGAGCAATGTAGATAGCGATTTGATTTGCTACCAAATAAAAAGATAGCGATTTGATTGTCACATTTGACAGAAATGGAAGTGATATCTGGTATTCCAAGCTCATGTAATAAGCGACTTAACCAGGCAAGTTCACTTTTTACTCTGCGAAGGGACCTATACTCTGCTTCTGCACTGGATAGAGACATTGTCTGCTGCTTCTTGGTTTTCCGAGAGATCAAAGTATCTCCTAAATAGACAACATAGCCACTGACTAACTTCAATTGTTGGGACAAGAGGCCCAATCTGCGTAACATTAGGTTGACAGCTTGAAACAAGGCTTTGAGCTAAGAAGTAAAGCTTTGCTCATGGTTCCCTTTATCCTTTAGGTACTTTAGAGTGTGAATGGCAGCATCCATATGAGATTGGCAAGGAGCTTGCATAAATTGACTAAAATATTGTGGAGTAAAAGCTAGATCAAGACGTATATGAACAAGAAAATTTAGCTTGCCAACTAATTTTTTGTAGCTCGTAGGATTGGGCAATAGAGGACCATCTTTAATCAACAATTTACAATTGAGATTCAGAGGAATCACTAGGGGAGAGACATATGTGCAATTGAATTCCTCTAGCATTTCAGTAATAAACTTCTTTTGACAGACAAAAATCCCTTCTTTACTTCTTTTAAACTCCATGCCTAAGAAGAAATTTATCTCTCCAAGGTCTTTGATCTTAAGGGAGTTTTCTATATAGGATTTCAAGGAGTGAATTTCAGTAAGATCACGTGAGAACAATGTCATCTACATACACGGCTACAAAAACTTTAAGATGTCTTGAAGTCTTGATAAACAAAGAGTGATCTTGATGAGAAAACTGATATCCTCTGGACCTCAAAGCTGAAGATAACTTGGAGTACCATCGCTTGGATGCTTAATTTAGTCCATATAAGGATTTTCTGAGTTTGCAAACAAGATTAGAGCCATGAACTTCCATGCTTTGTGGAATGCACATATACACTTCTTCATGGAGATATCCATTAAGAAAATCATTGTTAACATCCAATTGTAAGATTGGCCATTCCTGCTTGATTGCAATAGAAATAAGAGTGTGTATGGTTGCCATTTTGAAGACTGGAGAAAAGGGTTCTGTATAGTCAATGCCTTCTCTTTAAGTAAACCCCTTGACAACAAGTCTTGCTTTGAACCTTTCTACTTTGCCATCAGACTTATGTTTGATTTTATAAACCCATTTGCAACTTATTGGTTTCTTTCCTTTAGGAAGAGGCATGATATCCCATGTATGATTTGCTTCAACAGTTTTGGATTCTCGAAACATAGCATCATGCCACTCTTAATAATGCTTGGCTTGGGAAAAAGAAACAGGTTCAAGAAGTGTAATAGAATAGGTTTTTGGAGTTGTATTTTGTGGTATCTATTGGATAATAGGTTGAACCGACTGGTTACTTGGCTGAAGAGTAACTTCTGGTGTGTTGTCATTGTCAAAATAAGGTAAAGTAGTATATATAGATGAATTTTTTGGACAGATTTGATGAGATGGATGATAACTTGCATATAGGTATAGTTTAGATGCATGTTTTATGTTGGTTTTGAATAAGTTTTACTTAGTTTTAGTTAGTTTTCGGTTAGTTTCTAGGATCTAGTGTTTTCGGGTAGTTGCGATTGTTTTGTTCGGTTTTGCAGATCTTTAGGTAAACAAGCATGGATGGGATGGATCTTAAATGACTGTGGTCAAGTTTGATGAAGCTTATAGTGATACAAGTGAATATTAGAAGAGTTAAGGCCCAAGAGCTTCTGTGAAAAGAACGCTTAAACCCCGACTATGTATTGGAGTTCTTGTTTCGATACCTCTATCTTGCAATGCTTGGTTTGGGAGATACAATGGTCGGATGAAGCTGAATTTGGTATCACTAGAAAGCTAACTCGAAGAGCTACAATTTATATTTTTACTCCAAGTCCAAATTCCAACTCGAAATGGGTCAAAACAGCCTTTGAAGTGTCGCTTTAATGCTGAACCGAGGCAATTACGCTGGTTAGCATGCTAAAAGCGCGGCCGCGCAATTTGAAGGGTAACCCGCGCAATTTGGATTTTCACGCGGAAATGGGCCGACGACATTTGGGCTTGACTTTTGGGCCTAGATTATATCTTTTCCAACTATTGTGTTTAATTGTGGGGTTTGGAAGATTGTTTTTAGAAGACATATTTTAGTTCTGGTTTGTTTATCTTTTATCATAACTTGATCATACTTTTGGAGGCTGGAGTTTTCTCTCAAGGAAGAAACTTTGAACCTCTTGTAAGTTTGATTTTAATTTAAAAGAAATTCCGGTTGGTACCCTCGAGTTTTTGGCTTTTCCGGATGGTGCCCTGAAAAAAAACTTATTCCGAGTGGTGCCCCTGAACTTTTGCTAAAGTCCGCAAATGCCCTTACTAGTGAATTTTCGTTAGTTTTTAATTAAATAAGTATGTTTTCAAATGAAAAAATATTTTTTATTTAATTAAATTAAAACAAAATTTAAGTTTAAATAACAATTAAAATAAATCATATAAAATATTAAGTTTAAACAAAATTTAGTCAACAAATGGAAACTTACTCTTGTAGGAGCTCCAATGGACGAAAAAGTCAGCTTTCGAGCTATGGAGAAATATGTGTCGAACAACTGGACAAATATTACCTTGCCCAAAATCCTGAGGAAGGACACCGGGCTCTTTGTCTTCCACTTCTCAAAGGAAGAAGACCTTCACTCAATCCTAGAGCGCAGCCCATGGCTCATGAGTGGGCAAAAACCCATCATACTGAAAAGGTGGCATGAGGGAATGGCTTTGGACCTTTCATGCCTAACGGAAGTTCCAGTGTGGATCAACCTCCCAAACCTCGATGTCAGATTCTGGTCTGAGCATATGCTTGCTAGGATTGGCTCCGCTGTAGGTAACCCCATCTTGACGGACTTCACCTCAGCCAACCAGGAGCGGCTTTCTTTTACTCGTGTCCTTGTTGACATATCTGCCACAACTGAACTGCTAAGGGAGGTAAAATTCATAGGACCTGATGAAGAAGTAATAGAGCAAGTTTTAGAATATGATTGGTTGCCTACTAGGTGTACCAAGTGAAAAATCTTTGGGCACAACTGTGATGCCCCGAAATCTCCCAACAGGGAACCCCTAGCCAACCAGGCTAGACGACCAGCTCCGCCACAAAAAAACGCTGCACCTCTCCTCCCCACCCCTAACCCTTCTCTTCTGCTCACGGGACAAGCTCCTGTCGTTTCTACCCTTCCCTCCTCCTCCCTCCCCAATCACTCTAAAATAGTGTCTGATCACTCAAAAATACCCAACCCTCATATTAACTCCCCAACTACTAGCATTGAAAGCTCACCCCCAACCAACCACATTGATTCCCCCCCTCCTGCTGAAAACAATATTCAACCCCCAGCGGAAACATCAACAACTTCCCATAAAAGCCTTTTCGACCCCACCACCAACCCCGAAAACACTCTCTCACCTGGGGCCCAAACCGAGAACTCCATTGGGACCCCACCAAACCCAACCGCAACACCACAAAGCAACCACGAAAATCAAAGTACAAAAACAACCCCAACCCCTAACTCTAGCAAGGACAAGTGTCCCAACTCCCAACCAGCGGATTCCAATGATTGAACCCAAAATCATTTGTTGGAATGTTAGGGGCCTCAACGACCCTAACAAACAATCTGAACTTAGAAAACTCAGCCTCCCTTCCAACTTTGACATCATAGCAACCCTTGAAACTAGACTAAAACAACCAAGAGAGCGCAAGCTCGCAAAAAATCTCTTCAAAGATTGGCCTCACACCTCTAATGGTCACCACTCCCAAAATTGTAGAATCCTTGTTTGGTGGAACCCTGACACTGTCACTGTCATCCCCATCTTAGTCACTAGCCAAATGATTCACACCACAATCTCTGCAAAGAGTAGCGGTTCCACTTTCTTGGCCACTTTTGTATATGCCCATAACAGTTCTACACTCCGTAACAACCTCTGGACCGATCTTCAGACCCTTTCCACAAACATCTCTTCCCCCTGGGCTATCCTTAGGGATTTCAACACCATCCTTGACCCAACAGAGAAACTGAACGGTGATGGAAGCCACCCCCACAATACCTCTTCTGAACTTGCTGACTGCCTTACCGTCACAAACACCCTAGACCACCCCTCAACTGGATGCTTCTACACCTGGAATAACAGACAAGATGCAGACCATAGAATCTGGTGTAAACTTGACAGAGTGCTCACAAACTCTCACTAGCACAATGCCTTTCCTCTCTCTGTTGTCCACTTCGAGATAGCCGGAATTTCTGACCACTCACCTATTGTTCTGCGCCTCTCACACACACCCAACCGCACCAAACCACCTTTCCGCTTCCATAACAACTGGGCCAATCATGAGAGTTTCCTGCCTACGGTTGATTGCATATGGCAAAATCACGTTGAGGGGCAACCAATAGCACAACTGATGAGCAAACTTAAACTGCTAAAAGATGCTCTGAAAAAATTTGATAGCACCACTCTCGAAAACCAACAGCTCACGGTTACCAAGTTGAAGCAAGAGCTCGCTGGCATACAATCCTCTCTCCAAGCCAACCCCCTCAACCCCACACTTATCTCAGCTGAAAACCATGCTCTCAATGCCCTCATAAAGGCCATGAATGATCTCCACACCACTACTACCCAACTTGCCAAAATCCGTTGGGTCAAGTACTCTGATCAATGCACCTCCCTTTTCTTCAACCTAATCAAAGCCAGACGCTCCTCCTCAAAAATCTACTCCCTTACAGACAACCAAGGAATTACACACAAAAATGGCCCTAATATCACACAAGCCCTCACCCAGCATTACACCAACCTCCTAGGTGTGACCAACTCCGAACTCCCTTTCATACATCGATATGTCGCAGCAGGTCCTTGCCTAAACTCTAACCATTGTGACCAGCTAACGACACCTATCTCTGATCCGGAAATCAAGGCCGCTTTTTTTGGGATTGGCAACAATAAAGCCCCCGGGCCCGATGGATATAGCGCTCTTTTCTTCAAAAAGGCATGGGATATCATCAACGTTGATGTCCTTAAAGCCGCCCACAACTTCTTTGATAATGGGGCTTCCCTTGGGCAGGTCAATCATTCAATCATTACTTTGGTTCCAAAGATCAATGATCCTACCAACATTGAGCATCTCCGTCCTATTTCCCGCTGCACCACAATCTACAAAGCCTTTGCTAGGATCATTGCACGACGACTTAAAGCTATTCTACTGAGCTTGTAGTTGACAACCAAGGAGCCTTCATTCCTGTCCGTTCAATCCGACACAACTCCCTCCTATGCCAAGAGTTCCTCCGGCAATATGACCAAGCGCATATCTCAGCCCGGTGCGCCATCAAAGTGGATCTCCAAAGAGCTTTTGATTCAATCAACCACAAATTCATAATTCAAGCTCTCAGATCGTTTGGGTTCCCGGAAAAGTTTTTCAAATGGGTTACAGACTGCATAACCACAGTCATATACTCAATACATGTCAACGAGAACCTCGAAGGATACTTCCTGGGCAGGTGAGGGCTTAGACAAGGATGCCCGATGTCACCTTACCTCTTTACAATCGCCATGGAATACCTCTCCCGCATCATCTCCTCCCACACATCTACACCAAACTTCAACTTTCACCCAAAATGTGAGCGCCTGAAACTCACCCACTTGTGCTTTGCTGATGACTTGATCTTCTTCTCTAGAGGTGACCTCGATTCTATAAAGGTGCTAAAAAATGCTCTTGACCTCTTTGGGAAAATTTCTGGCCTCCAAGCCAACCATGCCAAATCCTGTATTTACTTCGATGGTGTCCCGCCGAATGACCAAACCGCCATCTCCAACCATCTCAACTTCCCAAAAGGAAACCTTCCAATGAAATACCTGGGGCTACCTATGGGATCAAAGAAACTCTCAATCTCGGATTATGGACCGCTCATCACCAGAATCACAAAACGTGTCCAATCCTGGGCGGCGAGGACTCTCTCCTATGCCGGTCGCATTCAATTAATCTCTTCTGTACTTCTTAGCATGACCACCTATTGGTGCAATATTTTTATGTTTCCTACTAATGTTCTTGCCAAAATTGAGGCTATTATCAGGAATTTCCTATGGAGCGGCAAGGAGACTGGGCACCATAACTTAGTAGCTTGGGAAAAAGTCACCAAACCACGACGGGAAGGAGGGCTCGACTTCAAGGAACTTCTGGCTTGGAACAAAGCAACAATGGCACGCACCATCTTTGAACTTGCTACGAGTCACACGAGCCTTTGGACCTCATGGATCCGAGCCTACAAGCTTGGACACGCAACAATTTGGTCAGCTACAGCAAAAGCGTCAGACAGCTGGGTTTGGAAATCGATTATCAAAACAAAAGATGATCTCCTTCTTATTCAAGCACCAACTGGTCTCATCAACACCATGAAAGACACAAGCAACCGCTACTCCTCAGCCTCAACGTACAACCTGTTCAGAAAGAAAGGAGAAGCAGCTGAGTGGAACACACACATTTGGGGTGGGCTGAACACCAACAGATGCAGCTTCATTGCGTGGTTGGCTCGCCTAAAAAAATTGCCCACTCTCACAAAACTCCACGAGTGGGGTATTGTTGATAATCCCACCTGCAAACTATGTAATTGTTGCCCCTGAAACGGAGGACCACTTATGGCTCGGCTGTTCCTTCACCAACTCCGTGGTTGGAATCATCTTCACATGGCTCCGACTCACCACTAGATTTGCTGATCTTGCTGAATGGACATCTTGGATCACAAATAGCACAAACAAAAGCTCCTTCCTGCACAAATTCAGAAGTAGCAGCCTCTCAACAACTATTTACTACATCTGGCACGCTAGAAACCTCCTAATCTACCAAAATGTTGCCACCACAGCTGAATCTTGTGCGCAACAGATCATGAGCACCATGAAGTTGAAAGCTGCAGCAAATTGGAACAGGAATTGGGACTGGAACAACCGAAGAAACACCTCCTGGAGAGCCGCCCTAGATATCTAAGAGGATTTTTCCCCTCTTGTTGCTTGTCTTATTTTGACCTTGGCCTGTTGTTTTTGTCCTAGCGGTCTTTCTTAACATGCTGCAGCAAGACCTGCTGTTTTTGTCCTAGCGGCCTTTTGTAACAAACTGCAGCAAGCTCTTTTTAGCTTGCTTTGGCCCTGTACATTCCTCACTCTCCTTTTCTAATACAACTAACTTTTCAAAAAAAAAAAAAAATTAAAAATATTATATTATATATATTTGTCAACTTGATTGAACGTTGTATAATTAAAAAAATTTAAGTTGAAAATAAATATTACAATATTTATATTAAAATTAATAATTAAAATTTTCATGCAGGTTTTATGTAATAATTTTGACAATTTTTTAGAAAAACTAATAGAACTTTTATTATGGCACTCTCAATTTACAATAAAATTTTAATAGTTATTAAGTTTTTAAAATTTTAAAATTACTATTTAAAATCTACATTAAATTTTTTAATCATGAATTATTTTTATTTTAATATAAATATTATAATATTTTTGGTTATAAATTAAAATTATTTTAATTATACAGCGTACAATCTACTTGACAATATATATAATATAAATTTTAATTTAATATTTTTATACAGTTTATTTGAATTTTTATTAAATTATTTTTTTTACATTTATTTAAATATAAAAAAATATTTTTCATTAGAAAACATACTTATTTAGTTAAAAACTAGTGAAAATTCACTACTAAGGGCATATGGCAGACTTTAGCAAAAGTTCAGGGGTACCACTCGGCATAAGTTTTTTTTTCCAGGGCACCATCCGGAAAAGCCAAAAACTCGAGGGTACCAACCGGAATTTCCCTTAATTTAATTATGCATTGCTAAATTTCATTATGTTTGACTAGTTATTGAAATCATGATTTGCATATTGTTGTGAGGTTTGATTGATTTTCAACAAACTTAAATAGAGTTTATTCCATGTGCTTAATTGAATCTAAACTAGGGTTTTGTTAGATTGATCACCTAATTGAATTTCTAGTTATAACTGAATCTGATTAATTACCGGTCGGAATTAATTTGATCAAGAGTATACTTTAATCAATTTAGTACCGGTTGGTCTAGTTGGTTAGAGAAGGGAATAAATTCACAAGTCACTTAGATGTCTGGTTGGTCTAAGTGCTTGTTCCTATTGATAACTTGAATCTTTATGTTGTTGTTTAATTGAATCTAGAAGGTCTTATAGGTTGTTAGATGATTAGGGTTGTTAGACTGGTAGTTCTATCAACTAAATCTGAAGTTCGGGTTTTAATCCTTAGTAGGGTCATAATCCACAATAGATTGTTCAAGTGAGAAGAGAATCAAGAGAATCGATGATCAACAAATCAAAGTCATGATGGATTTAACTAGTTGAACACGCTTGTCTCTCATATTTTACAATCAACTTTTGCATTTATATTTACTTTTCAGTTTGAAAATTAGTTTAGATAAATCAATCATAAACCCCCCTTTGGTTACTTGGCATCCAAGTAATAACACAAATACAAGAGTCCTTGTGGGATCGACTCTTACTTACCATTCTACTCAGTTTGGTTAAGTTAGGATTCTTTGATAGGTAAACGAATGAAAAATACCTCATCAATGGACAAAGAGGAAGGTTTTTAGTTTGCTTTTGAGAGTGTGTAAGAAAGGGAGTATATGTGCATGGAAAAGGACATCTCGTGAGTAGATGATTTTGTTTGTATCTAAAGTCAAAAGTTTGTAGGCCTTTTTTTTCTAGGTGGGTATCCCAAGAACAAATAGGGTGTAGCTCTAGGGTCAAGTTTGGTCTTGTTTTGAGATATGGTAGAAACATAGCATAAGAAGCCAAAGACTCTAAGGTGAAAAGGATTAGGTGGTTTATCATGTATGATTTCATATGGGGATTTATTGTGAAGTAAAACTGATGGAACACGATTAATAATGTGCATAGTAGTTAGAGCAGTTTCACCCCAGTATTTAGAAGGTAAATGGGAATGAAAAAGGAGAGCTCTTGTTACCTCTAGTATATGTCGATGCTTTCTTTCAAGAATTCCATTTTGTTGTTGGGTAGATACACAACTAGTTTTTAGGAAAATGCCCTTGTCTGATAGCCATTCATAAGCAGTCTTGCTAGAGCCTAATTCTAGTGCATTATCAATTCTAATGTCTTGAACTTGCTTCCCAAATTGTTGTTCAACCATAGCAATAAAAGTCTTGACAAAAGCAAAAGCACCGCCTTTTGTAGTTAAGAGATTAATTCATGTGTTTCTGCTGAAATCATCCACCACACTTGACCACAGTAAGAAAGTATCTATAGTCATTGTATGATGGAGTAGAATAAGTACTCCACACATCAAGGTGAATCAATTCAAAAGGATAAGACGTCTTTATTGAACTTTTTGGAAAAGGTAAACGATGTTGCCTAGATTTGGCACATGTTTCACAAGAGACTAGAGAATCACAATTTTTTATTACATCGGAAAGAGTAGGTATAGCTTTGAATTTATACAATGGTGGCCATATATGGCATGCCATATAAGAGGATAAATATCAACAATAGTAGACGACTTATTCACAAAAAAATTTATTTGAAACAAAAACTGAAGAATCTCTGAAATCCATTTGCTTGTGAAGAAGATATAACCCCTTGTTAGCATGACCAAGGATCATAGTCTTCTTGGTGACCATGTCCTTTAGAACACAATCTTTGTGTGAGAAAGATATATTACTAAATTCTGATCAGAAACAAGCTTGGTAATAGATATGAGGTTTTGCTGGAAACTTGGAACATAAAGGACTCCTTGCAAGATCAAAGTGTCAAGAAGTTTGACTGTACCAATAGTCTTCACATGCTCAATTTGCCCATTTGGTAAAGTCACTAGGAAAGACTTGATTATAGTAGTTGTGGTGTCAAATAAAGACAAATCACAACACATATGATTGCTTGCTCATGTGTCTAAGATCCAAGAATGATTGGAAGAAGAATTATGAGAAGAGGATAAGCTTTAACCAGCAAACACAACACAGTCTTCCTCCTGTGTTGATCTTGTATTGGTATTCTTAAGAACAACAATCAATAGAGCATACTACTCTCGAGTGACTGGTGAATTAGCTCCTGAAGATTGATTGGAGCTAGAAGCCTGATTAGCCTGTGCAGAAAAAGAATTTGATGAGCTTTTCTTTGACTTATATCCTGGTAGAAATCCTATGATAAAATAACACTTATCAATCAAATGGCCTTTTTGTTTGCAAATCTTGCAAAAGGTAAGGTTTTCTTCTCAGCTTTGTTGACAAAAGATGATTCAAACTTGTCTTTTGAAGTGTTGACATGAAAAGCTAAAGAATCTCCTTGGATTGGAGAAGAAACATTTATGCTACGCTACTTTTCCTCTTGTAGAAGAAAAGAATAAGCAACATTCAAGGTTGGTAGAGGCTATTGCATCAATAAATTGCCTTGAATTGTTGTGTACTCATCATTGAGTCCATCAAGAAGGAGATAAGCTTTTGATATATCTTCTTCATTTTGACAAAAACCTGAGCAACGCCACAAGAACAAGAAGGAATCGAAAGTAAACTAGAGAGTTCATCCCATATCTATTTCATTTTGGTAAAATAGACCAAAATCGAGGAAGCTCCTTGAGTTATAGATAGCAGATCATTCCTTAAAGAATATAGCTGAGCACCATTACACTGACAATAGTGAGCCTCAAGCTCATCCCAGACTCCTTTTGCAAGATCATTGAAGATGACGCTCGATCTGATGTCACTACTTAGGGTATTGAGAATCCAGGAGTCAATCATGTCGTTACAACTGATGGTGCACAAAATGGAAGAATAAGAGGTGGGACCGGGGTACGAGGATTCACGGATCCAGCGGGGTTCCCAAGGTTAAACTCGGGGCCCATTTGACGTACCCATCTAAAAAAACAAACAAATCCCTATCTTCGCGAGGCCTCTAAAACTCGGGGCCCATTAGACCTCGTTGCTCAAAAGCTGACACCCCCGCCCCATCTAAACCACTCAGCGGTCACCGCTCCTCCAACCAATAATCAGCTGCCTCACACTTGACCAATCAAAAGGCTTGATCTCGGGCGTCCCACATCGAGAAAGCACCAAAGCTCGACTCCTCAAATCTCTATAAATAGAGGAGAATCTCGTATGTAGCAAGGGGTCGAAAAACATCTTGAACTCAAGAACTATCTTGCTCGTTGAAGATCGATGTGTTGTAACATCGTTAAAGACCACGCTGTAGACAAGTGAAGGTCTACAAAAAGACTTCAAGTCACCAAAAGAAACCCCACCCTAGTCAAAGATCTCGCTGTATCACCTCGCAGACCACAACCACCGCGCGCTAAATCGACTCCTCGACCTTGCTACCAGAGTTCGACACATAGCTTGGGGGTGATAGAATCTCGTTGTAACTAGGAGATCTCAAACCTTGTTAGATCGAGATCTCGAACACTCTAAGAGAGAACTAGGGCATAATCATTGATTGTAATCTCGTTAAGTGTAACCTCGTGATCTGTAATCTCGTATTAAGGACATAAATAAAAGAGCAATTGTTTGCACGATCGAATAAAAGTAATCCCATTTCTTGTCTTCTAGTGCCAGGTTTGTTTCGGGTTTCATCAACAGCGTTCCCAAAGAGAAAAGGTTAGAGTCGGCAAAGTTGGTCTCGGAAAGCTGCCATTAACGAAGCAGAGTTTGTTCTTCTCTGATAGTGCAAAACGCATCGATCGTCTCCATTCTCCATAATTGTGACCATCAAAAGGCTTAGTAACAAGTAATAGCCCTGGATGATCAAATGAATGAAGAAAAAGTGGATTATTTTGATCCATTTGAGATTCTGTTATAATCATCGTGACTGAATCGAGAAACTAGATCGAAGAAGATGAAGTTAGGGTTTGTGCGGAAGGTAGTATGGATTGAAAGAAGCTGATACCATGATAGAGAGTGAAAAAAGATTTGTATTCATTATGTGTGAGTTGTACAAGAGTTCTGATTACAAGTCTCCTATTTATAAAAAATAAAGAAGATGCTTGTTTAACAAGCCGTTTAACAACAGGGCTTCGCCCTTTCATACGTCACCGTACCCGCCCCGGGCCAACCCCACTCCGAGTACATACATGCGTACGTTCCCGGGCATGTGCCAAGGCACAAGACGTCAACCAACGGCTCGTCGACGGAGAGGCCTCCCCGGGACCCCATGCAAATCTCGAGATCCCGCTCGCGTCGCTCGATGATGCAGGATCCGGAGTTGTCCGAAACAGCGGGGAGCGCGATGCACACCCTATAGTCGCGATTGCGACGTTACCACGTTGAGGACGGAAGCCTCTCCCCGTTTGTGGAAGAGATTCAAAGCGCGCCTATGCCCAAGGGTTTCCATAGACCACAAATGGGGCTTTACGACGGCGCGACAAATCTGGAGGAGCACGTGAAGCATTTTGCTGTCCAGATGCACGTCTACTCCTACAACGACGCCATCTTCTGCCGCGTCTTCCCGACCACCCTGGAGAAGGCTGCGATGACGTGGTTCATAAGTCTCAAGATTGGGTTTGTGGCCTCGTTCGCTCAATTGTGTGAGTCCTTTATCGCACACTTCAGCGGTTCGAGGAAGCACAAGAAGAACATGCGAGATCTCCACGGTATCGAGGAGAGGGAGGGCGAGTCGCTGGGTACCTTCTTCACGAGGTTCACAACCGCGGTATCAAGGAGGGGGAGGGCGAGTCATTGGAACTACTTCGGCGGAAGGCAACGAGGTTATAGGGGCAAGGGCGGTCCTTTGTATAACCCAAACGAGAAGGGGCGTGCCAACCCTTCTTCGGGAGCAAACATTGTGCCACAAGGCCCGAGCTCGACCAGGGCTAACAACGTCGAACAACAAGCTCCCACAAAGCAGGCACGGTCTGGACAAACGACGACACCCGATGGGTATATTCATACCATATCGGGCGGACCCTCATTTGCAGGATCAAGCCAGACGGAAAGAAAGAGGTATGCGAGGGCCAGCCATCATGAACCCTCGATTTTCAACGTCGCGTAGGCTTTGCTATCTCACGTAGGACTGGTCTTCACCTCCGAGGATACCGAGGGTCTACACATGCCACACTCTAACCCTTTGGTGGTGCATGCCCAAGTAGGCTCGAAAATGATGAAGCGGGTGCTGGTGGACACGGGATCCTCTATGGACATTATGTACTACGACACTTTCGAGCAGTTGGGCATCTCCAAGACCTACCTGAAGCACTACGAAGGTAAACTCACCTCCTTCTTAGGGGGTGAGGTCGTCATCGCAGGTCTTATAGACCTTTGGATGACGTTGTGCACTGGCTCGACGAGGGAAACCGAAATGGTGGCATTCACTATGGTACACCTGCCCTCGGTGTACAACGCAATCATTGGGAGAGTATCCTTGATGAAGTTCCAAGCGGTGGTGTCTATCTACCACCTAAAGATGAAGTTCCTCGTCGATAGCGGGGTCGGAGAGGTGAAGGGCAACCAAGAGGAGGGTCGCGTTTGCTACGCGACCTCTGTAAAACCGAAATGCCCGGTGTTCATGGTGGAGTCCCCCGGCGAGGCTGATCTCGAAGTTCGGGACTTCACGGTGCCCATCCCAGAGGCAGAAAGAAGGGTGGTTACCCCCTTTGTGAATGAAGCCGAGAAAATCTACCTGGGAGAATATATCTCTATGAAATCAGTAACATCGCTAGAGGCCTTGCTTTCCATATCCCACGACGTGTTCTCTTGGACCGCAAGGACCTTCGAGGCGTCCCGCGAACCGTGGCCCAACACTCCTTGAACCTCGACATTACCACCCGCCCCGTGGTATAAAGACGAAGGAAGATGAATGAGGAAAGGGCAAACACCGCGAATACCGAGGTGGGGAAGCTGCTGGCCGCGAGGTTTATCCACGAGGTCCAGTACCCTAGATGGTTGTCCAACGTAGTGCTGGTCAAAAAGGCCAGCGGAAAATGGCGTATGTGCGTGGACTTCAAGGATCTCAACAAGGCTTTCCCCAAAGACAGCTACCCCTGCCTTCGATCGACGAGCTGGTCGACTCAACCGCGGGTCACAGGGTCTTGAGTTTCCTCGACTCGTACTCAGGATACAATCAGGTCTTGATGAGTCCGCGCGACGAGGAGGAGACGTCCTTCATCACGCAGCGAGGGACCTACTGCTACAAGGTCATGCCTTTTGGCCTAAAGAACGCGGGGGCAACTTTCCAGCGCCTCATTGATCGGATCTTTAAAGACCATATGGGGAGGAACGTGTCGGCCTACATCGACGACATTGTGGTCCGAAGCAAACCCCCCGAGGAACATCTGGTCGACCTCGCTGAGGTCTTTGCAACACTAAGGCGCAACCGACTCAACCTGAACCCCGAGAAGTATGTATTGGGGGTGTCATCAGGAAAGTTCTTCGGCTTCATGATCAGCGAGCGCGGGATCGATGTGAACTCCGCTAAGATTGAATCAATTCTCTCGATGAGGTCTCCACGATCTCGTACTGAGGTACAACGACTCAACGATGCCGTAAACTAATTGGGGGGAGGTTCTGCTCCCGTTTGGCGGACAAGTCTTTACCCTTCTTTGCAGCCCTAAAGAAAAACGACAAGTTTGTTTGGGACGAGGAGCTAGAGCCCGCCTTCTCTGGATTGAAGGCATTCTTATCAAAGCTCCCCACATTGTCACCTCCAATGGAGGGCGAGGACTTGCAGCTGTACATGGCCGTAAGCCCAAAGACAGTCAGCGCGGTGCTAACTAGAAAGGCTATGCACTCGGTCTACTTCATAAGCCGCGTGCTCCAACCTACAGAGCAGCGATACTCCCCGACAGAGGAAATGGCCCTGACCGTTGTAACCGTCGCAAGGTGCCTGCGCCCTTACATCCACGCACATCCTATTCAGGTCCTCTCCGACCTCCCACTTCGGCAAATCCTCCATCAGCCCGCCCTCTCGGGGCGGATGACGAAGTGGGCAGTCGATCTTTCCGAGTTTGACATCAGCTACCTCCCCAGGACTGCAATGAAGGGACATGCTCTCGCCGACTTCGTGGTGGAAGTTACCTTTCCCGAGACTGACGCGAGATCGGAGGAATGGAAGGTCTTTGTTGATGGCTCGCGGTGTGATGTCGGGGGTGCGGCTGGCGTATTCCTCGTCGGTCCCTCAATCGAGATAGAATACGCCCTTAACTTCGGCTTCGATGCCACCAATAACGAGGCCGAGTATGAAGCCATGATTGCCGGGATAGAGATGGCGCTCCTTAGCGGGGCTCGCAAGATCAGAGTCTACATTGATTCTGAATTGGTGGCGAGGCAGCTGAACGGACAATATGACAGCCGAATGGGGTTTTCGCCTGCGTACCAAGAGAAGGTGAAGGCCTTGGTGTCTTGCTTGGAAACCTTCGCAGTAGAGTCCATTCCACGGGCTGCAAACACCAAAGCAGATGCACTCGCGAGCTTGGGGTCGACTCTCCCTTTGGAAGTAGGAAATCGCGTGATGGTGGAAAGGAAGCTCTCGCGGAGTGTAACCAGCGAGGTTCTCTCCGTCACAATCAGGGACTATAGGGTTCCCATCACGCAATATGTGGAGAGCGGCGTCCTCCCTGAAGATCCCGCTGAGGCTAGAAAGCTTAAAATGCAAGCAACCCGTTACTGCGTTATCGGCGGCCGACTCTATCGACGGGGCTTCGCAGAACCCAACTTGCTATGTGTGCCAGCCAAAGCCGCAAAACACATCCTATTTGAGGCACATGAAGGGGTCTGCGGTGGCCACCCCGGGTGGCGCTCCTTGTCACATAAAATCGCTCATTTAGGGTATTTTTGGCCCACCCTCAAGCAGGACGCGAGGGCCTATGTCCAAAAGTGCGACGGGTGCCAAAAGCACGGTAGGCTCAAACAAGCCCCAATGTCACGACTGCGCTCGATCCATGCACCCTGCCCCTTCGCGATGTGGGGGATGGACATCCTAGGGCCATTCCCTAAGGCCGTGGGCCAGGTACAATACATACTGGTCATCGTCGACTATTTCACGAAGTGGGTCGAGGCAGAGGCGATGGCAAATATCACAAGAACAAAGGTCTGCAATTTCCTATGGAAGAACCTCGTGTGTCGCTTGGGGTCCCAATGACCATCATGACTGACAATGGCCCCCAATTCGACTGTGAGGAAACTCGGACCTTTTGCTCCGAGCTCAGCATAACCCTCAAATTCTCCTCCGTGGCCCACCCCTAGTCCAACGACCAAGTGGAAAATGTCAACGCTCACATCTTGTCCGATCTGGAGAAGCGACTGGACGTTGCGCAAGGTCGCTGGTCTGAACTTCTCCCGCTCGTCCTATGGACATACCGGACCACCGCGCGTCGCGCTACAGGAGAAACACCTTTCGCTCTGACCTACGGGGCAGACGCGCTGGTTCCTGTAGAAACCTTAGTCCCTTCGGCAAGAGTCTTTGACTTCGACGAGAAAGAGAACGAGGCCAACCTCAAAGTCGAATTGCTATTCAGGGACGAACTTCGCGGGACCGTGGCCCTGCGCTTTAAAGAATACAAACGACGTGTGGCGGTGTATCACGACAAGAAGGTTAGACCTCGTGGTTTGGTCACAGGTTGCCTCGTTTTGAGGCGTACCGAAGGTGGCAAACTGGATCCAAATTGGGAGGGTCTGTACCTCATCGGAGAAGAAGTTGCGCTCGGGGCTTTCAAACTCAAAGATAGCGATGGGCGTACTCTAAGCAAAACATGGAATATTGCTCGGCTGAAAAGATGTTACATGTAAACTCTCAGAACTCTCGACGTTTCCAAAAATTTTGTGAATAAAGGGTTATGCAATGTTTTCCAAATATTGTCTCAAACATGAAAAACCTCCTTGCATGGGCACGACCTGCGTAAGTATTCAATTCCACCCCTCGCTTCCCGCTTGGGGTTGGAGATCCTCGGTTTTAAGTGTTCAATTCCACCCCTCGCTTCCAGCTTGGGGTTGGAGATCCTCGGTTTTAAGTGTTCAATTCCACCCCTCACTTCCCGCTTGGGGTTGGAGATCCTCGGTTTTAAGTGTTCAATTCCACCCCTCGCTTCCGGCTTAGGGTTGGAGATCCTCGGTTTTAAGTGTTCAATTCCACCCCTCGCTTCCCGCTTGGGGTTGGAGATCCTCGGTTTTAAGTGTTCAATTCCACCCCTCGCTTCCCGCTTGGGGTTGGAGATCCTCAGTTTTAAGTGTTCAATTCCACCCCTCTCTTCTCGCTTGGGGTTGGAGATCCTCAGTTTTAAGTGTTCAATTTCACCCCTCGCTTCTCGCTTGGGGTTGGAGATCCTCGGGTTTAATTGTTCAATTCCAACCCTCGCTTCCCACTTGGGGTTGGAGATCCTTGGTTTTAAGTGTTCAATATCACCCCTCGCTTCCCACTTGGGGTTGAAGATCCTCGGTTTTAAGTGTTCAATTTTACCCCTCACTTCCCGCTTGGGGTTGGAGATTCTCGGTTTTAAGTGTTCAATTCCACCCCTCGCTTCCCGCTTGGGGTTGGAGATTCTCGATTTTAAGTATTCAATTCCACCCCTCGCTTCCCGCTTGGGGTTGGAGATTCTCGGTTTTAAGTGTTCCATTCCACCCCTCGCTTCCCGTTTGGGGTTAGAGATTCTCGGTTTTAAGTGTTCCATTCCACCCCTCGCTTCCCGCTTGGGGTTGGAGATTCTCGGATTTGAAAGTTTAAGTCCACCCCTCACTTCCCGCTTGGGGATGGAGACAACTAAAACAATCATGCGCGATCCGAGCGAGGATCATGATCACGACATATAATCTATCATGCGCGATCCGAGCGAGGCTCGTGATCGCGGCATATAATCTATCATGCGCAATCCGAGCGAGGCTCGTGATCGTGACATATAATCTATCATGCGCAATCCGAGCGAGGCTCGTGATCGCGGCATATAATCTATCATGCCGCGATCACGAGCCTCGCTCGGATCGCGGAAAAACGAACGCCCGATGTGGCCCGAGCAGACCACAAGTCTTGCGGCGCTCGGACCATGGGGTCGAATCGGGATATGATGAGCTCCTGGAAAGAAAATTGCATAAGATAGGGCCGCGAAGGCTACAATATCATAATTACAAACCCGAGCGGGACCACCAAATACTTAAAAACAAAAAACAAAAAACACACAAAAACTACAAGGGAAGGCACCCTTCACTCCTTCGGGGTCTCGGTAGCGGGGTCCATGGGGACTTGGCGGACATGTGAGGCAATGATCACCTCAAGGTCGGAGGTCACCAGGGGCGAGGTCCAAATCTCCTCGACCTTGAGCCCTTGCGGCGGGCGCCTCGGTACTCTCATTCGGCGTAGCCCCACCCTCGTTGTCGAGGAAGAACTCGCATTCTCCCTCGGGCTCTTCCTCAGTTTCCTCATCCATGGTCAGCCCATAGTTGGGGATAAAGAAGGCGATGCGCGGGTCGATGTGCCCATACTTCGCAACCGCCTACTTTACCCCCACACGAATGGCATGCCGGTATATCTTGTTGATGCTGCTCAACAATTGTTCCTTGTACTCGGCAGACGACACGTACTTAGGCCTCGCAGCCTCCACCTCCTCGTTAATCTCTTTGATGCGCTCCTCGACCTTTCGGAGCTCCGACTCTTTCTCCTTGAAAAAGTTGTGCTCCGCGGAGGGTTTGGTCCGGAGCTCCTTGATCTCGACCTTTAGATCCCCAACCAGGCCCTTAGCCTTCTCCTCCTCCTCCTTGTCCCTCTCTTCCCTCTCCTTGGCCTTGGCCTCCCCCTCCTTGGCCTTCGCCTCCCCCTCCTTGGCTCTGGCGGCTGCCTTGGCCTCATCCACCGCTGCAACCTCCACGGCCCGGGTCCGCCTCGTTACCTCCGCGAGGTCTTTCTCCTTCTTCGCACATTCTGATGTGCGAGCCTCGAGCTTCGCCTCCAAGGTGTCCATATTTTTCTGGAGGAGGTTGATGCGGCTACAGTTGTAGTTCTCAAAGAAGTGATGCTGAAGAAAAGAAAAATCGAAGATACATCAGGGGAGAGAAAGCATAAGGCTAGCAAGCGAAGCTTACAAAAACGAAGCGAGACATACCATCGCCGAGTAGTGGAGGGCCTCGTCAGTGAGGGCCTTCCTCGGACAGATTGTTTGCCCACGCAATCTCCTCCTTCCAGTCCTCCCTCTTCCAATTCCTGAGTGCTCCCTTGGATGATCTGGGGCAATGGAACTTGTCGGTGGGAGGACCGGCGGGGGAAAGAACCCGACTCGCTGGTTCGCGGCTGGGGACGATCTCCTTCCCTGAGGAGCTGTGTTGGTTGTCCCCTTTATGCTTCTTCTTCTTTCCTTTGCTGGGAGACACCTCCGCATCCTTGCGTTTCGATCCGACCCCATCACCGGACCCTCGGGGAATGTGGGAGGCCGCTCTGGTAGCGTCTCCCTTGGGTGACTCCCCTACGATCTTTGCAAGGGCTGTCGCCTTTGACAGCGAGGCTGGCGGCCTCGCCGAAGGGCTCGACTCCTTTACCATAGGCCCTTCGGGCCCGAGGGATTTGCGAGGTCGACGCCGCAGGCTTTTTCCCCTGCGCCCTCGAAGCAAGAGCGTTGAAAAGATCCACTGCAAAAAAATATAAACAAAAAAACAAGTTAGATAAAAAGAATAGGAGGAGATCATCGCAAATAATTAAAGAACGCGTGATCCGAGCGAGGCTCATGATCATCACAAACAACCAAAACCGTGATCCGAGCGAGGCTCATGATCTTCACTAACTAAGCGAGATTCAGGCTGCTATGCGTAGCCTAAGACAAAAGCAGAATAATAGACAAAAGAGTTAGGAAAAAGATGAGGTACGCTCTTCGCCCTCGCGGGGTGGAGGGGTAAGGCTCAGACCGGCTCACTCAAGCCTGCCCTGTGTCAGGTACTCCCAATACGGTGCCTGGCGCACCGGTGCGAACCGAGCCTTGAGCTCGGCGACATTCTGCGTGCCCTTGGGCCGAACGAAGTTGTCCAGAGCCGTGGGGAAATTGAGATACCTCCTAGTGGGATCCCGGACCAAAAACCATTTATCCTTCCACTGAACGACGTTCGACGGGGTAGTGGTGATCTTTAACTCGGGCAAGCTCAGGTTGACGAGACAGGATTCGTGTTCTCGCCTCGCCATGAATAGGCTTGACATGACGTCCAGGTCCGACCCCTCCCTGATGATGTGATTCCATCTACCGAGAAATGGCCCCATGATTTGAGTGAAGATTCCATCCCTAAAGACAAGCCCAATTTGCACGATAAAGGGGAGCCAATACTTGGACAAGCAACCAAAGACGATGTTCGAGGCGCTAAGAAGCCGAGACAAGGAGCCATTCCCTATCTTGGGTGCATCACGCGAGCCCTAGCTAAGTCTATACTAGACAAAATCAAGGAGGAGCTCATGGCTCATAAGTTTCTGATGGCTAATGACGGTGAAGGTTGGAGTGTTCTTGTGACTATTGGTTCGACTAGTGCTAAAACTTGAATTATGTTTTGTTAAGGTTTTTTAGTTGAATTTCTTGAAATTTAAGGATGTTTTATGTAATTAGAGAGAAGTGAGGGTGGATGAGTTGATAGAGGCGTGGCATTAGGGTTATAAGGCTTGTTTTTGGCCTCCTTTCTCCCTTAGATTGGACGAAAAACCTTGTTGCTTACTTTCCTTGCATCTTTTAATTCAAGTTCTTGTTCTTGTATTTCGTTCATTCAATTCTCGTTGTTCAAGTTGTTGGTGAGTAATATCCGACAATTTGGGCATCTTAGTTTGTTTGAGAGGTTGGTGAGTCATATCCAAGTTGTCAAGCATCCATATCCCCTTGTTCTCTCCATTTCGATCCATCATCCATCTCGGTGGTTTCTGCACCCCCTCAGTAAAATCGACATATCTTTCAATCCACTCATCATCTAGGTCTGAAATCTTGAGGGGTTAAACTAAACTCAGAGATCTAACTTCTCGAATTTGAATCACTCAATTCCGAGTTCGGACGAGGAAGATCCAGCCAGTTGAAGACGGGTCAGTTGCGTGGTGTTTGCTGTCGGAATTCCTTGGATTCTCGTGGCGATCTCTTTGCACCATCATCCCCTCCATCGATCCGTCCATCACCTGAGCTCGTAGCTTCGGATGGTGTATGCACACAGAAGCCTCCATGCGTTGGGGAGCAGTTGTGCAGGGAAGACGTGCATGGCCCACAAGAAATTGGCTATGTGCTGGGCTAGCAGTAGCTTGAAGCCAGCCTGAAGACTGGGCAAGTGTACGACCACGCACCTCTCGTGCATCGCCAAGGAGCAGCCTTCCCCTTCAGGAAGTGCTAGCTCAACTCCCTCAGGCCAGGGGAAATCCTTTGCAATCTTAGCGAGGTTTTCCCGCTTCAGGGATGTCGGGGCCCCCTCGGGAATATAGACCCCCCTCGAAGGATTCGGTCTCATGGGTATCTTCTCCTCGAGGATTGGAGGAATGCTCGACACTGAGTCGGTGATGTGCTCCGCGAAGAAGCTCGCTTGATCGTTGGAGTCAAACGACCTCGCAGCAAACCCGACAACCTCCTAATAAAAAATTAAAGACGAAGCCATTTCAACCCCAGAAGATGTGCACAGTCGGGGAAAGCATGAGCTAACGGAGATGTAGGAGTCACTAGAATAAGGGTCACTAAAAACAAGCGAAGGGAACCTCGGGTTTTGAGAATCGCTGGTCTCGACACTCCCTACGGAGTCAGAAAGGTCCTCGTAAAATCTCTCTTGCACCTTAAATGCGAAGTCTGGTGGGGGGCTCAAAGAAGTTCCTCTAGGCATGAAAGAGCGACGTCCAAGCCACGAAAGGCGAACACTTGGAAAAGAAGAGGTTTTGCGACATCGAACAAAGCCACGAAAGAAAGAAAACGCGAGATGATAACACGGAGGGGGTACGTGGCACCCTAGGGCTACTTTGACAAATAGGACGGCCCAAGAGGAATGTGAAGCGCCAAAGTCGGAAACGAAGAATGGAGGCCAGCGGTTGGAAGGACAAACGTCCCGTCAATCAAACATCATGACGTTTGGCTTTCCGAGGAATTCGAAATTCGAAAATGATGGCAGCGAAGAAGCTCGACCGTCGGTTGATGCGTGATGCGACTCTGCCTTAGCTCGGACCCAGCTCCGACGGACCGGAGACGGCCTAGACCTTGGAGACCCCCTTGGATTAGGACTTAGTCTCATATTATGTTATTATTTATATTTCTGTCTTTTATTTCCGTCATTTCCCTTTTAGGCGTGTGTTCCATTCTTGTAGGATGGGCTAGCCTTGTTATTTCCCTTTCTAGATAGTTTCTATATTTAGTATGTTACTATTAGTAGTATTTTGGGCTTGGATGTTGGGCCTAGCATGTTGCTAACCCTAATCCACTCCCAACTAGCTTCTAAGGTTTTGTGTGGCCTCCTCTATATAAAGGAGCCACGCCCCCTTATAATAATTACGTCCAATTTGAGTAGCCAAAGCTTGAGTCGAGAATCTCCTCCCTTTGGCCCCGGGCGTCACCCCTTTCTATCCCTTTTCCCTCGCCCTTGATTCTGCCTCGCCCAACCCTCGTTCCGACGAGCATTAGAGGCCCGTGAGTGTTGAGGAGGGTTTCTTGACTCAGGACAACAAATAAATTTATAAGTCAAGACCCCACTCTGTATAGCGAAGTCAGGATCGTTCCACGAGAAGCAAGGTTGTTTGTTTATCGACTACTAAAAATCAAACAAAACAAGAAAAACACTCACAAGCAACCTCGTTAACGACGTTGTCAGGGTCGTTAACGAACCACCGCAAACAAAAAAGACCAAAACTAACGACCTAAACAGTTCGATACCGAGCCTACAAACTCAACAACGAATATCACTTCAAAATAATTCAAATAAAACAAAGATCTAGGATAAGGGACACCACAACATAGTCATGCATATAAACTCGTAAGAAGATAAGATCATGCCTTTAAACAGATAAATTCATCAACTTTCGTCGACTATCGAGTAAATTAACCTATTTTCATAAACCAATCCACTCAATTGCTTGTTTTGGATCTAAAGCTTGAAACTTTCGTATTCAAACAATATCAGCCTTCAAGTCTATAACTTTCTCTCTCAATCAAGTTAAAAACTCAAATCACCTTGACTTTCATCTAGGTCTAAGCACAACAAACAATCTCAAAATAGATAAAAAGAAATCAACACACATTCTTACTCCTCAAATATGCATAACTATGCCGGGTTTAACCCCAACCCTAGAAAAGAAGACTACTCACTACTCATAACTAGGAAACAAATAAATTTAACAAAAGAAATAATTGAAAACAAAACACTACTCAAATTAATTAGAAATATCGTTTTACAGAAATTTAGAAGAAACCGAAAAGAATACAAACACCGAACCAAAATCACGATCAACGACCCCGGTAACTCTCGTCCACCGAGCTTCAATCTCGACTCCGATCCACTCTCTCTCTTCTCGGCTCTTCCTCTTCTCTTCAATCGATCTCCCCCCTTTCTTAGGCTAATAAGAGGGTTATTTATACTAATAAGACTAAAAACTAATAAAGCTAAAAGATAAAAACTTTCCTAAAAAGATAGAATTAAAATCCTAAGAGATAGAAATAAAATCTAGAAAGATAACAAGACCTAAAATACATAATATAATAACCCTAAAATCATAAAAAGATACTCTACCGACACGGAAATAAATTCCCGCACAAGATCAGTGAGTTACAGAATCAAACTCTCGAAATCTTCATCTCGTGGCCTCGTTAACGACCCCTTACATCCTCGTTAACGAGCCTGGGTTTGGCTTTCTTCCACATTTTATCTCCAGAAACTTAGGCTTCGACTTCTTCGTCTTGCATTCTTCCGTCTTTCATCATAACACTCCAAATTCAGCTCCAAATAGCATCTTTTCCTCGCTAAAACCTACAAAAAGACACAAAACGGAGTAGCTTCCATACTTTTCACAAAATATGCAAAACTATCCAAAAACACACAAAACTAATCCTAAAACTACTAAAACTAAGCCTAACAAACCAAGAAAACATACTAAAAACTATACTAAAAATACGAACATCAAAATTCCCCATACTTAGACTTGCTTGTCCTCAAGCAATCACTAAACAATAACCAAAACCAAACTACATACTCATCAAGACACAGTCATCATCTAAAAAGCAACATCAACATGTAGAAAAATAACAAATGATTATTAACGTCATCGTACATATATGCACTAAATAGACATAAGAAAATACAATCCAACCTCACAAGGATAATGTATTTCACTCAACTCTCAAGTGTTTAAGCTTATAGATTCAATCTCTCAACTCATCTTATATACAAAAACTCATAGAAATTGGAACTTATATCACCAAACTCTCCACCCAAGATTTGTCAAAACAAGCAAAAATCATCAAGAGAATTTAGGCTCAATGAAAAACTTCATAGAAGCTTCCATTCGGCCGGGTTGTAATGGGGCTTGGTAAAAACAAATAGGCGTGGAAAATATTTTGGTCATGTGGTGCTAATAATATCCGAGAATCAAAGACTCCTAAAAACTCACACATCCAAAAACTCTCATAAAAAACAACATACCAAACTCACTCTCAATGTGTACACTCATTTTCTCTCACCCATTATATCCTAGAAAGCCTCATAAGAAGAATGATAAAAAAAACCCACTGATATTATCTCTATAAACACATGCACTTCAAACTACTTTTCTTTCTTCTTCTTTTTTTTTGCCGCTGCCTCGTTAACGAACCTACTTCAGGGTCGTTAACGAGCTTCATGGTGTAGTCTGCCTTTTTTCTTAACAACTTCCTTTCTTTTGTGCAACTTAAAAACAAAGAGACTTCCAAACTACCCTTCCCAATAATTCCTCAACTTCAAACCAAAATATAAACATTGCACTCAACAAAACATACCTTTCCAATCTAAGTCCTAATCCCCGGATAGGGTCAAGCTTATCTCGGCTAGGGAACAATTTTGTGGAGCTAAAAATAAAAGGATATAAGGCTCAAATTGGCTTCAAAAAGAAGAATCATGTAAGGTAGGATAAGGATAATAGGGCTATAAAAATAAGTTCTCTATCATCTGATTTTCACATGTAATGAACTATAAATCTCATACGGGTCTCAAGTAATAGATAACCATCACAATTCCAAGAGATAATATGCATATAGAGAGTAAATCACACTAAAAAGAAGAGGAAAATTTGATGTTCTCCCTATAAGGCCAAAAAATAAATCACAAGGAAAATTTTGTTGGATTGCATCGCTTATTCTATAAAGCATATGTGCTCAATTTCATCAAATGCTATTCCTTCTAAAAACACAATTCTCATATTAAGAATCCGGCTATACTATCAAAAGCATGCTTGCAAGGAATTACATGATCATGCTAGCAATTACCATCATAGAACCTAAGAAAGGGATATCTATCAATTCTAAACTCTTTTTTTTTTCAAATTTGTTCAATTTTTTTTCGATTTTTTTCATTTTTTCTCTAAAACAAATAAGACACATAAAACACATAGGATAACAAGTTGTCTACTTTCTCCCACCCCATACTTAAAATTACAGTGTCCCCACTGTAAGAAAAAATAAGAAGAAGGAAAGAAATAGAAAAGAAAAGAAAAGAAAACAACAAAAACAAAAAAAATAATAAAAAAAAGAAAAGACATAAAAACTTACAAAGACTCAAAAGTGGAAAACAAGGAAAACGTCTTCTTCAAGCTGAATCACTGGTTTGGTGGAGGAAAGTAATGCTCGAAGTTCCCCATGAAGTCGTACATCGTCCTCCAACGCTCTGCATCCTCCACCTCTCTCTGACGATGCCTCTCATCCTCCATCGACATGCGAGCGGAATAGACGGTCTCCCATCTATCCATCCTTCTATAAATGTGGTCCTGCTAAAGGTTGAGCTGCTGCATCCGTGCAGAAAGATCCTCAGCCCATGGTGGTGGCATACTCGATCCAGTGTACTCGGGTTGAGGAGGTGGTGGGTAGTGAGGCTGGAAGTGGTCTTGGTACAGTACCGGGTTGTATGGTATCAAACCATAGGAATGAGGGTCGGTAGGAGTTGGCGGGGGGTCGGTAGTTGTCCTCGGGACCTCGTTAACAAAGCTGGGTGCCTCGTTAGGAATGTAGGAAGAAGGCTGGAAATGGTCGTTAACGAGTCTGGTAGGCTCGTTAACGAGGATGTTGGTGCCCAAAACTTCCGTGTCGAGGTCGTTATCCTCGAAGTTAAGCTCTTCCGTGCCTCCCTCTGTGTCGGCCTCTTCAGTGTCTTCGCCAACTACCTCGGTATCCTCATCTTCATCTCCATCTTCATCCATGCCATCTCCGTCTCGCTCGAACCTCGTCTCACACGGCCGAAGTGATAGCTCATCCTCCGGCTTGGGCTCCAATGGGTAAGCATGACCCGTCCATACCTCGTATCAATTTGGTACGTAGAGTAGCTCCAACATGTCAAGGGTAGGTGTAACGATGCGGTCTTGCACTTTCACTCTGAGTCCTCTCTCGGCTTGGATGAAAACACTAGAGCTATACCAATAGCTTTTGTTGAGGAGTTGTGCATGAGCCGGCGTGTAGCGAGTAAGGTCGACTCCCAAGTTTGTAGCCAAGAGACTAACCAAGTTTCCACACCATACTTCTTTGGACTTGGTTGATTTTTCAATGTAGTAGAGCCACTCATACCCCAAATTCAAAGGGCCAGGCTCCTCGAAAAGGATGGTGCGAAGACAAGCAACTTCCATTCTTGTTGGCCTGTTCAGCTCTCTCTTCGGCCAAAATGTAGCGGCTAGGACTCGAAGAATGATCCTAAAAATGGGGTTGATGATGCTTGCCCCAGATAGTGCCGCTGCGGAGGGCTCAACCTCCTCGGTGATGTAGCTCCAAGTCCTTGTCACTTTGTAGTTCTTCAAACTGTAATATCTAGAAGGATTTGGGAGCTCCAGAATAGCATTGAACTCTGCCATGGTGTATTCTCGGCTCACATTACTGAGCCTAAACCTGATGCGTCCCGCCGAAGTCTTTGACGGGAAACTCGTCTCTAAAGTGGCCAAGAACTCGGATGTGAGGGCCGAAAAATGTGGTACCATCTCCTTCTTCAGCAAGTGAGGCACACCGAGAATAGCAAAGGCCTCCTTGACATCCGTATAAATTCCCATTTGCTTGGCACTCGTTCTTGAAAACCACCGAGTGTTGTGATCTTTGTTTAAGATGGCATTGTATCGGTCCGCTTGCCCTTGAGTACGCAAGATCACATTGTCCATGCGAGGTGGAGATGGGGACCTCTGGTTCCTTCTCTTCTTCTGAGTTCGGGTAGCGGGTCTGCTGGAACTTGCCATGTGATCTACAAAACAATCATGATTTTCCAAGATAAGATCCACTCAAGTTAGGTTAGGCAAGAGACCCCATACTTGGTCTCGAAATAATCCTCGGATTTATTCGTTAACTACCCAATTGGGTCGTTTACGAATCTGGACTGGTTAATGAACTTTGAATTTGCGCAGGGTCGTTAACGAGCCTGGGTGGGTCGTTAACGAGCTGCCGAGAGCCAGTTCACAGAATTCCGGGGTTTATCAACTTTAAAAATCAAGCCATAAATCAAGCATGCACTCCTCTATAATCCCTCACAAGACACACAATCGGATATGTGCACCCCATACTTGCTCAATTACCCATCCCGAACATGCTAGATTTGCCCAAAATTAACATGGTGAAAATCAAACTCAATACCTAGAACAAAAAAGATTCATGCTTTTCTAAATCAAATCTTGCAATGGAGAATCTAGCATGAAGAATCTTTCCTAGATTGAGAATCAACTAAGCACAACCATAATTCATGAGCAAAATCTAAACATGAAAATCGGTCCTCTCTATAAGCACAATTCAAGACATGAAATTTCTTCCCTATAAACCATGAATCATGCAATCTCGAGTTAGGGTTTAGAAATCATACCGGAGAATCGAGAATTTGAAGAACAAGAGGTCGGAATTGGGTGGTTAACGAGCTTGGGTCTCATCGGTGGGAAAACGAGATTCCGGGCTTCGGTAACGACGGCGTCTTCGACGGTCGGTGGAGTGAAGGATTCCGATCGGTGGTGAGGGGATTCGGTGGAGGTTTGAGGGATTTGGAGTTTGAGATTGTGGGTAGGATTTTTGAGGGTTTGGGAAGGGTTAAATAGAAGGGGGTAGAATTGGGAGAGAGGGTAGGTAGTGGCGGCGGTGGGGGGGGGGGGGGTAAGAAATAGGGTAGAAGATAGAAGATAGATTAGGGTTAGAAAAACTTACCTGCCCTAGCCGGTTCGCCAAACCGGTTCGTTAACGAGCTACCGTAGCCTCCTTATGTGATTTTCGAGCCCCTTTTCTGCATCTTGTTAGCTCTTTATTTTATCCTAATTTCTATCCTAAAAACTATTAAAAAGAACTCAAAAGAAAGCTAAGAAAAAGAATCTAAAAAGAAAAGAAAAAAAAATCTAATCTAATTCTATACTAAAAGCGGGTTGCCTCCCGTAAGCGCTATTTTTTAACGTTGTCAGCCCGACGTACTCCTTGGCTAGTCCGACGTTGTAAGAGCCATAGTGAGTCTAATCTCTTCATCCGGGTCGGGTTGCTCATTAAACTTCTTCAGCCGATGGCCATTAACTTTGAAGATTACGCCTTGGTTATCGATCAACTCTACCGCACCGTGAGGATAGATGTGATGAACCACGAATGGCCCACTCCATCGTGTTCTAAGATTCCCTGGGAAAAGCCGAAGTCTAGAGTTGAAAAGCAGTACCTTATCGCCAACTTCATAAGTTTTGGGCACTAATTTCCGATCATGCCACCGCTTGGTGCGCTTTTTGTATATTTCAGCATTTTCGTACGCCTTCAGCCTCAATTCTTCTAATGCTTGCAAGTCCATGAATCTTTTTGCTCCTGCCGCGTCGAGGTTCATGTTGAGCTCCTTAAGAGCCCATAATGCTTTATGCTCCATCTCAACCGGTAAATGACATGCCTCGCCATACACTAGATTATAAGGAGTGGTGTGTAGAGGCGTCTTGTATGCTGTTCTGTATGCCCATAGAGCGTCATCCAATTTGGAAGACCAATCCTTCCTAGAACGGGACACTGTCTTCTCTAATATGCTCTTTATTTGCCTGTTTGAAACTTCAACCTGGCCACTGGTTTGGGGATGATATGGTGTTGCCACCCGATGGGATACCCCATACTTAGCCAAAAGTGCTTCAAAGCTCCGCTCAATGAAATGGGAACCGCCATCACTAATGAGGACTCTTGGAACGCCGAACCTGGGGAAAATGTTGGTCTTGATGAACTTAGCCACAGTTTTAGCGTCGTTAGTCCGTGTAGCAACGGCTTCTACCCACTTAGAGACATAATCGACTGCCACAAGGATGTACTTGTAGGGGCCTGATGCGGGTAACGGTCCCATGAAGTCTATGCCCCATACATCGAATAGCTCAACCTCTAATATCCCGGTTAGCGGATTCTCATGTCTCCAAGTGATGTTGCCTGAGCGCTGGCATTCATCGCATGCTGTCACATAAGCCTGTACATCTTTAAACATGGTTGGCCAGTAGAGACCACTTGAAAGAATCTTCGTCGTGGTTTTGAATCCTTTTGCATGGCCACCTGTAGGAAGCTTGTGACATTGACAAATCATGTTCTCGACCTCTTCTTCTGGGATACAGTGTCTAAAGAGGTGATCGCTTCCTTGTTTAAACAAGTAAGGATCGTCCCAATAGTACTGTTTTACATCGTGGAGGAACTTCTTCTTCTTTTGTGGGGTCAGTCCTTCGGGAATTATGGCTCCTATAAGATAGTTAGCAAAATCCGCGAACCAAGGGACTTTTGACCCTCTAACAGCATGAAATGATGTAGAAGAAGTAGAGGTAGAAAGAGAAGAAGGGATTGAATCGAATTGGTTGAGTTGTGGTTTAGAAATCTTACCTGATTGGATCGTTATTAGGACGGTGTGGGTCGTTAACGAGCCTGGAGCTGTTGTTATATCCTCGGTAACGACCTCCCGTGGCTTAGTAACGATCTGCTCAACTGTTGTGTCGATGCTCCTTGGACTTTTGCCCGCATGGTTAATGCATTCCAGCCTCGGTGCCTCGTTAATGAACCTGAAGGGGTCAGTGACGAGGGTTTTGTTGAGTTCAATCTCGTTCAGCAGGAGGTGTTTGTCAGGTTTGGAGTCATTTATTGGCACCTCATTGTTGGAATCAGTGATGTGTTCAACCGGTAATCTGGATAAGTGATCCGCCACTAGGTTCTCTGCTCCCTTTATGTATCTTATTTCGTGGTCAAATTCCTGTAGCAAGAGCATCCAACGAAGCAACCTAGGCTTGGCATCCTTTTTGGCCATTAAGTATCTAACGGCCTCATGGTTAGTGTAAACAATCACTTTTGATCCAACTAGGTAGGACCGAAATTTTTCAAAGGCAAATACCACATCAAGGAATTCTTTCTCCGTTGTGGTATACTTACTCTGCGCCTCATCTAGCGTCTTACTGGCGTAATAGATGGCGTGGAGTTTCTTGTCCTTCCGTTGTCCTACGACTGCGCCAACTGCATAGTCACTGGCATCGCACATAATCTCAAAAGGTAGTGTCCAATCCGGGGACTGTATGATGGGGGCGGTCACGAGGGCAGCTCTTAACCTGTAAAATGCTTCAAGACATTCTAGAGACAGCTCAAACACAACATCTTTCATTAGTAGGTTAGTCAAAGGTTTAGCTATCTTAGAAAAATCCTGGATAAATCGTCTGTAAAAGCCAGCATGCCCTAGGAAACTTCTAATGTCTCTTATAGAAGAAGGAGGAGGTAATTTTTCGATAAGCTCAATCTTTGCTTTATCTACCTCTATTCCTCTCTTAGAGATAAGATGCCCTAATACTATCCCCTCTTGGACCATGAAATGACACTTTTCCCAATTTAACACAAGATTGGTTTCTTCACATCTCTTAAGCACTCGTGCAAGGTTAGCAAGACAAGAATCAAATGAAGAACCATAAACAGAAAATTCATCCATGAAAACCTCTACAATCTCCTCTATCATATCCGAAAAATGGCCATCATACACCTTTGAAAGGTGGCAGGGGCGTTGCAAAGCCCAAATGGCATTCTTTTATAGGCAAAGGTTCCATAAGGACATGTAAAAGTTGCCTTCTTCTGATAATCAAGATGAATGGGAATCTGCCAAAAACCGCTATAGCCATCTAAATAACAGAAATAATCATGCTGGGCTAAGCGTTCTAACAACTGGTCAATAAAAGGAAGCGGAAAATGATCTTTTCTAGTAGCACTATTAAGCTTCCTATAATCTATGCACATCCTCCAACTAGTGGTGGTCCTAGTCGGAATAAGCTCTCCCTTTTCGTTTTCTATGACAGTCATCCCCCCTTTCTTTGGAACTACATGGACCGGACTCACCCATTGGTTGTCCGATATAGGAAATATGATCCCAACATCAAGTAATTTAATGATTTCCTTTTTAACCACATCTTTCATGTTAGGATTTAACCTACGTTGATGCTCTATGGTGGGTTTATGATTATCCTCCATGTATATCCTATGCATGCAAAGGGAAGGAGATATGCCAGTTATATCATCTAGGGAGTAGCCTATGGCTTTCCTATGCATCCTAAGCACATTCAGTAGTTTTCCTACTTCCTCATCTTTTAATTTAGCATTAATGATGACCGGCAAAGTAGAATTAGGACCAAGGAATTCATACCTGAGGGAGTCTGGAAGGGGTTTAAGTGTTGTGGACGGTTCAGCTAGGATTAGAATCGGTTCTTATGTTTCCGTCTTCAACACCTCCTCGAGGTATTCAAATGCTGAAATTTCATTGTCTTCGGCCAAGGTCGTTAACGATGCTGGTGGGCTCGTTAACGAGCCTGCTTCGTCTGCTAGTAGAGTCGGTACGAAAGCTGGTGAATTTGTTACCGAAACTGCAGGAGCTATTTCCGCCCATCTTTGCCCTGAAACTTCATCATTTGATGCCAACCTTCCAATAGGGTCTCCACATTCAATGATCTCCTTGTGGGTGTAGAGCATCTTGACTTCGACTCTATTAGTCTCCTTAGTTGCCTGTTTGAATCGGAATTCCGTCACCTCATCCCCAATTTCGAAAGTTAGGAGTCCCCTCCTAACATCAATTATGGCTCCAACTGTGGCGAGGAACGGTCTTCCCAAAATAATAGGCACCACCGGATCTTCGGGCATTGCCATAACGATGAAGTCGTTTGGAACAAAGAACTTGCCCACTTGAACCGGAAAGTCTTCTATCACCCATGTTGGTTTGATGCAGTATCCGTCTACCATATAAAGCCGCATGTTGATGGGCTCTAATGGTCCCATATTGGCTTTAGACCAGATTGAGAGAGGGAGTAAGCTGGCACTAGCTCCCAAATCACATAAAGCTTTGAACTTGTGGTTGCCTATTCCAATCGTTATTGCAAATCTCCCTGGATCTCCTAGCTTTTCTGATAGAGCTATAGATCTGACTTCATCTTGCAGCTCTGTAATGGATCGTTTCCTGCTAAGAATATCTTTCAAGAATTTTGTGCAAGCCGACATTTCGCTTAGGGCCTCAGCGAATAGGATGGAAATATTAATGCCCTGCAGAATCTTTACGAAACGCTTGAACTTACTCTCAGTAGATTCCACAGATTTCTTAGTGGGAAATGGAAGAGACTTCACCATCCTCGGAACCAAGTTAGGCTCGAGGGGTGATGCTACCGGGTCGACACTAGGGTCGTTAGGTACGCTCGGCGGGTCGTTACCGACCCTGATGGAGTTGTTAACTACCCTGGGATTGAGAGGAAGGCTCGGTTTAGAAAACTTACCTGGGGTAGGGTCGTTAGGTACCCTCGAAGCCTCATCACCATGGTACGCTGGTTTGGTAATTTCCCTTGTTGGCTCGTTACCGAGGGTATTCGTGGTGTCCTCTTCCTTCTTGTCCTCAGCTTGGACACGCTCCGACAATGTCTTTCCGCTCCTAAGGTGCACTGCTGCTATCTGTCCTTTAGGGTTTTCTTCGGGACGTCCCGGAAGTTGCCCTTGTGGTCTCGAAATTTGTGCAGCAAGGTTCCCTAGTTGGGAATCAACATTCTTCTTCCATATATCGAACTCTCTCCATCTTTTATTTCGGTGGTTAAGGTTAACTTGAACTTCGTTGACCTTGTTGTGGACCCCATTGATGCTTTCCTGTAACCCTTGTACCCAAGATGACGACTCCTGATGGACTGGAGGTCGATAAGGCGCAGGTCGTCTATCTGGTGGAGGTGCTGCATAGCTTGGATTTGGATTTTGATTTCCCCACGTCTGATAGTTGTTCGACCTGTCAAAATTACTAGGCTGGTTCCTGTATGGGCCTCTCATGTAATTCATCTCAGCAATTGTCTCAGCGGCTCTTACTTGCTCTATGTTAGTGCAAGCAGAAGTACTATGGGCAGCAGAACCACACTCTTGAAAAGATTGAGAGGATGTCAGAAAACTTACCTGCTTCTTCAGGCTGTTGACCTCATCTTGTAGAAACTGATTTTTAACATCTGGGTCAACTGCTTCTCGGTTAGGCACATAGAGACGTTTCTGAGGCTGGGGAGTCTGCTGGGTTCCATACATGGCATCGTAAGTGGACAACTTATCCAGCAATTCCCACGCAGCTGTAGGGTCTATCTCTATGAAACCGCACGTTGTATGCGTGTTGATGCGATTCTTGGTCTCCGCGTTGATACCCTGGAAAAAGATTTCTTGCAAAACATATAAAGGTTGCCCATGAGTGGGGCACTGTCTAAGCATCTCTTTGAATCTTTCCCATGTTTCAACAAAGGTCTCATTAGGCAGCTGGTGATAGGAGGTGATGCGTTTCCTCAACTCCGTTGTCTTAACAGGAGGGAAAATTTTTGTAAGAAATTGATCATACAAGTTCTTCCAAGTCCTGATAGACTTAGGAGGTAGGCTCTCCAACCAGCTCAGGGCCTTTCCAATAAGAGACCACCTGAAAGCTTTTAATAGAACATATTCTAGTGAGACACCTTCAACACCTATGGTGTCACATAAGTCAAGAAAATTTCTAATATGCTCCATAGGGCACTCAGTGGGTTTCCCTTCAAACTGAGCCCGTTTAATTAAGGATATAAATTGAGACTTGATCTCAAAGGCTTTCTCTATCTCTGGAAGAACTATTGGGGACTCTGGCACCCTCAGTTTTGGATGCATGTACTGTTTGGCATTCCTCGGATAGGCATTCAACTCTTCCTGTAGACGAGCATTGGCAGCTCGTTGACGCTCAGCCTCGGCGGCAACGCCTTCCTTCTCAGTTTTCAATGCCTCCATCTGTGTTTGGAGGACTTCTAACTGACGAGCTAGCTCTTTAGGTGTGGCCATGGCTCGGTTCTCTCGGCGTCTACGGTGCAGGGAACGTTCAAGTTCTGAGTAATAACCAGCGTTGTCAAACTCAAGCCTTCGACGTCCTACCGGCATGCACTGAGAAAACAGACAAAGAAAACAAAAATTAAAAACAAAACGGGGTCGGGCTATTCCCGAACCCACAGATAAACAAACAAACTCGTTGCTTCCCCGACAACGACGCCAATTTGTTGAGGATGGTTTCTTGACTCGGGACAACAAATAAATTTATAATTCAAGACCCCGCTGTGTATAGCAAAGTCAGGATCGTTCCACGAGAAGCAAGGTTGTTTGTTTATCGACTACTAAAAATCAAACAAAACAAGCAAAACACTCACAAGCAACCTCGTTAACGACGTTGTCAGAGTCGTTAACGAACCACCGTAAACAAAAAAGACCAAAACTAACGACCTAAATAGTTCGGTACCGAGCCTACAAACTCAGCAACGAATATCACTTCAAAAGAATTCAAATAAAACAAAGATCTAGGATAAGGGACACCACAACATAGTCATGCATATAAACTCGTAAGAAGATAAGATCATGCCTTTAAACAGATAAATTCATCAACTTTCGTCGACTATCGAGTAAATTAACCTATTTTCATAAACCAATCCACTCAATTGCTTGTTTTGGATCTAAAGCTTGAAACTTTCGTATTCAAACAATATCAGCCTTCAAGTCTATAACTTTTTCTCTCAATCAAGTTAAAAACTCAAATCACCTTGACTTTCATCTAGGTCTAAGCACAACAAACAATCTCAAAATAGATAAAAAGCAATCAACACACATTATTACTCCTCAAATATGCATAACTATGCCGGGTTTAACCCCGACCCTAGAAAAGAAGACTACTCACTACTCATAACTAGGAAACAAATAAATTTAACAAAAGAAATCATTGAAAACAAAACACTACTCAAATTAATTAGAAATATCGTTTTACAGAAATTTAGAAGAAACCGAAAAGAATACAAACACCGAACCAAAATCACGATCAACGACCCCGGTAACTTTCGTCCACCGAGCTTCAATCTCGAATCCGATCCACTCTCTCTCTCTCTTCTCGGCTCTTCCTCTTCTCTTCAATCGATCTCCCCCCTTTCTTAGGCTAATAAGAGGGCTATTTATACTAATAAGACTAAAAACTAATAAGGCTAAAAGATAAAAACTTTCCTAAAAAGATAGAATTAAATTCCTAAAAGATAGAAATAAAATCTAGAAAGATAACAAGACCTAAAATACATAATATAATAACCCTAAAATCATAAAAAGATACTCTACCGACACGGAAATAAATTCCCGCACAGGATCGGTGAGTTACAAAATCAAACTCTCGAAATCTTCATCTCGTGGCCTCGTTAACGACCCCTTACAGCCTCGTTAACGAGCCTGGGTTTGGCTTTCTTCCACACTTTATCTCCAGAAACTTAGGCTTCGACTTCTTCGTCTTGCATTCTTCCGTCTTTCATCATAGCACTCCAAATTCAGCTCCAAATAGCATCTTTTCCTCGCTAAAACCTACAAAAAGACACAAAACGGAGTAGCTTCCACACTTTTCACAAAATCTGCAAAACTATCCAAAAACACACAAAACTAATCCTAAACTACTAAAACTAAGCCTAACAAACCAAGAAAACATACTAAAAACTATACTAAAAATACGAACATCAGCGAGTCCACTTTATGGTCTCGTATTTATCCCTGTTACGATTGTCGGAGAAAATCCAGACGTTTCGAGCCTAGATCCACCCCTTGTGACCCTAGGGACGCATCAATTGGTATCAAAGCTTAGGCGGTTCGAACGGTTCCTTCTCCGACCCTTCACAAAAAAAAACACGTCGACTTCTGCTCAGATTTCAACCACAAAAAAATTTATTTTTCTGCAATTTTTTTCCATATTATTGTAGGTATTTTCGATACGATTCCGGGCATATAAAATTCGCCCAAAACGGACGTCGTTTGCCCCTCCAAAAGACCGAAATACGAACCAGCCATCGCGCCGGGACGCACCAGCGTGCCAGGACTCCGCCGCCAGCGTGCCAGGACTCGGATCCTGGCACAGTCCGGCCCAGCAGCGACGCACCAGCAGCGCGCCGATCCGCAGCAGCCTCGTGCCAGCCCCGCGCCGAATCCGGAAACCCTAGATTTCGAGATTATTTTTGAGATCTCTTGGGTTATTTTCGGATACATATCTTGTTATTTTATTTTTTTAATTATTTTACATTTATTTGTTTTGATTTTATGACTTTTTGTAAAGATCTTATCTTATAAAAGATCTTCTAGTTATTTTGTTTCTAGGTTAGTTTTTATTGTTTCCGTTTTTAACGGGATCTTTCGGATTGTGGAAGATCTCGTAATATTGTAAAACAAAAAAACAAAAAAAAAACCGAGAGGTCGAGCTATGTCTTGGACTTGCTCGATAATATGGGACGATTCAGATTCTTGGGATCGGCCACATCGACGAGTGAACACTCGTCCCTATAGGTCGCTTCCGAGGGACGATCCGGATTGGATCCCGCCATATCGACTCCCGGAGAATCAAGCCCGCTATTACGGCGAAACGCCAAGACCCCGACGTCGCTCATACGTTGAACAGGATTGGAGTCCGCCACCTTGGCGCCCGCATCCCCGATACGAAGAGCGGGATTGGAGTCCGCCACCTCGATGCATGCGTACCCAATACGATGAGAGGAATCTGAGTCCGCCACCTCAGCGACCACATCCCCGAGACCGAACCCCGGAGGCCCCAAGGTCTCCCCCGGCCCACGCTCAAGCCCTTCATTTGAGTCGTGGACCGGCGGTACCGACCCTTAGCGCCAAACCTCCGAAACTCTCCGAGCACCAACGACGCACACACTACGACATGCTCGCGGAGAAAAGGATCGCGGAGCTCGAGCGCCTTCTCGCTGAGGCCAACCGAGAGCCTCAACCAAATCTGGCGGTCGTGCGACCCGTCGATACTGAGGTCCTTGCCGTGCCCGAGCCAATGGTGTGCGCGCCTATCCATACCGAGGATCCGATCCTTCCAGCGCCGACGCCTAAGGTCGAGGACCCGCCCCAGCTAGATGAGCCTTTACCTACACCGACACCCTCCTTAGAGTCCGACGTTGATCCCGAGCCCATGCTTGAGCTTGCCCCTGTGTCGACACCATACTTCTTCGAGACTACACATGTCGATGGCAAGGTTTTGCTGAGATCGTCACCCCTTTCTAACCCTTATCCCTCGCCCTTGATTCTGCCTCGCCCAACCCTCGTTCCGACGAGCATTAGAGGCCCGTGAGTCCACTTTGTGGTCTCGTATTTATCCCCGTTACGATTGTCGGAGAAGAATCCGGACGTTTCGAGCCTAGATCCGTCCCTTGCCAATCGAGGGTCAAATCAATGCGCTAAAAGACGAGAGTATCGCCGAAACCATCAGCCCGCCCTCGCCCCCTCCGTTTCGCAGCCGTGACGCCGGTGCGAAATGCCAGAAAGCCACCGCCTCCCACTAGGGCACGAAGCGGTGAAAAAGAAAAAACGCCGAAAAGAGAATCAAGGGCATCGCAATACATCCAGCACCGCCCTCGCCCCCTCCATTTCGCTGCCGTGACACCGGCGCGAAATGCCAGAGGACGATCGTCCCCCACTAGGGCACGAGATGACGAGAGAAGGAGAGGAACATCGAAAATGCAAAAAAGGAGTCGGGCACTTACTTGTTTGAAGATGTGCGCGAAAGGGTGATGTGACCCATTGGCAAGGGGCGGATCTAGGCTCGAATCGTCCGGATCTTCTCCGAAAATTGTAACCGGGATAAATACGAGACCACAAAGTGGACTCGCGGGCCTCTAGTGCTCGTCGGAACGAGGGTGGGGCGAGGCAGAATCAAGGGCAAGGGGAAAGGGATAGAAAGGGGTGACGCTCGGGGCCAAAGGGAGGAGATTCTCGACTCAAACTCTGGCTACTCAAATTGGACGTAATTATTATAAGGGGGCGTGACTCGTTTATATAGAGGAGGCCACACAAAACCCTAGAAGCTAGTTGGGAGTGGATTAGGGTTAGCAACATGCTAGGCCCAACATCCAAGCCCAAAATACTACTAATAGCAACATACTAAATATAGAAACTATCTAGAAAGGGAAATAACAAGGCTAGCCCATCCTACAAGAATGGAACACACGCCTAAAAGGGATATGACGGAAATAAATGACGGAAATATAAATAATAACATAATATGAGACTAAGTCCTAATCCAAGGGGGTCTCCAAGGTCTAGGCCGTCTCGGGTCCGTCGGAGCTGGGTCTGAGCTAGGGCAGAGTCGCATCATTCTCCCCCGCTTAGCTTCGAAGCGTCCTCGCTTCGACGTGGGTCGGACAAGGGAAGAAGGCGACGTGGCATTCTTGGAAACCGTTGAGAAACCGTCGACTGCTTGTCGGAGATCGGAAGAACAAAAGAGAGAGAGTGTGCTTGAAAAAGAAGATGAAGATGAAGCGTTAAGGGGCGTAGAGGAGACGCTTTTATAGAAAGCGAACTTGGGCCTCTCCCCGCTCGCAAAAGAGCTTAATGGGCCTAATCAATCTTGGAGGCCCATTAATGAAGTACGGGGGAACATGCCCGGGGATCGTCAAGCACATAAACGGAGAAAAACCCAAGTGTTGGGCCTCGCAAGAAGAGTTCGCCAAACCCTTGACCTCGCTACTTGTGTCCCTGAAACTAAAAGCCTCACACCCCGGGTCCAGGGAACCGGATTTCGTGCATATATGACCTGCGGTCCTCGAGACGAGACCCCCAAGCCATGGGGTTGTATGGTGCACATAATGGCAGCATAAGAGGAGGGACCAGGGTACGAGGATTAACGGATCCGATGGGGTTCCCAAGGTTAAACTCGGGGCCCATTTGACATACCCATCTCAAAAAACAAACAAATCCCTATCTTCGCGAGGCCTCTAAACCTCGGCAACGAGGTCTAAACCTCGTTGCTCAAAAGTTGACACCCCCGCCCCATCTAAACCACTCAGCGGTCACCGCTCCTCCAGCCAATAATCAGCTGCCTCACACTTGACCAATCAAAAGGCTTAATCTCGGGCGTCCCACATCGAGCAAGCACCAAAGCTCGACTCCTCAAATCTCTATAAATAGAGCAAAATCTCGTCGGTAGCAAGGGGTCGAAAAACATCTTAAACTCAAGAACTATCTTGCTCGTTGAAGATCGACGTGTTGAAACATCGTTAAAGACCACACTGCAAACAAGTGAAGGTCTACAAAAAGACTTCAAGTCACCCAAAGAAACCCCACCCTAGTCAAAGATCTCGCTGTATCACTTCGCAGACCACAACCACCGCGCGTTAAATCGACTCCTCGACCCCGCTACCACAGTTCGACACATAGCTTGGGGGTGATAGAATCCCGTTGTAACTAGGAGATCTCAAACCTTGTTAAATCGAGATCTCGAACACTCTAAGAGAGAACTAGGGCATAATCACTGATTGTAAAAGAGCAAGTGTTTGCACAATCAAATAAAAGTAATCCCATTTCTTGTCTTCTAGCGCCAGGTTTGTTTCGGGTTTCATCAATAGCGTTCCCAAAGAGAAAAGGTTAGAGTCAGTAAAGTTGGTCTCGGAAATCTGCCATTAACGAAGCACAGTTTGTTCTTCTCTGATAGTGCAAAACGCATCGATCGTCTCCATTCTCCATAATTGTGACCATCAAAAGGCTTAGTAACAAGTAATAGCCCTGGATGATCAAATGAATGTAGAAAAAGTGGATTATTTTGATCCATTTGAGATTCTGGTACAATCATCGTGACTGAATCGAGAAACTATATTAAAGAAGATGAAGTTAGGGTTTGTGCGGAAGGTAGTATGGATTGAATGAAGTTGATACCATGATAGAGAGTGAAAAGAGATTTGTAGTCATTATTTGTGAGTTGTACAAGAGTTCTGATATCAAGTCTCCTATTTATACAAAATAGAGAAGATGCTTGTTTAACCAGCCGTTTAACAGACTCTAACAAACTCTATTAGGCAATAATCAAGTGCAATGTACATGTCATGATGCCTCATCACACTAGAGGTCTTATACTCCCTACAACCCTTAAAGTGGATGTTTGTGATCCTTTTATTTGGGATTTTGAATCCATTGGAGGCCATTGTTGTGTGTTGGTCGGACCCCTTTAAAAATAAAATTATTTGCTTGTTTCTGGCAAGTGCTCCAATGGAGGCTTGAGAGGGGTTGGAAGGATGACTTATATGAAAAGTGAGAGGGCCTGCCTCTACACTCGGGCACATGGAGTTAGCGCCGTAGATGGGAATGCTATGGAGGAAGGGAGAATTGCATTTCCAAATAGGATTGTGAATGGTTTTGCTTGTGTTTGTGTGTGGTTATTTAGTTGGCTTCCGATCTTGTGATTTTTTGTTATGTTTGATGAATTGCTTGTTTCCTTGTCTTTCCTTTCATTTGTTGAATGTCGAATTGTTGGCTATTATTTCAAACGCTTTACTTTTGTTACTTGTTATTTAGATTGTTGGGATGTTTGATTGCCTTTCCTTTCAATTGTTATCTAGATTGTTAAGATGTGTGTTGGAATATTAAGTTTTATTCTATTCGTTTGTTGAAGGTTAAGTTGTTGGTTATTTATTGTTTTCAAAAGTCTTATTATTTCCGCTTGTTATCTAGCTTGCCTAGGATAGTAGCTCACCCCTCTTGGACTTAATTTTTTCGTTCCAAGTACTCATGCAGGTCCCATGTTGGAGCCTAGGCAGGATACTGCAGCGGATCGTCGACGCACATGTCATTAGGTGCTGGAGTGGGTTGGGTATCCAAGTTTAGTTGTTGATTTTGTTTGGATATTTTCTCTTTTGTTAACTTTAGCGGGTTTCTAGTGTTGGTTGTGACTTGACTAGTTGATTGGGATTTCATGCATGACATTGTTGCAAATGTGGTTTATTGAATGACAATTGGATGTTTTAAATTAGTTTCTTGTCGTGCCCGAGTTGCAAGGTCCATGTATTCTAGTGTCAGGCTAGCTCAGGTAGGACCCGTTAGGGTCAAACTACCAAGTAACACCCCTACGTCAAGACGGGGTGTTACACCGACCATCATTTTTGACACTTTTTAAGTTATCCTTTGGGTTGGAAAGTCAGTTTCAAACATTTTTTCTTGACACTTTAAATATTATTTCCTATCATGTAATGGTGGTTGTGACTTTGCATCCTTTGTTTCTCAAGTTGGTCTTTCACTCTAATCTTGCTCTCTCTTTACCTTGACTAAGTGATCTCTATGCTTTGAAAAGTGATCGGTGGTGTGCTGATTTGTTCCTATGCTTTATCTGTGTGTTCCTTTTTGGGTTGGTGTGTTGTGACTCATAGCTTTGTAATTTCTAGTTTTTATGCTGACAATTTATCCTCAATGTTCACATATAACAATTCTTTTGATCTTGTGTGTGCAGGTTTGGGTGTGTGCTCCTCTTGGTGTGTTATTCTAGTCGTAGGGAAGGTTTTGGTCAATTTGAAAGTGAAGCTAATTGATGCAGTGGAGTCGGTGAAGTTTCAAGAGGTGCTTTACATGCTTCTATGTTTGATTATACTGCTAATGTTACAATTCTTGAAGAATAGATGCATTTAATCAATAATTGTATTTTTTTATCAGTTTAGATTCCACATATGCATTGCAATATTGATTTGATAATGAGAACTAGTAGTATCAAGTAATTTTAAATTGAAGAACGAAGTGATTGGATTTGTTTGTACTGATAGTATATACATTATAGTTTATCAATGAGACACTATGACTAACTTTTTGTAACATATTGTTTGGTGTCCTAGATGGATTGTATATGGATTTGTTTAGCTTAGGACTATTAGACACAAAACTGATTTCCAAGAGTTGATATTCCTAATTGGTAACATCAAGCAAGGTCTTTTTAATTTTGGCAGGTACACATGAGTATTGTAATACTTCCCATGAGTATTGTAACATCAAGCAAGGTCTTTTTTTAGGGATATCTTCCTACTTAGGTAGTCAAACCTTTATTGTTTCACATCTTGGGAAAGTGATTGGAATTATGTTTTGCACATAAAAAATTGTCCACCTTTGTAGTTAAGGATAACATTTTATTTAAGTTGATGTCGCCAGGAACATATGTTAGCCTGCCTTAAAGAAGACGAGGTTGCAATGGTGTAGCACGAACTACATGATGGATAATGCATGAATTATTTTGGAGGCCGCAACTTGGCGCGAAAAGCTAGCCGAATGAGCTACTATTGGCCCACGATAGAGTCAAGTAACAAAGTGAAAGGGCATTGGGACGACGAGCTACCCATGATATGGCATCCTCCGAACATACCGCTTCTCAGTTGTCTATGGGTGCGAGCATTTGCTTCCAGTAGAGATATCCATTCAACTACATGTTACGACTTAACTATTGAGGATTCTAATTGTGACATCCTGTTCCACTTGGATACATTAGACGAGATGCGAGATAAGGTCACTTTCATGATGACAATGTACCAACAAGGGGTGGCTAGGACTATAAAAAGAATGTTCGATTTAAGGCTTTTAAAGTCGGATATTGGGCGATGAGAAAAATATTTCAAAACATGCAAGAATTGAATGATGGAATGTTGGGAGAAAACTAGGAAGGTCCATATATGATTACCAATATTGTGGGGGCAAGGTGCTTAAATGTTAGAATATGCGGATGGTCGGATGGGAAACACGTTGTGCGAAGTTAGAATGCAATATAAATTTAAGCTCTATCATTTCTAAATCACCAAGAAGGCGAGCAAGCCATTCTTGAAATAAAGGTACCACTCATCTTCTACGTCAATACATGTTATTGCATTTGAGACATTGGCCTTAATTGCCAGTATACATTGAACAAAAAACTAACAAGGGACGCCTTATAACGTTTACAACCTATAGTTGTGCCTTTCGAAATGGACCGACATACTCACAGACCGGTCAAAGATGCCATGGTCGAGAACACTATAGGTGCTCTAGAGCTAGAGGATCCCCTAAGCTTAGACGACACGAAAGAAGATATGTAACAATTGTATTTTCTACTTAATAAAAATAATATATATTTTTTATATGTGTCATTACATTACATATGCAAAAACACCCTTAGCATTTTCACAAAAGCACGCCTTCCTAAATTCTAATCCCGTGCGCACGTTGTGATCTAAGGCAATTAGGATCCATCAACAACTTGTCCTACGAAACCCGCATTTGATATATACACAAATACACACAACAAAGTACCAAAACAAAGCAGCATTCAGATGATAAAGTATGCCTCGTGGACATCCATCATAAGTGGGTAACAAAAGTCTAAGAGCCTAAGACTAGGCTTAAAAACCAGCAAACGTACAGTCCAACGAAAATATACAAACACACTTAAAAAGTTAAAGGAGGAGGCAAGAAGAGTGCGATTCAATTCCAGATAGCTTCCTTGATGCCTTGCACATCCATCCTAGCAAAAGGAGACCCGACAACCTTATTGGAAGATTCTGAAGATACCGGAGGGTAAGCTGTATTGAAGTCTTTTCTCTCTTGAGCAGGGTCCCAAGAGACATAATTGTCGACCGTAAATTCCTCCATCGTTTCCACACAAGATCTAAATGACAAATAATTAACGACTTCCTCTAGTTCCTTCATAAGAAATTTCTCCTTCTCAGCGGCGACTTTGAGCTTGGCCCTTAATTCATCGATGAAATTGGTGAGCTCATTAGTTCTCCCATTCTCCATTTTTGGCTATTAGCCACTGGTTTAACTGCTTCTTGAAAATCAATCCCGCCTTAGCCTACTCCAGGTTGATAGACATGTTTTTAATTGCGTCATAGGTGCCTAAAGTGACTTGAAGTCCTTGCATGAGTAAAAGAGGTTAATATGATAAAAAAAAGAGAAAACAAAGGGAGGTAAAGCAAATTTACCTACCATTGAGCCATTTTGGCTTCCCTAGAGATGTTGGGACGAAGGGACAACAAATGAGCATCATATTGCGACTGGATGGAACACAGGGGATAAATGGCGTCGAGACACTTCGAAGCTAGAAGGTTCAGAGACATCATTATAGGTCAGACCAGTTAGGAGAGGAGACAGTTACAAAGGAGATGCTTCGAGTTTTGGGAAAGACCTCTCGACTGGGGGTCGCACACGAATTTGATTGATAATTTGAGAATAGATGCTTCGAGGCTTCAACGCTCTAATGTTCACTAAAAAAGAAAATGATCAAGGTGTTAATAGTCATGAACAAACGTGTTAACATAATGGATAACACGTTACTTGTCATATTCCAGCAAGACCTAAGAAAATCACAATCACAACCTAAAGATAACTGTTGAAACCCGATAGAATACGCGCTATAAACGAGATTTTAATAAATACTAATTCTCAAGTTTCGTACAACCGAACGGTTTTCGTACGTGGATTATTCCTCCTCCCTACCCTTGAGCTGGTTGTTTTTGTACTCTTTACAAATTAAGCTTTTTGGACTTCATACCGTAAATAGCGCGATCTCACTCGGAGATCAAACACATCGAGGTTCGGCAAGCGAGATAGTTCTCGAGCCAGAGGGGTTTGTCGACCCTTTATTCTGTTCCACATCTTACCTATTTATGCCATTTTGCACGATGGATATATCACTAGGCCTCGATGTGGGATGTCCTTATATATAGTTTAAGCTTTTAATGAATGTGAGCTTAAGCAAAGGTGATTGGACCCCATGATGTTGAAAAGTCAATAATGTAGGCCAAGCTCTTAGCAACTCACGAATTCAAATAACACCTCACAAACAAGAAGGTACGTGGCAGAATTCTTTGTCGATCGCACATGTTGGATCGAGCCAATACTTTATTGTTATTGAATCTAGGCGAAGCTCACACACCTTGCTAATTGGGCCGAGGCTTTATATTGCCCTTGATGGGCTAAGCCCACTTTGTCCAATTTTTAGATATATTTGTTCATGCTTCATGGAAGTCTACACACAAATTTCATTCGAGTACGAGTGTGTGTATGTAACGTTACGTTCGATATTTTTTCCTTTTATCCATATTACTAATTCACCTTTGATTATTTAGCGGTTATTTTGCGCACCATCACAACCCCTTGGCTCGACGCTCTCGTTCTACGAGGGCAACGAAACAACAAACAGGTTCACCAACTTATCGATTTTATGCGATATGATCTAAACCCGAGATTAAGTAGGGTGAGCGCACTTCGCTAAGGTAGTCAGGACCTCGTCCCGTTAGAGAGTTTAGCGAACATCGTTCGCTTTAGAGAGTTAGGACCACATCCATTTGAGAGTTAGCGAACCTCGTTCGCTTTAGAGAGTTAGGACCTCGTTCGCTTAGAGAGTCAGAACCTCGTCCTTTGATAGTTAGCGAACCTCGTTCTCTTAGAGAGTTAGAGAACCTTGTTCACTTAGAGAGTTAGGACCTCGTCCTTTGAGAGTTAGCGAACCTCGTTCTCTTAGAGAGTTAAGACCTTGTCCTTTGAGAGTTAGCAAACCTTGTTCGCTTAAAGAGTTAGAACCTCGTCCTTTGAGAGTTAGCGAACCTGATTCGCTTAGAGAGTTAGGACCTCGTCCTTTGAGAGTTAGCGAACCTCGTTCACTTAGAGAGTTAGGAGAGTTAGGACCTTGTCCTTTGAGAGTTAGCGAACCTCGTTCGCTTAGAGAGTTAGGACCTCGTCCTTTGAGTATTAGCGAACCTTGTTTGTTTAGATTGTTAGGACCTCGTCCTTTAGATTGTCAGGACCTCGTTCTTTTTAGATTGTCAGGACCTCGTCCTTTAGATTGTCAGGACCTCGTCCTTTAGATTGTCAGAACCTTGTCCTTTAGATTGTCAGGACCTCATCCTTGTAGATTGTCAGGACCTCGTCCTTGTAGATCGTCAGGACCTTGTCCTTTTAGATTGTCAGGACCTTGTCCTTTTAGCTTGTCAGGTGCTCGTCCTTTTAAATTGTCAAGACCTCGTCCTTTAGATTATCACGACCTCATCCTTTTAGATTGTTAGGACCTCGTCCCTTAGATTGTCAGGACCTCGTCCTTTAGATTGTCAGGACCTCATCCTTTAGATTGTCAGGACCTCGTGCTTTAGATTGTCAAGATTTTGTCCTTTTAGATTGTCAGGACGAGGACCTCATCCTCTAGATTGTCATCGCCAACCCTGCGCATGCCAAAGGCAAACCCCGTGGCGCCGCACAGAGACTGCGGCTAAGCCCGCGCACGCCAGGGGCGAACCCCATGGCGCCGCACAGAGATTGCGACTAAGCTCGCGCACGCCAGGGCTAACCCCGTGGCGCCGCACAGAGACTGCTTCTAAGCCCGCGCACGCCAGGGCTAACCCCGTGGCGCCGCACAGAGACTGCAACTAAGCCCGCGCACTCCAGGGCTAACCCCATGGCGCCGCACAAAGACTGCGACTAAGCTTGCGCAGGCCAGGGGCGAACCCCATGGCGCCGCATAGAGACTGCGGCTAAGCTCGCGCACGCCAGGGGCGAACCCCATGGCGCCGCACAAAGACTGCGGCTAACTAAAGAAGGAAGAGGATGCACTTACTTGATTATTACCCCAAAGTAGGTCGGATAGGGAGAGCACTTCCCACAGACGGTGCCAGTGTTGAAACACGATATTATAAGAGCTATAAATGGGATTTTAATAAATACTAATTATCGAGTTTCGTACAACCGAATGGTTTTCGTACGTGGATTATTCCTCCTCCCCACCCTTGAGCTGGTTGTTTTTGTACTCTTTACAACTAAAGCTTTTTGGACTTTATACCGTAAATAGCGCGATTGTGACACCCTTATACACTATGATGTATTCTATGTAATAAGTTATTTCACATATAAACATATAATTTACATATAACAACTATCCACGTAAACATATAACAAAACGAACAACCATATAAGGTTGCACGCACACACACAAAGTTCTATGTCGTTACTTCTCGTGCTAATACGTCTATTACTCTAACTTTATTACAACTCATATGTCTAAGATGCAAAATGAGGAGGAGAAGGTTGCTTAGAGCTTCATCCGGCCGACCTGTATGAATGTGACCTCTAAACGGACACACATTAGTAAGAACTAGCTGAACTTGAAAAATTGTTTTGCGATTTACATGAGTCGCATACTCAGTGAATATAAACCATCATCAATTTTTTCACATAGAGTCGAACATTTAGTCCATGTACATATACATACATATTATATATATGTCATATATAAGTATTTACTATGCATATGCAAATGCGGATGTATCCGATTTATTATTTTGTAACTGTTAAAGCCTGAATCTGCCCCGGGTTTCCATTTCCCTACTCTTTTCCATATACCACTTTTCTTTTCTTTTCTTTCCTTTTTTTCCCATATATCAACCTTTTTTCTTTTCCATTACCGACTTTCAGGCATCTTAGGCCTCATATATGACCCGTAGGTCTCTTTTGTATAAAAATTCAGGGCATGATAATCACAAGTCCTTTTAATCTCATTGTAATATGTTATGCAATCAAATGCATCATGTGTTCATATATCATATGCCTTCTGCTAACATACTTTCTGTGCAAACAACTCTGTAAATTTTGGAGCTATCATATAAAACACATATATCCATAAAATTCATATAACACATATATCCATATAGCTCATATAGCTCATATAGCACATATATCCATATAGCTCATATATCATATATCCATATAGCACATATATCATATATCCATATAGCACATATATCACATAGGGTTGAATCTCTGGTCTATACTCACATGTTCAAGACAATTACTATATCTCTCTCCCTTGACTCTGACCACAATCTATTACTTGTGCTCCTATATGTAACCCAATGCAAATTAGGTTATTTATTCTTATAAACTCTAACCCTAAATACAATAAAATGCCAGTATGCATTATAACTTTGTGTGCATAATTTCAAATCCTTTAAAACTTGACAATAATAAACTATATATATAGAATAACATTTTTCTAGTTCAAACCTTTATGAAAAACTTGATCAAAGTACTCCATAATATGATTACAAGGCAATAGCCTAAAAATTACTCTGAATATTTTACCAAATATAAATTTAATATCGAAAACACCCTCTAAGAACTATAAATCGACTAATTTTCAAATAAAAAACAACTGTAGATCTAGATCTGGAAAAATTAGAAAAATTTAAATAAACCATTAACTAATTAAAAACTTAACAAATCAAGCTTGTACTTCGAGATTAAAACCCGATAGAAACCGAATTCAAAATCACCCTTTTCTTTCTCCTCTTGTTTTCTTTCCTCTAATCTCTCTGTGTTGTTTCCTTATCTACTTAAGGTATAAGCAAATGAAAACAACAACAAGATATATATCAACTAGCCAAAGTCGGCGTGAAAGTCGGCTACAAATTTGAAAAATCACACTTTTCACCCTCAAATTTCCTTTACTATAAACTTTACTAAAATAGTTATTAATTAACTTTTAGTTAAAATTTTTTTAAAATATAATAAACATAATTAGAAAATAAATATTACTTCTAAAAATTCATTATATATCAGTACAATATGCCATGCATATGCTTCTAATATTATATGAATGCAAAATGACGTATGCACTTTGGTCGGGGATGTTACAACGATCTCACTCGGAGATCAAACACGTCGAGCTTTAGCAAGGGAGATAGTTCTCGAGCCAGAGGGGTTTATCGACCCTTTCTTCTATTCCACATCTTACCTATTTATGCCATTTTGCAAAATGGATATATCACTAGGCCTTGATGTGGGATAAGCTTATATATAGTTTAAGCTTTTAATGAATGTGAGCTTAAGCAAAGGGGATTGGACCACATGATGTTGAAAAGTCAATAATGTAGGGAAAGCTCTTAGGAACTCACTAATTCAAATAACACCTCACAAACAACACTACACCATTCTGCAGATTTAGCGACCATATTTTAGCGACCACGGAATATGGTCGCTATTTGGCGACCATATGGTCGCCAATGGTCGCAAATCTGGACGTCAAAACGGGGAAAAAAATAAAACGAAATTAGCGACTACATGGTCGCTAAAATGGGCGACCACATGGTCGCTATACCTTGATAGTCGCAAAAAGTGCGCGGGGTAATTTCCCGCCAGCATTTAGCGACCATATGGTCGCGGACAGTTGCGACCATATGGTCGCAACTATCAGAACACATCTTAGCGACCATATGGTCGCAACTGTCCGCGACCATATGGCCGCAACTGTCCGCGACCATATGGTCGCAAAAGTTATAGCGACCATATGGTCGCTGAAGAAAATGACCATATGGTTGCTGCCTTGGTCAGATGTTTTGGCGCGGCACATCTTTTTTGGCGGGTAATTTCCCGCGTTTTTGGCGACCACTTGGTCGCTAAAAACAGTAATTGGTAAAATTCCCGTGGTTTCAGCATATATTGCATTCTCATTCCGCTAAAAATGCACCCTCATTCCGCTTCAACACAACTTCACTCTCATTCCACTGTCTTCCAAAATATTCACAAAAGAGAACCACAACTGTGAATTGATTCTAGGAAGAAATTCCGTCAAATTTTATCGACATCCTCACTAAAGGTATGTATTTAAATCTTATTCCTAATTTTTCATTCCGTCATTATATTCTTTTAGATAAATATTGATGGTAGAAAGCTTTCGTTTATATATTTATAAGAGATTGTATTACAGAATTTTACCGCAAATAGCAATTGGTTATGTTGTAAATTTGTGTTCTGCTGTTCTGAAGTTGGCGACCATATGGACGCTAATTAGCTACCATATGGTCGCTAAATGCTAATTAGAGACCATAATTAATTGACTTTTGCAGTGTATAATCCTGGATATGGCGACCATATGGACGCAGATTAGCGACCAACTGGACGCTATATTCTATTGGCGACCATATGGACGCTAATTAGCGACCATATGGTCGCTAAATGCTAATTAGCGACCATATGGTCGCTAATTAGCGTCCATATGGTCGCCAATAGAATATAGCGTCCAGTTGGTCGCTAATCTGCGTCCATATGGTCGCCATATCCAGGATTATACACTGCAAAAGTCAATTAATTATAGTCTTATATTGAATTGCAGGAAGAAAAAATGCGTGAATGGATGTATGTGCGTCATATAGATGGGTTTTTGCACAACGAGTTTTTGGCTGGCGTTCAATAATTTATTGACTTCTGCAAAGCTATGCCGACATATGACCCATCCGAATTAAGGTGTCCGTGTCGGAGGTGCAAGAATAGGAAACTGATTCCTGTAGATGATGTGCATTATCACATTGTTAAGGATGGGTTTGTTCCGAATTATTACCATTGGGTTTCGCACGGAGAGACTGATGAAATGTTCGCTGCCTTGTTGGCAGAGTCTAGACAGTATGAAAGCTATAGCAGTACTGATCCAACACAACCAGTATCTGGGAGGAATGATAATCGAATGGAGCAGATGGTGTATGATGGCTTTAATGCCCAAAGTCAGCACACTACTGATGATCCTATGCAAACTGAGGGTATAAGGCATGAGCAGGGGGACCAATATTATCATGAAGCGCCCAATCCCGATGCACAACGTATGTACGACATGTTGTCCGCTGCAAAGATGCCGTTGTGGCCTGGATGTGATATGACCCAGTTGGAGGCGGCGACTGAGCTACTTAGCATAAAGTCAAAGCTAAGGATGACGGAGCGCGGATACGACATGATCTCGGATTTCTGCGGTCGCGTTTCACACCCGGAGACCACATTACCAGCCACGTTTTACGACACGAAAAAACTGGTCGAGGGTCTCGGGCTTCCGTACGAGGCCATTGATTGTTGTCCAAACTCTTGCATGATATATTGGGGTGCAGATGCAGAATACGCGGCCTGCAAGATCTGTGAGTATCCTAGATGGAGGCAAGGCAAGTCAAAGCTCATTCCCTATTCTCGTATGTTTTACTTGCCAATAACTCCACGGTTGCAGAGGTTGTACGCATCGGTGGTGACTGCCGAGCATATGAGATGGCATGCAGAGCATGCACAATGTGGGGTGATGAGACATCCGTCTGATGCAGAGGCATGGAGGCACTTCAATGCTGCGTGGCCAGATTTTGCAGCAGAAACGCGAAATGTTAGACTAGGCTTGTGCACGGATGGTTTCAATCCGTTCGGTGCGTCAGGGCGTCAATACTCATGTTGGCCTGTGATTCTGACACCCTATAACCTTCCGCCATCGATGTGTATGCGAGAAGAGGTTATGTTTTTGACGGTTATTGTTCCCGGACCGAAGAGTCCGAAGCAAAAGTTGGATGTGTATTTGCAGCCGTTGATAGCCGAGCTGAAGAATTTGTGGCTTAATGGGGCGTGCACATATGATGCATGGAGGAAGCAAAACTTTGTCTTGCGTGCAGCTGTAATATGGACTATCAGTGACTTCCCGGCATATTCGATGTTGTCAGGTATGTTGTTCTAGACTCAACTTAAATAATGTCAAGTATATTATATATATTCATGCATATATCATTAAAAATGAAGCTAGCCGTTAAATAATTTAATGTGTTGTACCAAATATATGTTTGTGTAGGCTGGAGTACTTCTGGGAAATACGCGTGTCCTTATTGCATGGAAGACACTGATGCATTTTATCTAACCCATGGACACAAAATTTGCTCGTTCGATTGTCATAGGAGGTTTACAGAACATGATCATCGCTTCCGAAACAATAAGAACGATTTCAAGAAGGGTAGAAGGGAACGTCGTGCTCCCCCTGTACTCCGTGAAGGATACGAGATACTAGACTAGATCAACAATATGGGTTTGATGAAGATAACTGAAGTGGGAGCCGAACAGCATAATAAGACGGTCAGTAGAGGTTCGGGTTGGAAGAAGAAAAGCATTTTTTGGGACCTACCTTATTGGCCTAGTCTGTTGGTAAGACATAATTTAGATGTCATGCACATTGAAAAGAATTTCTTTGATAATGTTTTCTTCACCATTCTCGATGTTCCGGGGAAGTCGAAAGACAAATGGTCGGCTAGAAAGGACCTAAAGGAATTGTGCAAGCGTCCGGAGTTGGAAGCTGACGAGGAGGACAATAGGTACCCAAAGGCATGCTATGCACTAGATCGTAATGAAAAACATGTGCTTCTTGAGTGGTTGAGATCCGCAAAATTTCTGGATGGATACGTGTCCAACTTGAGCCGCTGCATTGACTTGCACAAGCTTAGACTCTTTGGGATGAAGAGTCATGATTGTCATGTGTTCATGCAACGGTTGATGCCTATTGCTTTTCGAGCATTTCTTGATGACAAAGTCTGGGAGCCTATTGCTCAGCTAAGTGCGTTCTTCAGGGACCTGACGTGTTATGAGCTTAAGCCTGAGGTGGTTATGCAGTTGCACAAGGAAATACCAATTATTTTGTGCAAGTTGGAACGAATCTTTCCCCCGGCGTTATTTGATTCGATGGAGCACTTGCCTATTCATTTGCCACGAGAAGCTTCACTTTGTGGCCCTGTCAATTATAGATGGATGTATCCAGAAGAAAGGTATGTACAATTGTAATTTTTGATAAGTTGTAGCTAGTTAATTTGGTTTTAGAGTCTTCAATATCATATATATATATATATATATATATATATATATTGTAGGTTCTTAAAAAGGCTGAAGGGGACAGTTGGCAATAAAGCTAAGGTTGAGGGCTCAATTTGTAGTGCCTATCTCGTTCAGGAGACGTCCACCTTTTGCTCGTATTATTTTAACTCGCATGTCGCGAGTAATCATATGGATGTCTCCCGCAACGTTAGTTGCACACTTCCAGTTGGGGTTGATCCGGGCGATTTGTCTATTTTTACAACAACTGGGCGAACGTTGGGTAGATCCAGTGGTCGTGTGCTCACAGATGAGGAATTCCATGTGATCCAAACTTACATATTAATGAACTGCGTCGAAGTGGAGCCCTATATCGAGTAAGTTTCTCTTTCTGTTGATATGAATAATCTATATATAAGTACTTGACTCGATCAATTATTCTTTGTAATAGATACTATTTGACAAACTTCGTGCACCCGTCAAATCCAAGAATATCCGAAGCCGAAGAGCAAAAGATCTTGGAAAGACACTTTCGCCTATGGTTCTACTCCCATGTAAGGATTTTGTACTATTGTTTTCAGTTTAAGGGTTTCGAATTAATTGTGCATAAATGGTATTTGAGTCCTCGCTCGACGTACATGTAGGCCGACAGTCCGGCAATTACAAATCCTAACATTGCAACATTAGCTCGTGGACCCTCCAAAAAAGTGAAGACATATGCTGGTTATGTGGTCAACGGTTATCGATTCCACACGAAGGCACACGCATCAACCAAGGCTACCGACAGTAGTGGAGTTTGTGTTCTAGGACAAAGTTTCGGCACTGACGAGGAGGACTTCTATGGTGTGCTAGAGGAAATAATTGAGTTGAATTACATATCTCCTACAATGAAGCGCCCTATTGTCTTCAATTTTTCGTGGTTTGACACTCGAAGTCGTGGAGGAACACGCATTCACCATTAAACTGGGTTTAATGGTGAATGCGTGTTGTAGTTGTTGTCCAAGAATATCTGAACCCAAAGAAGTTGTTTGTAACTTGGTTTCGTTATGAATTAATGAAGTTGTTTTCTGAGAACTGGGTTTAGTCTTCGATTTACTGAGACGGATTGTAGTTGTTGTCCCATTTGAGCCCTCGAACCAATTACTTTGTCCACTATAGCAATTTCAGCGACCATGTAGTCGCCAAGTTCTTAATTTAGCGACCATATAGTAGCCACCATTAAAATTTTGGCGACCATATGGTCGCCAACCTTCAAATTAGGAGCTCGAAATTGGAATTTTTAGCGCGTATTTCAATTTTATTTCGTTTTAGCGACCACGTGGTCGCTAAGTAGCGACCACGTGGTCGCTAAACTGAAATTTTCGGCACCATTACGAAAAATAAGGGGAAAATCCGAATTTTTGGGTTTCAGGGGTAGCGACCATATGGTCGCGATGTTGAGGGCGGCCCCACTTCTTCATTTAATCGAATATGGCGACCATATGGTCGCTAATTAGCGACCATATGGTCGCCACCTCTGAATAAGAAGGAGATCGCGTCTCCATCTTCTTCATTCTCAAACCCTCAACTCCTTCGGCCTCCCGATCGAGCGAATCGCCGCCTCACCCCCACCTCTTCGCCTCGCCGCTCCGGCCTCCTCCTCCTCCTCCCCCCGCCTCGCCGCTCCGGCCTCCTCCTCCCCCCGCCTCCTTCTCCCTCGCGTCCCTCTCCTCCTCCTATTCCGCGCGACTCGCCGCTCCGGCCCCGCCTTGTCGCTCCGTCCACCGCCTCGCCGATCCGGCCTCCTCCTCCCCCGCCTCCTCCTCCTCCCCCCGCCTCCTCCTCCTCCTCCTCCTCCTCCTCCTCCTCCTCCTCCTTCCCCCGCCTCCTCCTTCTCCTCCTCCTCCGCGCGACTCGGCGCTCCAACCCCCGCATCCTCGCTCCGGCCCTGCCTCGCTGCTCCGTCCCCCGCCTCGCCGCTCTGGCCTCCTCCTCCCCCCGCCTCCTCCTCCCCCCCGCCTCCTCCTCCTCCTCCTCCTCCTCCTCTGCGCGACTGGGCACTCCGGCCCCCGCCTCCTCGCTCCGGCCCGCCACGCCAGTGCCGCCGCCCCCCGTACCGCCCTCTCCGGCCCCCGCCTCCTCGCTCCTCTTTTTCCGGGTATTTTCTCCGCTCTCGGTTTATTTAGTATTTCCGTTAAAGGATTTGAGATTGAATTTGTAGTTTAGGATTGAAATTGGATAGATTTTGATGAATTTGGACAAAATGTGATTGAATTTGGATAGAAATTGAATGAATTAGGGTTTTGTTTGAATGAAATTGAGTGAATTTTGGATAGAAATTGAAATTGAATGAATGAATTTGGATATAATTTGAATCTTGTTTGGGTTGTTGTTGTTGTTGGAGAAATTGTTATATATGTTGTTGTTGTTGGAGAAATTGTTGTTGTTGTTGTTGTTGTCGACCACGTTGTTGTTGTTGTTGTTGTTGTTGTTGTTGTTGTTGTTGTTGTTGTTGTTGTTGTTGTTGTTGTTGATAGAGTTTGATGAATTTGGAATTAATGAAGTTGTTTAAATTGAGTTTTTTTTTGTTGTTCATGGTGTTGTTGTTGTTTAAGTTGTTATTAGGGTTGTTGTTTTGTTGTTTTAGTATGTCAGGAGGAGGACGACGTCGTGCACGAGCTCCTCTTCCGGACGAGGAGGAGCACGATTCCAATGCGACCCGCACGGACACACCTCATTTGTCTGACGACGAGGTTGCCCCCGCAGAGGGGTCCACAACCCCTACTCCGGCGCCCTCGGCGGGATCGAGCAATGGGCTCGATCCCAACCGCGTATGGGACCTTTCCATTCGCGGCGGAAGGTAATACTCAATTTATTTTAAATTTGTAAATTTTAAAAAAATGTTATAATGTCTTTTTGCGAAATCTTGCAGCTTGCAGCCGTCGGGAATGGTGTCGCGGTGGTCCACGCACATCATTACCGGCCAACCCGACGATAGGGCGTCGGAGTTCGACTTTGCCACCGCCGCATCAAAGGCGCGGTGGTTTGAGGCTTGGAGGGTAATTTTATTTTATTTTGCATTACGATTTACATATTTCGTATATATTTTTTTCAGACAATATTTCGTATTTATCAACTAATATGTTTGCTTTATTATTTTGTTTTAGACGCACTTCCAATGGGATGCCAAGAAGCCGGGTATGGACGTCGAGACGGTCCGGCTATTGTGGGAGAAGATCGCGAAGAAGCGATACGACGACAAGGTTGGGAAGAGTCGTCGGGCGGGGAAGAAGCCGAGCTGGATCAACTCCGCCGCTTGGGACCTTTGGGTGGCGTATTGGAACACGCCCGAGTACAAGGCGAAGTGTGAGCGTCAGAAGAGAATCCGGCATACAAATCCCTCGAACCACAGCAGTGGTTCGAGGTCACACCTCGATACCATGCAACATTTGGTACGTTATTTTAATTTCAATTTATGTATTTTATTTTAAATTTATTTATAATAGGTTAATATACTTTTAATAAATATTAATACATGTTAATCATTCGTAGGAAACCCAACGGGGTCGTCCGATTACGCCTCTCGAGCTTCTCATCGAGACGCACACACAGGGCCCGGACCGACATTTTATAGACAACCGGTCCGCCTAGATCGCTGTAAGTATTTCACTTATTTCATTTCTTATTATATTTAGTTTATTATTATTTTTATTTATATGATTACGCTTTTTTTAGGCTCGGACCCGGGAGATCCTCTCCCAGAGGTCCTCGGAGACGGGCAGCACTCTGTCTTTTCAAGACGAGTGCGATGCCTTTCTGACGGCCGCTGGAGGGGTGGGCCCGGGCGGCGCTGTCTTCGGGCTTGGCAATGCCGCCTCCGAGTTCTATGGGTCACGATTGACGGCGCCCTGTCGGGAACCTCCTCGGGTGGAGCATTTGACGCAGCGCAACGCCGAGCTTACGACCGAAGTGACGGACTTGCGTAGTAGGGTCGCTCGGCTCGAGGAGTTCATGGCTCGGATGCAGCAAAATTTTGACCCGCAGCAGGGTGGGTCCCATGGTGCAGACGGAAGTGATGCGGCGAACCCCGACGGAAACAACTAGATACTTTATTTTAAATATTTTTGTAATTAATTTTGTAAATATTTTTGTAATTAATTTTGTAAATAATTTTGTAAATAATTTTGTAAATAATTTTGTAAATAATTTTGTAAATAATTTTGTAAATATTTTTGGAATTAAATTTGTAAATATTTTGTTTTCTGCAATTCTAATTTTTTAAAATTAATATTAATAAAGCGGAAATAATTTTTTATTTTTTTTAATTAAATAAATATTAGCGACCATGTGGTCGCTATATTTTGAACGCCGTATGTGTGCACGATCGTGCGTTTAGGTCCAGGCAAAGTATTTTAGCGACCACGTGGTCGCCGCTATAGCGACCACGTGGTCGCTATAGGTGGCGTCAATCGGCGACCACGTGGTCGCCGCCCATGGCGACCAGTGTGGTCGTATTGGTCGCAGTACCGGTCGCCAAAATAGTGGCGGCCAGCGGCGTCCATGGTCGCTAGAAATAGCGACCATGTGGTCGCTCTGGTCGCTACCATTAGCGACCACGTGGTCGCTGAGACATTAGCGTCCGGCCTTTTGGCGACCATTTTTGGCGACCACAATCTGGTCGCTAAATCGATTTAGCGACCAACTTGGTCGCCAAATATGGTCGCTAAATCTCCAGAATCTTGTAGTGCAAGAAGGTAGGTGGCAGAATTATTTGTCGATCGCACATGTTGGATCGAGCCAATACTTTATTGTTTTTGAATTTGGGATGATATGCTCTCTTTAGTATAGGTTAACTCTTGTATTTTAGGTACGATTTGAGTGTGTTTAGGTTAGTTTTGAGCATAATTGTCATATGAAGACCGAAGACACGATTTGGAGTTATTTTGATGCCATTTTCTTGTGACGCATCGTTCGGAGATACGGTGATCGGATGAAGCTTAATTTTGTATCATTGGAAAGCTAACTCGAAGAGCTAGAATTCATGTTTTTACGGCGAGTTCAAATTCCAACTCTAAGTGGGTCAAAACCACCTCCGAAGTTGACACCAGAATGCTAACGGAGGACCCGCGCTCGCGGGCCATGGCCGCGCTCGCGGTTGAAGAGGATTTCGCGGCCAAGGAGATCTACTTAATACGCACCCCCGGTTGTAAACTGCGTTCGCGGGTGGCCTTATTTCCGGAGCGTCGATTCGGAGTTTTATTCTATCATATTTATCTTTATTATATCTTTAGTTTTAGGTTATTTCGGTTTAGTATTTAAGCATAGTTTCGTGTTTCAGTTTAGACCTAGCATCACACATTATCTAGCATACTTTTACTTTCTAAGTTTTATTTCAGTTTTATTATGGAGAACTAAATTCTCTTGGAGTTTGTTTGATCAAAGAAGCCTTTTTATGTAATTCGTGAGATTCTGGTAACTTTCTATACCTTGGTTAATATCAAAACTCTTGTTTTTATTTATATGATCTTTGTTTGATTTGATAAGCCTGATCAACTTGTTTGATTGACTTAAATCTACTGTTTGGATTAGGTTTGATTGTTGTTTGTGCAATCTTATTTATCCTTGAAACAACTCTTTTTCAGGACCGTGGACTGGAATTGAGAAGAGTATTTGATAGTTAGTTTATGCATGAGACTCGTTGTTTGATTGCATGAATTGATTTCCTTTTATCCTTAATACTTTTGCATGATTTGAATTAAGCGTTCTTGTTCATATCATAATTTCGCTTGGACCGTGGACAAGAGGAAATCTTTTATAAGGATTGGAATTAACCTGGGAATTAATAGAAAAATGGATGAATTGATGATCGAATGATTAAAAAGGTGGAGTTGATTGAATGAACTCTGCTTTCCTTTAATTGATTTAAACCCTAATTTTGTTTGCTTGTCTAAACTCTCAAAACCCTTGTCTTTTTAGATTGCTGATTGTTCAGAATACCGATTCTCTTGGGTTCGATCCCTTACTTGCATGCTATACTAGTTTGTAATTTAGGGTAATTTATTTTTGATCTCGGCACAACGACTTTAGCCGAGTCATATTTTGGCACCGTTGCCGGGGAATCGGATTTAATTTTCTGAATAATCGGCGTTTCTGATCGACCTGCGCTCGCGGCTCGTACCCGCGCCCGCGGCCAGACCCGCGACCGCGGTTTATACCCGCGCTTGCGGTTTCTATTCGTCTAGAAATCCTAAATCCTCTTGTGTAGACCTATCTTACGGTCTACACTTGTATATACTAATGTCTGCGTTTAGGCTTTGTTAGTTGCAGGATGAACCCTTTCAGGAGTACTTCACTAGGTGCCAGAAACAATTGCATGAACTCTCTGTTTGGGGGTTACATGTAGGGCTTGATGATGCTTGCCATCACATCTTTATTGGGATGACTCTTGAGTCCCAACTAAGGATGTACCGCGAGAGCGATGGACAATACGTCGTTTGGAAACCCATCGACCAATGGGATTTCTTTTGTTATATCCGAGCCAAAGAGATCGAGATGCAGAAATTGGAGAACAAAGAGAACTAGAGGAGGTGTTGGCCATAAAGACGGAAATTCTCGAAGATCAACCAACATATCCCCCCTGAAGAGCCAGTTCCATCCTTTCCAGAGGCACCCATAGACCTTTCATTGGATGAAGAGATGGATGATCATAGTCATGTAATGACGAAGGAGGAATATTTCCTTAAGTTAGACAGCTCCTGGAGTGATGACGACGAGCCTAATGACTCGAAGAAAGAGCTAGATGATGATATGGAGATTGCCCCTCCACATGAGGAGATGTCTATGTCTCCCTCCATGGAGTCCTTTGTTAGGATCGATCATGATCCCTGTATCCTTCCCTCTTCTCCCTTACTTTCTGTTGACATTTGTTTGCTTGTTATGTCTGCAAAAGGTCCTGAGCATGATAATTTACCTAGTGATTTCTCAAATTTTAAGTGTGGTAATGCTAACATGAAATTCATTATTTATTTATATTTTGAAAAACTACCTCATTCTTTCAACTGGTTCTATCCTAAACATCCTAAGAATGATTTTTCTAGTGGGTTTGATAAATTGAAATGGTGATTTCTGAATGCTATATTATTTAGTTTCAAGTTATCATTGTGCTATATTTGCCTGCATGACAGTTGCTCGCAGGATTTTGATAGAATTCTCAGGGCTTTGACAATGTCTGAGTCTTGAGATAATCGGTTGACGTCGAGCCAATGACGTTAAACAAAGGCGCTGCTCGGGAGGCAACCCGAGGTAAGTTTTTCTTTTCTTTTCTTTTTGTCTTTTTAGTTTATTTTTAATTTTAGTTTCATTCTGGTTTTTTCGAGCTAACTTGCAGGTACAATTTTTCCATCTCGAAGAAAGCAAGCCCGGTCCCGAGGTCGTGGTTGGACCCACGCGCGCGGCCCTGAACCGCGCTCGCGGGTCGGCTCTAACGGAACGCTGCTTCTGTTTTTTCGAAAAAATAATAATAATAACAAAAAAAAGAAAAAAAAAGAAAAAAAATAATAAAAATATAAAAGGCTTTCAGGTGAAACCCCTGAAATAAAAGGTTTTCGGGTGAAACCCCCGAAATAAATCAAGAAAAAAAAAGAGAGAAAAAAAGGAGTGTTCTTCCATATTCTACCATCACCCAACAATCCATTTTTCTATATCTTTCCATGTCTAGTTCCTTGGAATTGTTAGTTAATATTATCAGGTTTCATCTCATTGTGGTGAGTACGCGTCTACACCATCTTTGCGATATAGTTCAAGTATGGGGGTGCTGCCGTCGTCAGAGTTTTTTATTACTTTGAGGAGTCCAGTTCATTCTCATTGGAGACGTCCTATGGTGTGGATCTGGTTGCTGAGTTGTGAAGACGACGTTCGTGGTTCGTTCCCAGACAGATCCGTTTGTTCCTGAATTTGGTGCTTAAAATTTCGGGAGTTCATTCCTCTCTTCTTTCGTATGTGAGTCTTCTGATTTTCCTCTTCTATGCTTAATTCCTTTTTCTTTACTTCATTGAGGACAATGAAGGATTTAAGTATGGGGGATGAAGTACTCGCTATGCTTATCATAGATAGTTGCTTTTCAGTTTTTTTTTGTTATTTTTATGGGATTTTTGTTTCATGTTTTGTATAGAGAAAGTTTAAAAAAAAAAATAAATGAAAAATCCATAAAAAGAGGAAAAAGGCATAGAAAATCCTGGGATGAGTTGAAAACCCGAAAGGGTGGCTCAGGTAATAAGCAGGTAATCCGGACCAGCATTAGGCTGGGGTAATATGAGGTTTATGAGAGATGTGAGTATTTGTGAGCACACCTAAGAAAATGAAAAGAGTGATTAGGTGAAAACCCGAAAGGGCGCCTAAGTAGAATGAGTGGTAAAATCAGAGTGTTTAGGATCATATTCTATTTTGGGTCTAGGGATTACATTTTAGATGTTGGGTAGATCCTAGGATGCTCTACAATTTTTAGAGCTTGAGAGTTGATTTTTATATGTGTTCTGGTGAGGTGTGTGCTTGAGCAATCATGTTGTTGCTCATTATTTCTCTATTTTGGGTTCGGGTTGGTGATGTGAGTGATTTTTGTCTTCCCTTGTACTATGTTGTAAACCTTGATAGGGTTTCTTGTTAGATTTATTTTGAGCTTACTCGAGGACGAGCAAGGTTTAAGTATGGGGGAATTTGATATGCTCCCTTTAGTATAGGTTAACTCTTGTCTTTTAGGTATGATTTGAGTGTGTTTAGGTTAGTTTTGAGCATAATTGTCATATGAAGACCAAAGACACGATTTGAAGAATTGCAAGAGTTTTGAAGACAAGTGTTGATTTGGAGTTGTTTTGATGCCATTTTCTTGTGACGCATCGTTCGGGAGCTACGGTGATCGGATGAAGCTGAATTTGGTATCATTGGAAAGCTAACTCGAAGAGCTACAATTCATGTTTGTACGGCGAGTTCAAATTCCAACTCTATGTGGGTCAAAACCACCTCCGAAGTTGACATTAGAATGTTGACGCAGGACCCACGCTCGCGGGCCATGGCCACGCTCGCGGTTGAAGAGGATTCCGCGGCCGAGGAGATCTACTTAATCCGCGCCCCCGGTTGTAAACCGTGCTCGCGGGTGGCCTTATTTCTGGAGCGCAGATTCGGAGTTTTATTCTATCATATTTATCTTTATTATATCTTTAGTTTTAGGTTATTTCGGTTTAGTATTTAAGCATAGTTTCATGTTTCAGTTTAGACCTAGCGGTGTTTGATATCTTTTCCTTTTCTCCATATTACTAATTCACCTTTGATTTTAGCGGTTATTTTGCGCACCATCAATAACTTCTTCGATCACAATGAAAATTTTATCCGCCTCTAACCACTTCATGCTCAGTGAATTCAAAAATCAATTCGGATTCACCCTGGTGATCAGATTTTAAAGTAAAATACCCTTCGCTACTCTTCAAAAGAGGATGTGACTAAAATATATCCTCAGCACATATTGGGATATCATGCAATGCGCAAAGTACATCAAGAGCAGTAAGGACTCTTCAAGCTTGGGCAAGGAGTTGGCTCAGGGAAATCTTGAGAATTTTGAAGAAATATTGTAATTGATTAGTGGCGAGAAGGTGAAGCGATGTCCAACGCAAAACGAGTATTCATAAAAACAAACCCAACCATCGTAAAAAGAGTCAACCTATTTGCCCCTCTTAGGGACATAGATAATGTTTAAAGAGGGGAAACCAACAAAAGAGGATAACATGGGGATATCTTTGGTATTACTAATGTGTCGGTGGGAAAATGACAAAATATCAATTTTTATAAAGATTGTACATTTTGGAACAACGAAACTCGGGAGTAGTAAAGGAGATCGAATCCTCCATAATTCGAAGGAATAAAGAAGTGGAGGTGAAACGGGGAAAATGAAGTATAATTATGTGAAAGGATATATTCTCATTGAATTGCAAAAGGGTTTAAATACAAGTGTCTTGTGATATCGAAGAGATCTTATCTTTCTTGGTATCCAAGATATAAAATAATAACAAATACATATTTTACATAAATATAATCTATATCCTAATAGCCCCCCCCCCCCCCCCCCCCCAAGCTCATGGAGGGTTGCAAACATGAAGCTTAGACCGCAACTGAAGAAAGCGAGCAGTGCCAATGGCTTTAGTAAAAATGTCAGCTGTTTGATCATGAGAACGGACATGACGAACAACTAAAGAGCCATCTTCAACTTGTTCACGGACAAAATAATAATCGATCTTGATATGCTTGGACCGCTGATGAAAAACTGGATTCGTAGACATATAGGTGGCGCTAAGATTGTCACACAAAATGATAGGTGGACGATGCAAAGGAGCACGTATCTCATAAAGAAGTTGCTGAATCCAAATTAATTCTGTGGAAGTGAAGGCAATAGCTCTATATTCGGCTTCGGTGCTGGACTTGGCGACAACATGTTGTTTCTTGGAAGATCAACTAATGAGATTTCCACCATAATAGATGGCAAAACCATGTTGAGAACGACAATCATCACCGTCAGAAGCCCAACCAGCATCACAGTAAGCAACTAAACGATCATCAGTAGGCGGTCGAATAACAAGACCAAACGTGAGAGATCCTTTTAAATAACGTAGAATGCGCTTTACAGCAGACCAATGAGTTTCAGTAGGATCATGCATGTACTAACAAACTCGATTAACAGCATAAGAAATCTCCGGTCGAGTAATGGTAACATAATGTAAAGCTCCTACAATACTGCGATAAAGAGAAGGATCAGATAAAGGATCACCTGAGCGTTGTAAACGTGACGCCGGCTCTGCTGGAGAAGAAATCGGCTTAGCATCACTCATTTTGCTACGCTCTAACAAATCACGAATGTACTTCTGTTGTGACAGAAGAAAATGATCATGCTTACGAACAACTTCAAGGCCAAGAAAATAGTGAATGGGACCAAGATCACGCAGAGAGAAGGTATGATTTAAGAGCTGAATGAAGCAATCAATATCAGCTGTAACAGACCCTGTGATCAGCAAATCATCCACATAAACCAGAATATATAACACAGAGCTACCATGGTGGCGCACAAATAAGGATGTGTTTGACTTGCAAGATCGAAAACCATGACCCAACAAATAATGACGGAGTTTTGTAAACCAGGCCTTGGGCGCCTGTTTGAGGCCATATAAAGCCTTTTGTAATAGACAAACATGATTGGGCCGAGTGTGGTCAACAAATCCTGGTGGTTGTGACATAAAAACCTATTCATAAAGGTCTCCATTGAGAAAGGCATTATTAATATCAACCTGCCGAATAGGCCAAGAATGATGCAGAACAATAGATAGAACAATGCGAATGGTGGTAGGTTTGATGACTGGGCTAAAGGTATCAAAATAATCAATGCCCTCCTCCTGATTGTAACCTTTTGCCACTAAACGTGCCTTATAGCGCTAAATGGAACCGTCGACTTTCCGTTTTATCATGTATACCCACTTACAACCAACAATATTAGCATTACAAGGGCGAGGAACAATTTTCCAAGTCCCATTACATAAAATGGCATCATATTCATTTTGCATTGCATTCTGCCATTCAGGAAATTTAGAGGCTTGACTGAACGTTTTTGGTTCAGCATAATGGTCATGAGAAATAGGTAAAGGATGTTTGGTAGAGGAGAAAGTTTTAGGTTTAAGACTGTTTGTTTTGGAACGGGTTATCATTTTATGAGTTGTGGTTTCAACAGGCCGAAAATATGAAAGAACTGTAGAGGAAGGAGAGGACGTACCTGATGCTTGAGAGGCAGCTGGGACGCAATCACCGCGCAAAGGAGTTGAACCGGAGGTCTCCACTTGATTGGGTAAGGCAGTTTGAGAAGCAGGGGAAAGATCAAGGTTTTGCATGGAGGAGATTGGTGACGTTGGGGCCAAGGGTGGGTCAGCCGAGAGTGGTGGGGACGTAATGCATGGTTCGGGTGAGTTTTTAGGTGGTGACGAGGGCTGTGCCAGCGGAGAGTGCAACGGCAAAGGTGAGGAGGCTAATTGCAATAATGAGGCCGACGGCTCGGAAATGAGTTCGGGCAAGGATTTTGGATTTTGGGCATGAATAGGGTATGGAAAATTGGTCTCATCAAAAACGACATGACGCGCAATGTAAACTCGACTTGTGGGAACATTAAGACAAAAATAGCCTTTGTGTTTGGAACTATACCCGATGAAAACACATGGAGAAGAACGAAATTCAAGTTTGTTGGCGGTATAAGGACGAAGAAAAGGGTAACAAAGACAACCAAAGCTTTTGAGAAATTTGTAATCAGGAATTTTGTTGTATAAGACTTCAAAAGGAGACTTGAAATTTAGAATTGAAGTCAGAGTTCTACTATGAAGATACACTGCAGTATGAAAAGCATGTTCCCAAAATAAGGTAGGCATTTTCGAATGTGAGAGTAAAGCCAAACCTTTTTCAACAATGGTGCGATGGCGACGTTCAGCAACACCATTTTGAGATTGAGTATGAGGACACGAAACACGATGAATTATACCCTAAGATTGTAGATATTGAGAAACATTCCTGTATTCACCACCCCAATCAGATTGGAATTGTTTTATTTTGGTGGCAAATTGGGTTTCAACCATCGTTTTGAAGAGCTGAAATGTGGACAGAACCTGAGATTTTTGGGACAAGAAGTAAATCCATACAAATTTGGTGCAGTCATCAACAAAAATAAGGAAATAAAAATTGCTATTGAATGAAGAAACGGGGGCAGGTCCCCAAACATCAGAGTATATCAAATCAAACGGAGACAAACTGGAAACATGACTACTAGGAAGAGAAAGTCTATGACTTTTCCCTAACTGACAGGACTCACAGATGTGTTTTAAATTTTTCAATGAAACTGGTAATTGAAACCTAGAAACTAGACGACGAAAAACTGACTCGTGAGGATGACCAAAGCGCTCATGCCATATTTGAAGAGTTGTCTTTTCTCCAAGATAAGCTCGAGGTGGGTTGGTGAACGGTTGACGTGGCGAAACCAAGTGGTAGAGTCCGTTCTCAACGGTTCCTTTGAGGAGTGTTCGTCCCTGCTTGTCCTTCACAAAACAACAAGTAGGGTAAAAAAATCATGTAAGCATCATTGTCTTTAGTTAATTGGGAAACACTGAGTAAATTTTTCTTGATTTGTGGGACAAAAAGAATATTATGAAGTTGAACTGGTTTAGGATAGGCAGGTAATGGAGTTTTGCCCAAATGCGTAATAGGAAGAGACATACCGTTGCCTACTTGTAAGCCATCATTGCCAGCATAATCAGAGTGCACAAAAAGATTACCGAAATCCGACGTGACATGATTGGTAGAACCCGAATCAAAACACCAATTGGGATCCACTATAGCAGACGACTGTTGGCCAAAAAAGTAATTTTGACGAGGTGGCATTTGAGGAGCATACTGTGGAGCCAAGTTCTGATGTGAGTAGTACGATTGAGCAGCCCCATCAATATTGGACCGCGACTGATTGTCGCGCCCGCCACGACCGCATCTGCCCTCGCGGCCACCACCACGAGTATTATAATTGGGATTGGTTGGCGGGAATTCGGAGAGATTAGCTCTCTGCCAGCAATTAAGAGCTACATGTCCAGGTGTAGAACATATTTGACATGTTGGACGAGAGGATGATTGCCCAGAATCAGCGCCGTTGTTGGTGCGGCTGTTCGAGGACTGAGAACGAGTATCACGACTAGCAATATTAGCCGATAGAGATGAATCAGTAACAACATTCAAAGAGGAGGTAATATGTTCTTCCTCCCGTAAAAGCAAGCCAAGGAGTTCATCAGAGGTGATGGGCTCCTTCTGCATATTGTATGAAGTTAAAAACGCCGAGTAGGTCGAATCAAGACCATTCAAAATACATTCAATGAAATCAGGATCAGAAACGATAATACCGCATTCAGCCAGAGCGTCGGAAAAGCTTCTCTTTTTCTCGACATACTCCAAAATACTAAGATTGCCTTTCTTGAGATTTTGAATTTGTTGTTTGATATGCATCGATCGAGCACGGGTTTGAGCGAAGAACATCCGCTGAAGAATTCCCCATGCTTTTGCCGCCGTCTTTGCTCGAGCGACATGAGCCAATAGAGGAGTCGAAAGTGTACCGAAACCATAACAAGATGAATTTGTCCTTCTGTGTCCAGTCTGCAAAAGCGGGATTGACTTCTGGTGGTGTTGTAGAGCCTGTAGCCACCGGTAGAGTCTCAGGCGGTGCATTCCCCGGCGTAAGAAAGCCCTCAATAGCATAGGCTTCAAGCAAAGACTTTATTGTATGACGCCAGAGAGTATAATTGTGGCGCTCCAGTTTGATATTGAGTTGCGGGAAGTGCAACGCCATGTTCGAAGTACCAACCGCAACAAGGAGAAGATTGGCCGATTGCTTGTTTTGTGGTTGATCACCATCAACCATAACAATAGGCGTGACAGGCAAGGCGTTTTCTTTGCCGTACGACATCGTGAACTAGGGTTGGATAGGCGGCGGAAGTGAAGGATCGTAGAATAAGTCTGATACCATATAATTATGTGAAAGGATATATTCTCATTGAATTGCAAAAGGGTTTAAATACAAGTGTCTTGTGATATCCAAGAGATCTTATCTTTCTTGGTATCCAAGATATAAAATAATAACAAATACATATTTTACATAAATATAATCTATATCCTAATATGAAGAGAAAATAGATGAGGATGAAGATGATACCGGATTAAGAGAAGTTTGAAAAGTCAAATGCGCATTGAAGAGTTCGGAAACCGTCATAAATAGGAAGGGAAGGGATTGCTAATTTGACGACTGCAAGTGACAGTTCCCAATCCATTTCAAACATGCTTCAAAATTATGGAGGGAGTTTTTGAGCGGGTTTGTGGGTATTCTTGTACCATAAAAATCTTAGGCCAATTCAAAATATGGTCACGAACTAGATGAGGCGGAAAGGGAAATGCCCATCAATCGTAACGTCTTCGAAGAATTACAAAGATAGCGGAAAGGTTTGAATGCACAACTAGTCGTTTCAGAGGCGTTAATGCTATAACAAGATTGACGGGTTCAAGCCTCCAACGTCACCAAGAGGTGGGCCATAAAAGAGGAACGATGAGGAGAACACTGAGGGGGACTCTTCTTTCGGGGTTTTTACAAAATTCATATAAGATCAATTTCGCTTTCTTGTGGTTGGTGGGTTACTTATTCGGAGAAATCAAATTCGGTTCTTCTTGATTGTACTCCAAAAATTGAAAGGAATACTAAGGATGTTCATACTAATTCTTGCGTAATTTGGCATATTTGATTTAATTTGTTGATTATTATATTTTGTATTGTTCGTATAATTAATGTGTCGATATGTTATATTTGGTGTTTGGTTAGAGGTTTCCGCATTTTAGCAGATTTTGTGTTTACAAGTTTAATGTGTCCAAAACACCTTCATCCATTTCACATGGCATTACGAGAACAAGTTCATCTATGAGAATGTTACGTACCACTTTCCCCGAGTAATGTGCGCAGCACATGAAATAGTCTATGAAAATGACAGCCTATGTGAATTGGTCTAGGAAAATGGTAGCTTTAACACCTGGTGAAGTGGTAGCTTTAACTCCTGGTGAAGCATGATTGGCGTGTGACGCTTGTTCCCCCTTTTTTATCCTCGTTTGTCTCAACTAAAAGTAGGCCTTTTGGACTTGCTTAGTTTTGTTTGAGCTGTAAATCCCCCTCTCCTTCATTCAAAACAACTGCTCGTACCGGTTTATAGTGTGTATCTATAAACCAATACGATCAGTGTTTTGCGAAGCCTAACGTACGTGTTTCATGAAACATGTCATTCATGATTGAGACATGCAAGTTGGTCGGATAGGGATAGTTAGGTGAAAGAGGCCGGTTTTAGTGAGAGTTGGTGACCATGCATGTGAGAATGCATGCCTCCATCTCTTTTCTAACGCGTATGACCTAGCTACTGGTCAAGAATTACCTCTCCTTCAAACCTACTTATTGTAAACTTGTGCACAGAAAATTAATACTGGTAGAAATTAATAGAAATAGAATTAATTAGGAACTTCTTATTGAAAACGTGTTCATATACATACTGTAGTAAATTAATCTAAATAAATGCGCTCGATCTTACATAAAACGAGAAAGAACATGATTATTGGATTTAAAAAAAACATCAATTCTTTTGCGACCGCGAGGATTGAGAATCTCATTTACATGCTTATAATATTGATGTTAAACCTATTGATAAAATCATAGGATAATAATCAATAACTAATTGGTCTAGTGGGATGAGATGCTAGGTTTCTTAAGTATTTGTTCAGGAGGTTAGAAGTTCGTGAGCCTGTATGGAAAAAGTTGAATTGAGAGGATCGTGTTGAACAATGAGCCTCTGCAGTACCCGATTCGGACGTAGATTGGCCCCGGCTAATCGAACCGAGCGAGAGATCAAGAAAAAAAAAGAATCATAAGAAATATCCTTTTATTTTATTATCTAATATTTTATATATGAATAGTATTTGTAGTAGGATTTATTTCTTGCTTGCCATGCAATATACTCTTATATAAACCATCTTTCATTAAAAATGAAAAAAATGACATGGTTATATTTTAACTAAATTAAACAATATTTTTTCATAAACATGCTCACAGGAAAGGGCATAGAACATGTATAAAAATTTTCCTGGCATAAATATCGATCTAAATATGCATATTTTTTTACTAGTTGTGCATCGCGTTTTAATTTAAAAGATATATGATTTTGAACTTTATGTACATGAATTGTGATATGCTAAAACTTTTGCCTACATGTACATGCATATACGCATTGATTTTGTAGTAGGTGTCCATATATCGTTTTTCTTTGAAATTGCTTGTTCATAACTTTTAAAGTGCATAAATTTATTTCTAAAAATACATAAATATTGGCCTAAATGCACTTTAATTGCTGTATTGATGTTCATCACTTTTTATTTTTAAATAGTGTATAAATATTTGCTTAAATGTGCATTTCTTTTTATTTATAATATAAGTGCATAAATATCGACGTAAATGTGCGCATTTTTTGCACTAGAAGTACATTGGTTTTTAATTCAAACTAGTCTTAATTCCTTTGTCCTACACTGGGGTTTATAGAATTAGTGTATTACTAGTTGTTCCTGTCATGTCATGCACGACAATGACTCGATATTTTTTAGATACACTATAAAAAAGATATTTATAAATAAAAATATAATATAAAATTTAATGTAAGTAATTTATTGCCCGTGATATGTATAAAAATTATTTTTTTAAATCAAATCAAATCAAATAAATATATATTATTAAGTTTAAAATTGAGAAGAAACATTATTAACATAAAATAATCTATATTGCTCATTTTCCTTGACAATATTTGATAAATAGGTTCAATTTAAAAGAAGGAGATAAAATATGAATAAAATAAAGCAAAAAAAATATATTTTGAAAACATGGAAGAGATGAGATTGAGCATATATATATATATATATATATATATATATATATATATATATATATATTATTGGTTTATAAGGAAAAAATTCAACTATTAGTTAAAATTTTTTAGTTAAGATATTATCTCGTACTAAAAATTAAGATATTATCTAAATTTGGTAAATAAAAATAAATTTTAATTAAGTGGAAAAAATTTTCCATGTGGAATATGAAGTGAAAAGAATAATTAATATATATATAGTAGATATATTAATGAATCTTCCAAAATTACAATTTAAATTATTTCTAAAATATTGAATGATATTATAAGATTTGTTTCCAAAACTACCAGTTTATTTGTATAATTTATATGAATTAATGAGGAGATGACGCGTGTCAAAATCTGATGTGACACATTTTAGTAATGATATGTGGCAAAAGATGATATGGCACAATGTGGTGGTTTCAAGCCTTATTGCTTTTATATATACAGTAGATTTATTTATATTTATTAAATTTTTATTAAATTAATATAGACAAGAACATTTTTATAGAATTATAAATACATAGTCTTGCTCACCCCCAACCAATTCGCCCGGTATCTAGTGTGTTACGTTTGGGGCTTCTCTCCACGGTGGCTATGGATAAGAACTCAATATTTTACTGGCTTGCAAACTTATCTTGTTTATACTTGTTAAGATTTTAATTTTTTTTATAATAAAACTTAATTTAACAGTAAAAAGTTAGTTTTAACTTCGAATATATTGTAAATTTTGTATTAATTTCAAAGTTATCACACACATTATATAAAATATTTGTACACCTCACAAATAATGTCAAACTTTAGAATTACTACGCACGAATCATCCTCCCAATGTGTATATATACCCGAACTGTGCTCACATAGTCACATGCAAACCAGATAGCTCACTATCAAAATTACCCTATCCAAATAAATTTAGTAGGAAGAAATTAAAGCAAAAAAAAAAATAAAAAATGGCGAGCTTCCAGTGGGCAAACGACGGTACTCGGCCCGCTCTTTCCTCCAAATTCATCCTCTCCGATGAAAAAAGGCCTCACCTTTCCCAAGTCATGCACTCGGATTCCATTCCCGTGATCGACATGGGGTTTAACCCTGACAAGGAGCTCGGAGACGTGGTGGAGAAGGTAGCTCGGGCAAGCCGAGAGTACGGCTTCTTCCAGATCGTCAACCACGGAGTCTCGAATGAGCTCTACAAGAAGGCGATGGCGGTTGTGACCGACTTCTTCCATTTGAAGCCCGAGGAGAAGGCGCGCTTCTCAGAAGGGCTCGTCAAGGGCATGATGGTTTTCGGGTATTTCCTGAAGGAGCACACGGAGGATGATGAGGTGCATCTGTGGAGTGAGATCGTTTCTCACCCATGGCATCCCTCTGACCCCACCTTTACTCACCCTCTGCCACAAAACCCACCCGAATATAGGTACGTATATATTGAAACAATGTGAAACAAGGTTATTCCACGTTGCAAATTCTTATATAACTTGCCTAATATATATACCGTTGGGCGTTGAGCTACTCTTCTGATTGCCAATTGATTTTAGAATAAAACCTCATGAACTTATGTACATGTGTTGGACATAATGTGCATAATGCACATGGGATATATGTTTTAGGACTATCAATACATTATATTTATAATATTTTCATTTCTAATACAAGAAGTATATAATAAATATGGGGTTGATTTATACTATATTTAATCATATTGTAAGTATGTTTTAATCTTTTTTATCAAATCCAAAGAACACCCCATAATCCAAACCAAGAATTTTGATCCTAATTGTCAACATTGTTTATAGACATGCATATTTTCCATAATAACAGCTAGTTTATTCCATTGCACATCAAATCTTGTATGTAAGTTTAAGCTTCTAAGATAATTATTGCACATATATATATGCTCAAAAACATTTTATATTTTAGAATACAACAAATTGCATTGGCATGGTATTGCAGAGAGGTGATGGCAGCTTATTCAAAGGAAATCGAAGGGCTCTTCACTCGACTCCTAGGGTTGCTTTCCCTAGGGCTTGGCCTAGAAGAGGGCACCCTAAAGAAGAGCTTGGCGAGTCTCCAACCAGGCGGGCCCAAGTCAACTACTATCCTCCTTGCCCGGATCCGGAGTTGACTTTAGGGCTTGCCGTACACACCGACTATCAAGCCCTAACCATCGTCCAGCCCTCGGACCGAGTTCCCGGCCTACAAGTCCTCAAAGACGGCCGATGGATCGCCGTCGATCCCATCCCGAATTCCTACGTGATCAACATTGGGGATATAATTGAGATTCTAAGCAATGGCGAGTACAAGAGCGTCCACCATAGGGCGGTTACAAACAAAGGCGAGACCCGGGTATCGATGGCGTTCTTTTACGGGCCCAACGAGAGCGACGTCGTTGGGCCGCTGAAGGAGGTGGTGGATGAGGGCAGCAACCCCCCGGTGAACCGGGAGTTTCTGTTCCGAGAGTATGTGGAGGAGTTTGGGCGGAGGAAGGGCAAGGAGAAGAGGCTTCTAGAGCTCTTCAAGAAATAATTCGATAAATATATGCATGGTTCAGATTGCAACACCTCCAATGGATTGAACAATAATTAATGCACTCAAGATATGTTTGCAGTTTTTCTACCAAAAAAGATATGTTTGTAGTTTTTCTACCAAAAAAAGATATGTTTGCAGTTTGTGTTGTGTTGTGTTGGCTACTCGGTTTAAATTTTAATGATAATAAATGTGCAGTCTGTGTTGTTGTGATGGCCACTGCCAGCTGCAGGTCCCTTCGGCTATCTAATTAAGTAGTTAAATCTTAAAAATAGTATTCAGATATCTCTGATTTGACTTCTATAAACACTGCCCTTTACCTAAAAAAATTACTAGTTGCCGGTTTAAATTTTAATGATAACTAATTGTGTAAAATTTTTGATAATTAATTATATGTCTTATTTTAATTTTAATTATTATGGGATGAATTAAGTAAATAGTAAAAAATAAATACATAATTAGGCATTTGTAGGAGTTGATTCGATTGTTGACTCAATCGTTGACCGGCATTGATCGACCATTGACCGACGTAGACCGTCATTTCACACATCATTATCATCACTTTCATCATCGTTATTTGATGACGGTTCGATTGTCATCAATTGTCATCCTACTTGATGACGGTTTAATTGTCATTAATTTGTCATATTTATTTGATGACTGTTCAATTCTTAATTTTTTCCCTTCTTTTTTTTCCCTTCAATTATGAGTTTTTCCCTTTTTTTTTGCCCTTCAATTATGAGAAAACCCTAGCTTGCTTCTTTGCTTATACTCCCTCCGTCCCCATTTGTTTGTCCTGTTTCCTTTTCGGGCGTCCCCTTTTGTTTGTCCACTTTCCTTTTATATCTATACTTTTTTTACAATATTACCCCTACCTAATATCATCTTATACCCACTTTCCCAATTACCAATACTACTTTACCCCTTTTATCCCTATAAATTTACAAACATACCCCCAATTAATCTCACTTTTTACCCACTTTCCCAATTACTAATACTACTTTACACCCTCCTTAATAACCACAAAAACCGTCCTTTAGGACAAACAAAAGGGGACGGAGGGAGTATAATTCTTGGGCTTTTGAATTGGTGTTTCTAGATCTTAATAATGAGTAGTACGTACAATTGATACTTTTTCCTCCTCTTCTTTCATCTACATATGTGAAAAGCTTAATCTCAATAGTGATTTTAATTAAATGTTTTCAACTTAGCTAACCAACATATCATGTTTTTTTTAAATGAGAAGACCATTTTTCTCTTTTTTTTTTTTTGGTAGAGAAGACCATTTTTATCTTCTATGTATGATTCTTGTTCTTTATTCTCTCTGGCTTTTGCTTGTTAATTTCATTCATTAAAATTTTGATCTATATTAATTTTCATAAGGAATTGAAATAAAGCCCACAAAATTGATGAAAGTAAAGGATTAAAAACAAGACGAATGTGGACCGGTAGTTGTTGGGATCTGATTTGATTTCCAGATGTGATGTTCACTTTCTACCCAAAAGTGAAACAAGGTAAAAGTGAAAAGGCCGCTCTTTTGAGTAGTTTGCAGGCAGCACGTGATCATATATCAAGTTTCTTATGCTTTTGGAAATAATATTTTAAAAAAATTTCAACTTCAAACATCTACCACGCGGGGTCACCACCAGGCACCAGGACTCTATTTGAATAATTGAAACCCAAACCAAGTAGAGAATTTCCATTGCAAACTGGCTGAGTTGGACTTGATTAATCTTTGATATCATCTACCAGTTTACACAACCAGAAAATCCATTCTCCCAAACTAATGAAAAAAAAAAATTATACATAAGATTTGAACAGGCAAAGAAAATGAGGCAAGCATTGTCAGGGCAGTTGCAACAATGGGGAGTGTCATCATGTGGGCAGTGGGCAATAAGCTCAACTAATTTACCCACAGCTGAGGACTGAACTAAGTGGTGGACATAGAATTGTCCAACACTTTTAGTATCCACCTCTAGGCCTTCGTCGTCGAGGTTAGGTTCATAATGCATCCTCGAGTCCCACTTAGTGCACTTGAATCATGCCAATTTTGCCAAACAAAAATTGAAGATGAACGACAATAAAACAATACAAAATCTCATGATATTGATTCATTAATCAGTTATGACGTACACATATCGATCAGAATGTATAGTCAATCAGTAAACGAAATTGCTTATAAACAGAATTGATGGATTTATATTACTCCAGATTAGCTAGTAAACAACATCCAATCCATATATATTGAAAAACAGCATTAAGATATAGAAAAACTAAAACAAAAGTGATTTTACTCATTCAATATCTAAAACCAAACCAGCTAAGTCTTTTCTTGCTGATTCTTGAAGTCTTTTCTTTTAAAATGTGCTTAAAGATACATATTGTTTCTTTCAATAACCAATTACAATTCAACTTCACAAGCAAAGCTCATTAATATCTGACTCGAAATACGTACTAATTAAAATCACAGTCAAGGTATGATTTTGTTGGTGTACAAAATCTCGCCTTTAATACACCAATTAAGAACTCCTCCTCTTCCGCTCCGTCTTCAATCTCTTGACCTAAAAAACCTGCAAAACAATGGACACAGGGGGCGGGGACCCCCTAATCCACCTCCGATGCCTAAGTCAGAAGAGCAATTGTCGTTTGAGCGACGAGGTACAACAAGAGAGCGGTGAAACCCTAAACAGTCGAGCTAAGCGAATATTAGCCTGCCTAGAATTTCTGAATATGCCGTTGTACACATGTGTCTCTCCCTACATGCCTAGGGCATGTATTTATAATGGAAGATGGAGAGGTAGGAGGGCCGAAAATTATATCTATCAGGCCAAAAATATTATCCTCCTCGGGCTGGCCAACTGCCTTAAAGCCCAAGTAAGGAATATTCCACCCTTTCTCCAACTTTAATTCTATCTTTAATGAAAGATAAAATCTCCCATTAAGTTGCATAACCGCCATATAATTTTATATAGAAAATAAAGAAAATAATTGCGCAGTAATTTTAATAAATACCTTTATAGCGAAAATAACTATGATAATTATGTTTGTTTTACCCGCTCACAAATGCCCCACCTACACCGCCTTACACGTCTCATCGTGTTTGGCAACGTAGGGTACATAGGGTTTCTAATCGAAGTGGCCATGCAGATTGGTCGATTGGTCCCCTAGCGCTTTCGTATATTCGTATATTCGTATATTCGTATATTCGTACATCCATGAGCGATTATCATGGGGCGAGTGCTATCTTTTCGAGTCGTATCTTCTGCCGAGATTTAAGATGGAATCTCTAGAACGAACAAAATCAGACTGGGGAGAATAGAATGTTTATGTTGAAAAAAGTACTTGGCCAAGCCTTCTAATTTTAAGAAAACAAAAAGAAAATATATAAAGTCGTTCATCCTAGCGATCCCAGCCTAAGCTCAACATCCACGCAAGAAGCGACTACCGGCGAACCGACGCTCGCGGTTTACGAGTCGTGGCCGCTGTCGACTTATTTCGCGGTAGTCTTCGACGATCTAGCGTCTACGATTTTCCTTTTTAAGGGAAAACCTCTTCAAACGAGCGAGATTTACAAGTCCGGGGGACATCTCCCCCGTCGAGACTATTCTCACTCATACGCTCTCCGTCCCTATGTTGTAGTCACTTAATATTATCCCTTACAACTCGGGCCGAATTACACCATATGCGTGTGTTTTTCCATGACCTTTTGACGTATAGGCCTCCACGCATTCCGCTACGGCCGCCCGTTGATAGGATGCGATTCGTGTAGTGACAATGTCCCGATAATCCTTGGTGATGACGAGGTGGTTGGAAAGAGCGCGACGATTACTTTATTGGTTTTCTCGAGGCACTTTTCACATAAAAGGCCACCAATATCTTTGCAAATGAGATCGGAGAGTCGAAATGCAACCTTCGGCGTGCATCTCATGTACGCATTTATCGATCTTGTTTTAATGCAGGCTCAAGTTTGCTTGGGGGTACGTTTCTCAAGTTTGGCTCGAAAAAAGAACGATAATGTAGAGTCTTTCCCGGCGATTGCCAAAATCTATGAGCCCTTAAGAGAACTTCCCGTGCCCCGGCGATAACCCATTGCCTCAACACGCATTGAGGTCTTAGATGATTCTTGCATGAGTGGCTAATGTTGCCAATGCATCAATGGACTCGTTTTGATCGCTTGATCGTTGTCCGATCTTAAATAGATCGGACTCTTCTATCATACTCGACCATTGTTGACTTTCCGGTTTTACAATGCCCCAACACTTATTTTCGAGTCCTTGATTCCGACACGCGTCGTACGATTTCAAGGGTTGATCTTCACTTTGAAGTTCACGGGGGCGAACCGCAGTCGCCATTTAGGGACCCGCGGGCGCCGTGCTCGTAAAATGACGCACGAACACTTCTGGAGGCTGGCCGCGACTGCGGCCTCTGGGCGCCGCGATCGCGGAATGCCTGGCCGCAACCGCGGCCTCGCTGGCCGCGATCCCGATCTTCGTCATTCGCAAGGTTCTGCGACTGCGGCAATTTTCCCTCGTACTTGGCTTGTATACTTCTTCGATCTTTCCATCATCATTTTACCGGCTCGGGATCGCGGCGGTTATCGGCAAATTCGATAACACTGACGAGCCGTCGATTGGTCCATTCGATCGCCGATTCATCGCTGAAGCGCTTTTCTTGGATCTTTACAAAGAACGCTTTCGGATTCAGCGACGCGCATCGCTGATTGATTTCATCAAATTGTGTAGCGCTATGACCATCGATTCCGTCGCTTGATCTGAACCTTGCTGGCTTGCATGAAGAGCAACCAAGCTTTGAGGGTGAGGTCGGGTCACGGAATTGATCATCTTTGAGCAAGTTGTCTTGCTTGGAACTTTCTAGGGTTTGATCCTACGAGCGAATATCGGAGTTTCGCTTGATCACCCTACGAGTCTTGATTCTTTTCCGAGCGAAGATCGGATTTTGCCCCCATTGCTTTTAGGGTTTCGAAAAAACCATGCGGCGATTGCTTTCGCTTGGGCCGCGGTCGCGGTTGCCGAGGCCGCGGTGATGGTGCCGCGATCGCGGTGGCGCTAGAGCTCGCTTGCGATTTAGGGTTGGCGAGTTTGTTGTTTCCTCGGGGCTAAGAAAGGTTGTTTTTTGGTTGACGAAAATCGATTCCAGCCTCACGCTTGCATGGATTGATCGTTTTTTGACATCCTCTGAAACTTCTCTTGTAGCTTGACTTGGAACCCACTGATTGGTTGATCTTTGAAAGCGAGAACAAGTTTTTTGGATGCGCTCTATTGAACTTGGTAAAGTCTGCTCAGACTCTCCAATTCTTCTTGATCGTGATGGTGTTTGATGACCAATTTGGATACCCAATTTCTTTGAATAGGGCTGAATTACTTTACTCCCTATTCCGTCGCTTGATCTGAACCTTGCTGGCTTGCATGAAGAGCAACCAAGCTTTGAGGGTGAGGTCGGGTCACGGAATTGATCATCTTTGAGCAAGTTGTCTTGCTTGGAACTTTCTAGGGTTTGATCCTACGAGCGAATATCGGAGTTTCGCTTGATCACCCTACGAGTCTTGATTCTTTTCCGAGCGAAGATCGGATTTTGCCCCCATTGCTTTTAGGGTTTCGAAAAAACCATGCGGCGATTGCTTTCGCTTGGGCCGCGGTTGCCGAGGCCGCGGTGATGGTGCCGCGATCGCGGTGGCGCTAGAGCTCGCTTGCGATTTAGGGTTGGCGAGTTTGTTGTTTCCTCGGGGCTAAGAAAGGTTGTTTTTTGGTTGACGAAAATCGATTCCAGCCTCACGCTTGCATGGATTGATCGTTTTTTGACATCCTCTGAAACTTCTCTTGTAGCTTGACTTGGAACCCACTGATTGGTTGATCTTTGAAAGCGAGAACAAGTTTTTTGGATGCGCTCTATTGAAATTGGTAAAGTCTGCTCAGACTCTCCAATTCTTCTTGATCGTGATGGTGTTTGATGACCAATTTGGATACCCAATTTCTTTGAATAGGGCTGAATTACTTTACTCCCTATTTCAGCGATTAAGGCTTCTGATTGCTAGATATGATCGTTTCTCTTGCTTTTACGATCGGCTTTTACGTTTCAGGAGGACGTTCAGCCTATGGCAAGTAAGATCCAATCCGATTTCAAGCACATTGTATGGGTCCCATGCGGAGAGGTCACGATTACCCCGCAATACGTTTATGATTGTTGCAAGCTTTTCAGGTTTGTCCCAACGAAAGAAGAACTTCTTCTTGGTTCGCCTTATTCTTCATTTATGGTGGTTGTAGACGCCCTATTCCCGTCGTTCGGAGCGAATAACAAGGTGATGCGATTGTCCTCTCCAACGGGTTTGGACCCGACATGACTAGTTTGGCCTTGCTCTAAGCGATGGTTAACCAAATCAGGGTTTGGCTCGCGAATAGAGAGAATGCTCCGAAATACGCAGCCCGCGGTCGCGGTTTCTGAACCGCAAGCGCGGCTTGACTGGCCGCGATCGCGGCCCTCCTGGCCGCGGTCGCGATTCGGTTCGGCGATCGCGATCTCTCGGATCGATCCACCTTGCTCTTGAACCATTTGATTATTCTTGTTTTTGGCATCACGCATTGCCGTTTCTCAAGCTTGAGCAAATTCAGCCGATTTAGGCCTTGAAGTACCACGACTGAAGATTCCGTCGCTCGACTTGGACACCCGAACGGTCTGTGCGATGAACAACCGTATTAGCGAGAGGCTTTACTCGTTGGGCGTGCCTCGCGTGTTTCGCGTTGCGACGGTGCCCTAGGGTTTCCAAAAAATGACTTCTTAATCTACATGGATCGATTCCAACACCACAATTGCGTGGATCGAGTACTCTTTTCCCAATGTTGTTTTTCGCCGCTTTGATTGTGGTTGGGCGTTGGTTCACAATCAAATCTTCAACTTTGGGCTACCGGGCACGTACCCGGAGCCAAATCTGTCAATTGGTGGTCGAATACCAACCTTAGGCGGGATTGAATTCGACAAGGGGCTGACAAGGTTGCCCCCTGCCCCAACATCGTCGACTTCACAGCACGCACTGCGATCGATACTGGTTGTGGTGATTCGATCATGATTTTGCTTAGGGTTCGAACAAATCCCAAAGCGGATCTCTTTTGTTGATTTTTGGGGAAGCCTTTAGGCTAGAAAAATCCAAAAAACACGAATTTCCGGAGTCACATATTTCCGGAGGGGCACTCCGGTCGAAAAGCCGGAGGCGCGAATTTCCGGAGGCGCACTCCGGTGGGCCGCGATCGCGGCCAGGATGCCGCGGTCGCGGTGTTACTATACCGCGATCGCGGTTTGTTCACTGAGGCAGCGATTTTGTTTCGTGCGATCGCCCCAGGGTTCGTAAAGTCGATTTGTTTTTACTAGGAACCATTACTCATGGATTTAATCCTCGTTCCCACAGACGGCGCCAATTGTTGGTGTACAAAATCTCGCCTTTAATACACCAATTAAGAACTCTTCCTCTTCCGCTCCGTCTTCAATCTCTTGACCTAAAAAACCTGCAAAATAATGGACACAGGGGGCGGGGACCCCCTAATCCACCTCCGATGCCTAAGTCAGAAGAGCAATTGTCGTTTGAGCGACGAGGTACAACAAGAGAGCAGTGAAACCCTAAACAGTCAAGCTAAGCGAATATTAGCCTGCCTAGGATTTCTGAATATGCCGATGTGCACATGTGTCTCTCCCTACATGCCTAGGGCATGTATTTATAATGGAAGATGGAGAGGTAGGTGGGCCGAAAATTATATCTATCAGGCCAAAAATATTATCCTCCTCGGGCTGGCCAACTGCCTTAAAGCCCAAGTAAGGAATATTCCACCCTTTCTCCAACTTTAATTCTATCTTTAATAACAGATAAAATCTCCCATTAAATTGCATAACCGCCATATAATTTTATATAGAAAATAACGAAAATAACTGCGCAGTAATTTTAATGAATACCTTTATAGCGAAAATAACTATGATAATTATGTTTGTTTTACCCGCTCACAGATTTGATACCTTTCAGCCATCCAAGCCAAAAGCCACAACCACTTTCTTTCTTTTCGCTTCCTCGACTTCTTTAATCTTTTCTTGTTTATTCCTCAGAAGGTCCTTCTCATGCAAAACAAAAAAATATTTATTTTCTCAGATCAAAGATAAAAAGCCACAGTACATTAAAAAGAGAGAAATTAATACCTCCATTGACAGCTAGTTGTTGCCTTCATCAAATTAAAGTAATCACTTTGATCATCAATAACCATTGTTAGCCATGGGAGCAACAGTTGACTCAGAACAAAATGACTTCATGTTGGACAGTGTGGGGCCCACCACAACATCTACAACCCTGTGTGCAATGGAACCTCCAGTACCAAAAGCCAAACCTGCCACAAAGATGGGAAAAAAAGATTTGGCAAATTAACAAAACCAGTACCGGAAGTGATAATAAAAGTAGGAATGCTGTCACTAGAACGGACCACACAAATAAGGGTAATCTATGCATAGTCATTCCAGGTCCACGCATGTTGAAGATAGTTGTTATAAAATTGATAGAACCTAATAAGGTTTCAATTTCCACCTTGTTGAAGATCTAATGGTGCTTCATGGCTCAAGAGACTGATTCTCCATCCCCTTCTTCGTCTACCACCCTTTCCAAAGAAACCCTAGCCAACGAATAGGCTGGTGAATATATATAATATGGCCATCGTTGGAACGTCTGCCGGCACAGAAACAACGAGCATTTCGGTCAATAAGCCGGAGGGAGAACCACCTTTCCCTCGTACCAATGCCCGCGGGGATCCAGCGGGGCCATCGAAAGTGTGCCCTTTTCCATTCCAAGATGACGAACTCATTGGTGGGGACTGCCTGAACAATGTGTATCGTAGACTTCTGGAAGCCTTACAGGCTAAAAAAGGAGAAGACCTCTCCTTAGCGGATTACGCGCTAACACGGTATAAAGCCGAAGACCTCTTTATTTAACAACAAATTGGGAAAACAAACATGTTAAACACCATAGAAAGGGTCTCGAAATTCCATAATTTAATAAATTTAGTACTAGGAACTTCATTTTATCCTTTCTTTTACTCAAGTAGAGGACTTAAAAAACCTAGAATACCTTCTTATCCAAAAATTTGAAGTCATCTCTGAATCCTGATGTAGAGAAGGGCTACCAAAATCACTCATGCAAATTCAAAACATCACCCTAATTAAATAAACCACCTGTAAACGAAAATTCCAATCAAATCCTCTAGGTTTCTGCATTATTACTAACTAGTGTAATTCCTGTAAATTTACGAGTAGTTTTAAAAATTATACTATATAATATATTATAATAAATTAAAGAGAAAAAACAAATATAATATATATTTTAATAATTATTTTATTATTATAATTATTAATGATATTTATATAAAATTTAACGATTTTTTTTGTTTTCTAATCTCTAAGATAAAACTAAATAAACATGGAAAATATTTTTCTAAATCAAACCTTCGACATTCACTTTTAAGTATAATAAATAAAAAGAAATAAATAAATAAAATGAAAAAAAATGATTGGTTCTTAAAGTGTCATGTAGCACAAATTTTATAGATAATTTATTTCTATTTTATTATGTATTAATTTAGATATAGATAGAAATTTATATCGATAACCTTTTTTCAACAATCCGATAAAAATATTTTAGCATAATATTAAGATAGCATATATAATATTGCTTTTCAATATCAATAAACATAGATAGAAAATTATATAGATAAAATTTTGTTTTGATACATTAATTATTTTATAAAATCTAAAATTGCCTTTTTTTTATATTTATGAATTTTTAAGAATAAAATCAATATTTACATAGATAGAAAACTATATATATATTATCTATTTTATAAAATCTTAAATCTTACCCTAAAAAACCTTCAATCTTTATAAATTTATTTTGTTATTTAGTAATTTAGTAATTTTTATTACTTAATTAAATTTTTTAATAATATAATTGCATATTAATTAATTACTATATGAAGCAATCTATGCATATAATATGATATCTATCCATTATCTATTTTATGAAGTGGTTAAGAATTTAAGATAAATTGTGATTTCTAGAATTATTATTAGAGTATAATGTGTAGGGGTATTTATAGAATTATTATTTTAGTTTTTTAAGTTAAAAAAAGGTTTTTCATTATTTTATTCAGGTTATGCTACGTGGCGCAAATTTTTACACAGACCTGGTTTCTGCTTTATACTGTATTAGGGTAGATAGTCTTGTTTTTATCTCTTGCAGTTAGGGCTTAAAAAATTGCTATTCTAAGACATTTCTAGAGTGATACACAACAAATCTAGACGATTGAGGAGAAGAGTACTAACCTGAGGATAAGAGTTCTCAAAAGTAATATTATGTAGCCAATTCGGTATATGCATCGGGAGTCATAACACGAAGTACCTTTTTTTTGGTCAAATTTTTTTTTGTCATCGCCACCCCAGTTCAGCGGAGAGCTTTACTCCATCAAACGCATATGTCTAGAGTTCGAGTCTCGCGAGGGCCCCTTTATTTTTGGGTGGGATCTGCTCTCCCAACAAGTTCATTTTTCCTCCACTGAGAATTGAACACTCGACCTCAACGAAGGGAAGCGTAGCCCCTCCCACTACTCTCCATGCTTGTTGGTTCATAACACGAAGTACCTAGAACTGAAGCCAAAAGCTATACAGTACCTTATCCCATGGCTCCCAGCATAAAACAACTCTGCTAATCTAACAAAACTAAACACCGACAAAGCAATCGATCAACAGTTCAATTGACAATTGCAAGTTACAATTGAATATTATATATGCCAATATAAGATACCAATATATATGTTTGGGTTTGGTATTTTCAAAAAAGTTGATCCCACATTAATATTTGCAAGGAAACAATACCAAAACACAATTCAAATTAGTCCCCAACACAATCTAAATTGGACAAAATCAAACCAAAACACAGATTCAGCGATGCCATCAATGAAGCGAAACCAAACAAGCAACACAATTTCTGGCTTTTCAGTTGCAAATTAACAAAAAAACAACAACATCTATAAGCATAATTGAAGAATCAAAAGAGTGAACCAAAATTGAACTAAGAAAAACTAGCTCACATATTTTTTACGGCCATTGCGAGGCTTGTCTTCATCATCATCATCATCATCATCATCCCTCTTGTAGCTTGGCCTTTTGTTGTGACGATGTTGGAAACTCTGGTTCCAAACATCGAAACAACGATACTAGTCTCCAATTTTGATAATGACAAACTCCATATGGGAACTAACGTGTTACATTCAAGTATTTCTAAGGAACACCAAGTCTAATGAAGAATCTCCAAGAATGCTAAAGGAACACAGGAATACATGACGAAGAGTTCCTATCAAAGGAACTCTGGAGAGAACAGTTCTCATCGCATGGGAACTCACATGTGCAGACAGAACCACTCAGCGCAAATCACGGGATCCTGTCTCAGACAAAACAAGAGCTCAGTCTGAGGAACAGTCTGAAGCGAATGATCCAACGACCCGATTGATTATCAAAGTTGACTCAATTCAAATCAAGTAACAAGTGACAGACAAAGACTTGGCGTGCAAGACAAAGGGCATTTCGGACCCAATGAAAGTCAAGATTACAGCCCAAGCAAGCACGAGTATAAAGCCAAATGAATAGTGCTTGGAGTAAGCACTTCTCCCAGAACTCACACTCACTTACAAAGAAAGAAAGAGAGACAAGAGAAGAGAAGTCCCCGACGGCGAGTGTTCTATCTCGACGACGGTGAATCCAAGTTCCCAGGAGATACGGAACTGCAACATTGAGCTCAAGGTGTAAGGTTCGATTTGTCTTATGCTTAGTTGAGATGTTCGCTTAGGAACAAGGCTGAGAAGAGTTACTAGTGTTGCTAGAGTTCGGTAGAACTGCTAGGAACAGAGAAGTGTAAGTCTTGCCTTTGTATCTAGGGAACAATCAATAAGATAAGAAGATCGTTCAAAATCCTCCAAGCGGAGGTAGAGGTTTACCCACACAACTAGTTGGTTGCTGTGGGGTTCCTCTATAAGGGAACTGTGTCAATTGCATTTTGTTTTTCTTGCTTGTTATTATACTTCCGCTGCCTTGGGAACAGCCTAATCGCCAGTTCCCAATCTCTCACTAACGCGTATCGATCCAACAATTGGTATCAGAGCAGGAACACTCTAGATTTTATGTGCTAGTATCACAGGTTACATGATGTCTGAAGAACTTACTCAGGTTGGACATGGGAACAACAAGCCTCCAAGGCTTATCACCGGAAGGTTCGAAAATTGGCAACACAACATAAAGGACTGGATGCGAAGCCACGACTTTCAAGCTTGGTGCGTCATCAAAGTAGGGAACTTCGAGGTAGACACAACCATTCGCAACGACTTCACCAAATGGGGGCCAAACGAATGGAAGTGCATGGAAGAAAACTTCAAAGCCAAACAGTATCTCAAGAATTCCATGTCAGTACAAGACTGTGACAGGGTAGCAAACATTGAAACGACAAAATAGATGTGGGAAGCCATCCAGCAAATGCACATTGGGAACTCGGACCTCAGAGAGGACCTCTAGATGAATGCCACAAGGGAGTTCTTCAGCTTCCGAATGGAAGTGGGAGAATCAGTCAATAATTACCAATCTCGCTTCGAAGGCTTATGTACCAAGCTCGCTAGACTTGGGATCACAAAGGAAGAGATCCCTGACAAGATGAAGGTTCAACAACTCTTCAATGGCCTAACTGGTGAATGGGCCAATGAAAGGACCATGTTCAAAGAGAATCCTAAAAATAGGACCCTCATGCTTCACCAAGTCTTTGGAAAGCTGGTGGGTCATGAGAAAAGGAAACAAGACGACAAGGAGCAAGAAAGGGCACACAAAGGAATTGCCCTAAAACTAGAAAAGATGCTCAAGTCGGTTCAAGAACAACATGAAGATTCTGAGGAAGAAGAAGACGAGGAACTCTTCCTTGTCACAAAGGCCCTTCGATCCTTTTACAACAAGAGAAAGTTCAAAAAAGGATATGGGAACTCACAGAAGGGTCAAAGTTCCCAAAGAAAGCCAGCTGAGAAGGACCTCTTGGACGTCACATGCTACAAGAAAGGGCATTTCGCAAAAGAATGACCACAAGGAACTGACGATCAAAGGCAAGGGAAGAAGGCCTAAATCGCCACCTGGAGCGATGATGAGGACGAAGATCCCGAGTCTTGGGCATACCTAGACATGTGTGCAATGGCCATAGGAGAAACCACTGGGGAACAACCCAGTGAGGTAACCACTGAAACTGTTCTTGCTTCCTTAGCTAACTATGAAAAACCTAAGTTATTGAAACTACTCTCTAGTCTTGTTAAGGATAACATAAAATTGCAAAAGAAGCTAGATGAATCGGAACACACAAAGGTTGAGTTAATTGATCTTGAATCCTGTTCCAATTGTGTGAAACTGATTGATAAGCTTCAGTCTTACCTGTCCCATATAGTAGCTCTTGAGGATGAGATTAAGACCATAGAGAGTGATAATAATGAGTTCCTACAAAAACTGAGCAAGGCAAATGAAAATCCCGAAGCCTCGAGTTCCCAAACAAAGTTTGTCCCAGCCAAACATGGGATTGGGTATAAGTCTGAGTGCGCAAAAAATGGGAAGTCTCCTTTAAGTAAGCAGGAGATAAATGAGTGTAGAGCCCTAGAACTTCAATGTGAAAAACAAAAGAATGCCCATCTAGAAGAAAAAATACGTGTCCTGGAAAGTGGGGCAAATGGAGAGAGGGACTATTATACTGGGAACACTGGGCATAAACTCTATGTCCAAATAGCCAAGGGAAACGGGTCAAAGGTCTACAATAAGGAAACCGTGGATAGGAACAGGATACATAGACCCCATCCTAAGTACTACCTAGGAGAATACTACAAGACCTGCTGGAATTGTGGTGCTCATGGGCAATACAAGGAAAGCTGTCCCAAAGCAAAAGCTCAAGCTCAGAAAAATCACGACTATTGGAACAGGCAAAACCAAAAGACCAACAAACCTGTTAGAGGTCCCACTCATGGGAACCAACATAGGAACTTTTCCTATGACTCTAGAAACCCTCGTGATATTAATATTGCAGATTATGTCTTATTTGAAACTGTCTTTCTTGTAAGGGACCAGGCAAGAGTCATCTTGCCTGGGTCATAAAAAACTAACTCTCCGTGTAGGTGGTAGTGAGGGGGAACAACACATGGGTCATTGATAGTGGCTGTTCAAATCATATGACTGGGAACAAAGACAATCTCACCTCACTCCATACAAAAGCCGAAGGAGGTCATGTGTCCTTTGGCAACAAAAACAAGGGAGAAATCATACGAACAGGGGAAGTACTACTCAATAAGTCAATCAAGATCAACAACGTCAACCTGGTGAAGGATCTAGGGTACAATCTCTTAAGCGTATCCCAGATATGTGATCAAGGGAACAACATTGTCACCTTCGATTCAGAAGAATGTTTGGTCATCAACAAGAAAACCAACAAAATCATTCTACAAGGAAGGAGGTCCAACAACGTCTATGTGGTGGATACGGACTTCGAACCACCAAGAAAGCTATGCCTAGCAAGTTCCCATGATGATACGGAACTCTGGCACAAAAGGCTAGGCCACGCAGGCATCAATCAAATCCTGAAGCTCTACTTACATGACCTAGTCATTGGTCTTCCACGAATCAACATTGAGGGAGCTAAGATGTGTGAAGCATGTGTTTGTGGCAAGCAAACCAGGAGTTCCTTCAAGCCAAAGAAGGTGGTCAGCACAACAAGGCCCTTGGAACTAATTCACATGGATCTCTGTGGTCCCATGGATATGGTCAGCTACGGAGGAAAAAGGCACATGTATGTGTTAATTGATGATTTTTCAAGATTTACATGGGTTATTTTCTTGAGATCAAAGTCAGATGCATTCAAGGAGTTTGAAACCTTAATCAAGAGGATGTAAGTAAGCATGGGATTAAAGCTCAAGTCCCTCAGATCTGATCATGGAACTGAGTTCAAGAACTCAGAGTTCCTAAAGTTTTGTGACACCAACGATATATCCCATAACTTCTCGGCCCCACACACTCCTCAACAAAATGGCGTGGTCGAAAGGAAGAACAAAACCCTGGAAGACATGGCTCGCACCATGATGCTAGAAAGTGGAGTTCCCGACAGTTTCTGGGCAGAGGCAGTCTCTACAGCTACATACATTCTAAACCGAGCTATGATCCGTCCCATGATCAAGCAGACCTCTTATGAGCTGATCAAGGGAAGAAAGTCCAACATTTCTCATCTCAGAACCTTTGGGTGCAAATGCTTCGTCCACAACAATGGGAAAGACAACCTTGGAAAGTTCGACCCAAGGAGTGACGAAGGGATCTTCCTGGGATACTCCTCTCAAAGCAAGGTGTATAGAGTCTACAACAAGAGAACTAAGAAGATAGAAGAGAGCATTCACGTCGTCTTCAATGAACAATCAGTGAAGATGGGAACAGAGTCCCAAGGAAAGGGAACTCTGTTTAAACTTGTTAGACAAGAAGAAGATGACGACGATGATGAGCCAAGAAAGCAAGACGATGACTATCCAAGTGGGAACAACTTCCCAGCACCAGGGAACAACGAAGGAGGTCAACACTTCACTGATTAAGACTCCTTCGAGGTTCCTTCCATAACAGAAGAGCCTCAAGACGCATCCCACTCTCTAGTTCCCCAAAATGAAACCATACTAGAGTCTAATGTTCAGGGGGAACAAAGAGGGAAAACTGAGGAGAATCCTGAAGAGACAGTCAGTGAAGAAGTTGAGAACAATTGTTCCCATAAAGAAGAGGAAACCCAAGTTGCAAGTGAAGAAGAGACAAGAAAACAGATTGACATCTCACACATTCGAAACAGGAACTATCACCAAAAGAGGGACCACCCCATCGATAACATCATCACTCCCTATGACAAAGGCGTACAAACTCGTTCATCTCTCAAAAACTTCTGTGCCTTCAATGCTTTTGTCTCACTGGTGGAACCCAAGAGTATCAAAGAAGCTCTAAAGGACCCAGACTGGATTCAAGCCATGCAAGAGGAACTTCATCAATTCGAGAGGAACAAGGTGTGGAAACTGGTTCCTAGGCCCAAGAACAAGAACATCATAGGAACTCGTTGGGTCTTTAGGAACAAGCTTGATGACACTAGAGCAGTGGCTAGGAACAAGGCTCGTCTCGTTGCTCAAGGGTACAAGCAAGAAGAGGGAATTGACTACGATTAGACCTTTGCACCAGTTGCAAGAATTGAAGCAATTTGACTCCTCATAGCCTACTCCGCTCACAAAGGCTTCAAGCTGTATCAAATGGACGTCAAGACGGCGTTCCTAAATGGGCACCTCAAGGAAGAAGTCTACGTGGCGCAACCACCAGGATTTGAAGATGAGCACTTCCCAAACCACGTATACTTCTTGGAGAGGGCCCAATATGGCCTCAAGCAAGCTCCCAGGGCATGGTACGACAAGTTTGCCCAATTTATATTGTCATATGGATACCTTCGTGGTTCCATAGACAAGACTCTCTTTATCAAAAAGGAATCAAAAGACATGTTAATTGTTCAAGTATATGTTGATGACATTATATTCGGTGCTACTAACGAATTGCTTGTTGAAAAGTTTAAGAACTTGATGAGTAGCGAGTTTGAGATGAGTCTGATAGGGGAAGTCACGTTCTTCTTGGGCCTTCAAATATCTTAAACCAAGGAGGGAACAAGAATTCACCAACAGAAGTACATCAAAGAGATGCTAGTAAAGTATGGGATGGAACACTCCAGGCCCATCGATACTCCTATCTCACCAAACTCCAGGCTCAACGGATGGTGTTACACAATAGTGCCGCAAGTTAACAAGCAAGAGATCGTGACGGAGCGACAAGCTAAGGGGGAGCAGCAAGCTACTAAAGCGTGGCGTAGGCTAATGAAAAGAAGGAAAGCAAGGGAGAGATGAGACATGTATAAGTGTGGATCAAAGGAACTTTCGAGGTATGATTGGGTCCCTTCTCTACTTAACTACAAGTAGACCCGACATCATGTTTTCAGTGTGCCTATGTGCACGATTTCAGGCTAACCCTAAGGAATCACACCTGAAAGAGGTGAAGAGAATTTTCAGGTACCTCAAAGGGAACAACAACTTGTGCCTTTGGTATCCAAGGAACAGTTCCCTTGAGCTAATTGCATACTCAGATGCAAATTTCGCTGGGCACTTAGTTGATCGAAAGAGCACTTCTGAAATGGCCTAGTTCCTTGGATCGTGCCTACTCTCATGGGGATCAAAGAAGCAAAACTCAGTGGCACTCTCCACAGCCAAAGCGGAATACGTGGCTGCCGCCTCATGCTGTTCCCAGGTTCTATGGCTTAAGTACCAACTTCTCGATTACTTTATGTCTTTTGGCCTAGTTCACATAAGATGTGACAATACAAGTGCCATTAACATATCTAAAAATCATGTGCATCACTCTGGTACTAAGCATGTAGACATTAGGCATCATTTTCTACGTGACAATGTGGAACATGGGAACATCTCTATGGAACACTGTAGAACTGAAGAGCAAATTGCGGACATTCTCACTAAAGCTTTAGACAGACGTCCCTACCAGCATCTCTGAATGCTTATAGGGATGATAACTCTAAACTGAACAAGTCCCTATTTGTTATTCCCTCAATGCTTGGCTAGTTCATATTGAAATGAATGATAGGGAACACTAGGAACAATTGCTTTCATTTTGCCATATTACTAGTCTAGAGCTTTTAATGTACTTTTTGGAACTTTACTTCTTTTGGCCTAAAATGATCAACCAAAGTTCCCTTTAACCCTCATTACAAGCCACTATGACGGTTGATTATAAAACCAACCCTTACCCGAGAACCAGACAAACGCTTCTCATGAACCCAACGTTTTGTCCCTTTATCGAGTTGTAATTGTCTGGTTCCCATTTGAGTTCCCTAGCCTCACAAAAAGAACTTGAGTGTGAGTTTCCCTGACCACTCCACTCAACATGACCTTTTTAATGATCATGGGAACTGGTGTGCAAAACGATCACGAGCAACGGAACATTGGTACCTTTGGAAAGATGAAACGTCTCTTGGAAAACGGGAAATTGTGTTAGAATTCGGAACGTTATGAGCCAAGTATTTGAAACGGTGGAAGTGACTTCCCATGGGGAAAGCGACGCATGTCACGATCATGCTAAGGGAGTTGAAATGGCTCTCCGAGTCTATTGGATGCCAGTTATCGAGAAATTTGCCTTTCCCTTTCTACCCCTCTCCTAGCCACACATAAAAACTCCTATTTGCCATTTTTGGGACCTTCTTCAACCTCTAATCTCTTCCCTTCCCTTCCTTTTCAAGCAAAACTCCAAAACCTTTCTCTTTCCAAGAATCTCTCATGGCTCCAGTTCACCCAAATGAGCAGGTTCGTAAGGGGATTCAAAACAATCCCAAAACACTCTTCATCACCATGCTCAGGGACGCCGACAACGAAAAAGATCCCGCTCTTTGTGAGATTCTTTACAAAGGGCTTCATGATTACGTTCGTCCCTTCCTCCATCGGCCTCGCACTAGATCTTCGCTTCTTGAATACGAGATCCTAGGGCTATCTGCCTCTCTCTTCCCGGCAACGCAAATCCTAGCGTTGCCTTCCTCCACCACCTCCTCTAAATCTCTTCTTCTCCCTTCCTCTCCCTCCTCCATCTCCTCCTCAACTTCTATCCGTCTCCTCCTCCGGGACTGTCATCGTTGACAGCTTCGGTTCCGAACCCCCAAAATCCAAAAGCTCTTCCAAAAAGCGCAAAAATAAACAACCCTCTTCTTCTTCCTCCGGCCTTCCCAAATCGAAGAAGAAGAAGTCTGTTCTCGCCATGAAAGAAGTTCTCAACCTCTCCAAACCCGATTCCTACATAATTCTACCTCCCACTCACTCCTCCTTTCTTCCACCTTCCTCCGATTCTGGGAACTCTCAACCCCAGAATCTTCCACCGCCATAAATCTCCAACCCTAATCCCATCTCTGGGAACTCTAGTCCCATAGATTCTATCCCCACTTCCTCTTCCCTTCCCATCGTTGAGGGAACTTCCAATACACCCCCATCTTCTCCACAACCCAAAGTTCCCACACCTCCAACCTCTCCCTCTGCCAAATCCCCCTCTCCTCCAAAATCTTCTCTTCCCCCCATAACTGAAATTTCTTCCTCTCCCTCTCCGGCCAAGCAACCTGTCCATGATGACTCGGACGACGACTCACTATCAATTGCTGCCGTCGTCCGCATGAAGGCTAACAAGACGACTCCTATTGTCATGGGAACCGCAGAGGAGAATGCTCGCCTTGACGCTCTCGAGGCCGAACTCCGTGCAGAGATCTCGAGGCCAGAGATAGGGCCTACTAACGTCGACGCCCTTGAAGACGCCACTCATACAGAGGGCGACAGGGCCAAAGAAAAAGGGAACCCAACACCAACTGATGGTGCTGGGACAAGTCAATGTCTTCCAGAGGAAGAAGACAACGAGGACATAGGGACGTCCTCCGACAAAGAAGGGCACTCGGATGATGGAGCTGCCACCGAGGTCCTTGATCAAGAGGGCTTGGAAAAGGAGAATGCTCAAGCTCTTGCTGAAGATGAACTAGGATGCCAAATGGTGGTGTCAGAGGGTGCTCCCATGGAAAGGGACCCTCCTCTCTTGCTTCAATCGGTTGTCTCTCCCCCAGCAGAAACGAAAGGTTGTTGCCTCCAGGGGGAACAAAAAGAAGAAGGGGAAGGGACCAGAACCAAAGAAGGTTCCCATCACAGAGGAACGTAAACTCATCCCTCCCCTCATCCTCATTGAGGCACAACCCCAAGAACAAGGGCTTGGAGAACTCTGGGACCTCATCAAAGCCCAAGAGTGGGAACACGTGTGCAACACTGCTGTGACCGTCGACCCTACACAGGTGCGTCTCTTCTACAACAACTTCGTCATTCATGATGAGGCCACCAAGGGAACTCTCTCCCTCCAAGGCGACGACTATGTCTTCACTGCCTCCTCGATTCGTCACCAGTTACACGTCCCTGGAAAAGGCTTGGGAATCCTTCCCATCAAGAATTGGGGGGACTTCAACAAAGATGAAATTCTGCACCATGTCTACGAAGGCAGAATTCCCACCCAAGGGACCCCTACCCACAAACTAGGGCTTATAGCAAAGCTGGCTCATCAGTTCCTAATCACCGTGGTGATCCCTCGGTAAGAGAAGCGTCACACCCTCAACATCCAAGACGCCATCCTCCTCTTTCACTTTCTCCACAGAATGCCCATCAACCTTACACTCATTATGCTTGGGCACATGGAGAAGTGCATGGCTTCGACCTCCCACTCCCTGCCTTATGCTGGTCTGATCAAGAAGTTGATGATCAAGGAAGGCCTCTACAATGCTACAAAGGAGGAAGTGACCATCGGAAGGGAACTAGACCTTTCTGTGGTCCAGAAGATGCATCATTCAGAACAATCCAAGGATCAAGGGACACTTCCCTCTGGTGACGGCCCAAGGGTTGGGAACACTGAAGTGTTGATGCACATCGTAGCCACTCTCGAGAACATGGCGAGAACTATTCAGAACATTTTATCTGTCATGACTCAGCTGCGTGATAATTCGCTCCCCAAGGCCCCATGATCTTTTCCTTTTCCATCCTTAGCCTCTTTTTCCTCCACATATGTAATAAGTTCCTCTTGTACGTTATTTGCTTAAGTAATATAAATGGCTTTTAGTATGATTGCGTGTTCCCTTCTTCCTTACTTATGTTTTTTCTATTTTTGATGATGCCAAAAGGGGGAAGGACAAAATGTGTGAGATGCATTTTATGCATCTCACAGAATATGCTTTTGCTAAGGAGGAACTAATGCATAAAATGCTAAGTAAGAACTTATTGTTTCTTAGAACTGGCTCTCTAAGATCTCACATAGGAACACTGTTGCATGTCATGATTTCACACTTTGAAATACTTGGTTATTTTTATGATGGGTTTGTCATCATCAAAAAGGGGGAAATGTTGGGACGGTGTTGGGAACTCTGGTTCCAAACATCGGAACGACGATACTAATCTCCACTTTTGATAATGACAAACTCCATATGGGAACTAACGTGTTACATTGAAGTATTTCTAAGGAACACCAGGTCTAATGAAGAATCTCCAAGAATGCTAAAGGAACACAAGAATACATGACGAAGAGTTCCTATCAAAGGAACTCTGGAGAGAACAATTCCCATCGCATGGGAACTTACATGTGCAGACAGAACCACTCAGCGCAAATCACGGGATCCTGTCTCAGACATAACAAGAGCTCAGTCTTAGGAACAATCTGAAGCGAATGACCCAACGACCCGATTGATTCTCAAAGTTGACTCAATTCAATTCAAGTCACATGTGAAGGACAAAAACTTGGCGTGCAAGACAAAGGGCATTTCGGACACAATGAAAGTCAAGATTGCAGCCCAAGCAAGCACGAGTATAAAGCCAAATGAATAGTGCTTGGATTAAGCACTTCTCCCAAAACTCACACTCACTTACAAAGAAAGAAAGAGAGACAAGAGAAGAGAAGTCCCCGACGGCGAGTGTTCGATCTTGACGACGGTGAATCCAAGTTCCCAGGAGATAGTGAACTGCAACATTGAGCTCAAGGTGTAAGGTTCGATTTGTCTTATGCTTAGTTGAGATGTTCGCTTAGGAACAAGGCTGAGAAGAGTTACTAGTGTTGCTAGAGTTCGGTAGAACTGCTAGGAACAGAGAAGTGTAAGTCTTGCCTTTGTATCTAGGGAACAATCAATAAGATAAGAAGATCGTTCAAAATCCTCCAAGCGGAGGTAGAGGTTTACCCACACAACTAGTTGGTTGCTGTGGGGTTCCTCTATAAGGGAACTGTGTCAATTGCATTTTGTTTTTCTTGCTTGTTATTATACTTCCGCTGCCTTGGGAACAGCCTAATCGCCAGTTCCCAATCTCTCACTAACGCGTATCGATCCAACACCTTCCATAGCCCTTTCTTTCCTACTTCTCATATGCGTACAATATTCAGCTAGATAGAAATTTAAAAAACCTAGAATATTCAATTAGGGAGAAATTGAAAACGCTGGAGGAAGAATAAAAGTCGTAGTAAACCTAGATTCTAGTTATCTGCTCAAATCACAAATGAGAGATCAAAATCTTGTCATTAAAGCTATTAGAGGTTAATGCATCCAAGGAATTTCTTTTTGTGTGTATGAAACATCATATTGAAGTGGTAAATCTTCTTTACAACATATAAAGTACGTTCTCCCTTTTTTATTGAAATAATGCCATAAATAATGGTTATTATGATAATGAAATGATGATAATTGTTATTATTATTAATACTTAATAATTATATATAAATTTTCTAATCAAATCTTTATCTTAATCTTAATTATAAATAATAATAACAATAATAATAGAAAAATAATAAGAATGATATATAGATCTTTTAGTTTAATTTAAATCTTAATCTTAATTAGGTATAAAATATTACTTAAGCAATCAAGTTTTTATTTTAGTGTAATATTAATGTATTGGAATGTATATAGTGTAGCAACTTACAATTACAAGTGAAATTCATTAATTAATATCAATTCCTTAATGTCACTATATAAGATCGAGAACTATCCCTCAAGCGCTTGGAAGGAGTAGTAATACAAAGGTTGAAGAGATATTGCCAAATACACACCTAAGGAAATATTATTGATATTGTTCATCTAAAGGTAATTGACAATATTGTTGATATAGAGGTATCCTATTAATTATAATATCATTTTTTTTAATCATTTTTATAGTAAATATTTAATCCCAAGTAAGATTATATATACCTAGAGCTGTCAAAAGCTAACCCGACCTGAAAAACCGATCCGAACTGCCCGAAAAATTTAGGATCAAGACCGAAAATTTGAACCCGAAACCTAAAATAAACCGAACCCGATAGACCCGAAACCCGTTGGGTTCAAACCTGAAAAACCCGTTGGGTTGACCCAATTTGTTATATTTTAAGACTATATATAATATATTTTGAAAATTATAAATATTTTAAAATTAAAATATATAAAAATAATAGATTAAATATTGTTTTTTAAATAAAAAATATTATAATAATTGTAAAAAAATCGATTTTCTTGACCTGTTAGGTCGACCCGACCCGCCCGACAACCCGCAATGACCCGACCCGATTTGACCGGTGACCCGTTACGACCCGAACCCGACTCAACCCGAACCCGAAATAACCAAACTCGAACCCGACCTGACCGACCCGTTTGACACCTCTATAAATACCTAATGGTGATTTTTTATTTTTTAAATATCTAATGATGATTTTGATAAAACCCGAAATAAACCAACGCTAGAAGAAAAGAAATGAGATTATTTTTATTCGACTGTGCAAACACTTGCTTTTTATTTATATCTTTAGCAAGAGATTACAAATTGCGAGGTTACAAATAACGAGATTACAATCAGTGAGATTACGCCCTAGATCTCTCTTAGAGTATTCGAGATCTCGATCTAACAAGGTTCGAGATCTCCTAGTTACAACGAGGTTCTATCACCAACAGGCTATGTAGCGAGCTCTAGTAGCGAGGTCGAGGAGCTGATTTAGCGCGCGGTGATTGTGGCATGCAAGGTGATTCAGCGAGATCTTTGACCGAGGCGGAGATTCTTTGGGTGACTTGAATTCTTTTTGTAGACCTTCACTTGGCTGTAGAGAGGTCTTTAATGATGTTTCAACACGTCGATCTTCAACGAGCAAGATAGTTCTTGAGTTCAAGATGTTTTTCGACCCCTTGCTACCTACGAGGTTCTCCTCTATTTATAGAGGTTTGAGGAATCGGGTTTTGATGTCTGCTCGATGTGGGATGCCCGTGACCGGGATCTTTGATTGGTTAAGAACGAGGTAGTTGTTCATTGGTTAAGGAGACGGTGGTCGCTGAGTGGCTGAAAGGGGCGGGTATGTCAGCTTTTGGACAACGAGGTTTTAGACCTCGTGACCAAAGTCTTGAGGCCTCGCAAGGGCATGGATTTGCCGTTTTAGGAGGGGTACGATAATGGCCCTTGAGCTTAACCCCGGGAATCACGCCAAATCCCGTTATTCCTCGTACCCCGGTCCCACCTCTTATTCCACTATTTTGCGCACCATCACAACCCCATGGCCTAGGGGTCTCGTCCCGAGGACCGCAGGTCATATATGCGCGACATCCGGTAACCCGTACCCATGGTACGAGGTCTTAGTTTCTGGGTTACGGGTGGCGAGGCTAGAGGTTTGATGATCTCTTTTGCGAGGATCTCTTTTGCGAGGCCGAACACTTGAGTTTTTCTCCTGTTATGCGTTTGACGATTCCTAGGCCTGTTTTCTCTTATTTCATTAATGGGCTTCCTGAAAGATATTAGGCCCATTAAGCTTTTTCCGATCCGGGTAAGGCCTAGGTTCGCGCTTTATAAAGCGCCCTTTCATGTTCCTTCCTTCTTCCTTCCTCATCTTCTTCTCCAAGCGTTTTTCACTTTCTCTCTCTTTCGTTTTTGCGATTTTCGGCGAGCAGACGAAGCGTCTTCAACGGTTTTCAGGCCCGCAACCGCCTACTTCACGCCAACTTCCGACAAGTACTCGATTCTCTCTTTTGTGTGTTTTCGGCATTTTTTCTTTCTTTCATCGTTTCGTGCCCTAGTGGGAGGCGGTGGTTCTTTGGCGTTTCGCACCGGTGTCACGGCGGCGAAACGGAGGGGGCGAGGGCGGCGTTGGTGGTTCGGCGATATTCTCGAGTCTTTCGGCGCGTCAACCGACGGTTGAGTTCCTTCGCCGCCCCCATTTTCGAATTTCGAATTTCTTGGAAAGCCAAACGCGTCGTCGTTTGATTGATGGGACGTCTGGCCTTGCAACCGCTGTCTTCCATTCTTCGTATTCTACTTTTGGCGCTTCCCATTCCCCTTAGGTTGTCCCATCTGTCAGAGTAGCCCTAGGATGCTAAGCATCGTCCCCCTGTACTACCACCTCGCATTTTCTTTCTTTTGTGGCCTTGTTCGACGTCTCAAATCCTCTTCTTTTTCAAGTGTTCGCCTTTCGTGACCTGGACGTCGCTCTTTCATGCCTAGAGGGACTTCTCCGGGCCCCCACCAGGCTTCGTTTTCAAGTTTCAGGAGAGGTTTTACGAAGAATCTTCTAGGACCGTAGGGAGTGCTGAGACTAGCGATTCTCAGAACCCGAGGTCCCCCTCGCTCATCTTTAGGGACCCTTCTTCTAGTGACTCCGATATCTCTGTTAGTTCGCGCTTCCCCCGACTACGCACGTCTTCTAGGGTTGAAATGGCTTCGTCTTCGATTTCCGATGAGGAGGTTGCTCGGTCTGCTGCGAGGTCGTCTGACTCCAACGACCAGGCGAGCTTTTTCGCGGAGCATATTACCGACACCGTGTCAAGTATCCCTCCAATCCTCGAGGAGCGGCTGCCCATGACTCTGAATCCCTGGAGGGGGATCTATCTGCTCGAGGGGGCTCCAACAACCCTGAAGCAGGAGCACCTCGAGAAGATTGCAAAGGATTTCCCCTGGCCTGAGGGGGTTGAGTTGGCGCTCCCCGAAGGGGATGGCTGCTCCCTGGCATTGTACGACAAGTGTGTGGTTGTACACCTGCCCAGCCTCCAGGCCGGCTTCAGGTTGCCGTTAGCCCAGCACATAGTCGATTTCTTGTGGGCGATGCACATCTGTCCTACGCAACTGTTTCCCAACGCATGGAGGCTTCTGTGCGCGTACACCATCCGAAGCCACGAACTCAGGGAGGGACCGGACCTAGACGTCATGTCAAGCTTGTTCATGCGAGGCAAGAACATGAATCCTGTCTCGTCAACCTAAGTTTGCCCGGGCTAAAGATCACCACTACCCCGTCAAACGTCGGCCAGTGGAAGGACAAATGGTTTCTGGTCTGGGACCTCACTGGGAGGTATCTTAACTTCCCCTCGGCCCCGGACAACTTTGTCCGTCCCAAGGGGACGCAGAACGTCGCCGAGCTCAAGGCTCGGTTCACACCGGTGCGCCAGGCACCGTACTGGGAGTACTTGGCTCAGGACATGCTTGAGTGGGCCGGTCTGAGTCTCACCCCCCACCCCACGAGGTCGAAGAGGGTACTTATCTTTTTTCCTTGCCCGTCTTTGCTTATTATTCTGTTTTTGATTCGGACTACGCATAGCAGCCCCGAACCTTGCTTAGTTAGTGATGATCACGAACCTCGCATGTTAGCGATGATCACGAACCTCGCTTAGTTAGTGATGATCATGAACCTCGCCCGTATCATAGCTTTGATTGTTTGCGATGATCACAAGCCTCGCTCGGATCACACACTCAGACTGATTTTTTGCGATGATCTCCTTTCTATTCCTTTTACGTAACTTGCTTTTTATTTTCTTGCAGTGGATCTCTTCAACGCTCTAGCTTCGAGGGCACAAGGGAAGAATCCCGCGATCTCCACCGCGCAGACCTCTCGGGCCCCAAAGGGCCTTGTGGTAAAGGCGTCGGCTTCTTTGGCGAAGCCGCCAACCTCGCTTTCGAAGGAGGCGACCCCTGCGAAGGTCACAGGGGCTAAGATTGTTGAGGGGGGACCACCCAAGGGAGACGCTACCAGAGCGTCCTCCCACACTCCCCGAGGATCCAACAATGGGGCCGGGTCCAAACGAAAGGATGCGGAGGCGACGCCCCGCAAAGAAAAAAGGAAATGGCACAAGGGGGCGGCCAACACGGTTCCTCGGGGAAGGAGATCGTCCCTAGCCCCGACCTCGCGAGTCGGGTTCTCTCCTCCACCGGTCCTCCTTCCGAGAAGTTCCACTGTCCTGGGCCGTCCCGGGGTGCACTTAGGAACTGGAACAAGGATGACTGGAAGGAGGAGATTGCGTGGGCGAACAATCTCTCCGAAGAAGCCCTTAATGACGAGGCCCTCCGCTACTCGGCGATGGTATGTTTCGCTTTCTTGTATGCTTTTCTCGTTGGTTTCATGTTTGTTCTCCTCTAATGTATTTTTGATTTTTCAGCACAACTTCTTCGAGAACTACAATTGTAGTCGTATCAACCTCCTTCACAAGAATATGGACAAGATGGAGGCGGCGCTCCAGGCCCTCACGGAGGAGTGTGTGAAGAAGGAGAAGGACCTCGCAGAGGCCGAGAAAAGGACTCGGGCCGCGGAGATCGCGGCGAGGGATGAGGCCAAGGTAGCGGCCAAGGCGAGGGATGGGGAGGCAAAGGCCAAGGAGGGGGAGGCGAAGGCAAAGGAGGAGGAGGCGAAGGCAAAGGCCCTGGTTGGGGACCTTTGGGCCGAGGTTGAGGAGCTCCGAACCAAACTTTCCGCGGAGCACAACGTTTTTAGGGAGAAAGAGTCGGAGCTCCGGAAGGTCTAGGAGGAGAACAAAAACCTTCACCAGTACATCAATGAGCTTAACGAAGAGGTGGAGGATGTTGGGCCCCAATATGTGAAGTCCGTCGAGTACCAGGAACAACTGTTGAGTAGTGTTGATGGAATGTACCGGCGGGCCATTCGTGTGGGGGTAAAGCAGGCGGTGGCGAAGTATGGGCACATCGACCCCCGCATTGCCTTATTTATCCCAAACTACGGGTTGACCATGGGGGAAGAAACCGGGGAAGAGCCCGAGGGAGAATGCGAGTTCTTCCTCGACAACGAGGGCGGGGATGCGCCAAGCGAAAGCACCGAGATGCATGCCGCAGGCTGATACACTGGTTTTAGTACAGCGTAAGTATGTATTTTTATTAGGATTTCTAAGTATTTTAGGCTAGGTTAGGATGTTTATCTGTAATATCAGAAGAGCCTACATTTGAAGATTTTGAAGACAGAAGTCCTAAGTTCGAGCTGAAGAGTTTACGGAAACAAGACCCGCGCCCTCTGTGTTGGACACGAGACCGCGGTGACGCGAAGAATCCGAGGGGCGAGAAGACGCTGGACCCGCGCTCGCGGGTCAGAACCACGCTCGCGGTTGGATGAGCTTCCGCGGCCGAGGAGTGAAGAGATGCGCCGCGCTCGCGGCTGTAGCCCGCGCTCGCGGGTGGCGGCTATTCCGAACCGCCGACTTTGTTTTTATTTTATCTTTTATCTTTATTTATATCTTTAGGTTTCGGTTGTTTTTCTAGTATTTAAGCGTAATTTCGTAGCAAACTTGGAGAGCACACATTATCTAGCATACTTTTACTTTTTAGGTTTTATTTCAGTTTTGTTATGGAGAACTAATTTCCCTTGGAGTTTGTTTAATCAAGGAAACCTTTTTATGTAATTCGTGAGATTCTGGTAACTTTTCTATCCCTTGGTTAATATCAAAATTCTTGTGCTAAATTTTATGATTATCAATTGATTTCTCTTGGTGTGCAACTTGTTGAATTTGATTGATATTCTACTGTTTGGATTAGTTTGATTGTTGTCTGTGCAATCTTATTTATCCTTGAAACAACTCTTTTCTAGAACCGTGGACTAGAATTGAGAAAGAGTGTTTGATTGTTATTTTATGCATGAGACTCGTAGCTTGATTGCATGATTTGATATCCTTCTATCCTTAATACTTTGCATGATTTGAATTAAGCGTTCTTGTTCATATCATCTTTTCGTTTGGACCGTGGACAAGTGGAAATCTTTTACAAGGATTGGAATTAACCTAGGGAATTAATAGAAAAGTGGATGAATCAATGATCGAATGATTAAAAAGGTGAAATTGATTGAATGAACTCTGCTTTCCTTGATTGATTTGATACCTAAATTTACTTGCTTGTTTAAACTCCCAAAACCCCCTGTTTTATCTTTGCTGATTGTTCAGAATACCGATTCTCTTGGGTTCGATCCCTTACTTGCATATTATACTAGTTTGTAGTTTAGGGTAATTTATTTTTGATCTTGGCAACAACGACTTTATCCGAGTCAAATTTTGGCGCCGTTTCCGGGGAATCAGTTTTAATTTTCTGATTAATCGGCATTTCTGACGAACCCGCGCTCGCGGCTCGACACCCGCGCCCGCGGCCTTACCACGCCCTCATTTCAAAACCGCGCTCGCGGTTCAGTTCGTCCAGAACCCCCGAATCTGGTAAGAACCTATCTTATGGTTCTTACCCGTTCTACTGATAATTCGCCTATTTTTCCTTTTGATCAAGAAATTAACAGGACCCTACGAGAGTTGAGACACCAAGTTCAGGCTCAAGTGCTAGGAATTCAGTTTGATCCAGTTTCATCTTCTTCCTCATCATTTGATTCAGAGGTTGAAGAACAGCTAGTAACCATGGCATATCCTACTATTAGGCAACTGACTGCGCTTAATCTACAACAACAACAGCTTGGTCTTCAATTTCCCGCACTAGGGGAAGGTCTGAAATTTGAGCTGAAATCTGGTCTTCTCCATTATTTGCCTAAGTTCCATGGATTGAGTGGGGAAGATCCGAACAAACACCTTGTAGAGTTCCATTCTTTCTGTCTAGGGATGAAGCCGACTGATGTGATTGAAGATCAGCTTATGTTGAGGGCTTTTCAATTTTCTCTAGCTGACGCAGCTAAGGAATGGTATCTATACTTAGCACCTGAGACGATTACTACTTGGGCTCAGATGAAGGGTGCGTTTCTGGGCTCAGCTAAGGAGTGGTATCTATACTTATGTTGAGGGCTTTTCAATTTTCTGAATGATTCCCTGAATGCTGAAGTAAGGGAGTTAAAAGCTATGATGAAGCAACTGTTGGTGGGCAATGGAACTTCAAGTTCAAGGGCTTGTGGAATCTATGGTGAATCAAGCCATCCTACTGATGCATGCCCTATTATGCAAGAGCCAACAGCTGATGTCAATGCTATAGGGAACTATGATCAACAAAGGCCCCAGAATGACCCATATCAAACACCTACAATCCGGGGTGGGCAAATCATCCTAACTTTAGGTGGAATCAACAACCTCAATAGCCTTTTCCACAACAAGGAGGTCAGCCCAATTATGTTCCCAGGCCTAATATTGTGCCAAGGCCTCAAGTTCATCCTGAAAATCCCGCTATTATTACTCAGCTAATGAAGGAGAATCAAGAGACCAAGGCTGCAATGAAAAGCCTTGAAAATCAATTAAGTCAGATTGCAACCATTCTGAATCGTCTAGAAGCCAAAGGCTCGGGGAAACTGCCATATTAGACCATTAACCTGAGGGAGAATGTGAGTGCCATTACATTGAGGAGTGGGAAAGAGCTGAATATTGAAATCCCAGCCAGCGGAAACCAACCGAGATCGCAGGAGGACAGCCCCGATCGCGGAACAGAAGATGAAGCTGAAACTGAGTGTCAGCCAGAACCAGCGATCGCGGACCAAAACCGCGCCCGCGGATCCCTCCTCCGCCAGATTCCGATAATTATGTCAAGCCTTCGTTTCCTTCCATGGATTCACAAAAGCCCGTTCCACCATTTCATGAGGCACTGAAGGACACCAGGAGGCCAGCCAACGATAAGGAAATTTTCGAAACCTTCTCCAAGTGTGAGGTAAATGTTCCTTTACTCAAACTTGTTCAAAGTATTCCTCGTTTTGCTAAGTTTTTTAAAGAATTATGTACTATTAAGAGGAAACAAAAAGAGAAGGGGAAGGTTACGAAAGTAAACCTTATTGAGAATGTTGAAAACGTATCTTCCATGCTTCAAAGGCAATTGCCTAAGAAGTATGGAGATCCAGGGAGGTTTACTGTTCCCGTTACTATTGGTGAGGCCAAAATTGAGCATTCTATGCTTGATTTAGGAGCATCTATTAATGTCATGCCACTTAGCATATATGAGCGGTTAGGTCTAGGGCCATTACAGGATTCAAATATTACCATTGAACTGGCCGATCACTCTAATGTGCATCTGAAAGGATTTGTGGAAGATGTCTTAGTGCAGGTGGACGGTTTAATTTTCCCGACGGACTTTTATGTCCTGGAGATTGGTAAGGGGAGATACGACCCAGTTTTGCTGTTGGGTCGTCCATTCATGAAGACGGCGAGCGCCGTAATTGATGTTTCAAAGGGCCTATTATCCATGGCACATGAAGGAAAAAAGGTCCAGTTCCAAATAGATGATGATCCATTCTAAGCTATAAAAGACGTCTGGCCAACGACGTTAAACATAGGCGCTGCTCGGGAGGCAACCAACAAGTAAGTTTTTCTTTTCTTTTCTTTTTGTCTTTTTAGTTTAGTTTTAGTTTTAGTTTTGTTTTGCTTTTGTCGGGCTAACTTGCAGGTACAATTTTTCCATCTTGAAGACAGCAAGCCCGAGGCGAGGACGAGGTCGCGGCTTGACCCGCGTCCACGGCCCGGACCCGCGCTCGCAAGTCGGCCCTGTTGAGAGGGTTTCTTGACAACAAATAAATTTATATCAAGACCCCGCGGAGCATAGCAGAGTCAGGTTCGTCCGCAGGGAGAAAGTCAGTATCAAGTTTTGTAACTTATTACGCAAGCAATCAAACAAAGCAAGGGTTTTTATCAAGTAAAAGAGAAAATCTAAGGTTTAGGGTATCCCCACAACAACAATCATGCATGCAAACACTAATGAAACATAAAGATCATGCTTTTATCACATAAAGACGCGAACTTTCGTTAACTAAAGCAAGTAAATCAACTAACTTTCGCTAAATCAATAAACTTACTATCTAATGTCTTCTACTTCAACTAGGATTGATCTGCTTTCGCTTCAAAACCCTAAATTGACTATTCTGATTCAAGGTTTCTGCTTTCGCTTCAACTATGAATGAGAAATTCCTTTCAACTTTCATTTCAAGGATTAAGAACAATAGAATAGATTCATGCAATAAAAACAATCAAGACATGATCATAAGCAAGCATGCATAACCATTGTTGGGTTTAACCCCAACCTTAGAGAGGAAGACTACTCACAATTCATAATTGAAAACATCTAAATTAAATTAAATTAAAAGCTTACAACTTTAATCCAATCAAACTTGTCTTCCACAATCTCCAAACTCGTTCCTCTTCTCTCCCTACGCCCCTCTATCTTCTCCCCTCCTCCTCCTCCTCTAACTTGAATGATAAGAAGACTAAAGAGGGGACAAGTGTATTTATAGAGAAACTATTCTATCTTAAATCTATCTCTAAGGAAATAAATCTTCTAATAAGATATATTCCTTCTATCTATCTAATAACATAAAAGAAAATAAGATGAAAGCTTTTAATCTCGCGCCGACTCAGACAAGCTGTTGCATCTGAGGGAGGAAGAAGCTATGGACGAAGATGATGAAGAGACTGAGCCCAATGTACTCAGGCTGAGGTGGTGGTTGATAGTGGTTGTGAGGCTGAAAATGGTCTTGAAAATTACCGGATTGTAGGGCATAAGACCATAGGAATGTGGCTCGATAGGTTGCTGCAGGGGGTCGTTACCGACGTTGTGAGCCTCGGTAGTAGCCTCGAAGTGGTCGTTAACGACCCTGGTAGGCTCGTTAAAGAAGCTGTTGTAGCCTAGAATCTCTGTGTTGAGGTCATCTTCCCCGATGTCGAGCTCCTCCGTGTCTGCCTCAGTCTCTTCATCATCTTCGTCCATAGCTTCTTCCTCCCTCTCGAACCGGGACTCACATGGCCTAAGCGTCAACTCATCTTGCGGCTTGGGCTCCAATGGGAACGCATGCACTGTCCATGCCTCGTACCAGTTTGGTACATAAAGCAGCTCCAATTTAGCCACGGTGGGTACAACATCTCGGTCTTGAACTGTTGTGGTGTACCCATCCCGAACCTGAGTAAAAACTCTGGAGCTAAACTAGTAGTTCCTGTTGAGCAATTGAGCGTGGGCCGGTGTGTAGAGGGAGAAATCAACTCCAAGATTGGTCGCCAAGAGACTAACCAAGTTCCCGCACCATACTTCCTTTGACTTCATCCCTTGCTTCTCCACATATAGTAGCCATTCATACCCCAAGTTCAATGGGGCGCGATCCTCAAATAGTATGGTTCCGAGGCATGCAACTTCCATCCTCGTTGGCCTGTTCAACTCTCTCTTGGGCCAAAATGTAGCGGCTAAGACTCGGAGAATGATCCGGAAAATGGGGTTGATGATGCTTGCCCCGGAAAGTGCTGCAGAGGAAGGCTCTACTTCCCCGGTGATGTAGCTCCAAGTCCTAATCACCTTGTAGTCCCGAGATGGATTAGGGAGATCGAGAATAGCATTAAACTCCTCCATGGTGTACTCACGACTGACATTACCGAGCCTGAATCTAATCCGTCTAGTCGAGGTCTTGTTCGGGAATCTTGTCTCAAGAGTAGCCAAAAACTCAGAAGTGAGAGCCGGGAAGTGCGGTACCTCTTCCTTCTTCAACAAGTGAGGCACACCAAGAATAGAAAAGGCCTCTTTGACATCATCATAAAGCCTCATTGCCTTAGCACTTGACCTTGAAAACCACGTAGTGTAGTGGTCCTTGTTTAATAGAGCATTGTACCGATCGACTTGTGCTTGGGTGCGCAAGATCACATTATCCATGCGTGGAGGAGATGGGGACCGCTGAGTCCTCTTCTTCTTGTCGGCTCTTGTTGTAGCTCGGCTAGAACTTGCCATATGGACCTATAAAAATATAAATTGACAAAAGATAAGATCCATACAAATCAATAGACAAGAGACCTCATACTTGGCCTCGAAATTGCTCTCGAAGTGCCACGTTAACGACCCAACTGGGGTCGGTAACGATCCTGGACTGGTGTTTTTGACTAGGCAATATGCAGGGTCGTTAACGAGCCTGGACAGGTTCTTAACGAGCCTGTGCAAGAACCAGTTCGCAGCTTTCGAGTGCAAAATACTCAAAAGTTATGCATTAAATCAAGCATGCATTACACACAATCCTACATAAGACACACAATCGGGTAATTGCCCAAAAATTCATGGTGAAGATCCCTCAATTCTAGAACAAGGTCAGTCATGCTTTTTCTAATCAAATTTCAATGGAGAATCAAGCAAGAATAAACCAACATCGATCAAGATCAACCACCAATAAATCTAGCACAAAAATAAACATGCCATTCGATCCACTATACAAAATCAATCAAGATATGAAATTTCGACCCTATAAACCATGAATCATGCAAATAGAGAATTAGGGTTTAGAAATCATACCGTTAGATAGAGAAATTGAAGAACAAAGATCGAAAATTTGGAGTTGTTGACGAGCGTGGTACTCGCCGGTAACGAATGCAAGGGTTGGGATTCGTTAACGGGGTAAGATCTGGGGGTACGGAGGTAGTGCAATTCCGATCGGTAGAAGGAGGAACCGGTAGGATTTTTGAGAGTTTAAGCTTTGGATTGAGGATTTGAGAGTGGATTTTGGGAATTTTGGAAGGGTTTTATAGGAGAGGCTAGAGGCAGGTGAAGGGGTGAAAGGGGCGACACAATTGGTAAAAGATAGAAGATAGAAGATAAAAAAGGAGCAGAAAACCTGGTGGCCGACCACCTGAAGTTCGCCTTTTCAGTCATGTTTTTAGGGTGTGTTTTTAGTGTGTTTGAGTCTTTTTCTTTAGTTCTGTGTTTTGTTTTGAGTCGTTTGTGTATGTTTTCATATTTTCATAAGATATGGAGTCTACATAAGCTTTGGTGGTGTTTTGTAGGTTTTTAGAAGCTATTTGGAGCATATTTTGAAGAAAGGAGCAAAACCGGTGAAGATAGCACTCAAGAATGAAGAGAAGATGAAGATTTAGAGCTCAAGTAAATTCATTGAAGATCAAGTTTGAGCTTGGAAAGAGATAGAGAAATTTGTTACAAGAACATAGGAAAAAGAATCGAGTCAATCGGAGTTGTAACGAATCCTGTACGCAAGTTTTACTCAAAGCTGTTCGAAGTGCTGAACAGGGTCGTTAACGAGGCTGTCAGGGTCGTTAACGAGGCACCGTGAGGAGCAGCGTGTTAGAGTCGGTGCTATTAATGGGCTTCTATCTTATTTCCTTTTATGTTATTAGATAGATAGAAGGGATATATTTTATTAGAAGATATTACTTCCTTAGAGTTAGATTTAAGATAGATTTATTTCCTTAAAGATAGATTTAAGTTAGAATAGTTTTTCTATAAATACACTTGTCCCCTCTTTAGTTTTCTTATCATGCAAGTTAGAGGAGGAGGAGGAGAAGAGAGAGAGGGGCGTGTGGGTAGAGATAGAGAGACGAGTTTGTGGTGTTGCTTGGAAGACAAGTTTGCTTTGGATTTGCTTGTAAGTTTACTTTTTAATTTAATTTAGATGTTTGCAATTATGATTTGTGAGTAGTCTTCCTCTCTAAGGTTGGGGTTAAACCCAACAATGGTTGTGCATGCTTGTTTATGATCATGTCTTAATTGTTTTTATTGCATGAATCTATTCTCTTATTCTTAATTCTTGAAACGAAAGTTTAAAGGAATTTCTCATTCATAGTTGAAGCGAAAGCGGAAACCTTGAATCAGAATAGTCAAATTAGGGTTTTGAAGCGAAAGCGGATCAATCCTAGTTGAAGTAGAAGAGATAGATAGTAAGTTTATTGATAGGACGAAAGTTGATTGCTTTACTTGCTCTAGTTAACGAATGTTAGCGCCTTTATGTGATAAAAGCATGATCTTTATGTTTCATTAGCGTTTGCATGCATAAATGTTGTTGTGGGGATACCCTAAACCTTAGAATTCCTCTTTCTCTTGTTAAAAACCCTTGCTTTGATTGATTGCTTGCGTAATAAGTTACAAAACTTGATACTGACTTTCTCCCTGGGGACGAACCTGACACTGCTATACAACAGCGGGGTCTTGACTATAAATTTATTTGTTGTCAAGAAACCCTCTCAACACCACCTATCTAGGCTGTCGGTTGAGCATATCACCGAATTCAACAATGAAGTGCCAATCAATAATTCCAGACCTGACGAACACCTCATGCTGAACGAGGTCGAACTCGACAAGGCCCTCGTTACCGACCCCTTCAAGGTCGTTAACGAACCAACGAGGGTAACGTTACAGCTGAGTATAGCATGCATGATTGTTTACATGCATGATTGTTGTTGCTGAGAGGGTTTCTTGACAACAAATAAATTTATATCAAGACCCCGCTGAGCATAGCAGAGTCAGGTTCGTTCGCAGGGAGAAAGTCAGTATCAAGTTTTGTAACTTATTACGCAAGCAATCAAACAAAGCAAGGGTTTTTATCAAGTAAAAGAGAAAATCTAAGGTTTAGGGTATCCCCACAACAACAATCATGCATGCAAATACTAATGAAACATAAAGATCATGCTTTTATCACATAAAGACGCGAACTTTCGTTAACTAAAGCAAGTAAATCAACTAACTTTCGCTAAATCAATAAACTTACTATCTAATGTCTTCTACTTCAACTAGGATTGATCTGCTTTCGCTTCAAAACCCTAAATTGACTATTCTGATTCAAGGTTTCTGCTTTCGCTTCAACTATGAATGAGAAATTCCTTTCAACTTTCATTTCAAGGATTAAGAACAATAGAATAGATTCATGCAATAAAAACAATCAAGACATGATCATAAGCAAGCATGCATAACCATTGTTGGGTTTAACCCCAACCTTAGAGAGGAAGACTACTCACAATTCATAATTGAAAACATCTAAATTAAATTAAATTAAAAGCTTACAACTTTAATCCAAACAAACTTGTCTTCCACAATCTCCAAACACATTCCTCTTCTCTCCCTACGCCCCTCTATCTTCTCCCCTCCTCCTCCTCCTCTAACTTGAATGATAAGAAGACTAAAGAGGGGACAAGTGTATTTATAGAGAAACTATTCTATCTTAAATCTATCTCTAAGGAAATAAATCTTCTAATAAGATATATTCCTTCTATATATCTAATAACATAAAAGAAAATAAGATAAAAGCTTTTAATCTCGCGCTGACTCAGACACGCTGCTCCTCGGGATGCCTCGTTAACGACCCTGTTCAGTATTTCGAACAACCTTGAGTAAAACTTGCGTAGCGAGTTCGTTACAACTCCGTTTGACTCGATTCTTTTTCCTATGTTCTTGTAACGAATTTCTCTATCTCTTTCCAAGCTCAAACTTGATCTTCAATGACTTTACTTGAGCGCTTAATCTTCATCTTCACTTTATTCTTGAGTGATATCTTTCACCGGCTTTGCTCCTTTCTTCAAAATTGCTTCAAATAGCTTCTAAAAACCTATGGAACACCACCGAACCATATGTAGACTCCATATCTCATGACAATACGAAAACCTACACAAACGACTCAAAACAAAACACAAAATAAAAGGCTTTCGGGTGAAACCCCCGAAACCCCCCAAATACGACTAAAAATGCGGACATCAGGCCTAAAAACACACCCTAAAAACACGTCTAAAACACGACTAAAAAGGCCTAAAACCCCCCGAAAGACTCAAACACAGTAAAACACACCCTAAAAACACGACTAAAAAGGCGGACATCAGGCCTTGACGGAATCGGTTTTTGTTTTTCGGAAAAACAAAAAATAATAAAAAAATATAAAAGGTTTTCAGGTGAAACCCCCGAAATAAAAGGTTTTTAGGTGAAACCCCTGAGATAAAGGGTTTTCGGGTGAACCCCCCCAAAAATCCCAAACCAGTACCAACCCGAGCCCAAAATAAAACAAAAAAAAAGATCCCTTCTCAAAATTATAAACCCCTCCCACCTAACTTTGTCTTCCTCCTCACAACTCCACCAAATATCCAAACTCCAAACCACCAAGCACCTCCACCAGCCACCTTCACCACCGCGCGGTAACCCGCACCCCTTGACCATCGCAGACCGCGTCCGCAGCCCGTACCCGAGCTCGCGGTTCGCAGTTCCTAGCCATCCCGAGGTTCCGTTCAAGAGAGGTCGAGATTGAGATTGAAGTTTTAAGCAAAATTTTGGCGCCGTTGTCGGGGATCTATACGGTTAGTCTTCAATCTTGCCCTTGGAGTTTGATTATTGCTGAGTTGGAGTCGGAATTGTTGTTGATTGAGAGATTTTAGGAAGATTGGGAGTTCGCCATTGTCGGCGAAGTTGAGATCGGGTTTTCGCTTGAAACCGCACTCGAGGATTCGAACCGCGCTCGTGGATTGCAGTTTCCAGATTCCGCGCTCGCCCTTTGAAACCGCGCTCGCGGGTTGCCAGTTAGCCAGTCCGCGCCCTCTGTTCATTACAGCGCCCGCGGATATCAGCATTTTTCGGTAATTTTCTAGTTCGATTCTGTTCTGTATTCAGCTATGGCATATTTTGGTTTACCGAATCTGACTGAGGGACAGTGGCAGTTGTGGGATAAGTATGAGACTAGGACATTTGTCAGTCCTCAGTTTTTTGACATCCCTACACTGATGAATATGGGATTTAGGGAGTGTACAGAACAGTTACTAGAGACTGGGGGTTTAGGTAATTTCAGTACTATGCCTATTCCTACCTACAGAGGCCTGACCATAGAGTTTCTGTCTACATTCTGCTATTCTGATGGGGTCCTGAGCTTTAATGCATGTGATAGATTCTCTAGTATGACCCGTGAGGAGACATATCATAACTTTGGGATTACTTCACCACCTACTGAAGGGTGGAGGAGTATACTGATTGATGCTACATTCTTTGATTTCTGGTATGCTCTTACTGGCTCCCCCTTTGACACTAAATCTGTGGAGACGAACAGTTAGATTCCTCACCCTTGTGTGCGTCTGTGTCATAAGGTCCTAGCTATGGCATTTTTAGGGCAGGGAGAGGCGAACAAGGTGTCTGCACATGACATGAGAATTATTAGATGCTTGTTTCCTTTTCCATCTGAGTGCCCAGATTGGTTTGGATTATTTATTGCATCAGCTAGGAAGTATCCTAAGAGACAGGGGTTGATAGGATTGGGTGGCATGGTTACTCATTTAGCCACCAGATTTATTACTATAGAGTAGATTGAGGCCCGCTATGGAGGACGTCTGACTGATGGTTACAGATATACACATCAAGCTTTAGTTCGGGCTAGTTGTTTGAGAGGTTCAGCTAAGGGGGGTTGGACTTGGTTGCATGGACATCCTCCTACATCTTTTTTGCGTCTATCTACAGATTTACAATATGGCAATACTGTATATGCGTTTCATTTACAGCCTGATATAGACGCTCTTGTAGATGAGGTTATGGAGGAGTATGAGGATGATGGTGGAGGTTGGGATGAGCACGTTGAGGCGTTTCACTCTAGATTTTCTTCTGAGCCATCTGGATGGGCTCCTGGTCCACATTCTGCAGCTGGTTGGGGTGTACCTAACCCAGCTACTCATGCATCTACTTCTGCTTCTACTTTTGCTCCTTCTGGTTTACCATGGACTCTTGAGATGACATTTGAGGAGCGAGTTTTGAGTGGATTGCAACATTTATCAGTTCGACAAGATGCGATGTGGGAGCATCAGAGATAGGCTGCTTCATTTTTCAAGACTCAGTGGCCTGCTTTTCCACCATTTCCTCCACCAGATCAGCAGTGAGTCTTCTGATTCCCTCTTCTATACTTTGTTCTATATTTCTTAGCTTCATTGGGGACAATGAAGGGTTTGAGTATGGGGGAGGGGATTCACTGCTATATTTGTGATATATGTACAGTTGCATTCTATTTCTGTTATTTGATTCAGTATTTTCAGTTTTTTAAAAAAATGAAAAAGCCATAAAAAATAGAGAAAAAGGCATAGAAAATCCTGGGATGAGTTGAAAACACGAAAGGGCGGCTCAGGTAATAAGCAGGTAACCCGGACCAACATTAGATTGGGGTAATATGAGGTTTATGAGAGATGTGAGTATTTGTGAGCACACCTAAAGAAAAATGAAAAGAGTGATTAGGTGAAAACCGGAAAGGGCGCCTAAGTAGAATGAGTGGTAAAATCAGAGTGTTTAGGATTCATATTCTACTTTGGGGTCTGGGGATTACATTTTAGATGTTGGGTAGATCCTAGGTTGCTCTACACTTTTTCGAGCTTGAGTGTTATATTCTGTATTGGTGAGGTGTGTGATTTGAGCTTTCATGTCTTTGCTCATTATTTCTCTACATGGGTTCGGGTTGTGAGTTGAGAGTTAGATTTTTCATATTCCCTTATTACTTCATGTGGATCTTTGATAGGATTTATTGTTAGATTTACTTTGAGCTTACTCGAGGATGAGCAAGATCTAAGTATGGGGGAATTTGATACGCTGGTTTTAGTACAGCTTAAGTACGTATTTTTATTAGGATTTCTGAGTGTTTTAGGTAGGATGTTTATCTGTAATATCAGAAGAGCGTACAGTTGAAGATTTTGAAGATAGAAGTCCTAAGTTCGAGCTGAAGAGTTTACGGAAACAAGACCCGCGCCCTCGGTGTTGGACCCGAGACCGCGGTGACGGGAAGAATCCGAGGGGCGAGAAGACGTTGGACCCGCGCTCGCGGGTCAGAACCACGCTCGCGGTTGGATGAGCTTCCGCGGCCGAGGAGTGAAGAGATGCGCCGCGCTCGCGGGTGGCGGCTATTCCGAACCGCCGACTTTTTTTTTATTTTATCTTTTATCTTTATTTATATCTTTAGGTTTCGATTGTTTTTCTAGTATTTAAGCGTAGTTTCGTAGCAAACTTGGAGAACACACATTATCTAGCATAGTTTTACTTTTTAGGTTTTATTTCAGTTTTATTATGGAGAACTAATTTCCTTGGAGTTTGTTTAATCAAGGAAGCCTTTTTATGTAATTCGTGAGATTCTGGTAGCTTTTCTATCCCTTGGTTAATATAAAAAATCTTGTGCTACATTTTATGATTATCAATTGATTTCTCTTGGTGCGCAACTTGTTGAATTTGATTGATATTCTACTGTTTGGATTAGTTTGATTGTTGTCTGTGCAATTTTATTTATCCTTGAAACAACTCTTTTCTAGGACCGTGGACTAGAATTGAGAAAGAGTGTTTGATTGTTATTTTATGCATGAGACTAGTAGCTTGATTGCATGATTTTATATCCTTCTATCCTTAATACTTTGCATGATTTGAATTAAGCGTTCTTGTTCATATCATCTTTTCGTTTGGACCGTGGACAAGCGGAAATCTTTTGATGAGGATTGGAATTAACCTGGGGAATTAATAGAAAAGTGGATGAATCAATGATCGAATGATTAAAAAGGTGAAATTGATTGAATGAACTCTTGCTTTCCTTAATTGATTTGATACCTAAATTTACTTGCTTGTTTAAACTCCCAAAACCCCCTGTTTTGTCTTTGCTGATTGTTCAGAATACCGATTCTCTTGGGTTCGATCCCTTACTTGCATATTATACTAGTTTGTAGTTTAGGGTAATTTATTTTTGATCTTGGCAACAACGACTTTAGCCGAGTCACTGGCCCCTCAGTCTAGGGAGATTTGGACATCGCTCTTGGTGATCCCAACCCCGCGCAGAATGCGCCAACCTCCGACCTCAAAGTGATCATCGCCTCGCCCATTCGCCAATTCTCCATGGACTCTAGCGCCGACACACAGAAGGAGTGAAGGGTGCTCATCCTTTTAATTTTTTTTATTGTTTTAAGTACTTGGTGGCCCCGCTGGGGTTTGTAATTATGATATTTTGGCCTTCGCGACCTTATTTTATGCAATTTTCTTTCCTTCTTTTTCTTGTGGTTGTGTTGCGTGTTTTCCAAGGGCTCACCATATCCCGATCCAACCCCATGGCCCGAGCGCCACAAGACTTGCGGACTGCTCGGGCCATATCGGGTCACTTATTTTGTAACTGTGCCGCGATCCCGAGCTTCGCTGGGTTCGTACATGATAGATTTTATGCAGCGATCCCGAGCCTCGCTCGGATTGCGCATGATGGATTCTATGTAGTGATCCCAAGCCTCGCTCGGATCACGCATTATGGATTCTATGCAGTGAACCCGAGCCTCGCTCGGATCACACATAATGGATTCTATGTAGTGACCCCGAGCTTTGCTCAGATCACGCATAATGGATTCTATGCAGTGATCCCGAGCCTCGCTCAGATCACGCATGGAAGATTTTGTTGTTTCCGACCCCAAGAGGGAAGCGAGGGGTGGGATTGGGCATAAAGTTGAGAATCTCCAACCTCAAGCGGGAAGCGATGGGTGGAATCGAACACTTAGAATCGAGAATCTCCAACCCCAAGCGGGAAGCGAGGGGTGGAATTGAACACTTAAAATCGAGAATCTCCAATCCCAAGTGGGAGGCGAGGGGTGGAATTGAACACTTAAAATCGAGAATCTCCAACCCCAAGCGGGAAGGGAGGGGTGGAATTGAAGACTTAAAATCGAGAATCTTCAACCCCAAGCGGGAAGCGAGGCGTGGATTTGAACACTTAAAATCGAGAATCTCCAACCCCAAGCGGGAAGCGAGGGGTGGAATGGAACACTTAAAATCGAGAATCTCCAACCCCAAGCGGGAAGTGAGGAGTGGAATCGAACACTTAAAATCGAGAATCTCCAACCCCAAGCGGGAAGCGAGGGGTGGAATTGAACACTTAAAATCGAGAATCTCCAACCCCAAGCGGTAAGCGAGGGGTGGAATTTCGCAGACCACGCCCGCGCAACAAGGTTTTCACATTTGAGATAATATTTGGAAAACATTGCGTAACCCTTTATTCACAAAGTTTTGGAAACGACGAGAGTTCAGAGATTTTACATGTAATATCTTTTGAGCCGAGCGATATTCCTTGTTTTACTTAGAGTACGCCCCTCGCTATCTTTGAGTTTGAAAGCCCTGGGCGCGACTTCTTCTCCGAGGAGGTACGGACCCTCCCAATTCGGATCCAATTTGCCACCTTCAGTAGCCTCAAAACGAGACAATTTGTCACCAAAACCCGGGGCCTAAACTTCTTGTCGTGATACACCGCCACATGTCGCTTGTATTCTTTGGAGCGCAGGGTTGCGATCTCGCGAAGTTCGTCTCTGAACAACAATTCTACCTTGACATTGGCCTGGTTCTCTTTTTCGTCGAAGTCAAAGACCCTTGCCGAAGGGACCAAGATTTCTATGGGGACCAGCGCGTCTGCTCCGTAGGTTAGAGCGAAAGGTGTTTCTCCTGTAGCGCGACGTGCGGTTGTTCGGTATGTCCATAGGACAAGCGGGAGAAGGTCCGCCCAACGACCTTGCACTATGCCTAGACGCTTCTTAAGATATGACAGGATACGGGCGTTGACATTCTCCACCTGGCCGTTGTACTGGGGGTCGGCCACAGAGGAGAATTTGAGGGTTATACCAAGCTCGGAGCAAAAGGTCCGAGTTTCCTCGCAGTCGAATTAGGGGCCATGGTCAGTCATAATGGTCACGGGGACCCCAAAGCGACACACGAGGTTTTTCCATAGGAAGTTGCAGACCTTTGTCCCCGTGATCTTTGCCATTGCCTCTGCCTCGACCCACTTCGTGAAATAGTCGATGATGACCAGTATGTACTGCACTTGGCCAACGGCTTTGGGGAATGGCCCCATGGTGTCCATCCCCCACATCGCAAAGGGGAAGGGTGCATGGATCGAGCATAGGCGTGATGTCGGGGCGTGCTGAAGGTTACCGTGGTTTTGGCACCCGTCACATTTCTAGACGTAAGCCCTCGCGTCCTGCTTGAGAGTGGGCCAAAATACCCCAAATGGGCGGTTTTATTTGACAAGGCGCACCACCCGGGGTGGCCACCACAAACCCCTTCATGTGCCTCAAAACGGACGTGCTTTGCGGCCTCGGCCGCCCTTCGATGACTCAGTAGCGGGCTGCCTGCATTTTGAGCTTTCTAGCCTTTGCAGGATCGTCAAGGAGGACGCCACTCTCCACATATTGCGGGATGGGAACCCTCCAGTCCCCGAGTTTGACGGAGAGAACCTTGCTGGTAAGACTCCGCGAGAGCTTTCTTTCCACCATCACGCGATTTCCGACTTCTAAGGGGAGAGCCGACCCCAACCTCGCGAGGGCATCTGCTTTGGTGTTCGCAGCGGGTGGGACAGACTCTACCGCAAAGGTGTCTAGGCAAGACACCAAGGCTTTAACCTTCTCCCGGTATGCAGGTAGGAATCCCTTTTGGGTGTCATATTGTCTGTTCAACTATCGCGCCACCAATTCGGAATCGGTGTACACCCTGATCCTGCGAGCTCCACTAAGCAGCGCCATCTCAATCCCAGCGATCATGGTCTCATATTTGGCCTCGTTGTTGGTGGCGTCGAAGGAGAAGTTAAGGGCATACTCTATTTCGATCGAAGGATCGGCAAGGAACACGTCGGCCCCGCCCCCGACGTTGCATCGCGAGCCATCAACAAAGACCTTCCATTCCTCCGTACTCTCGTCAGTCTCGAGGAAGGTCACCTCTACCATCAAGTCAGCGAGAGCCTGCCCCTTCATGGCGGTCCTAGGTAGGTAGCTGATGTCGAACTCGGAGAGCTCAACTGCCCACTTCGTCATTCGCCCGGAAAGGGCGGGCTGATGGAGGATTTGTCGAAGAGGGATATCGGAGAGAACCTGGATGGGGTGTGCATGAAAGTACGGTCGCAGGCGCCTCCCGGCGGTAACTACGGCCAGTGCCATTTTTCTGTCGGGGAGTATCGCTGCTCCATAGGTTGGAGCACGCGACTTATAAAATAAACGGGGTGCATAGATTTTCTTGTTAACACCGCACTGACTGTCTCTTGGCTTACGGCCACGTACAGCTGCAAGTCCTCACCCGCCATTGGAGGTGGCGGCGTGGGGAGTTTTGATAAGAGTGCCTTCAATCCGGAGAAGGCGAGATCTAGCTCCTCGTCCCAAACAAACTTGTTGTTTTTCTTTAGGGTCGCGAAGAAGGGTAGAGATTTGTCCGCCAAACGGGAGCAGAACCTCCCCAGGTAGTTTACGACGCTGTTGAGTCGTTGTACCTCAGTACGAGATCACGGCGACCTCATTAAAAGAATTGATTCAATATTGGCGAGGTTCACATTGATCTCGCGCTCGCTGATCATGAAGCACAGGAACTTGCCCGATGATACGCCGAATACATACTTCTCGGGGTTTAGGCTGAGCCGGTTGTGCCTGAGTGTTACAAAGACCTCAGCGAGGTCGACTAGATGCTCCCTGGGGGTTTTGTTTCGGACCACAATGTCGTCGACATAGGCCGACACGTTCCTCCCCAGATGATTTTTAAAGATTCGGTCTATAAGGCGCTGGAAGGTTGCCCCCGCGTTTTTCAGACCAAACGGCATGACCTTGTAGCAGTAGGTCCCTCGCTGTATGATGAAGGATTTCTCCTCCTCTTCGCGCGGGCTCATCAAAACCTGATTGTATCCTGAGTACGTCGAGGAAGCTCAAGACCCCGTGACCCGCGGTTGAATCGACCAGCTCGTCGATCGAGGGCAGGGGGTATCTGTCTTTGGGGCAAGCCTTGTTGAGATCCTTGAAGTCCACGCACATTCACCATTTTCCGCTGGCCTTTTTGACTAGCACAACGTTGGATAACCATCTAGGGTACTGGACCTCGCGGGTAAATCCCGCGGCCAAAGCTTCCCCACCTCGGCATTTGCCCTCTCCTCATTCATCTTCCTTCGTCGTTGTACCACGGGACGGGTGGTAATATCCACGTTAAAGGAATGCTGGGCCACGGTTCGCGGGATGCCGCGGAGGTCCTTCGCGGTCCATGCGAACACGTCGCGGGATCTAGCAAGTAAGGCCTCCAGCGATGTTGCTGATTTCCCGGAGAGACACTCTCCCAGGTAGATTTTCTCGACTTCATTTTCGAAGGGGGTAACAGCCCTTCTCTCTGTCTCTAGGATGGGGACCATGAAGTCCCGGACTTCGAGATCATCCTTGCCGGAAGACTCCATCATGAACAACGGGCACTTCTGTTTTGCAGAGGTCGCATAGCAAACGCGACCCTCCTCTTGGTTGCCCTTCACCTCCCCGACCCCGCCGTCGACGGGAAACTTCATCTTTAGGTGGTAGATAGACACCACCGCTTGAAACTTCATCAAGGACACTCTCCCCATGATTGCATTATACACCGAGGGCAGGTGCACCACGGTGAATTCCACCATCTCGGTTCGCCTCGTCGAACCGGTGCCCAGCGTCATCCACTGGTCTATAAGACCCGCAACGTCGACCTCATCCCCTGAGAAGGAAGTAAGTTTCCCAGCGTAGGGCTTCAGGGACGTCTCGGAGATGCCTAATTGCTCAAAGGCGCTGTAGTACATGATGTCCATGGAGGACCCCGTGTCCACCAGCACCCGTTTCACCATCTTCTAGCCCATCTGAGCATGCACCACCAAAGGGTCAGAATGTGGCATGTGCAGACCCTCGGCATCATCAAAGGTGAAGGCCAGCCCTACGTGGGACTACGAGGTCTGTGCGACGCTGAATAACGAGGGCTCATGATGGCTTGCCCTCGCATACCTCTTATTTCCTGCCTGGCTTGATCCAGCCAACGAAGGTCCACCCGATATGGTATGAATATACCCGTCGGGAGTCATAGTTTGTTCGGACCGTGCCTGCTTTGCGGGGCCTACTGTTCGATGGTCTTGGCCTGGGCCTAGCTCGGGCCTTGTGGCACGATGTTTGCTCCCGAGGTGGGGTTGGAGCGCCCCTTCTCATTTGGGTTATACAAAGGGCCACCCTTTCCTCTATAACCCCATTGCTTCCCGCCAAATCAGTTCCAACTCCCACCGTCGTTACCTCGGTTGTTATTGCGGTTGTTGTTGTTGTTGTCGTTTTTGTTGTTGTTGTTGTTCCTGTTGTTATTGTTGTTGTTGTTGTTGACGGGGTTTTGGGCCTGCGTTACATACGCATCCCTTGCAGCCGGCGTGCCCACCAATGCCTTTCCCTTAGCCTCGGCCACAATTTCCTTGTCGGTCCTCGGTCGAGAGCATTGGTTGAAGGCATCCTCGGCATATACCTGGGCCGTGATCCAGGCACATAGGATGTCGTACGTCGTCGGGCATTTCAGGAAAATGTAATTCTTGAAAGCCCCTTGGCATAGGTTTCCAATGAGGGTGTCGCGCACCGAAGATTCGTCGATGTGCGCGATTTCTGCCACCGCGGTTCTGAACCTCGTGAAAAAGGTGCCCAGCGAATCGCCCTCTCCCTGCTCGATACCGCGGAGATCCCGCATGTTCTTCTTGCACTTCCTCGAACCACTGAAGTGTGTGATAAAGGACTCGCATAATTGTGCAAACGAGGCCACATACCCGATATTGAGACTTATAAACCATGTCATCGCGGCCTTCTCCAGGGTGGTCGGAAAGACACGACAGAAGATGGCGTCGTTGTAGGAGTTGACGTTCATCTAGACGGCGAAATGCTTCACATGCTCCTCCGAGTCTGTCGTGCCGTCGTAGAGTCCCATCTGCGGCCTATGGAAGCCCTTGGGCATCGGCGGGCTTTGAATCTCGTCCACGAAAGGCGAGCGGCTCCCGGCCTCAACAAGGCGACATTGGGAGTGGGACTTCAGGGTATGCCTCACGTTCCCCGCCGTTTCGGACAACTCCGGGTCTTGCATCCTCGAGCCCCGCGAGCGAGACTTCGAGATCTACATGGGGTCCTTGGGAGGCCGCTCTGTTGACGAGTCGTTGGTTGACACCTCTTACCCTGGCACATGCCCGAGGACGTACGCGGGTACGTACTCGGAGTGAGGTTGGTCAGGGGCAGGAAAGGGTTACGTATCAAGGGGCGAAGCCCTGTTGGTATTGCCCATAGCCCGGGTAGGGATATGGGTTCGGGAGAGCACCGCCCGATTCGTACCCTTGGAATGGGTAAGGGTTTTGTGGTGCGTTGTACACCCACCCCGGATGGACCCCGAACGGGCAACCTGGTGGTGGTCCCGCGTTCATCCATTGTGAAGTTTCGGGCATGTTAATGGGGTGTTGGGGGAAGAAATTTTTTGGACAGGCCATTTTGAGGGGTTCAAAAGCCAAGGTATGCGCGAGTCGGGAAACTGCTTAGGGTGAAGAGGTTCCCACAGAATGCGCTAGTGATGAAACCCGAAATAAACCAGCACTAGAAGACAAGAAATGAGATTACTTTTATTCGATTGTGCAAACACTTGCTTTTTATTTATATCTTTAGCATGAGATTACAGATTGTGAGGTTACAAATACCAAGATTACAATCAGTGAGATTACGCCCTAGATCTCTCTTAGAGTATTCGAGATCTCGATCTAACAAGGTTCGAGATCTCCTAGTTACAACGAGGTTGTATCACTAACAGGCTATGTAGCGAGCTCTAGTAGCGAGGTCGAGGAGCTGATTTAGCGCGCGGTGATTGTGGCCTGCGAGGTGATACAACAAGATCTTTGACCGAGGCGGGGATTCTTTGGGTGACTTGAAGTCTTTTTGTAGACCTTCACTTGGTTGTAGCACGGTCTTTAACTATGTTTCAACACGTCGATCTTCAACGAGCAAGATAGTTCTTGAGTTCAAGATGTTTTTCGACCCCTTGCTACCTACGAGGTTCTCCTCTATTTATAGAGGTTTGAGGAATTGGGTTTTGATGTATACTCGATGTGGGATGCCCGAGACTGGGCTCTTTAATTGGTTGAGAGCGAGGCAGTTGTTCATTGGTTAAGGAGACGGTGGTCGCTGAGCGGCTGAATGGGGCGGGTATGTCAGCTTTTGGACAACGAGGTTTTAGACCTCGTGACCGAGGTCTTAAGGCCTCGCAAGGGCATGGATTTGTCGTTTTTTAGGAGGGGTACGGCAATGACCCTTGAGCTTAACCCTGGGAATCCTGCCGAATCCCGTTATTCCTCGTACCCCGGTCCCACCTCTTATTCCGCTATTTTGCGCACCATCAGATTTAATGTATGAAGTTTTCAATAAACTTATTACATTCATGCTAAAAATAATAGTAAATTGGTATAGAATTATAATATACTAATTGGTCCCGTCCAACGGACCAGTTTAACCCTCTAGTTTGTTTTAAATATTATTCACGATCGAAGTGGTGAATTCAGAGCTATTATAAATTTCGTTTAGAATTTACCTTTTCACCTAATCATTTATAATATATTCACTTTTCACCTAATCATTTATAATATATTCACGATCAAAATCCTAGAATGAAAAGGTTAAAATTCAAAATATATCATATTAATCTCATGAACAAATTTAGTCCAAAAGCATTTTGGGCCACCCTAATTAAGCCCTTGTTAAGATCCCTTAAAAAATTAGTTTTTTGTTAAGTATTTAAACCCTTAATAATTACCAAACTCCTTCTCTCTCCCCCGCTTTTCTTCCCCAACCCTCCCTCTCTCTCTTTGCGATTTTGTCACCAACTGCAACAGAGATCTCCGACTAAAAAAAAACTCCATGATCTTTGATTTCCATCAGTCGTCAAGCAATTTGTCGAGCAGCAGCGCCGACGGACTGGTGTGCGGCGTTCATCGACAAGCAATTTGTTTTAAGATGAGATCAATAACAAAATATGAGGCCTCTTTTGCACTTCAGGATGAGATTGCATATCAAATCCTGATTTTTGGGGGGTTAGAGTATCCATTTGATACTACCAAAACTGCCAACTTAATGGGAGGGATTCAATGTAATCTGGATTTACCTTGTTGAGTGGGATTATGATGACAAGGCTACATTTGGTTGGCCTTTTTAGGGTTCTGGGCAGAGCTTACCTTTCAGCTCCAATTTCAATCACACTGTATTGTTCTTTGATTGATAATATAAAGTCACTCATAATCATGAATTGAAGCGAATTTTGCACCTCCCACTCTCTTCTTAGTTATGTCTTTGTATTCTTGGTAGAAATCATGAGATGAAGAGATACAACAGTGTTGGAGCTCATGTTTCATGCAGTGTTCAGCTGGCTCTTCATTCTAAAGCTTGGTGATGGCGAGTACAGAGGAAAGTGATGAACTTCCCAATCCAAAAGTTCTTGTACGCACAGAGGAAAGTGATGGTGATGGTGATGGCGAGTAGGAACTATATGTGTGTGCGTATATCATGCTTGGTTGTGTAAAAGAGGCGAGACAAGTTATACATGAATGGAAGCAGTGCACTAGCAGTGTCTTTAGAAGGTCGGATTATGATTGGCTACTTGGTGCTTTGGTTGAAGCCGGATTGACAGAGAAGGCTGAATCTCTTGGTACACTTCTGAATGAGAATTAGGAAGAGCTCTTATTACATTTTTTAATTAAGTTTTTGACAAAGATTAGTAGTTGTTGTATTTTGTAAGACTACTGTCAAATTAATTAAGCATGGTTTAAAATAAAGTGGTTTTCTTTGAAACAGTGTTTATAGAAGCTACACAGCAGATTCATGTATGAGTTACCAAGGAATTTAAACCCTGAACTATTTTTGATCGAAGTGGTTTTTCCTGCACTCAAATACATAAGAGTATATATCAAAGCTGAATTAGAACCCTGTGACCTCATTAGCACATGCAGCTGATGCTGATCCCCATCTTTTTGCTATATGTACATGGTAAAGATAAGAATAATCTGGATATAGTTCCGAAATAAAAGTAAACTAGAACCAAATTATATGAAAATGGAATCAGCACAATGGAAAACGAAAAAAACATATTGCTTGAAATAACAATCGATCGATCAGACTGTAGCTTGGATATTATTATACATGAGTTAATTTATGTATTTTACGTATTCGGATTAAGAAAACCATAAAAAAATCATTTTAATGTTCCGGTAAGTTCAAATAAATTAAATAAAATAGTGATGATGATTGATGATAATCGAACCGTCGTGAAGTAAAGATGACATTTGTAATGATAGTTGATGACAATCAAACCGTCATCAATTAGTGATGTCAGTTTATGACAATTAATGAAAAAATGATGACAATTTACGAAAAAATCGTACATGAAGACACATATTTGATGACACTTTGAATGATGATAATAAAAAATTATATGTGATGACACTAAAAAATTAAACTTGATGACACTAGAAAAAAATTATAATTTGTGATGACACTTTTTTTATGATAGTTGATGACAATCAAACCGTCATCAAGTAGTGATGATGGTTCGAACAAAATTTAAGTGATATGATAACGGTTGTTTGTCTTCAAGGCTCTTTGATGACAAACAAATGAATGTCGTTAAGGTTTTTTGATAACACTTTGTTTGTCATCAAGAGAATTCAAAGCTTTGATGACATTATTGTCATCAAAGCTTGATGACGGTTGAATGTCAGTGATGATAGTGATGACAGTTGTGATGATAGTTGATGACCATCGAACCATCATCAAGTAGAGATGACATTTGTGATGATAGTTGATGACAATCAAACCGTCATAAAGTAGTGATGACAGTGATGATAGTGATGACACATATTTGATGACGCTTAAGTGGTGATAGTTTGATGACACTTCTTTGTCATCAAGGCCCTTTTGATGACAAATTAATCGATCCGTCATCAAGTAGTGATGATAATTGATGGCAATCTGACCGTCATTAAATAACGATGACGATTCATGAGAATCGAACCGTCATCAAGTAGAGATGACATTTATGATGATAGTTGATGATAATCAAACCGTCATCAAGTAGTGATGACAGGGATGATAGTGATGACACATATTTGATGACGCTTAAGTGATGATAGTTTGATGACACTTGTTTGTCATCAAGGCTCTTTTGGTGACAAATTAATCGAACCGTCATCAAGTAGTGATGATAATTGATGACAATTTGACCGTCATCAAATAACGGTGACGATTCATGAGAATCGAACCGTCATCAAGTAGAGATGACATTTATGATGATAGTTGATGACAATCAAACCGTCATCAAGTAACAATGACAAGTGATGATAGTTGATGACGGTTCGAACCGTGTGATGACGGTTGTTTTTATATGGTTTGAATGCCTTTGATGATACTTTTTGTTATCAAAAAATTGTCATCAAGACATTTTGATGACACTTTTTGTCATCAAAATTTTTTGATGACGGTGAAATAAATTGTGATGACAGTGATGACGGTTGTTTTTATGTGGTTGAATGCCTTTGATGATACTTTTTGTCATCAAAAAGTGTCATCAAGACATTTTGATGACACTTTTTACCTTTTATTGTACTTTTTGTCATGAAAAAATTGTGATGACGGTGAAATAAGTTGTGATGACGGTGAAAAAATTGTGATGGCGGTTATGAAAGTGATGGTAGTGATTATTGTGATGATGGTCAACGCCGGTCAACGGTCGATCAACGCCGGTCAACGGTCGGTCAATGCCGGTCAACGACCGAGTCAACTCGGTCAATGGGCGAGTCAACCCGGTCAACGACCGAGTCAACTCGGTCAATGGGCGAGTCAACCCGGTCAACGACCGAGTCAACTCGGTGGGAGTGGGGTGGGGGGGGGGGGTGATGAGGTTTTTTGCTATTTAGCTAATTTTCACACACTCATTAATATTCACCTAATTAGCCTCTTTTTTTTTGCTATTTATTTAAATCATCCTTAATCTCATTCGTATCTTTTTAATGAAGTTAATACCATAGTATAACTAATAATCAAGAAGAAAATTATTAGCACTGTTTACTAACATCTTTTCACCTAATCATTTTTCATCTCAAAAATTAGAAATTAATAACCGTCCAAAATTTACCTACACACCCATATATAAATTAAAACCAAAACACTTCAACAACCTCCGGAACAATTTCAAAGGAATTTTCAATGGAAGTGGGAAATTTTCAATGGAAGCGGGAGATCTACCCTAATACATTATAAAGCAGAAATCAAGTCTGTGTAAAAATATTGCCACGTGGCATACCTTGAATAAAATAATGGAAAAACTTTTTTCAACTTAAAAAACTAAATAATAATTCTAGAAAGCCCCCTTCATATTATACTCTAATAATAATTCTAGAAATCACGATTTATCTTAACCACTTTATAAAATAGACAATGGATAGATACCATATTGTATGAGTAGAGATTGTTTCATATAGTATCACATACAAAAAGAATAAAATTTAATTAATATACACATATTTTAAAAAAAATTATTTAAATAATAAACATTACTAAATAAAAAAATTAATTTATAAAGATTGAAGGTTTTTTAGGGTAAGATTTTAGATCCTATAAAATAGATAATGTATATATATAATTTTCTATCTTTGTAAATATTGATTTTAATCTTTAAAAAATGGCTATTTTAGATTTTATAAAATAAGTAATGTATCAAAATAAGTTTTTATCTATATAATTTTCTATCTATGTTTATTGATATTGTTTGATAGGCAATATTATATATGCTATCTTAAGATTATGCTAAAATATTTTTATCGGATTGTTGAAAAAAATTAACGATATAAATTTCTATCTATATTTACGCTAATATATTATAAAATAGAAACAAACTATCTATAAAATTCGCGCTACATGGCACTTAAGGAACCAATCTGTTCTTTCATTTTATCTTAAAGATTAGAAAACAAAAAAAACATTAAATTTTTTATAAATATCATTAATAATTATTAAAATATACATTATCTTTGTTTTTTCTCTTTAATTTGTGATAATATATTATATAGTATAATTTTTAAAACTACCCGTAAATTTACGGGAATTACACTAGTTGGGTGGTTATTGGGTAACCTTTTTTCTTCTTGAATATTTTTTGGATAAGAAGAAAATAGAAAGGTGGGACAAAAAGATTGATTATATTTATTTAGGAACATGTTGTCTTCTCTATAATCAATCAATCTATAGATAAAATTACATATACAATGGGTCATTAAGTTAATATAGTAAATATGGTGAACTAACAGATTTTCTTCTAAAAAAATATGGTCAACTAACTTGGCCATTGCCGAAGGCAGGTTGCAAGCAATGGTCGTAAAAATGACCAAAAAGAAGAAGCAATGATCATCAAACAATGAAAGTGGTCAAACACAAGGAACTGAAGCAATCAGATGGATAATAGACTCAAATAGCAATTTACAATTGAATGATTAACATACAAATTTTACGTATTCAAAACTCTTTAATTTGAGTTTTGATCTTGTTGCTAATCAAGGAAATTTATACAATATCTATACGTACGTACTATTTATCTGGATATTCAATGTAAGGTAACCAATTCGCGGAGTCAAGAAATCAAATCACTCATCTTAAAATGTCAAATAACTGATATTGTAAAGCCAATCAATTGTCCATAGACATGTTTCCATTTGTTTCATATCATCAAACATATTTAATACATAGAACACATCAAGAAAAAAAAACTTCAAGGCTTTGCGCCAGATAACAACCAAAATTGAAATTTTGACTCCATCCCCTGTTGTAAAGAAACCCCATGAAAGGAGTCTTGTTGTAAGTCATGAAGAATTTTATAAGGCCACATATTCTCCTACCAGAATTAAGAGTTGAGATGGGAAGGTTGAGAAGAGCTTTTTGGAGGGCAACTAAAACCTCTCAAAAGCGTGGGAAAATGCCTTTTGAAGCTTGGCTTGTTTAATTGCCAAGTTCTCAGAAAGAGAATAAGTTCAATATAAGCAATTAAGGGCCATTAAGAGGGTGGGTATTAAGAAAATTTTTACATCCTAAAGGATGAAATTTATAGAAAAGCAAGGGGATTTGAGTACTTTTAGAGTAGTTAAATTGTCTTATTCTGTCTTACTAACATTTGAAAGAGAACTTCAGTTTGGAGTGGAAATGCTGGCTTTAAGAGCTTGACAAATGTTAACAATGTGGATTTTGAATGTGAAACATGTTTACATTATTCTCTTTTGGCCTTCTAACAACGCTTCCTGCTTCACTATTGTATGAATGGCACTTTAACTATGTTAAATATCGCAATTTTTAGCTCCAAGAAAAAAAATAATGGTAATTAAACCAAACCATTCTTAAATCAAGCAATCAACCACTCTTGCATAGCCCCCTTTCTTTATAAGTAAAGCATGCATCTAATCACTTGTGCACCATATTCGCTAGCAATTTAGCTATAAAGTGATTTACATGGAATTTCACCATTCTATGATCCATAAACTTAATTTTTAAAATAAAAATCCATATCAAAATGTTGGATCAATTTTGAAACCCTTATCCCTAGCTATGTTAAACTAATTGAGCATTTGTATCTACTTCCTACTGGATAAAGAACAAAATAGAGACTTAGAGAGTGTTATTTTGCTTACCGACATCAAATTGCCCATTCCTTACCAAAGAAATTCAATTGTCGAAGAAACTCCGCTCAATCCCCGCCATGCTTTACACTGGCGGGTTCCTCCTCGTCTCCCAATCAACAAAAAGATGGCTCTTATCCCTTCTCGCTCCAACACCGGAATGAAGACTAACGACATACATGATCACTTTTGTGGTGAAGACAGTCAAGGACTTCCATCCAAACTTTCCTGCTTAAGGTGGATCCAACAAACTGACCGACACAAATCACACGCGAAAATGAAAAATCACACTAGCAAATTAAAGTTCCGAGAATTTGATGTAAAAATTGAAACCTGGAAAAAGCTGGTCAAGAGGTGACAACAACAAAGACGGTGGAGACTTGGAAAAGCGAAAATGAGAGAAGGATAGTTAGAAGAAGTCCAATTAATATGGTTATGGAAACTAAAATACTGTTATTAGACAATTAAGAATGTGGTTTAGTGGAAATTATGATAGGTGTTAATGCAAGAAGATGTCAAGTGGCTTAATTTTTTATGAAGACTTTGCTGCTCAATTAATAAATAGGAGAGATTAGTAGTATTTTATATGTGTATTATTTATTATTTAAATTTTTTTAATTAGTTAGATGTTATTTTATTTTAGAAATCACTATTAAAATTGTTTTTATATAGAAATCAATTTATAAAAAGTACATAATAACTTTATTTTTATGTAAGAATGCAATATATAAGCGCTCAGGTGCCTTAATTTTATAGGGTGAGAGTTGCGAGCAATTTCATATCATTAGATCAAAAAAATTAACGGTGCAGATTAAAACAAATGGGTTTGGTAGAAAATAAGAAAAAGGGGCCGATTAATTTAAGATGGCACACACGGGAAAGTAAGGCAAACTTCTAAATCTATGGTCGAAATTACCCTTCTATCATAAAAAGCTAATTTTGCTCCAAAAATCCCAAAATACACTCATTCTTCACAACAACTTCTCTCCTGCTAGAGGTTTCGCTCCTAAACATCAATCCATCACGCCGAATCTCACCCAAATTCACCATTAAAGCGGTTCAGAATACACAATGGAGAAAGGAATCAAAGAAGGTATGAACCAATTAGTTTTTTTTTTAAGATTTAGGGTTCTACATCTCATATTTGGTAGTAGTTAATTGCAATTTTAATTTTCTAGGGTTTATGGTTCTAATATTCTCAAAAATTACAATTAAAAAAGAATTGTTGTTAATCCATTTCAAAGGGCATTTAGATTCAGCATTTGCATCTTCCTTATCCATTCAATCTCGTTTTTCATCTTCAATTCACCTAAAGACGCTCATTTTTCTGATATTTGTAATTGATTTGCAACTTTTTTGTTGCTTTATTTTTTTTAAATATATATTTCTAAATCTAGTATTGAATATGAATTGTTGTTGAGATGTTGGTTGTTGGATGTATTGAATCTAATAAATGTGCATCTATTGAATTCGAGCTTGAGGAGGAAATTTGGTGCATTAATCTTTGTATGATTGTTTCGATTGTTATCCTGAAAATGTATTAATTATTACAGTGGTTCATATCTTTGTATGATGAGGTTCATCATAAGCACTATTATGGTTCATTGTTTTTTTCATGATAACTATTATGTCAAGCTATTTGATTCATGATAGATATTATTTTGATTCATGGTGTGATTAATGATGCAAATTTTGTATATTATTGTTGGTACGTAGAGGTTCCTATAATAAACATCATGTTCATTACATATTTTGGTCATTTTTTTTATTTTTAAATGTTTGGACATGAAACTTTCAAATGATCATGTCATTTGGTAGCCTATTAGCTCAAATGGTAGAGCAATGTGTATGTGCACATAGATGTAGGTTCAAATGCCACATAGGCTAATTCTTGATACGGTCATGTCGTTTTGTTCATATCGGTTGTTCTTTTGGTTCATGACTTTTTAAGGTAAGGTTCATAATATTTCTTCTTATGGTTCATAAGTTTTGTTCCATACTTTTTTGTGTATAATAATTGTTCTTTTGGTTCATGTTTGAATAACCTTAAGTTCATCAAAGTTCATCTTATGGTTCATGTCTTTTAGTTCATGCTAGTTATTATTTTCTTTCGTGATTTTTGGTTTATGGTACTTGTTCTTTCGGTTCATGTTTTTGTAAGCTAGGTTCGTAATAATTCTCATGGTTCATGACTTTTAATTCCTAATAATTTATCTTATAGTTCATGTCTTTTAAGTCGTACTAGTTATTTTGGTTTATGACTTTTGTTCTTTTAGTTCATGTTTTTTATAAGTATAAGTTTATAATATTTCATCTTATGATTTTTAGATCATAAAAGTTGGACTAATGGTTCATTGCTTTATATGATCAGGTTCATAACAATTATCAATAAGGTTCATGAAATTTAATTCACAATAACATGTGTTATAATTTATACTCCCTCCGTTTAGTTCTACTTGTCCTTATAGCCTAATGCACATATATTAAGGCATATCCTATTCTTACTGAATTGCCCCTATTAAATTCATATTGGAAAAGGTGAATGGCGAATTGATGTTCGTATTTTTGGTATAGTTTTTAGTATGTTTTCTTAGTTTATTAGGATTAGTTTTGATAAGTTTAGGATTAGTTTTATATGTTTTTGGATAGTTTTGCATATTTTGTGAAAAGTATGGAAGCTACTTCGTTTTGTGTATTTTTGTAGGTTTTAGCAAGGAAAAGGTGTTGTTTGGAGCTGAATTTGGAGCGCTATGACGAAGGATGGAGGAATACAAGATGAAGAAGTTGAATTTTAAATTTTTGGAGTTGAAGTGTTGAAGGAAGCCAAGCCCAGGCTCGTTAACGAGGCTGTGAGGGCTCGTTAACGAGGCTACGAGATAAAGTTTTCGAGAGTTTGATTCTGTGACTCACCGATCCTGTGCGGGAATTTATTTCCGTGTCGGTAGAGTGTCTTTTTATAATTTTAGGGTTATTATATTATGTATTTTAGGTCTTGTTATCTTTCTAGATTTTATTTCTATCTTTTAGGATTTTATTTCTATCTTTTTAGGAAAGTTTTTATCTTTTAGCCTTTTTATTTTCTAGCCTTATTAGTATAAATAGCCCTCTTATTTAGCCTAGAAGGGGGGACGAAGTAGAAAAGTAAGGAGTAGAGAGAAGAGGAAGAGCCGAGAGAGGAGAGAGAAGATCGGAGACTAGATCGAGAGCTCGGTGGACGAGAGTTACCGAGGTCGTTAGTTAGTATTTCGGTTCGGTGCTTTGTATTTTTTTCGGTTTCTTCTGAATTTCTGTAAGACGATATTTCTTATTAATTTGAGTAGTGTTTTGTTTTCAATGATTTCTTTTGTTGAATTTATTTGTTTCTTAGTTATGAGTAGTGAGTAGTCTTCTTTTCTAGGGTCGGGGTTTAACCCGGCATAGTTATGCAGGTTTAAGGAGTAAGAGTATGTGTTGATTGCCTTTTATTTATTTTTGAGATTGTTTGTTATGCTTAGACCTAGATGAAAGTCAAGGTAATTTGAGTTTTTAACTTGATTGAGAGAGAAAGTTATAGACTTGAAGGTTGATATTGTTTGAATACGAGAGTTTCAAGCTTTAGATCCAAAGCAAGCAATTGAGTGAATTGGTTTATGAAAGTAGATTAATTTACTTGTTAGTCAATGAGAGTTGATAATTTATCTATTTAAAGGCATGATCTTATCTTCTTACGAGTTTATATGCATGACTATGTTGTGGTATCCCTTGTCCTAGATCTTTGTTTTTATTTGAATTCTCTTTAGTGATATTCGTTATTGAGTTCGTAGCCTCGGTACCAAACCTGTTTAGGTCGTTAGTTTTAGTCTTTTGTTTACAGTGGTTCTTTGACGACCCTGACAACGTCGTTAACGAGGTTGCTTGTTAGTGTTTTGCTTGTTATTGTGTTAGTAGTCGATAAACAAACAACCTTGCTTCTCGTGGAACGATCCTGACTCCCCTATACTCAGCGGGGTTTTGACTTATAAATTTATTTGTTGTCCCGAGTGAAGGCCCGTCAACACGAATGCATTTAAATGTGTCTTAATTTGGATTGGATAAATACAAAGGGTAATATTAGAAAATTTTGGACAAAATACCTAGAAGGACAAATAGAACTAAACAAATAATTAAGTCTAGAAGGACAAATAGAACTAAACGGAGGGAGTAAATGACATTATGTTGGTTCATGTTATACGGTTAAGTTCATAAACATTATTAATAAGGCTGATGAAAATTACCCTTAAAAGCATAATATTGTATTACGTGAAGTTAGATAAAGTTGAGACTAAATTTCAAGCACATAAAAGAATGCTAAAATAAAAATGAACCAAGATTTCAAACTCATCCACTCTTTATACAATTTCAAGCATACATACTCAAAAGGTTTATTCAATGATTTTGGCATGCCAGGTTCACAAGTTCATAATAGTTGTCAATAAAGTTCATGAAATTTAATTCATATTTGTCACATAATCTAGTACATACATTGTATTTTGTGGGTTCATGTCCTTATACGATTAGGTTCATAACAGTTTTCAATAAGGTTCATGGAATTTAATTCACAATACTTCGTACGTGTGTCATGTATTCTTGTTCATAAATGGTGTGAGTTTAAAATTTGGTATACTAGGTTCATACTTTATGAACAATTGGTAAAAACAAAGGCTCTAAGCTCATTTAGGCATTTTGTCAAACACATAGTGGGTGATTAGAAAAGCATTGACCATTAGCCTTTGTTTTCAATTAAAAACTTGAAATTGTAAAGTAAAGCATAGATAGTCTTCATAGGTTTGATTACAAGCAACACAAATCACTTTAAAAACACACACAAAAACATGTAAATCGAAGTACCAAACTCTCAAATTTGAAAAAATCCCAAATGTTAACTTGAAACCATACAAAAGAGATTTATACCAGAATCCGTGAGAGAGAACACAAAATGAAAAATGGGAAATAGATTTGGAGAAGAATCGAAGGCTGCAAAATCGATATGTACCTCGATGAAGACAAAAAGAAAAATGGAAAAGGAGAAGTGGGGCTAAGTGTATAGAAAAGTGACGAAAATACCCCTCCGTTTAGAATTTTTTTAAACGCCTGTAATGATCCTGACCATAGATAAAAGATGATCGAACGGGTGTAACATGCTCTTATTTTTCACCGTAATATTAAAACGCATCTGATCTCGATTCTATATTAGGATAAAGGATATAATATATCATATACACATTTTTATTAATAAACTAGTGTAATTATCGTGTTTTGCACATGATTTATAAAAAATAAAAATTACATATAATCATAAAAATTATATAGATATCATATTTAAAGTAAAAAAATATATAATAATTTATAGTGTCAAAAACATATGTAGTTATGCATCTATTTTAATCACATACATATATGATACAAATATTGATAAAAATATATTCATTTTTACATATATCTACTCGAGTTTGGTTCAAATGAAACAAACTCTTATCCTAAAACGTGAAACGAATGCACTTTTTTTAGTTCGTAATGCACTTTTCATACAAAAGTGCATTGCAAAATAGAAAAAGTACAATCTGAAAAAGTGCACTACAAAAGAATGAAAAGTGCACTACAAAATACGAAAAGTGTAAATCCGAAAAAGTGCACTATGAACTAGCAAAAGTGCATTACGAACTAGGAAAAGTGCATTCGTTTCAGGATAAGAGTTCGTTTCAAGATAAGAGTTTGTTTTATTTGAAGCAAACTCATATCTACTCTAATACATTATAAAGCAAAAACCATATTTTTTGAAAAAATTACACCACATGGTATAATCTTAATAAATTAACTTCAAAAAATTATTTTAATAAATATTTCAATAAATATTTTAAAAATTATTATGCTTGTGAGACACCTTACCCTAAACATCTTTAATTTATAGTATTATATTGCATTCATTTTCTTCTCTATGTTATCTTCTCTACCAATCTTTATATTAATATTTTTCATATATAAAAATGTTGTCTTGCAAACAAGACCTTTTTTTCGGCACCTCAGTCACAACCTTAAGCAACTCATCAGAATCTACATCCTCTGACCATGTGCCCTTATGATATCTAGCATATCCCTTGTGAGGCATCTTCGGCAAATTAGCAATCTCCATGCTAGACACAATAAACTTCTCACCATTGATCTGAAAGGTTCCCATAGTAGTTTTATCTATGTCCTCCACATCAAAAGAACTATAAAACTTTCTAACTTTTACCAGACAACTTAGCCATAACTCCCCTAGTCTTAGGTTTCTTGACCTCCTTGGTGATCTCTACATCATCATTAATGGTCTTTTCAGAAGACCCAAATAGGTTCTTCTCAATCTCAAGCTTTGCCCTAGCCCTAGACGCAAGAGAAGAAGCCTTAAAACTAGCAAAGTTCATGTCACTAGGAGTACCTAGTTCTGAATCGACTTGATTATCGAAGTTTAGTGGCTATAGCTAGGGGTGAGTTGGGAACACCATCCATGTTGGCCATCTTGTCAAAGTGGTCGACTTGCATGATGTCACCTGATCGCCTCTCAAGGTGTGCGAGGGTCAAGAGATACAATTTATAACCCGACCCCGTTGTAGTACGTGGTGGGTGTCGAACACTCGGGAAGTCTACTCGATCGATGTGCCTAGACACTAGAAAGCTAGAAAGGAGAGCATAAAACAAAGGAAAACAAAGAAAACAGTCGGGACCGACACTGAGGTCACGTCGGGCCCGATGTTGGCGACAAGAGGAAGTCGGGACCGATGTAGGGTAAGTCGGGCTCGAGGTAGCTGGGTTTGTCGAACTTCAAAGATTAAAAGTAGATCTTGGGCTTTTGGGTTCCTTCTCTAGTAGATTAAGGCTTATCCACCCCAATTCAAGCAATGAGTGATGATCGGACTAGGATCGAGTGCTTTCGCCCTCGTTCCAACCACTTCTACACATCGATCATTGGGGAAATCCCCTTCGAAGCAAGGTCTTGAGATTGACACATGTTCACTTTCGCTACTTTGCCAATCTCAAGCCTTGATTCCCGACTTTCGCAAGGAATTGTAGCTCTATGTAGAGTGGGTTCCTTAGATCAAGCACTCAAGGCTATGGAATTGGGGTTTCTAGCCCAAATCTAGCTAGGGTTTTCCCCCATAACCCAAGATCAAGGAGATCTACTCCATAAGGCAAACAAAGAAAGCAAACAAATCAAAAGGAAAAGCAATCAACATCATCAATTTCAAAACAAAGCAAAGTTTCATTCAAATCAAAAGCAATCCACAAATTCCAATCAAGGGTTTCCAAATCCACAAGATCAAAACAAATCAAAGCAAATCTATCAACCAAACCTATCAATCTTCCTCTCCCTTGGTCGATTCTCTCTCTTCTCCTTCTCCTCTCCTTCCTCCTTGCTCTCCAAGAATCCTCTTGGCTCCCTTGGAACCCCCCCTTTTGTGAGAGAGAACCCCCTTTTGTGAGGGAGAACCCCCCTTTTTCTGTTGTAGGGAAGAACCCCTAAATTAGAAGACAAGAGGGCCTTTTATAGATTAGATGAGGGTCAAAAGTGGAAGTGCACAATTTCGTGCCTTGGAGCCCAAGTAGTCCGGTGACCGACTTAGACCGACACGGAGGACCTCGGGCCCGAATTACTGTGCATGTCTGATCGAGGTTGAGCAAGTCGGGCCCGAGGTTGGTTGCAACTCGGTCCTGACCTCGTTCCACCTTCTTCTTTGTTGGCTTCTCTTGTTCTTCTTCATGGCTTGCTTCTCTCCTTCCCTCTTTAGCTCGGGCCTTGCTCCATGTCTCGACTCTCCTTCAAATCGATCCTCGATTCATGCCAAATTACCTACAAAACACATAAAATGTGCGTAGTCTCCGAATCTCATAGAAATACGGGAACTAAGCTAAAAAGGAACAAAACACACAAGAAAAGGGGAAAAAGAAACATATTTACAAAGGAAATCACATATGAAAACACCACCAAATAGAGAGACATCATCACCAACTTGGGTTGTGGTTCCCACCAAGTCTACAATAGTCGTCTTATAACCTGAAAAGACCTTTAGGGTCTTTTATAACCTGAAAATGGGCCAACTCCCCACCTTCCTTTCTTCCTTTTTGGGCTTAAACCTTTTCTCCCCATCAAACCTAGAAGCCCAAGTATAGAAAAACCATGAGGTTGGAACCATCAAAAATAAAACCAAGGCACGAGCCCACCCCGCAAACTGTAGAAACCTCGCGCATCCCCATCATGAAAAGATACCGAATCCCACAGGTCAAAGAACGACATGCTCAGTATAGAGGGAAAAGACCCCACTGGGCTAAGTATAGAAAAACCATGAGGTTGGAACCATCAAAAATTAAAACCAGGGCACGAGCCCACCCCGCAAACTATAGACACCTCGCACATCCCCATCAAGAAAAGACGTCAAATCCAACAAGTCAAAGAACGACATGCTCAGTATAGAGGGAAAAGATCCCACTAGGCCCAAGATTCGAGAAACTCCCAGCTAGCACAGTCAACTTGCATATTCTCCTCAAGAGGACGTCTCACTCCACTGATAAGGGACATTGTGCGTAAAGTGATAGAGAAAGAGGCTCGTGAGCCTAAAAGGGAAAGTCTCACGTCCAAGATGGGGGGAAGTTCACACGTCCTTTGCCTTGAAGTTCGCGCAAGCGTGAATGACAAGTCTTGGGTTTGTGATGGTGCACAAATAAAATCGTCTAGTAGCGGACAAAATAGCTGACCTCCATTATAGAATGATGACGTCGTAGCACTCTATGGGTCCCGCATGCGGGAAGGTCCCTGAAAAGACCCAAAGAAGGCATCCTTGCAGAGATTCCCCGTCCCCATTAAAAAAACGTATAGGAAGCACGCACATTGCACGTGAAAGGCGATGATGATGAATCAGGACTTCTCAGTGACAAATAAGGAATCGACTACGATTTGGATTTTGAGGTTGAGCTTATCATGGGTGTGAAGGATGAGATTTGGAATCTGGGGGATTAAAGCCTTCGGGTTATGACAAATCGGACGAGTCCTCGGTGGCCAGTGAAGAAGAGCGGTGATACATGGTGACGATGTTGTCGACGATGAGGAAGATGACGAGGTCACTATGGTGGAAGGAGAAGGAGTTGTCGGATCAGAATGTCGAGATTTTGCTCACACTAAGAGATAATAAGGAAGTTAAGGGAGGAGGTAGTAGAAGAAATATGCTAGGTCAGCAAATAAAAGATTATGATTAACTAACTCGTAAATACCCAACTTAATTTGACAAGTCGTAAATCCCTCAAAAAATAATAATAAATCTGAAAACAAAATATATGCCTTGTATGCATCTTTGGAAAAGGTTTTGTGTTGTGTCTTCAAAATTGCAATAATTCACGCACATAGTCCTAGGCCATAAAAAGTAATAAAGACCAAAATGGAAGAAAAGTTAAACAGAGAGAAACCCTCATAATAGGAAAACTGAATATTAAAGCGGTAAAAGTCTTTATGGCATTACCAATCAATCCTATAAAGAAATTCCAAATATTACTAAAAACAAAAATAAATAAAAATTGTGTAAATTTATTGACGCTTCACAAATAAGATCAAAATTTATTTTAGTTTTACAATATTTTTAAACCTATTAGTGACAATTGTAAAATCTTATACAACAAATCCAAGACCATTATTAATCCTTTCAAGATGATCTAGAGATTCCTTTCCACAATTCAGAGCTGATATGGGTAAGTGATAGCGGTGAATTTCGTCGTGGAAATCACTGCTATGCAAAAGATTCCAAACAAACAAAAAGACTGTTGTTGAAGGAGGGTTTCTTGACAACAAATAAATTTATAAGTCAAGACCCCGCTGTGTATAGCGAAGTCAGGATCGTTCCACAGGAAGCAAGGTTGTTCGTTTATCGACTACTAAAAAGCAAACAAAATCAAACAAAAACACACAAGCAACCTCGTTAACGACGTTGTCAGGGTCGTTAACGAACCACCGTAAACAAAAGATTCAAACTAACGACCTAAACCAATTCGGTACCGAGCCAAGTAACTCAGCAACGAAATTCACTTAAGAATAATCAAATAAAAACAAAGATCGAGGACTAGGGACACCTCAACATAGCCAAGCATATAAACTCGTAAGAAGAATAGATCATGCCTTTAAATAGATAGAATTATCAACTTTCGTTAACCATGAAGCAAATTAACCTACTTTCGCAACTTAACTCACTTAATTGTTTGTTTTGGATCTAAAGCTTGAAACTTTCGTATTCAAACAATATCAACCTTCAAGTTACTAACGTTCTCTTTCAATCAAGTTAAAAACTCAAATTACCTCAACTTTCATCTCGGTATAAACACGACAAACAATCTCAATAATAGATAAAAGGCATTCAATACACAATCTTACTAATCAAACACGCTCAACTATGCCGGGCTTAACCCCGATCCTAGAAAAGAAAACTACTCACTAATCATAACTATGAAACAAATAAACTCTATAAAAGAAATCATTGAAAACAAATTACTACTCAAATTAAATAGAAAATATTGTCTTACAGAAAAATCAGAACAGAACTGAAAACAAACAAATAACGAACCGAAATACTCGATCAACGAACTCGGTAACTCTCGTCCACCGACCCGACGACTCAACTTCGATCCTCTCCTTGGCTCTCTCGGCTCCTCCTCTTCTCTATGGTCGATCCCCCCCTTTCTTAAGCTAAATAAGAGGGCTATTTATACTAAAAAGAAGGCTAAAACTAATAAGGCTAGAAGATAAAAAAAACTTTCCTAAAAGATAAAATAAAATCCTAAAAAGATAGAAACAAAATCTAAGAAGATAACAATACCTAAAATATAATATAATAACCCTAAAAAATCACAAAAAGATACTCTACCGACACGGAAATAATTTCCCGCACAGGGTCGGTGAGTTACAAAGTCAACCCTCGATATTCCTATCACGTGGCCTCGTTAACGAGCCCTTACAACCTCGTTAACGAGCCTGGGCTTGATTTCTTCCACACTTCATCTCGTAAAATCTTGGACATTGACTTCTTCAAACTTGTATTCCTCTGTCTTTCACTATAGCGCTCCAAATTCAGCTCCATATAGCACTTTTCCTTGCTAAAACCTACAAAATACACAAAATAGAGTAGCTTCCATACTTTCTATGAAAATATGCAAAACTATCCAAAAACACACTAAACTAAACCTAAACTTATCAAAACTAAACCTAATAAACAAAGAAATCCTACTAAAAACTATACTAAAAACATGAACATCAACTGTAGTATTTAGAAAGTCCGGGTCGAATCCGCAGGGAGGTAGATTTATCTCTTTGTGTGAATTTTATGTCAAATCAAGTAACGAAAGGGGATTTGTGAATTAAACTAATTATCTAGCATGCAAAACTAGTAAAGCAATAGAAGGTTGTGATTAACAAGATTTGGGAAGATAGCTTAGGCAAACAAATACCCACAATCGTATGATAAGTTGATCATTGATCTCACCTCAATATCTCATGCAATGGATTTTTCAATTCCTTTTCAATTCTAACTAACAACACAAACAGAACTATTAGTTATAACTAATTAAACAACCATAAAACCATCAATGATTCAGTTTAATAGCAACAATAAGGATAAGAATATAATAGGATACAATTCTAGCATAAAATAACCACCTTTTACCCTAGAATGTAAATCAAATCTCTTCTGCATAAGACTAGCACAACCAAATACTAATAAGATGCAGTTGCTACATCAATCTAGAGATGCTCAACCAGTAGCACTCTAGATCTAGCAATAGATTCAATAACCACAAACCCTAGTTGATCAGGTTAGAAACTGTTGAAATAAATCATAAAAATTCAAGCAAGAGAGAAGATTAAATCCAAACAATCGATAAGGAATTAGAAATCTCACAACTTTTATCAAAACGATGCTTCCACTATCTGACTAAGCAAAGATGCTTAGTTCTCCTTAGAAAATATGTAAAACTTAGAATGAAAAGTATGAGAATAAGAATTAGATTTTTTTTGGTCAGAGAATAAGAATTAGATAGATGAGAGCAATCTCTAAAACCTAATATAATAAATTAGGTCTCCAAAAGTATATAAAAAAATACATGAGCCGAAATAAAGCTGATATAACTAAGACCAATCAGGATAGAACACGTGGCATAAAAGAGATCACGCGCAGTCAGAGGCGGCGGGCACTGCCAGCAACTCGGTCCAGAATTCAACTGACAGTTCGGGGGCTGTTTTGACCTCATTTGAGTTGGAATTTGAACTTGGAGTACAAACATGAATTGTAGCTCTTTGAATTAGCTTTCCAATGATGCCAAACTCAACTTTATCAGATCACTATATCTCCCGAACGAACCCTTACAAGACAGAGGTGTCGAATTAGCAACTCCAACGGATAGCCCGAATTCAAGCGTTCTTCCCCCGGTTGTCATTCCTTTCACACTTGTTCACTTTAAGACCTGTAAAACAACATAGAACAAGTGCAAGAACCCAAAACTCCTAGACGCTCTAATAACTTAAAGAAACTAACTAAAACTACCTAAAAACAAAGCAAACGAAACGTAAACATGCATCCTAAACACTACCTATATGCTAGCCATCAAATTCCCCCATGTTTAACCCTTGCTTGTCTTCAAGTAAGTAATAGAATCAAGTCACACCACAACATTGCAATTCATGCATTCATCTCATAATCCACAAAGCAAGTCAACATATAACTATAACTTGATCAAGACATCCTAGCATGCAATTTTGACTAAAGCAAAGAACAAAGAGATTCATCCATTCCAAACCTCACCAAGGTAATGTGTTTGCACTCTCACTCAAGAGTTTAAGGATATGTGTTTCACTCAAATCAACAATGAAAAACTAGACTACCATATGCTTGCATCAATATTCTAATTCTCCACCGCTGTGGACCAAACACACAACAAAAAACATGCTCAATCCTATAATCAAAGTAAAATAGCCAAAGATCATGCTCATATCATAGAAACTTCAGCACATCATGCAAATCATGGGTTAGAATCCATACTTAACTTAGAAATACAAGAGGTCTTACACAATGGGAAAATAAGAACCTAAATTGCACTTTTTATTTATTTTTTAATTTTTTGTTTGATTTTTTGATTTTTTCAAGATTTTAGTCAATGGAAAACATAAAGTAAACATGCCTAATCTAATGCAACTACATGAATGCAAAGAAAGTCATCCCTTCCCCCATGCTTAAAACTTCCATTGTCCCCAATGTAAAGTAAAAGTAAATAGAAGAGAAAAACTCACAAACCAGCTACTAATTTGGGTAAGGGAATGGTGGTGGCGGCGGCGCCAGCTGCAAGGGTGGCGGAGGGGGTTGCCCGATACGCTCTGGAGGTTTGTTCATCTCAACTACCTGTGCCTGTATAATAGAAGACAAAAGCTCCTTGCTAGGAAAGATTAGTGGTAAAGGAGCTTGTTCTAATAATTCAGGAGGAAGCTTATAGTAAGCATTCAACTCATTAACAGTGTCCTGCTTGTTAGGGGATAAAATGAAAACCAAACTAGAATCAACAAGAGATTTCATATCATCTAGGTGGTTTCCAACAAGAATATGTTTCACAACAAGCTCAGGCATATCAATAGCATACACAAAATGAGCATTAGAAGGAGATTCCATGGCTTCATAGATATTATGATTAATAGTCTGGCCATCAAATTCCATAGTCAAAGAACTAGTACTCATTTATTTTTGTATTTGCGGTTTTCAAGAAGGGTCTCTCTAACAGAATAGGGATTGCATGATTATCGTGTTCCATATCAAGTACATAAAAATCAGCAGGAAAAGTAAGATCACCAACCATAACCAAAACATCCTCTACCATCCCTATAGGACGCACAGTGGACTTATCAGCTAACTGAATAGAAATATTAGTTGACCGCATGGGTTCAAGTTTCAAAGAATCATAAAGAGAGGAAGGTACGTATAACATTAATGGAAGCACCCAAATCTAACATAGGTTTGTCAAGCTTAGTAACTCCAATAGTTATATGGATAGTGAACATACCTGGATCTCCACATTTCTTAGGTAAGCGCTTTTGGAAGATTGCAGAAACATGCTCGCTCACCTTGACCTTTTTCTTGCTATTCTTGTCCTGAATCTTCTTTTTAGTGCACATCTGCTTCAAGAACTTAGCATAACAAGGAACTGACTTAATCAAATTGAGTAGAGGAATGTTGACCTCCACGTTTCTGAACATCTCAAACATATCCTTGTCTTGCTTAAGTGGTTATGTGCGCTTCAATGCAAACGGAAAAGGCGCAACGGGCTTCCATTCAGGAAAAATAGGAGTTTTAGAAGCCTTCTCAACATCTAAGGCATCTAAAGAAGGGCGGTGAGCAACATCAGAAGGGCGGAAATCAACATCAGAGAGGCGGCGGGCAGGCGGTGGGCTGGCGGCGGGCGCCGCCAATTCCGTTGTGCTCCTAGGCTGAGTTGCCTCCCGAAAAGCACCTTATTTAATATCATGGCTCGACATTTAGCATAAATTGACAAGATTGGACATTGTCAATGCCCTTAACAACCTGTCAAAAGCCTGTGAACACATCTCACAAGAAGATAATTAACACAATGATAAATTGAAAGTGAATATTATACCATTCAAAAACCGTTTCAACTTATCAAACCTATGTGCCCAATTTTTATGAGATGGAATATGCTCAAACAAATTCAGCACAAGTGGTGATGTTAGAAAATACTTACAGTATGGGTCAAAGTATTTGTCACCATTACCACTTTATTCAAAGATGAACTCCATATATTTTTCATCTTCCACCTTGTGTTCTATACTTGGGTTCCTCATCTTGCAACTCTATAAGCTTTGGATGTGAGAAGGTGGGGAAACTGAAGCATGGGATTTCAAGGCCTAACATAGGGTACACCATGACAGTATGAGCCTTAACAGATGTATCATCTTGATTTTCTCCCTCATTGTTGTCTACTTCATCAGCAAAGAATTCATCATGGTCGGCAAAATAATCTTCTTCCAAAACCACAGAACGCTCAAACTCATGACACCATATGGGTGAAGATGACTCATGCTCCCTAGGCTCTGTAAGTATCTCTATGTCATCACAGACTTTATTGGGCTCTATGATATTCTGCTCATCATGCTTTATAGGTGTGAATTCATATTGGGCATCAAATTCATTTTCATAACCCACATCAAGTGTCTTAGATTGCTCCTCAACTTGTATCTGGGTGTTTGACTCATAATCGTTTGATCCCAATGTTATTCCACCATTCCTTTCACAAAATTCAAAAGGACATGGGGTTGTGGAATGAAAATGTGAAGAACATAACTCACAGTGCTCTCTAATCAAAGTATCCGTCAATGTAGAGGGATCCCTATTTATATCCTCAAGAAGCGTATCAATCGGCTGTGGTAGTGGGGAAGATGACTCAACCTGAAAGCATTGATGGCTCATGAAACATAAGAAATCCCTGCATTCATCGGATCCCATATATAAAAGCCTCTCATTGCTTAGGTAGTCAGCCAATCCCCTTGTCTCAATATTCATATCATGAATAACTCCCATGTTCACCGCTTCATCACTATATCGGAATCCACACGTACAAATTTCGAACACATGGTCTTGAAATCTAGAAAAATAGTCATGGAAGTGTTCATCCTGCAGCTGTCTACACTCGAACAAAGACATAGATTAGTAGCACAAGTGTTATGAACCGTAAGGTAGGTTCACAACACCAAGATTGGCACAAAAATCACACAAAAGACAATTATTGCCCCCCTCCCCGACAACGGCACCAATTTGATAGCGGTGAATTTCGTTGTGCAAATCACGACTATGCAAAAGATTCCAAACAAACCAAAAGACTGTAGTATTTAGGAAGTCCGGGTCGAATTCGCAGGGATGTAGATTTATCTCTTTGTGTGAATTTTATGTCAAATCAAGTAACGAAAGGGGATTTGTGAATTAAACTAATTATCTAGAATGCAAAACTAGTGAAGCAATAGAAGGTTGTGATTAACAAGATTTGGGAAGATAGCTTAGGCAAACAAATATCCACAATCGTATGACAAGTTGATCATTGATCTCACCTCAATATCTCATGCAATGGATTTTCCAATTCCTTTTCAATTCTAACTTACAACACAAACAGATACTATTAGTTCTAACTAATTAAACAACCATAAAACCATCAATGATTTAGTTTAATAGCAGAAATAAGGATAGGAATATAATAGGATACAATTCTAGCATAAAACAACCGCCTTTTACCCTAGAATGTAAATCAAATCTCTTCTGCATAAGACTAGTACAACCAGATACTAGTACGATGCAGTTGCTACATCAATCTAGAGATGCTCAACCAGTAGTACTCTAGATCTAGCAACAGATTCGATAACAACAAACCCTAGTTGATCAAGTTAGAAACTGTTGAAATAAATCATAAAAATTCAAGCAAGAGAGAAGATTAAATACAAGCAATAGATAAGGAATTAGAAATCTCACAACTTTTATCAAAACGATGCTTCAACTGTCTGACTAAGCAAAGATGCTTAGTTCTCCTTAGAAAATATGTATAGAATGAAAAGTATGAGAATGAGAATTAGATAGATGAGAGCAACTCTCTAAAATCAAATATAATAAACTAGGTCTCCAAAAGTATATCCAAAAATACATAAGTCGGAATAAAGCTGATATAACTAAGACCAATCAGAATAGAACACGTGGTGTAAAAGAGATCACGCGTAGTCAGAGGCGGCGGGCGCTGCCAGCAACTCGGTTCAGAATTCAGCTGACACTTCGGGGGCTGTTTTGACCTTCTTCGAGTTGGAATTTGGACTCGGAGTAAAACCATGAATTGTAGCTCTTTAAATTAGCTTTCCAATGATGCCAAACTCAACCTTATCGGATCACTATATCTCCCGAACGAACCCTTACAAGACAGAGCTGTCGAACCATCAACTCCAACAGATGACCCAAATTCAAGCGTTCTTCTCCCGATTTCCATTCCTTTCACACTTGTTCACTTTAAGACCTGTAAAAAAACATAGAACAAGTGCAAAAACCCAAAACTCCTAGACACTCTAATAACTTAAAGAAACTAACTAAAACTACCTAAAAACAAAGCAAACGAAACGTAAACATGCATCCTAAACACTACCTATATGCAAGTTATCAGTAAGATTGAGTGATGTTTGATTGAGGTCGTGGTCGTGCTGGAGGCTCCTTAAAACCCTTTATCTTGGTGGGTGCAACGTCATGGTGGTCCATTGTGCACACCATTTCACACATCTGAGGCACAAATGACATTTCGACCATTTGGACAAATCTAGAGCACATCGGATGGCTCACAAAGCAGGGCAAGTACATCAAGACGTGGAGGCGCTAATGGTTCCTTCTAAGAAAGGGAAGCTCTTTTGGTTCAAGACCTTCGCTACGAACCGTTCCTCCTGATCACGCGACGTCATTGCCGTTGCGAATTGCCTCATGGTGAAAGGCGCCAAAGACGTCCTAAAAAATCGGTGCACATTCGAGCTCTTTATGCACACCGACATATGTACTTCATTTTCGATTTCGAGAAGGAAAAGGAGAACTGGATCAACTCGATCGGCTATTCAACACTCAAAGTCGGGGAATAATAGAGAGATCGTCGACTACGATAGCATGGGGAAATGATTTTGTTTTCAGTTTTGATTTTACAGAAATTGGGAATTCATTGATATTTGGAGTGTTGTAGGTTCGTAAGTATGATATAAGAAAGGATTAGGTTTTGTGAAATCGAAGCTGCTTCATTGATGCTATAGGTTGGCTTGAATGTAATCGTTGTGTTAAATCAAGAAAACGAATTTTTGTTGCCCTTTTTCCTAGGTTTCTCCCAATCTATAAAATGAATTACGGTGTTAGATTGCCTTTTTTTCTTAACGGAAATGAGATAGACGTGGATGGAAATTGTTTTTTTTTTTAATTTTTGGTTACGGGACTATGTTTGTACATAATAGAGGGGTACTTTTATAAATAAAAAAATTGGGACACTAAAAAAAATCGAGAGTACTAACAAAAATTTCCGTTTAATTAACATATGAGCTATGCACCACCCCTTTTTTTAGTTAACAATATTCTATTTTCTATTTATTACAAAATAAGCCCAAATTAAAGTCTCGTTTTAAGGAAGCCTAGGTTTCACGATTCCTCCTCTCTTCACTCAAAATTCTTTGAATCTCCATTCAAAATCTTCTTTTAACGTTCAAACTCCTCCTCACATACTCGCTCGTTGATTCTGACCATCGTGGGTGTTTACGCGTTTCTTCTTGCAACGTTCGGCGGAGCACACAAATCTTCCGCGGGCATTGCACACAAACTTCCCGCGTGCACTGCTTTTATGCACATAATCTTCCCGCGTGCACTACTATTATGCACACTTGCAAATTGTGTGCACAATAGTTTTGCACGCAACTCGCTCACGTGCATGTATAATTGCGAAAATCGAAAAAACGCTTCTACTAATGCTGAACATACCATGTAATCTTGACTACATAACTCTATTTTGGAGCTTCTTTCATTTCCACTCGACATTCTTTAAGCAATAAGAGTATGAAAATATTTAGATTTGAATTAGGGTTGCAGACAATAGAAAATGAAAAAAAATAAGAAGGAAAAGTAAATTTGAACTAGTTTTGTAATTTTTTTAAAAAATTAAAAGTTACAAACTAATTTTAAAAATCAACTATTTTGAACTAATTATATTCATTTAAAATACTTTTTTTTTTCAATCCAGCAGCAGGCAGGGAGGAAAAAGGTGAAAAATAAGGTTGAGGGAGACAACTTGACGGTCATTAATACTACCAAAGGCCTTCGTGGCTTCTCTTGGGAAATAGAGATGATAGTCGCTGACATCCTCGCTTCTATGCGGGAACTAGTGACGGTTAACTTAGTTCACGCTAAGAGAGCCTGTAACACTGTGGCCGACTAAATTGTTAAATTGGGCCACAGTCTTCCTATTAGTGTGATTCGAAACTCTCCAGATCTTTTAGTTCTCATGCGTAAAGATGCTCTAGGACGACCTTAATCTAGGAGCCAGTCCTAAATCTTACCTAATCTAGGACGACCTCCCTTCCCGTGTGCTTACTTTGCATTTTACTGATCATCTCGTGTCCCTCCCCTCTCCCCCTCGAATCACCATCTTCAATTCATCATCACCATAAACAATTCATCTCTCTCTCTCTCTCTCTCTCTCCCCTTCTCTTCTCCCTCTTCCATCATCTGTCACCGAATAATTCCTCCCCATTCTCTCTCGATTCTCAATTTCCTTTCCATGGCTCGATCCCTCTCGAAAACCCTAAACCTAGCCAGATTCGCTTCGAATTCAATCCGCGCTCCGATCACCACCACCAGATTAACGCCATCTTCGTCCTTAATTTCCCAATCGATTGCCGTATTGCCTTGGAGGTACAAGTCCACCCACGCCTCAAGGGCGCAATTGATTGAGATCGATCTCGATTCCTCCTCCGACGGCGCCGACATAGAGGTCCTGGGGCTTAAGAGGCTCGAAGACGCAATCCACAGCATCATCGTACAACGCGCCGCCCCCACGTGGCTCGTCTTCCGCCCCGGCTGTTCTTATTGGGTCCCTCCCAAACCTGGCGCTTCCAACATCGCCCAGCTCGTGGAGAAGTTGACGAATCCTTTGACGGAGGAAGAGACCCTCGCTTTCACATCCGCTGCTGGCTGGCCTTCCTCTTCCTACTTCCTTCAAGGTCCGTGCTTGCTTGTTTCTTTTTTTGAAATTGGCTCAGTCATTGGTTGTGAATCTGGCTTACCATGAGTGGCGTTGAAATTGAAATGACATTCCTGTGTATTAGAGTTTAGATTGTGATCGATGTGGTCCTTAATCGGAACGATTAGGTTAATTAGCTCAATTTGATGATTTTTCTGCCAATTACGTACCCATTGCAACACCGACCTCTGTTGATGTGGCGATTTCATTTTTTGGGTGGATTGACTTGCTGACGTTATTAAGAATAAGATTTGCTCTTTTCAATCATAATTTGTCCGCCTCAATTAGTTAAACTTTAGAAAACTCCCACTGAGATCGTTGACTTGTGGTGGATGTAAAAAATGTACTATTTACCATCTTTTTATACCTCCCTTGCTGATTTCTGTACTGTACCTCTGCTAGTTGTAGGTTCACAGAAGGATTTAAAGGGTGACAAAGATTTGATGTTCTTGTAATATTACAAATATTTGGGCCTTATCCAGTGCAGTATAGTTGTCATTATTTATTTACAATGCTTGGTGTGCCTAGTTATATACTGTATTTTATCTTTTTTTTTCTTAGTGGTGCTGAGCTGAGAAGCATATTGAGTTATTGACTTTTTATATTTTGACTTAATCGCAATAAACTAATTAAAGTGTTCGTTCAGCAAGTGCTGAAGTTGATGGTGCTGAGGCTTATGCTTGATGATGTTGAAATTAGGTGTTGAAATTGGGAACTTATTTTTCATATAAGCTATGGGGGTGTTTGGTAGAGACTTGTTTATAGGTGTTTATTTTTCGGAGAAAATTACTAAAAAGGCATGAGTAGGGGTATGAAATTGTAAAAGAAATGATAAGCTAGCTCAATGGGGTGCATCCTCATGCTCATTGGCTTTTATACACTGTCTTTGAGATGGATTTAACCTCTATATCAATTTTGGTGCATTCTAACTAAATTCAGTTATTATTGTCACATAACTGAATTTCAGCTTTCCTTGGGCCTATCGGGCGCATCCTCCTGACATGTTCAGGTTATGGGTGCCCCATCTTGACCCCCCATATCCTGTTTGAGCGGGACTAACTGGGTGATGATGTTGAAATGATAAGCTAGCTCGATAAGGTCGGGGGTGAAGAATTCTCTAGATTAACAAAAGTACAAAATATCTAAGAATACTCTAGAATTTCAAAATAACAAAATACCTAGAACTAAGATAAATATCTAGGAGAGTTCTAGAACTAATATTTTAATAAAGATAATTAGTACTCTAAAGAACATTCTAGAACTATTACTAGATATGTGACTAATTAGGAGATATCTAGAACTAGTAATTAAATAAAACTTGTGGTGTTGTATCATAATCATATGCAAGACATGAGTTATATTTACATCGCTTACTCATTTCATTGAATTGTATTGCAGGCAATGGCTTTCCAGAGCCAGTTCTAAAGGATGTAGAAGTGAATATGCATGTTCAATGCAATGACATAACATCAAAATCTGAAGACGAGGAGTGAAATGCTGGAGCATTGCTTGTTCTCTTTGCTTCGTAAGTTCTTAGCAAAAAATAGAGATCTCCTGCATAAAAAGCAGTTTATAACTTCATAGTTGATCTTCCTTGCTTTTAGTCTTCAAGTGTATAAATTTTCATGATACAGTATACTAACTTTGGAGCCCTCATGCAGTCATGCTCATTGGTTATACACTGCCTTTGAGATGGATTTAGTCCCTATATCAATTTCGGTGCATTTCTAACTAAATTCAGTTATTATTGTCACATAGTTGAATTTCAATTTTTCTTGGGTTTATCGGGCATACCCCCTTTCCCTTGGGCAGGGGTACCCCCATCTTGACCCCCCAGATTCCGCTGTAGCGGAGCCTCACTGGGTCAATGATGATGATGATGACAGTATACTAATTTAATTTTGTTATCTTCCCTAGGCTCTGTCAACAATGAATAGGCTTGATCTGAGACTTGCAATGATCTGATTTATCTGGTGGGACTTTTTCTCCGTTGGTTTTTGAACTATATCAACTTGTTTGGTTCAGCTTTCAGTTTCTTTTTTTTTTTTCCTCAAAACTAAAACCAGAATTTTGGGAACACTTTTTCAGGGCTTTAAAATGAGCCCTCACTGAAGCCAAAAATTACATTCCACAGGCATGTCCTGAAGTATATACAAAAGATTGCAAAACTGGTCCTCAAGTTTGTTTCTAGGCCACCTTGGAAACAATTCTTTGCCTAACAATGCCTAAATCAACTTGCTACACAAAATTCATTGTATCTAGATTATTTTTCCCATTGCTAGATTGCATTTGGATTCAGCTCAGACTCCATGTTTTCAGCTTTTGTTGTACTCCCTCAAGGAACCTTAATTGATATTCATTCTGAGGTTCTTGAATAAAGATATGATATTGATAAAACAATGTAATATATTATCTCGAAAAGCAAAAGACACACGACAACTGTTTAGGTACATGCATGGCGTATCTGTTTCGATCCTGCTAATGTGAAATATGTTGCAGGCTAGTCCACTCTGTCAAGTTTGGGAGCAAAGGGACTATGCAGTCTGAATGTCAACGTCGCTTGTACATAAGAAGAAAGCTTTGGATACCAACCTATGCAGTTTTCTGGGTAGCAGGATGACAAAATAGGTTTGCAAAATCAGCCCATCTTCTTCCATCGTTCTAAAGGTGTAACCTTTGTTGTTTTTGGCTGCTCAGTAATAGGCTTGTAGCTTTGTTTTAGTGAGGATTCTGATCAGTTGGTCTCCTGTTCCTGTACAAGTTGATGTTTTATTGCTCTTTTCTTATAATCCTAGAATGGATCTTGAATATTTGAAGATGGATATTTATAAAATAAAAGCTGTTATTCTGTAATAGCTTAAGGAATTTCACTATTGGGATACGGGATGTCCAATTTCAGTCATGAAGACTCTTCATGACTGGTGTGTACTTGATGCTAACAGTAGACTTGGGCCTAATGCTGTGCTTTGTCTTCTAAGTTCTAAAGTTGCATCCTCAGTTCAATTTTCACCATCTCCCCGGTTGCCTCATCCTCTTCTCCTAAATCCTGATGTTAAATTGACCTCTTCAATTCTGATCTGAAATTGTGTTTCTGGCTTCAATTTTGCATGATTTTTGTTTCAGTTTATGCATGAATAATATGCTTTATGCATTTTTGGGTGTTTAATTGTTTCCATTTGTGAAATTTGTTGAAAACCCTCAATTTAGTTCATGTTCACTGAAAACCTAGATTTTGTTTTGATCAAAATCGATCCAATGTGTTGTGAAATTTGATGAATTTGGTGCATGTGCATGGCGTTTTCATATATAAATTGGTGTTCTATCAGCTCGATTTATGTCTTTGTGGTTAATTTTGTGTAACATTATGGGACTTTGTGAATGTCTGGTTCTGATGTTCAGTTGGGTTTAAATGCATTTACTTCCCATCGGTTGAATCTGCAGTTGGGAAGTGGGTTTGAGAGAAAATGTTGTTATTTTATTAAAGATCGAGAGGCGCCAAAGCTGAAACACTTGGCGGAGAGTTCGAAACCAAAGTTTTTTCATGGCCCATTTCGGGACATAAACGAGCTGGATAGTCGGCAACAACATTTCCGTGCATACTTACATGAACACAACTACTAACCATAAAGGAATTTAGGTGGATTCTAATATCATCTAATAAAATCCCGAGATAAGAAAGATTAGGAGAATTACTATTTCTCCTAGAACTAAAGCAAGAGAATCATATTCACAGCCTCACAGGTAAGAGTACTAAACCCCATAGAATGTGCCAGCTGAATACAAAACAACATAGCCATAGCCTCGGATATTTCCACCGACCACGATATCGGGCACCTCCGAACAACAACCATTATAATAGTACCATTAGAATCACGAAGCACCACTCCCAAACCAGTACCATCATCATCACCAAGGAGAGTCGCATCAGAATTTATTTTGATAGAACCAGAATTAGGAGGCTACCAATGCGAAAGAAGAGACTCGTGTGGAGATTGATATAGTGGATTGGGAAGGGTTTCCTCACTGAGACTCGGCGGATGTAGGCGAAAGCTGAACCGCGTAAACATCCCTTGGGTCACTTGTTTTTCTGATTCCTTTTACTTTCAAGTTGCGATCTCGTGCGTGTGTGTTGCTTGATTGATCTTGCGAGTTAGAAAATCTTAGATCTCGATTACAAATACCTTATTGATATTATTAATCCTCTTAGAATTTCCCACTTGAATCATGCCTATAGACATGGAATAAACCAACAAGGAAGAAAGAACAAATCTGGTCAAAGTAGCCCTTCTTGCGAAACTCAACATTTTTGCTTTCCACCCCGCAAGCTTCATGTTGAACTTGTCAATAAATCCATAATAGGTATCCTTATTGATATGATTGTTAAGGATAGGCATTCAAAAAGAAATTCAAGATTTTTGGTAACCACGAAACTGCTTTCCTTGTGCAATAAATCAATCGTATGTTGCTTGACGTTTCGCGAAACCACAGTATTGACTTTTGTGCATTAACTTTTTGGCCGGACATCTTGCAAAACAGCTCAACACATGTACACTCCTTCATAGTTTTATTTGATGTAGCGAAGCTTCTGCAAACAAAATAATATCATCAACAAAGAATATATGAGACAGACAAGAACCGTTCCTAGTAAGATTTATCGATATCGGTTTTCACTCTCCTTCCGCAACATAATCATAAATAATATGACTAAGACGCTCAATACATAAAATAAAATAAAAAGATAAGGGGAAATAAGGTCCCCCTAATGGATGTCTCTAGAGGCCTCAATCTTTAAGGGTGTCTCCAATGAAATGCCATCTAAGCTTGTCATAGGTTTTCTCAAGATCTAACGTAAGCAACATTCACCCTTAGCACCGCTTTTCTTTTGCCTAGAGTGAACGACATCCTGAGTGACCAAGATCATCCTTCCTAGAAGAATACTACCCTGATTGGGCCCAATCAAGCTAGGAAGATTCGGCTGAAGTCTATCAGTTAGAATCTTAATAATGAGCTTGTAAATCACACTGTAGAGGCTGATCAGTCTGAATTGACTTATCAAATTCAATTTGTCAACCTTGGCAATAAGAACAATAAGGGTGTTGTATGATAAATCATCTCAGCATAAATTTGAACGTTGTAGAAACAGAATCAGTTGACATGAACCTCATACTTTTTAATCATAACTGACCAAATGAACCGCAAATAAAAATTCTATATGGAAAATTAATGAAATTGTATATAACAGGATTAAAAGTAATAAGCTGATTAAGCTGTCCAAGTACATACCGAACACATGAAATTGAACACTTGTAAATTAAAACCTTAAGAGGTGTAACACAAACTTTGTGAGTCTACTTTGAGTACTTTAGCAAATCTGGTTCACAACCAAGGTACTGGAATGGGAACTTGTGGTGGTGGTGGTGTTGCTGCTGACCAGAAGCATCCATATTGACAGGTGGCACTTGGTGGTGGTTGCCTTTGTTCTGATGGTCAATCGTCTGGTAGTTTGTCAAGAGCTTGTCCAAGAAAAGCCAGTCACCACCAAACTTGTGGTGGTGCTCGGGGCCCGCTTGGGCCGTTGTCAACGTGGGTCCCACAGACGTGAGCCTCAGCAGGTTGTGGGAGGACTCGACGCCGATGGTGGTGGTGTTCAACGGTGTCATCGGAGTGAGGAACGCTGATGTCACCGGTGACACGTGGTGTGGCAAACCCGAGTCCGGGCTAGACAGATGAGGGAGGTTGATTGAGGCATCAAAAGGGTAACCACCATAGATGGATTGGTGTTGGATTAGATGTTGCTTGGCTAAGAAAGTGTTGTTGTTGTTGGACCCGAGTAGAAGAGATGATCTTGGTTGGTGAGTGTAGTCTTCTTCTTCGAGTTCTGGCACTTGGAAACCTCTGGTGAGGTGCTTCTTCTTGAATACTCTGCAGACCACCCACCCATCTTCCTGCTCAAACAATTAACATTTCAAAACATAATACATGCATATGTATGTTAGAACCCTAGCTAAAATCGAAAATAAAGGTAAGTTACCTGGATATCAGAAGAATCATCATCAAGACGATATTCGTGCATGATCCAATCGGTCTTCTGACCATGAGGAGCACGTCCAGTGTAGAACACCAAAGTTTTCCTCATCCCAATCCTCTTGCCATTACTGAAGAAAATGGGCTTGTCCCTCCCGGTGGCCTTCCAGAAACCGGCCATTGTGGCTCGATTTGTTCGGGTTCCGGTTGGGTACTTCTTGTCCTTGTGACTGAAGAAGTACCAATCGCTCTGAGGACCGCTCCCAATTCTGCATTTCTCTGCACCCATGAAAACATATTTCAATAAAAACGTACCACAAATCCATACATACGTACACCTATATTATATAGTTGATTATAATATAAATGAAAATCTTCAATCTCGCTCCTTGTTAATGTAAAGGTGATAAAGTCCGTGGACCCGGTAGATAGATAAACTGGGAAGATACGGGCGCAATGAGCGGATGGGCCTCACATAAGTTCGTGGAGTTTCATCCTAAAATCAATTGCCAATAGGAGGACTATAATCCATGTACTTAAATGGTAGACAATTTATACTCTTATTTCATGTGGGATAGGTTTATTCCCATCACGTCCCTTCAAGTGCAATTGGGAAGGGCAGTTGACACACGGTATGTTTAACTAAAAGTAGATAACGGGCGGGTAGCAACTCGCTAAGCCCAACCCAAGGTAAGAGATAACGGGGCCCAAGACCGAACCGCTCTGATTCCATGAAAAAGTCCGTAGACCTGGTAGATAGATAAACTAGGGAAGTGTCGATACAGGCGCATATGCGCGGATGGGCCTAGCACATACGCTCATGGATTTTCATCCTAAAGCCAATTGGCGATAGGAGAAAGTTTCATCCTTAAACCAATTGACAATAGATCAAAGGAATAACTCATTTACTCATATGGTAGACAATTTATACGTACTCTTATTTCATGTGGGTTAGGTTTGGATTGATTAATATAGGGGATGTTTAGATAGCATACCGACGATCCACATCCGTTTTTCTAGCTACAATAGTCGTTTCTCTAGATCTTAATGAGAGAGAGAGAGGGAGATCGAGAAAGATTACGAATGATAATGATTAGTAAGTTTAGGGATAGATGAAGACCTCTAAGATCCCAAGGCTCGAGTTTGTTGAGATCGATTTCGCGGATAACATCAAGATCGATGGCCTCATAGGAAACCTTCTTCTTGAGGTAGTAGTAAAGAAGCTCCTCATCCGTAGGATGGAACCTGAATCCAGGTGGCACCGACAGCTGTCCATTTCCTCCATGCATCATAGCTCTTAGTTTTGATCTTTTTCTCCTCCGCGCGCTTCTCCCGAACTACAATCATGCAAAACCAACGCAAACATGAAACAACTGAAGCTCATCCAATCATCCACAGTATTCAAGACGACTCTCAACTGATCAACTAATTAATAGTGATGATATATATTTATCAAGTAAGAGCTATATAAGATGTGTATCAATCAAATCCATGTACCATGATCATCGATGGATCGATCTGATAACTAGCTAGCTAGCTAGATCTTGCTCCTTGATGTACTAATTGATCGACTCAAAACCCCTTGGCATGGAATTCGAAAAATGAATCAGATCTAGCTAGCTAGGTTGAGTTTGTTTTGGTAAGAAAACTAGGGTTAAGAAATTTTAGTAAAACCTAGAGATGCGACTAGAAGAAGAAGGATTTGTGAAGTTTGAAACCAGCTTTGTGAAGAAAGAGGGCCTAATAAGATAGAACTGGTGGAGTAGAAACTGTAGAAACATTGAAACTAAATTGAAAGAATTAATCAAAGAGTGAAAAACAAGAAATGATATAAACATGACGCCATACAAAAAGCAAGAAAAAGATGAAGTAGGACGGACTACCTTGAAGAAGAAGAAGAAGAAGATAGAGAAGGTACGTGATGATATCTCTCTTACCTTGTTCTGATCGAGAAGATGGAAATCCGTGACGGTGAAGGCAAGCAGGCAATAAGGAAGCAAGGATAAAGAAGAAGAAGAAGAAAACCCTAAACTCACGAATAATGAATGAGATTGATGTGAATTTCAAGGTTTTGAGCAAACGAAGCCGCTAAGTACGTACGTTGAGGCCGAGGAGATGGAACAGAAATAAAGGAATATTTTATCATTTCAATACTTTAATCTTACCGTATATTGTACAGTACATATTTATATATACGGGCCGGTCTACTTTGTACAAGTAATTATTAGTAGACAGTAGCTTGTAAAATGTTTGTATTAGCTGGAATCAATAGCTTGTACATTTCATCTGCTAACAGATGGGCAATACAAGGAGGAAAGTCCTCAACATAATTAAAGTTTTGATCACAGGTAAAAGCTAAATTAGCTAAGGCATCAGCCACTTTATTGTTTACCATCTTAAACTAATAACTAGTCTAACTTCATTCTGAATAAATTGCTTTGTAATTAATAGTTGGTTAACGAATCAATAAGGGAGTTAATCATGTACGTGAACAATGTAGAGAATATGTGGAAACAAAACGAGGGGAAGGGGGTTGGTGTAAAATTGCAAAACTCTCTAATTTTAAGGATGAGAAAGAGACTTGCAGAAGATATGTCCGTTGAATAGCAGACCTTTTTCCTGATTTTCGCGTTCATTATATATTATATTTATATATGAAATCATGCCAAATTAAGTTCAATTTCTTAATTATTTCATGTGATTTTCAATTAGGATTATATTTGAACAACCATGGTATAATAACGTACAGTACCTTCATTTTGGTACATTTATAACATTTGAACTTTATTTGTACATAATATGTGAATTTGTAACGTTTGTTATTCTGGTACGTACATCGAATGTAAACTGTGAGAATTGAGTACTTTATATATAAAAAACGTAGTCATTACAAGCAAATGCAAAATTTGAATTTCTACCAAATTCGAGTGTCACCATGAGTCCATGACCAACCCTACTCGAGACACTCAGTGTCGGGTTATTGGTGGGTGGATCACTTTTACCATCCGACCTGCGAATAAAAATGGCTCAACTAACCCATCCATCACCCGTAAAACTTTTTCACTCATATCCGACCGACTCATCGCCCGCGGATGAGTCGAATGACCCGCCACCCGCGAATTGTTAAATTACAATAATAATTTATAAAATTCTATAGTTAATAAAAGAAGCATTGACTTGTGGTGACGCTGAAAAGGAGCGATGACCGGAGTGAGGAAAACTAGTAGTGAATGAGAATTATTGGTTGTGATGTTGACAAGATGACAATGGAGTTGCAAAGAAGACGATCAACAAAGTGGAAGTCATAACACCTATCGGAAAGCCACGGGTAAGCCGAAGACTACAAAATAGAACATGACATATGACTAGATGGGTAATAGAATTTGATTGTGGCCATGTTAGCTAGGTTTGTTGGAGGTATTAGAATTTAGTATACATATTTAATTAAATTACGGGGGTGGTAAACGAGTGAGTCGAGTGATGAGTGGTGGGTCGGGGGGTGAATTGGGTGTAAAATTTCACCCGATTCACCCATCACCCGACCCACCCCTCACCCACTTTTATTCAGTTTTTCACCCGTATATTTGGGTCGGATGAAGTAGATGGGTCGATCACCCACATATAATGTCCAACCCTGACGCGAGACTTTAGAATATATATTCGTCTCCAATTCTCAATTAATAGTTTAGTTTTACGGACTCCCTTCAAATTACACGTACCAACAAAAGACAATGTCATACATGTCTCCCGATAAGAAGGACTTACATTGCAAATTATTGTCTTCATGTGTTTTGGTCCTTTTGGATTCGCATCACTATTTTCTTAATTAGCGGATTATTATTCGATCAAATATGTAATGTATTACGAATTTCCAAGGTTATAATCAACAACACACGGCCACATTTTGAACCCTAATTACGTGTCCATTATGTTGAGTAGGAATCAAACATGACTCGATCTCATGCCAATCTAGCTACAACCCATTTGTTTAGTTATTTAAGTAATTTATTTTCTTCCCATCCCAAAAAGGTCATTTTTCAAGCAATTTCATGGGACGTGTTTAATAGTAAACAATCTGTCAACTTTTTTTCATATAAGTTAGTCTTATAGTATACTTTCAAGATAGACGTTATATTGATAGATAGGTGTGTATCGTTATTCTAGATAAAGATGCATTAATAGAGTCCATAGGTCGAGAGCCTATCACAAAAAGTATTAGTGATCCAATGGCGCCGAGTGAAAAGGCCGTCGCGTATTCATCTCAAAATCAAACAAATTTATTTTTAGGCAAAGAAAGTGATAAAGTAACCCACCAATTAAGTTTATATACTACTTGAGTATTAGTTTGTAATAGATTTGGGTAAATTGATTGATTCTATTCATTAAGATAACAAGTACATAAATAGAGAGACTTGACTTGCTCTCCAAGACTAACCAACTTACATAAGGATAGAATTTTCTATAAGATTAGATTTTACATAATTCTATCCTAAATACAAGATTGTTATCCTAACCAGAATATTAGCAAGATATTACGTTATTACCCCCCTTCAAGATGATGGTCGAGGTGAGACCATTAGCTTGGACCGAAGAGCGCAGAAGGCACGTCTTGTAAGAGCTTTGGTGAAGATATCGGCTATCTGATCAGGGGCAGAGACATGACGCACAACAAGTTCATTGGATTTCTCTTACAAAATGAAAGTCAAGTTGAATGTGTTTGGACTTGCTTGTTATAGCTGGATTGTTTGCAAGCAAAGTGGCAGACAAACTATCACAAAGAAGGACATGAGTCTCACGAACATGAATCCAAATTTCAGTAAGCAGCTGAGTAAGCCAAACAAGTTCCACAGTTGTGAATGAAAGAGCATGGTATTCAACCTCGGTGCTTGAGCGAGCCACAACCTTTTGCTTTCGACTAGACCAACTTATGAGACTTCCACCTTAGAAAATTGCAAAGTCATGTTGGGAACGAAGATCTAGTGGATCAGACGCCCAAACGGAATCGGAATAGGCAACAATGTTGGACTGAGATGAAGCAGAAATAACAATGCCATGATCAAGGGTACCTTTGAGATAGCGGAGAATTCGCTTAACATCACGCCAATGTGACTGTAACGGCTTGTGCATGTCCTGTCATGCTTGATTGACGAAATAAATAAGCTCAGGTCGTGTAATTGTAGCATATTGTAGACTTCCAACTACTCGACGGTATGCTGTCGAGTTTTCCGTGGGAGAATTAGGAAGAGCAGGCTGTTTTGAGGAGCTCGAATCCGCATGAGATGAAATAGGTTTGGACTCCAACATATCACATTCCTCCAGTAGGTCACGAAGGTATTTATATTGGGACAAATGCAGGGACGATGGAAATGAGTAGGTGACTTCAACACCGAGAAAATATGTGAGCTGGCCAAGGTCTTTGAGAGAAAACGTGGCATGGAGATCAAGAACAAAGCGTTGTAGATAGCCACTATCTAAGCCAGTGAGTATAATATCGTCCACATAAACTAATAGATAGGTGATCGAAGTACCTTGGCTGCGAACAAAGAGTGAGGTGTCAGAATGACAAGTGTAGAAACCCTGACGCATTGATGTCCGCCTTTTTAAGTCATGTTTTTAGGGTATGTTTTTAGTGTGTTTGAGTCTTTCTCTTTATTTTTGTGTTTTGTTTTGAGTCGTTTGTGTAGGTTTTCGTATTTCCTTAAGATATGGAATCTACATAAGCTTTGGTGGTGTTTTATGGGTTTTTAGAAGCTGTTTGGAGCACTTTTGAGGAAAAGAGAAAAACCAAGGAGAAATACTTAAGGAAAAGCTAAAGGAATAAAGTCCATAAAGATATTGAAGATCAATTTTGCGCGGGAAGTAGAGAAATTCGATACAAAGACATAGGAAAAAGAATCGAGTCAAACGGAGTTGTAACGAACCCGCTACGCAAGTTTTACTCAAGCCTGTTTTCGATGCTGAACAAGGTCGGTCCGAGGCTCTCAGGTCGGTACCGAGGTGTAGCGAAGACCGAGTCGGCGCAAATTAAAGGCTTTTATCCTATTTCCTTTTATTTTATTAGATAGTTTTAAGGAATATATCTTATTAGAAGATATTATTTCCTTATAGATAGTTTTTAGATAGATTAGTTTCTCTATAAATACTCTTGTCTACCCTTTGTTTTTCTCATCCAACACACGATACACATGATTGAGAGGAGAGAGAGAGAGAGGGGTGTGGGAGTAGAGATAGAGTAGAAATTGGAGATTGCTTGGAGGACAAATTTTTTTGGATTCAAAGTTGTAAGCTTTCTCTTTTATATTTAATTCAGTTGCTTTTAATCAAGCTTTGTGAGTAGTCTCTCTCTCTAAGGTTGGAGTTGAACCCAACAATAATTGTGCATGCTTGTTTATGATCATGTCTTGATTGTTTTTATTGCATGAATCTATTCTCTTATTCTTAATCCTTGAAACGAAAGTTGAAGGGAATTTCTCATTCATAGTTGAAGTGAAAGCGGAAACCTTGAATAAGAATAGTCAATTTAGGGTTTTGAAGCGATAGCGGATCTATCCTAGTTGAAGAAGAAGAGATTAGATAGTAAGTTTATTGATTAAACGAAAGTTAGTTGATTTACTTGCTTAGGTAGACGAAAGTTGACACCTTTATGTGATAAAAGCATGATCTATGTGTTTCATTAACATTTGGCATGCATAATTGTTGTTGTGGGGATACCCAAAACCTTAGAATTTATCTTCCTTGATATAAAAATCCTTGCTTTTCTCTCTTGCTTGCGCTCTAAGTAACAAAACTTGACACTAAGACTTTCTCCCGTGGACGAACCTGACTTCGCTATACACAGCGGGGTCTTGACTACAAATTTATTTGTTGTTAAGTAAATCCCTCTCAACACGCAGCAAATACTATTTCAACTTATTGAACCAAGCCCTAGGTGCCTGTTTGAGCCCATATAGTGCTTTGTGGAGTTTACAGACATAATTCGGATAAGATGGATGAGCAAAACCCTTAGGTTGATCCATATAGACAACTTCTTGTAAGTCACCATTTAAGAAGGCGTTGTTGATGTCCAATTGACGAAGTGACCAACCTCTTGAGACAGCAATGGACAGAATGAGTCTGATAGTTGTTGGCTTGACCACTGGACTGAACATATCAAAATAATCCACCCCTTCTTCTTGATGAAACCCTTTTGCAACTAGGCGCGCTTTAAAGCATTCAATAGATCCATCAGCTCTCTTCTTTATACGATATACCCAATTTTTGCCTACAATATTCTCGTGTTGAGGACGAGGCACAAGACTCCATGTGTTATTAGCCGTAAGGGCGAGCTATTCTTGACGCATGGCTTCCTGCCACTTTGGGTATTTTATTGGCGGTAGCAAAGATTGTGGGTTCTTCTTCGGAATGGAGCTCAGGAGGAGAAGGGTATTTTGTGGTATGAACAATTCATTGCTTGAGATGGCCGTACCGGGCTCGTGTGGTCATAGCATGGCTGGAAACATTCGAGGGTCATATATGAGTAGCACCATGTTGATCGTGTTGGATCGTGGGGCTTGCACTTGCCATTGAGGAAGTTGAATCGGGACTTGGGGAATTGGATGGCGATGGTAGATTTAAAGGTGATGGAGATTGAGGTTCAACAGGGTTGTTAAGAGGGGTTAATTGGGAGGGGCTGGAATTTAGCGTAGAAGTAGGTGTTGGAGGGGTAGGGTTTGCATGGGAAGGGTTGTTATTTGCATGGGAAGTATTTGAGGGGCGGCTGAGGCAACGAGTTTGCTGGGCACGGAAGTATTGGGCCCGGGCGTGGAAATTGGGCTTGGAAAAGGGTGTGGGCCTGGAGACGAGTTTGTTTGAAACGGGAATTTGTGCTCATCAAACACTACGTGTGGTGTGATGTTCTGTCGGCCCGAGGGGATGTGAAGGCATAAATAGCCTTGATACTTAGAGGTATAACCAATGAATACACAAGGAAGAGACCGATAGGATAATTTTGTGGTATTATATGGACGCAAACATGGATAACATAGGCAACCAAAATTTCGTAATCGTTCATAATCAGGAGTTTTATTATAGTCGTTCATAAGGTGATTTGTTATGAAGAAGTAGGGTAATGGTACAGTTAGAGAGGTAGACAACGGTGTGAAATGCGTTTCTCCCAATATTGGAAGGGAAGAGACGCTTGGGCAAGAAGGGCAAGACCTTTTTCTTGGATAATATGATGACGTCTTTCAACACCACCATTTTGAGAGGGCTTGTGAGGAGAAGACATACGATGGATAATGCCATTTTGATCTAAAAAGGATTTAAGAGCGATAAATTCACCCCCACCATCGGATTGAAGGGTTTTGATTGTTGTTTTGAACTGGGTTTGTATCATTTTGTGAAATAAAGTAAAGGTTTGAAGGACTTGTGATTTTTGAGATAAAAAATAGATCCAACAATGGAATGATCATCCACAAATTGAACAAAATTTCCCATAAATTGAGGTGGTGGAGGCGGGCCCCTAAACATCAACATAAACTAAATCAAAACATGAATGACTAATAATGTGACTCTAATTAATAGGAAGACGACGATTTTTCCCTAAGTGACATGGTTCACAAACTTGAGGAACAAATTTAGAAGACACTAGTAAACTAAACAATGACACTAACTGCTTTAGAACAACGAGATTTGGATGAGCAAGATGACAGTGCCAATCGGAAAAGGAGACAAGGTTGAGAGGCGATATAGTCCATTTTCAACGGTTCATGTCAGGATTGTGCGACCCTGTAGATCCTTCACAAAACAACAAGTAGGATGTAATTCAATTAGTACATTATTATCTTTTGTAAGATCAAGCGGAAGCACTTAAAAGACTCTTAGAAATCTATGGAGCAATAAGTACATCATTCAATTTTAATCGGGTTGAACCGAGAGAGGTAGAACCTGTATGACTTATAGGAATGGGTTTACCATCACCTAAAGCAAGATTGTCACTGCCTGTATAATCAAAGTGAGTATAATGGGTCCCCAAATTACTAGTGACATGGTGTGACGCACCTGAATCAATGTACCATGGAGCTTCAAGAGAAGATGGATTAATCTGATTGACGGAGTTGACTTGATTGGCCTATTTAGGACCAGGACGAGTAGGCGGGTTGAAAGAGGTGTCAAAGCGATTCCAACAATTTTTAGTTGGATGTCCTATACGATCACAGATTTGACAAACCGGTCGTTCAACATAGGAGTTGGATTTGGCACTGTAATTGTTGTTGTTGTAGTTGGATTGGTTGGTTTGAGATGAGTTACGACCTCTTCCACGACCCTAACCTCGACCCCTTTCTCTATCAGAGTAGTAACCTCGGCCACGGCCTCGTGTGGATTGAGATCGCTCACCACCAGCATTGATGGTAGGAGGAGTCGAAGCCGAGGATGATGACGGTAGAGTGGACGTCGAGACAACCGACGTTGATTCTGCATTCAGCTTCTCTTCTTCTTGAAGCAACAAACCAGTAAGCTCGTCCGGGGAAACTTCTTCGACCCGGACATTCAAGGATGTGCGAAAAGGGCCATAACTTGTGTCAAGGCCATTGACGATACAAGCAACAGCATCTTCATCACTAACAAGATAGCCGCAGTCGGCCAAGGAGTCAACAATAGACCTTTTTTACTCAATGTATTCCATCATCGACAAGACCCCTTTGGTGAGGGTTTGAAGTTGACCCTTCAATTGCATGAGACGCGCCCTGGTTTGAGACCGAAACATGGAGGCGAGCATGGTCCAAAGACCATGAGAAGTGGTGGCTCGAGCAACATAAGCCACGAGTTTGTCAGAGAGCGTGGATCGAAGCCAGACAAGAACTAGACGGTATTTTTTCTTCCAAGCATTATAGGCGGTGACAACTGCAGCATCTGCATTGTCCTTAGGGACATCAACCGGATTGGCTGTGACATACGAATTAACCTCGAAAGCTTCGAGAGTTGAGAAAATAACGCTCTTCCAAGTGAAATAGTTGGACCGATCAAGTTTGATGGAGATTGATGGGAACTGTAATTGGCCTGTCTTGCCATTGTTGAGGAGGATTGTGTTTGAGGAGGGTTCAATCATGGTGAAAAGGCGGAAGAATAGGACCGAAAAAAAAGTAAGAACCTTGGCTCTTGATAACATAATAGATTTGGGTGAACTGATTGATTCTATTCATTGAGATAACTAGTACATAAATAGAGAGGCTTGACTTGCTCTCCTAGACTAACCAACTTACATAAGGATAGAATTTTCTATAAGATAAAACCTTACATAATTCTATCCTAAATAAATATTGCTATCCTAACCAGAATATTAGCAAGATATTACGTTATTAGTTTGAAGTTTCAATTTGAGAAGATATATTTCAACACACACCCACAAGTGCAATTGGTTTCTGTTAGTATAATTTTTTGACTAGGATGCACTAATTAGGATCTTCTCTCTTTCCCTTCAATAATCTTTAATAACTTTTTTCAATCCTGAGACTTTTTCTTCAAGACATGCAAAACAATGGAAAAAAAGGGGGTTAGGTCTCCTAAGCCACATGTGATGCCTAAGTCTGAAAGGGCCAAAATTATCAATGTGTGTCAAGATAAATGAGCAAGAGAACATACCTTTTTAGGATTATGGCACACCATATTTATAGGAGCAACCGAACATATGGGCCTTTAGCAAGCGATGAGTTGCCCTCCAAGCAAGGCAAGATTCTATCTTATTATTAAGATAGAATCCTTGTTCTCCCATTATATCCTGACAAGATATCGATTAGTTAGAGGTCAAGCAATATCACTAATATCATGCAATATAGGAATAATAAACATAAGTAGTGTATAATATTTTAATTACCGAAAATTATACATACATAGTTTCCCTTTCACAATTAACACATGAAGCATGTTTCTTGGACCAAATACACTTGTATTGTAGACAAAAAGCTAGCGTGTTTGAATGCCAAGCTCGATGGAGACTGAAACACTTTCCACACTTACGCTACATCCACTGGAGGAGAAATAAAATTAAGGGGCTAGACAATGTAGCAGGAGAGTGGATTTGGGACCAAACTGTTGTTCAAAAAATAGTGGCTTGCCATCTAGAAAAGTTTGTATATTACTGAATTTGGATCGGATAGCTCGATTAACATGAGGGGAGGGGGGGTTCTAAGCTTTCTATTGATGTTTGGACACCATATGCAAGGGGAAAGCCATCAAGATGTAAAGGATGTGGTGGTGGACAACATGGGTGCAATTAAAGCCTTGGGCTTGGATGGTTTCATGGTGTGTTTTATCAAAGGAATTGAAGTGTGATTCTGAGGAGTTCGAGGTGAAAGTACTCAATGTGCTTGTTAGAAGCCAAGTTTCGGCCAAGCTAAATGAGACACTACTTGTGCTCATCCCAAAGGTGGATAATCTAATCTCGTTTAACTAGTAGTTTTTGCCCCATAAGATTATGTAATGTTGCTTTCAAAGTTTTATGAAAACGATCATTACAAGAATAAAATTGATGATGAGACTTTGGTGTTCCTAACTCAAGCAACCTTTGTCTCGGGAAGACAAATCACTTACAATATTGTGATAGCCAAGGAGGACATGAATTCAATGCGATCTCAACATAGTGTGGCCTTTATGGCTATTAAGACCGACTTGGAAAAATTGTATGACAGGTTGAGATGGACTTTTATTCGAGATACTTTGGTGGAAGCCCAATATCCTAGCTACTTGTTGGGGGTGATTATGGAATCTACTTCGTTATGTAATATGCGCATTTTATAGAATGGGGAACTAGTGGACCATTTTAAGCTTGAGTTGCGGGCTTCGCCAAAGGGACCTCCTTATCCCCATCTCTCTTTGTTTTATGTAGGTAGAGGCTAGGACATGTAATTGAGGAGGCCATTGCAATGGGGCGTTGGAACTAATTCGCTTGTCGACACATGGTTGAGAGTTGTCTCACTTTGGGGGGGAGGGATGGCCTATTGTTGTTTACTGGGCAAATTGTTAGCAGATCGATGAGGATTCTAAATTATAATCTGGCTAATTTTGTGATGCATCTACTGCTCAGATTAATTTGATAAATCTAAATTGTGCTTCTTGAATAGCACATAGACTAATTTAGTCGATTAGATCAGCACTGAGGGTGGTATTCCCTTGATAAATTATCTTGGGTGTTATCTATGGGCATTGGTGCATAAGGAGAGAATGAGGAAGATCATCGTACAACCACATCTTGGAGAGAGTTAATTCTGGACTTGCAGGCTAGAAAGAAATTTTTTTATCAATGGAAAGGCGAGTAGCTCTTGCTAAATCATTTATCTCAAGCATTCCTTATTACTTAATGCAAACTACTGAACTCACGACTATTTGTGATGAGGTGGAAAAGAAGATTTGGAATTTTGTGTGGAGTTCAACTAAAGAGAAGAGAAAGGTACATCGATCTTCTTAACTTGGATGTGCTTAAATGGCTAAAAGAGGTTGGGGCCTCATCTTGAGGTGTACGCGACAGGCGAATACACCCTTTATGTTAAATATGAGTTGGCGCCTTCTAAGGGAATTTAAAGCGTTGTGGTTGCGGGTTGTTCGAAGAAAATATTGAAATGGGCACTATGACTTAGACATGCTTAAGCAAATGTGTGGCACATCCAATCTATGAAATGGAGTTATTAAACTCAAAGACCTCGACCCCTACTACAGGGGTTGTCATCACATATTGGGATGAGACTCAAACTTTATTATGAACTTAGTTCTGGGTCTTGAATAAACCATTAGAAGAGCTAGTGATAAGGGCTATAGAAGAAGAAATGTTAGGCAAAATGGTTGTAGAGTATGGGATAATACGAGTTGGAAATGGACTGACCTTTCCCACCTATTTTCACTTGAAGTTTTGAACGATATAGCAACAATTGATATTGTTGTGAGGAGGGGTGTGTTTTATTGGGGGAGACTTACAATGATAAGCTTACAATTCAATCTTCCTTGCAAGTGTTGCGACGTAATGAGGAAGATGTGGAAGATGTCATGTGGCGGAAAGTTTGGTAGGTGTAGGTATCAAAAGTGGTAAGAAAATTCATGTGGTTGTCTCATGATAATATACTAAGCAATTGTAACGGGCGCGAAAACATCTGAGCAACCCCTGACTTGTGTAATTTGTGGTGATCCGAAGAGAATGACTCTACATTTGCTACAAGATTGTGAAAAGGTTAAGGAGGTATGTTGGAACTTCTTGATCGATGCTAGAGTGACAACATATATAACACCCTAAATTTGAGATCCTTTTAAAAGGATTGAAGTGATGTTACCTATGTCAACAAGACCTCTTCCATTACAAGGTTCGAGTGAGAACAAAGAACTCTAAAGTTAAGCATGTAGGGGCAAGAGCACCACCGAGATGGGTGACCTCTTTGGAAGTCTCTGTGTTGGCATGGGCTAGCGCTTCTAAGGCCTTAGGCCTTACAAATGGTATCAACGCACATATTTGAGATACTCTTAGAAGCATTGAAGTGCTACCCATGTCAGCAAGATCCCTACCTTTTCAAGGTTCGAGTGAGGACAAAGAACTTTGACATTAAACAAGCAGCGACAAGAGCACTATTGAGATGGGTGACTAGAAAGTCATTGTCTAGCATGGGCTAGTACTTCTAAGACCTTGGTCATTACAACATATTTTAAGGAGGTAAATCAGAGGATGTAATAGAATATTAGTCAGGAGGGCTCATTTCCTACTACATTTGTGTATGAGACTTGGTGGATTAAAGATTGAGGAACACCATTATCTTTGGATCCGAAAATGATATCCTTGTTAATAAGAATGAGTACATTCTCAGGAAAGTGTGAGAATATTTGGAAGCTAAGGTGTTGCATGCTAGTATGGCAGAACAAAGGAATGATGTGATAGACTATTGGATAAGTCGGCTCTAGGTAGAGTAAAATTCCCATTGAGCATTTAGAGAGGGAGCCAATTTTATTGCAATATGGGGTATGCTAAAAAATGACAAGGGAGATTTCATGAGAGCTTTTGTTACTAAAGCTAAAGGCACATAAAATTTAATAAATAGTATTTTGTGTCATGTATTCATAAATAATATTTTGTTGGTTCATGTCTTTATACGAATAATTGTTAATAAAGTTCATAAAATTTAATTCATAATACTCCCTCCGTTCTATTCTACTTGTCACTTTAGCCTTGATTTTGTGTTCAATAAAACATGTCATTTTAGATATTTTATTCATAATAATCTAAATATACCCCTTCATTTATTACCTATATGACTAAATTTCTCTCCCAAGTTAATTATATTTCACTTTTCTATGAACAATTATTATGTGTATCAATTTTATTGGTTAAAGAAAGAAAATTAAAATTAATGTAAGTTGTATTTAATAGGGGCATTTTAGTAAGATATTATAGTGTCTTAATATGTGTGAATTTAGCTAAAATGACAAGTAGAGTAGAACGGAGGGAGTACTTGTTAATTATTTTTATCATGTAATCTAGTACATAAACATATTGTGTGGGTTCACGTCTTTATACAATGAGGTTCATAATAATTATCAATAATATTCATACAATTTTATTCACAATATATGTTACTTGTGTCATGTATCTAGTTCATAAATTGTACTGTATGAGTTTATAATTTGGTATGCTAGATTCATAATTTATGAGCAATTGGTAAAAAAAATGTTCAAAGCTCTAAGTTGACCAGTTGAGCATTTTGTCGAACACATAATATGTAGTTAGATGAGCATTAATCATTAGCCTTTGTTTTCAATCAAAAGCTTGAAATTGTAAAGTAAAACATACACAATCTTTATAGATCTTATTAAAATCAACAAAAATCAGTCCGAAACACACATAAAAAAACATGTAAATCAAAATATCAAACTCCAAAATTAAAAAAAAATATCAAACGTGAACTTAAAACCATATAAAAAATATCTATATCAAAAGCTACGGAGAAAGAACATAAATTGGGGCCGAATCAACAGCTAGGCCTACTTTTAAACTAGAAATAATTCTTTCTGTACGTAGCTTAGATAATACTCCGTAGTTGTTTATTTTGGAGTAGAATTTGATGAGAACAGAAGATTCTATTCTGTGCTATGATAAATGCAACAATGCCTTGGGATTGTTACACCATCGATTTCACATTTAGCTACAGGTTACCCCCATAAATTAGACTCATGTACGTTTTATGGAAAGTCATCTATGTTAATAATCATTTCCATATATTGATAAAAATAAAAACAAGAAAGTTATAAAAACATGACTGATATTTCGACCAAAAAAACACATGACTGATATAAATCTTTTTAGAGTTTACACAATTAAGAATGTATTAATAAGTTAACAAATTCAAACGTTGTAATTAACATGGACTAATTGTTCCTGATAAAAAAAAACATGGACTAAATGTTGAAATTATTTTTGTTTAGTGACAATGACTCAGCGTTATTTTAGTAGGCTTAAAACATATACAGTCCCTCGAACTTGTGCTAATTTGTCATATAGATACCCCACCTTTGGTTTGAACCTATCGAATACTTAAACTTAATAATTGTGTTCAATTAAACACCTGAGCGCTGACAACAACATTAAGTGGATTGCACGCGTGCTGACATGGAAGAAATCTTTTCCACATAATGCCACCTAATGCCACATGTCAAATTTTAATGATTAATTAAATTAGATTATTAAAACAAAAAAGAAAAACTCTTAAATCCCTTATTCTAACGACACAACCCCTCTCTCTCTCTCAACAAAGACTATGGAGCCCTGATGGCCTAATCCAACAGAGAAATCGAAGACGATTAAATTGGTGCCCTAATCCATCGTCATCGTTGAATCCAACAGTGCTAAAAATCAGTAATTAACTGACTATAGCTTCTGAGATGTCCACACTTCAATCAGCAGAGTTGCAACATGACATTGGGCAAGGAGAAGCCTTCTTCTGTAAAGAGCTCGACATCAGCAATGCTAGATACACAAACCTACACTTCAGAGGAGCCTTTATGCATAATTAATTCAGTGTCTTGCAAAGACACAAGCTTTGTTACACACCTTGTCCTCTACAGAGGCTATAACAGGGGCTGTAATCGCTCGTTGAACTGCATCTGAGATAAACTTGGTGGGTGAAAAATCTAGCATGCGCTCCAAAGTGACTGGAAAGGTTGGAGAATCGGCTGACAATCGGCACTCCAAAGTGACTCATTGCTGAATTCGCTCGATGGTTGCGGGGACGAATTGGACATGGCTAAACCTGGAGCGACCTCTTCATTCCTGTTCTCCACCGGCTCGACTTGTAGATCGTTGGTTTCCTGTTCCGATGAGCCCAATTTCTGAAGTATCCCATCAGAAAGCACCTTCAGATCTTGTTCTTGTAGCTTTGTCCTCTTCAGATCCGGCGTGTTTTCAAGAGTTCTAAGCCGTCTTCCTCTCCATCTTGTTAAGATCCTCACTGGTTTTCAAGGAACTCTAAGAAATCTCGAACCAGGCTTTGAAACTCCTCCTTCCCTTGAGCAACTTCGTCTCAAATCAGATCTAGTTTAGCCGTCCATGTCAAAATCTCGAGAAAGAGGAAAGAGATAAAATGAGAGGATTTTTTTTCCTTTTTTTGGATATTAATTTCCAAGTAAGCCTCTAATTACAAGGCTTAAGGTATTTCACTCGCTCCCTAATACGTTAAATGCACAAGCACCACCACGTCAGCACTCAAGTGCTTAATTGAACACAATTATTAAGTTTAAGTGTTCAATAGGTTCAAATCAAAGGTGGGGTGTCTATATGGCAAATTGGCACAAGTTCGAGGGGTTGTATATGTTTTAAGCCTATTTTAGTATGGTAGTAATACTAATACTATTTTGAAACTCCATATTTAAGAATAGGGTTCTTAATGGATCAGGCTTTGGATGAGTAGAACCAACCATTCCACAATCCGATCCGAATGTAAAAATGTTTCACCCGATCCACTTGTCACCTCTAGAATGTTCACCTGTTAGGCTGTTACCTAGGATTATTTAAGTGTTAGAATATATCCATCCCACATCTGAAAGTTGGAAGTAAATTGGACTAATATATAACTCAGCAGATTACTCGTTCTATGGCCAATTGGTTTTAGGATGGAACCCCGCTGGGCTAATTTAGAATATATGTCCATCCCACATCTGGAACCCCGCTGGGCTAATTTAGAATATATGTCCATCCCACATCGGGCTAATTTAGAATATATGTCCATCCAATATCTGGAATCCCGTTGGGCTAATATGTTATCAGAGTTATCTGCCTAACGGCCTCTCTCGATCCTGGGCCCGCTCCGTTATGTTGTCCAAATGTCAACTGGGCCCGCCCCGTTATGTTGTCCAAATGTCAACTGGGCCAGTTCCCCAGTTGCACTTGCGGGGGCGTGTTAAAATATGTCCATCCCACATCTTAAAGTTGGGAGTAAATTGGACTAATATATAACTCAGCGGATTACTCCTCCTATTACCAATTAGAGTAAATTGGACTCCGTTGGGCTCACTGTTCTAAAAATCCCTTCTAGGCCCCGTCTAGGCGCTGGAAGGTCCTAGTCCGCCTAGCCATCCAGGCCGCCTAGGCACCCGTCTAGGACCGCCTAGGCAACCGTTTAGGTCGTCTAGGCGCTAGGCGGTCCCTCTCCGCCTAGGGTCCGCCTAGCGTTTTTTACAACATTGGCTGGGCTAATATTAAGTGACCCTTTCACGGGTAAAAACTTTGTATTTTTTTCATTTTTTGTAAAGGAATATTTAATATTAATAATTCAATACAAAAATATATATAAATTATTAATTTTTTGTGATAAGGTAAGAATTCGGAATACCAAACAAGTTTGGTAGTCCGAGAGGTCGTAGTAAAACGGCAGCCGAGACCGGCTAAGAGAGTAAAGTACAAGCAGGAACAGCTATGAAAGGTACAACATCCCGAAAAATAAGAACTAGACGAGTTTGAAATCAGGGTGAGTAAAGCACTATAAGAATAGCGCCGCAGGCAACAAGTCGACCCCTCTTGGGCGTGCAAAACGGACTACTGACATTCCCTCCACCGAGATGAAGGATCTTCAGAAGCCTCAAAGCACCAAGCGACCTGACCTAATACAACTCAGTCCGATGTCAAACTCAACTCTAACTCCTCGGAATAAAAGTACATTAAAAAACGCCTCGAGCTAACCTGCAAGAAAAGAAGTCGAACTTGCCTCGTACTTGCAACGCAAGTCGAGACAAACTTGCTCCGCAAGTAAAACCTTGCCTTGCAAGTAAGAAAAAGCTTGTCGTACAAATAAATAAAACTTATCACGCAAGGAAAAAGGTCAATACTTGTCACCCAAGTAACCCACAAATTTACTTTTTACTTCTTTTTTTTTCCTTTATTACCATACTTGAGGCCCAAGCATATATATTTTTTTCCTTATCTATTATTTTCTCTTCTTTTTCCTCCAATCTTGGGGCCCAAGTAGTAATTAAATTTATTTCTTTTTTCATCTTTTCTTAAGGCTTGTAAGACAAGGATCACATCGCGCCGACGTTGGAGGGCCGAGCAACATGCCGACAAAGACGACGGAGGAGTGCGAGACTCATGATAGAGATTCCTATTGAATTCAACCTTCTTCCTAATACAACAATTGGCATAATTCAATTAATTCACGGATCCCTTACAAGTTACAAGCAGGCATGAACTGATCACCTCTTAAATTGAAAACCAAAATCAAGGCATGAACAGATCACCTGTTAAATTGAAAACCAGAATCAAGTCCTGAATAGTAACAGGAGGAGGCATATTGACCCCAATCCGCTCATACCGGAAAGCTGCCAAGTCAATTTTTCTCTACAATTGTCATTATCTTTCTTAGATCCCAAAGGACAAGCCTCATTAGGCCAATTCGGAACACTACCATTGAAGGTCTCCTCGACCATGGTAGGTTGGGTTCTATGCTAATGATGTGAGAACACAATCTCAGCCTGTTCTTTAGAGTGTTGGTCGGATCTTAAATTTTCTCCATTAGAGAAAAATTTGTTCTTCACAAAGCTTCCAACAGACATACCATTACAGGGTCCAATTTTACAGTTTTCAAAGAGAGTGAAAAGCTAGCAGATTAGATATTGAGAAGAGAGATTGAAAAACCAGCAAACCTCCAAGCTGGATATTCGGAACACTACCAAAGAGGTGTTGCTAAGTAACCACATGCCACCAACGCCTCATTCCACGACCGAAGGTACGGGCTATCCCCATATTGAGATTTGTACGCTGTAGAAAATATGGGCGAAATCCGCTGGATTGGGGCTGAATATCGTTTGAAATCATCAATACCATCCTTCAGAGATAGCAAGATGTGGAAGATTGAGTCAATTAGAGCAAAAATTTTCAATCTAGGGTTCTTGAAAGGGACTGAATGGAACTAGTTCAGGAAAAAAGGGGGCGAGGGTTTGGGGGCCTTGGGAGCGTTTTCATTCCCCCCCCCCCCCCGACGTGGTCGTGTTTAAAAAAATATATATAAATTATGATTCTATTTGAAACACAATTCATGTTTCATAAAGCAATATTCAATTAAAAAACACAAAAATATGTTTGAAATATTATAACGGATTAGGATGGGATTATATATATATACTATGGGTTAGATTTAAAGCGGGTTAAATGGGTGGTTTGGGTTAATTGGTTGTCGGGTAGGTTATTCGCGTAACAAATTCTCACCCTTAACCGACCCATAACCTATTTCACCCGTCGTCACTCGAACCGTCCATCACTCGTTTTGATTGGGTTTTAACCTATTTATTTCGGTTGTTTTAAGTGGGTAGGTCGATGACCCACAGATAATTGACAACCTATTTAAGAATTTGAATTTACTTTTTTCTAATATATTATTGTAATACTTTTTTTAAGAACAGAATCAGGATGTGGAAAAAAAGAAGAAAGAGCAGAATTGGCAGAAAAGCCGATGGAGTGTCATAGCAAACATCCAAACCGATCCCTTTCCCTTGCGCCCGGGCCCTCTCCCATAGGTTTTCACGTGACTTTCGTCTTTCTCTCTAGTCTCTACGGTGTGTGTGTGTGTGAATTTATAAAATCCGAATGCCGTTCGATGCATAAACAAAGAAGAAAAAGAAAAGAAAAAAAACCATGATTCCATAGAACCGGTAAATAAGTGTATCAATTTATAACATTTGATAACATTAGTTGCATATGTTTGTATTAGCGATGAATATGAAGCAAAGTTTGTCTGTCAATTACTTCCTCCATGACTCTATATTGACCGACCACTTGAACACCACAGTTGGGTTGGTTTGAATTTAAAAAGATAATGAAATTGGTTTGTTTATTTTTATTACTCCGTATTCGATCAACTAACAAAAATTTCTATTTATTACCGAGTACGTATCTACATAATCTATAACTATATATTAAAGCTATCCCTTTTTGAGTCACCATAACGATTTTGGCCCCACCTCATATTTACAAAATTAATTTTTATTTCTAATATTCTTCTTTAACTATTTAAATCTATCTGTAACATCAAACAAATATCTATTTAGCATAACAATGTCTTTTGAAAACTTCCTTATACAAATATTTAAAATTAAAGATAACAAATTTAAAATATTTTTAAATAAGTATAAATATCTTTTGTCTTTTAGCATGATGTCTTTTCACGAAATTATTTATAGATATATATTTTTTCTGTTATAATAAAACAATTAATGATAAATACTTATAATGTTTAAAAAAAATAGGTAATATCTATAACTATATATCAAAGTTGTACCTTTTCGAGTCACCAAAATGATTCTAGCCCCACCTTATATTAAAAAAATTAATTTTTATTTCTATTATTATAACTTCTTTCTATTAAATTCTTTTTAACTATTTAAATTTATCTCTAACATCCAAAAAATATCTATTTAGTATAGCAATATTTCTTATATTTAAAAAATTAATTTTTATTTCTATTATTATAACTTCTTTCTATTAAATTCTTTTTAACTATTTAAATTTATCTCTAACATCAAAAAAAAAATCTATTTAGTATAACAATATTTTTTGAAAGCTTCCTTATACAAGTATTTAAAATTAAAGATAAAATATTTAAATATTTAAAAATAAATATAAATATTTTATCATATATCTTTTGACTAATTTATTTATAGAAATATAGTAATTTTCTTTTATAAGAAATTACAGTAATGAATAAATAGTTAGAATTTTTAAAATTAATAAAAATTAATAATAAAATATTTAATAGATATTCAAATATTTGATAAACTCTAAATTTACGTACATGAAAATAATAAATTAGGAAGAACATAATATTTGATTAAAAAATTATATACATTCTACGAACAATAAATTACTTATATTAAATTTTATATTATATATTTATTTATTTATTAATATCCTATTTATAATGTTTATAAAATATCGAATCGTAGTCGTACATGGTACGACGGGTAAAACTAGTACATTATAAAGCAGAAACTATGTCTGTTGAAAAAATTACGTCACGTGACATTCCTTGAATAAAATAATATTACATTTTTTAATAATAAGTATTATAATTAATTGTATCATTCTTTCTATATATCCAATTTTTTATAAGATAATAACTTGATCTATATGTTGATATTTTTAATGCATATTTTTTTTATCTTGTAACAAGATTTGGGATGCAAGTATATATAATTTTTTTAGCTTTATGTTGATAATAACTTGATCTAATATTTTTTATATTAATTTTATGCATAATAATTTTTTATCTTTTAACAAGACTCGAACTTCAACTATGTAATTTTTTATCTATATGTTGTAAAATATGGGGCACAATCTTAAAGATTTTTTCATAAATTACATAATTTTATTACGATAGTATATACAAGTGTTTTAAATTTTATATTAATATCGTAATATTGTATAATCTTTAGTAAAATTATCCGTGCGTATCACAGGGATTCAACTAGTTTGTTACGAACTTTTAAACCTAACTAGTTGAAGTCTCGTACAATGTATGGATAACATCACTATAATTTTAAATATTTTATGTATTTTAATGGGAGAAATATACACAAAACTATATATTGAATAAAAATAACAAATTTGTCATAAAGCCCCCATTTATATTAATTCTACTTATATAATTCGATCTATAGGTTGAATATTTCATGCATAGGTTGATATTATTATAATATTTATTTAAGAAAAAATTAGTTTATTCATGCAATAAAATGTAGAACATAGTTTCTTATAAAAAATATAGTGTTTACTAAAATATATCATATATTTTATAAATAAATTTATTATATTAGAAAATTTTAACATATAGATAAAAATTTATATACTTGGAGCCCACGTTTTGTTAAAAGAGAAAAAATTATTATGTATAAAACTAATATTGAAAATACTATCATTTAAATCAAGTTTTGTTAAAAGATGCGTGCATAAAATTAATATAGAAAATATCAACCTATAGATAGAATTTTTTATAGATAGAAAATTATATAAATATGTTATCTATTTTATTAAAAATATTGGATGTATACAAAGAATAATACACGTTATAATAATATTTATCATTAAAAAAATCTGATATTTTTTTTATTCAAATAATGCCACGTGGCACAATTTTTTCAACAAACATGGTTTCTGCTTTATAATGTATTAGGTAGATTAGCGGTCAAGCCATGCATATGCACATGTGTATAATTTTAGTGATATCTTATTTATAATTTAATTTATAAGAAAGAGTTACGTGAGAATGGGAGCTCGGGTGAAAAATAAGAATAAATTTCGATCGTCCCATCCTAAAAATCAATGTTCGTGATTAGACATTCATTAAAAAGGATAAAAAAACGACACAACCGAATTTTTCCCGAATTATTTGCGTATTTTTGGATAAAAAATAGCATGGGCGAATTTTTTCTATATTATTCACGTATTTTTCGAAAAATACGTTTTTGATAGAGACGCGCAGTTTGTTCATCAATACTGGCCAATTGTGCATCGATACTGACCAATTGTGCATCAATACTGGCTAATTGTGCATCCAGTTTTTGATAATAATTTTCATCGATTTTGAACTTTTTTTAATTTTTAATTTTATTTTTAACCTTATTTATGTGTATGAATGCAATATTATCTAGTTTTTGATGCACATATAATTAGTTTTGATATACCCCTGCTTGTTCATTGATTTAACCTTATTTGTTCCTTGATATACCCTTATTTATCCATTGGTATACCATTGTTTGTTTATTGATATACCTCTATTTGTTCATTGATACATCCCTATTTGTTCATTGCTATACTCTTATTTGTTCATTTGACATGCCCTTCTTTTTTCATTGATGTACCTTATTTGTTCATTAATACTATTTGTTTGTGCATAACTATCGACACTTTGTACATCAAAAAATTAACTTTTTATTATGTATCAATGAATATAAAGTTTGTGCGTTACTATCGCCTCTTTGTGCATTACAACCAGCACTTTGTTCATCACTACTAGTATTGTGTTCATTAATATATCCTGTTGGTTGTAAATTGTAATAAACTCTTTTTTGTGTGTCAATACCATCCATTTGTACATGTAGGACTATCTACTTGTGTCATACCATCCGTTTTGTACAATTGTCATGTCTACCTATATGAGCACAACAAAAAGAAATAAATGAAGTGTCCAATAAACGTATATCATCTAATATAATACCTAAATAAGATAAGTTTGATGTAGAAACTTGAATGCAAAGTATAATAGATAAAAGACCCGACTTTACAATAATATGATGTACGCGAAGAGAACGAGTCAGCTGCAAATCGAAGAGGAGTGTTTGTGACTTAGCTATGTTCGGAGCCCAAGAAGCAGCCACATAGTACCAACAACGACGAATCCAAACGAGTCAAGCAAAATAATACCAAGGCAGACATAAAAACAACTAGTTTTGTCTCACATATGGCTAATAATGATGCACAAACATATATTCATGTATACAATTTCGATACACATTCGACCATTTTTATGCACAAATAATAGGTTTATGATGCACAAACAATGAGTTTTTTGATGCACAAACAATAGTTTTTTTATGCACAAAATCACAATTTTGATGCACAAATAACAGGTTTTCCATGAACAAAATCACAGTTTTGATGAAAAAAATCACAGTGTTGATGAACAATCTGGGCGCACGCCCTATATCTGTTTTTTTTAAAAAATACGCGAATAATTCGCCAAAAATTCGCCCGTGCCTTTTTCCCTTTTTAAGTGAAACAATCAGCACTCTTGATTTTTCTACATCCAACAGCTCATGTTCTTTCTTATTTCTCACCTGCGCGCTCATTCTCATCTGATCCGGACTCTTGATTTATTATATTATAATAATTTGTTTTTATAAAATAAACTATATTTAATGGAGGTTATAATTTGAAAAAGAACTAAATGAAAAGGTTTTTTGTGAAGATATCTCTAAATTTATTATCTTTTTTTGATAACTAAGAATAGGATGAAATTGAGTAGATATTTATATTATTTTCTCTAAAAATCTATTACTAATAAATAAAACTGTAGCAAATTTTGTCATCATATTGCGTCACTTCACACTATATAAAATTAGCTATTTAAAATAGTGATAATAAAAATATATCAATTTTTTTTTGATGACTTGAGCGATATAGAAAATAGAAATAATAGAAATATTTAAATTTATTCCATATGACTATAATCTTTTCTTATTATATATAGGTAAAGTAAATATAGTTAAGGAAATGCTTTTAGGAGTTTTAGCTTATCATGCATACCAATAATAAGAAAATAAGTAGGGAAATTCCGCGTGGTGACCTCAAAGTTTTGCAAATTTCGCGTGGCACACAAGTTTTTTCGGAATTCCGCATGGTAACCTTGAGGTCTTACAAATTCCATGTGGTAGCCTCGAATTATCATAAAAGCTAAAAGTATTTAAAATATAAGCACCTTATTTACTTAACTGCATAAAATTACCATAATAATGAGTATCACTTAATGCACATAGTTCTTATTAGGTGGTTTTTAAATGTTAAGTTTTTTAATTAATGCACCAACTTTTTGAAAAAAAACTCCCTTAAAATGTTAACTTTTATAAAATTTACGAGTTCATATTTTTTAGAGAAATAAAAATGGTGGATTTTTTTTTCCAAAATTACATGTGGTTTTGATGATATGAAAATAATTGATTTATAATACAAATTGGAAAAGGTGATTTTATATAAGAAAAAAAAAGGATTTTTTAAAAATAATAATATTTTTTGTCATGAAATATTTGTAAATATGAGAATATTTATAAATTTTTCTAAAACCTTTTAAAATTAGGCAGTTAGTTAAAATTAGATAAGTTAGTTTTTATAAAAGAAAATAAAAATATGGTGACTTTACTTAATTAAATAAATAATGTGGCTAAATTTCAAATACTTTTAGCATTTTATAATACTTAGAGGCTACCACACGAAATTTGTAAAACCTCAAGGTTACCATGCGGAATTTCAAAAAATTTACGTGTGCCACGCGGAATTTGCAAAACATCGAGGTCAACACATGAAATTTCCCAAAACTTTATTTGTAATTTTTTAATTTAATTTTTTTCTAATATAACACAATAAAATATATTATTTTTAATTAATTTTTGAGAAATTTCGCTTGGTACCCCCGAGGTTTTTGCTTTTCCGAGAGGTCCCATACAAAAAGTTATTCTAGATGGTACCTCCGAGGTTTTGGAAAAGTTCACTCCGTACCCTCGAAATTTGAGAAAAGTTCGCCCTATACCTCCTTCTTTGGTTTTTCGCAAAAAATCATTAGTTTTGATTTTTTTTTGTTTAAAAAATATGTTTTTTGTGTTTTTATTTACTTAAAAGGAAAAAAAGAAGAGAAACCATTTTGGACTAAATTACACCATAAAATATAATTTAGGTTTAAGGAAGGTAATGACTTTAGAGAGATTTAAAGTTCTCATATCTTTGAATATAAAAAATAAATAAAAACATATACTTAGATAGTACTTTTGAGAAATTTGTTTGAGATATAAATATAAATTTGTAATTGATCTTTCTTTAAAAAAATAATTAAATGGTACAAACTAACGAAATTCTCTTTTATTTAATTTTTATCGTTTAATCATCATTATCAAATGATATTATCTTTTAATCATCAAGGGTAGCAGATGAAATTCTCTTTTATTTAATTTGTATCGTTTAATCGATGTAAACGAAATCAAAGAGAATTTCATTAATTTGGACCATTTAATTAGGAGAATTGACATATACATAGAGAGAGATTATTTTGTTGATGTGCATATATGTTTTACTTCTACTTCCTGGGCAGTTAGTCTCTTTTATTTAATTTGTATCACAAATTAAATAAAAGAGAATTTCATTAGTTTGTACCATTTAATTATTTTTTTAAAGAAAGATCGACTACAAATTTGTATTTATATCTCAAATATAAATTTTATTGAATTATTACTTAACAAATTTCCCAAAAGTACTATTTAAGTAGATGTTTTTATTTATTTTTTATATTAAAAAATATGAAAACTTCAAGTCTCTCTAAAGTCATTATCTTTCTTAAAGTTCAATTATATTTTATGGTGTAATTTACTCCAAAATGGTTTCTTTTTTTTTCCATTTAAGTAAATAAAAACAAAAAATATCAAAAGTAACGATTTTTTACGAAAAACCCATGAAAGGGTATAGAGCGAACTTTTATCAAAGTTCGGGGGTACGGAGCGAACTTTTCCAAAACCTCAAGGGTACCATCCGGAATAACTTTTTTTTTTCAGGGCACCACTCGGAAAAGCAAAAACCTCAAATTTTTCATAATTTTTAGTTTTTTTATTTATCTTCTAATTTCTTAATGTAAGAATATAAATGTTATTGATTTAATTTATCATTTTTAATAGAAATTTTATAATTACGGAAATTACAATACATCCTTTTAAATAGATAAGGTTACATATAGCTCTATCCTAAAGTCTTAACATCTCTTAAATTTTAATTTTATATTTGACAAGAGAACTTGGAGTAATTTTTATAGATGAGGATTAGACCTATCAAACATGTCGGTCAGGTCGGGTTCGGGTCCGGTCATTTCGGGTTTAGGTTGAGTTTGATTCAAGTCGGATCGGGTCACAAGTCAAATCGGGTCAACTCGTTGCGGCACAAGGGACTTCCCCTTGTCTCGCAGATTAATTATTGGTTATGAAAGTGATGCTTATTTAGTTTGAACTATCTTCATAATGAATTAAGCCTTTTCAAGACATATAATTATAAAAAAAGATTTTTTTTCTTAGCTCCCCAAAAATCTATTGTAGTTAAGAGGCATTCGTTATATTTTATTTTGGGTTTCATAGTAGTCATCGTATTAAACTGCAATGAAAATCAATAGTTTGGTTACATTTTTCATGGACATTTTTTCAAACATCTTGACTCCTTATATCTATCATACATGCACAATTAATTCTATACTATATGGATTCATGGTTTATGTTAAGCTTATATATAGCTTTTTCTCTGGAGGGATATGAGAATTAAATAAGCTACATTAATTCCATTTATTAAAGTTTGAACTCTTCTTTATCAAGTCTCGAACTCTCAAGACAAATAGCACCTTAACCTCTCATCCATTTTCCAATTTCAATTTGTCCTTCAACTTTGTGTTTATTTTTCTATGTCACAGAAAATTTCCTCACGAATAGACTACTTTGGACAACTTTACTCAAATTGTAACATCAAACTTGCATGTGCAATGTAAATACCAAGATGAAACGAGTTTTAGCAAATGATTGCTTGAACAACCTTTGGTCATTTTTCATATTTTTTAGATGCGGCTAGAGGCCTCGCTATCCCTTTTTAATTTCTCGCTAGCCTATAATAGCCGCTATTTTTCTGAATTATTTTATTTTATTCTTTAAAATAAAATAATACCTTTTATTCCTTTTCACTCAAATTCCATCCTTAAAATAAAAATTCGATAGAATTGTTATAAAATAATTATTTAGGTTAAGAAATTTATAATGTCGGAATTATTAAATTTGTAACTTAACGAAAATACTATTTCGAGCCATACATCTTATTTCTTCTTTAAAAAGAAGAATCGGGCTTTATCCACGGCCCCACTAGCAAGCCCATAAAACAATTAAAAAGGGGAGAAATAAAAAAGAGACAAGGGGTGGGTCGTGGGAATTGAACCCATGACCTCTTGTGCTTAAAACACCCATTTGTATTTAAACCCTTCCTTTCCAGTGGCATTTTCAAAAACGCCATTATAAGCCGTTGATAATTCGAGAGGGGCATTATTAGTAGGAGATTTGAAGAGATTTTTATGTAGGAATCTAATGAGGAAAATCCACAAATTGATTTAGCAAATTTCACATCCCCAATCCACAAATTGATTTAGGGGATACTTGGAGCCATAATTGGCTTGATCCTCCACCCACATATTTTGCCTATTTAAGGGCTCATTTGTACAAGTACGAGGACTCCAAGCATCCAAAAATCTCCCATCCTCCACCATTTCTCACTTGACACACTTGCTGAATTTTTTCTTTGAATTTTTTGAGTTTATTTCCTTGGGGAATTTTCTACACCTTTTCTCTCCACCGGGCACCACCTCACCGCCGGCCACCCTCTTCCGACCACGCGCCGCCCCCTGTGCCGCCCAACCACCGCCCGCGCAGCCCCCAGTCGCAGTCCAATCTGTCGCCGCCCTTGCCCTGCCTCCTCCTTTGTGTTATACTTTCTTCAGTTTACTGTAAACGGAACCTAAGGTGAGGGAATTCTTTTCTTTTTGTTTATTTATTTTTTTCCTTGTTGATTTAATGATGTGGAAATAAAAATTCAGCCATGTTATTATTCTGTTTTTTTAATCAGATTTACACAAGTTAAAGATTTGTACATGATTTTAATAGAAATCAACATGCATACATAAGATCTAAGAGAAAATGCTTTTGCAAACTATAAAATAAATTTTAATAAATCTTAAGAGGTATAAAAGTGATTTTAAGCATGGATTTCCTAATTTTAAATAATATAAACTTAGACATTCTTTCCTTTGTTACAAAAGAAATAGTTTATTGTAGAGAATTAAAAAGAATAAAGTTTTGTATGAAAGGAAATATCTTGCATGTCAACTTAGACTTAATATAATTTTTAAATAATTTATCTATGATCGTTTTAATAAAATTTAGGCTCCTAAAGGATAGTATCTACTTAAGTAATTTAAATAAATTGTTGCATATGGATTTTACAAGGTTTTATGAAATAATCCACCTTGCATGTTAACTTAGAGTTGAGTATAATTTTGAAAAAAAAATTATTTATGACTTCTTGATAAAAAAAAAAGGAGACTCACAAAGACAAGTTATACTTAAATAAAATAAATAAGTAATGCATGTGCAATTAAAAAGGTTTTTATGGAATAATCCAGTCACGCATGTCAATATTAAACCTTATTATAATTTTGGAAATAAAATTATATTTGACATCTAGGAATAAGTATACTCATAAGAATAATATTATTGTTTAAGTGAAAATGCATAAAAATACTTGTGGTTATAAAAAGGTTTTTTTAATTGTTTTAAAACACTCTTGCATGTCAAAGCTAGCATTTCATATAAGCTTTTGGAATAAAATAAAAGTGGCCTTAGGATTAATGAGACTCATGCAAACAATATTTTTTTGTCCATTTAAATAATTATTGCATGTGATTTAAAAGGGGATTTCCATTTGATTAAATACATCCTTGCATGTTTTCTTTAAATAAATATCTTAATTCTATAAAAGTTTTTCAAGAACATCACCTTGAAAATAATAATAAAAGATTATTATTATTTGTCTTCCTACCTAAATTATTAAACCAAATAATTTAGATTGACATCATTTCTCCTAGAAGATGAAAATAAGAAAAGGATTATTTGAGAATAAAATAAGGATTTTAATACAGATTCGTTCGTTATCTTTTCGAAATGACTAGGTCGAAGCGTACGAACTTCACTAAGTCGTTCTAAATTCTGAGTTTCGTAAACTTACGAAAGAAATTAAAGGCAAGTGGATATTCTCCTTGAAACTTTTCGATAATTCGATTCCTTTAACACTCTCTATGTTGGGAACACCTTATTTGTTAAAATAAATAAATCTAGGATATATCGATTGTTAGAAATAACGACCCCCTTGTTAGCGTTATTACTATTACTGTTATTATTATTATTAATAGAAATATTATTAGGCTTAGCTTGTTTGTGTGGCCTTTGTGTGTTTAAATCTCTTTTCGAGATTCGTTATGGATTTTAATAGTATAATAAGGGATGCCGGTTTGACTGGAACATCTCTATATAATATGTCGAGTGGTATGACAATACGCCCTTGACCCGACTAAAGTCGTTATGCCGAGATCAAAAGATAATTAACCCTAATACAAGCTAGTATAGTGAGTAAGTCGGGGTCGTACCCTAGAGAACTTGCGGCTTCTAGTATCAATATTTTTACCAACTTAAGGAAAAAGGAGTTTTGGAAATAATTTGATCTATCTAAACTATCTAATAAACTAATAAACAAAACAAGTCAAATTAAGAGAAGCAAACAAGTTTATCCAGCAGATTCACATTGATAAAGTCATTCGTTCATTGGTCTTTTCCTTTGATTTCATTCAAACCCAAGATTAATTCCTATCCTGATCATTAACAATCGCAAGTCCACGGTCCAAGCAATTCTTTAATCCTAGGTAAGGACGCTTAACCTAGAATTAGCATAGAGAACAAGGATAAACAGGATATCGATTCAAGCAATCAAGCGACTGCGCCCATGGTATTGAACGAGGACTCGTCTACTCTTTCGACCTCGGCTCTCAAACCTCTTCCACCATTTCCCGATGCATTAAAGGAAACCCGTAAGATCGAAAATGACAATGAGATCTTTGAGACGTTTAACAATTGCAAGGTTAATATTCCACTTCTCAAGCTTATCAAGAGCATTCCTCGCTATGCTAGATTCTTGAAGGAGCTATGCACGGTGAAGCGGAATCAAAAGTGTAACACCCCTTCTTTCGATAGGGCGCTACTTAGTAGTAGACCTTACCAGGTACTACATAAGTGGTTTGACAACAACACTTTAGAATCTTGCAACGCGGGCACGACGAGAAAACTTAATAAAACATCCAACCTTTTATTTAGTAAAACTTAGAAAACATAGTTATGCATGCATTTCCGAAAACATAAATATTCAAACCCGGCAAAATCATATCATTAACGAATTAACCTAGTAACAATAATAAACATCACAGAATAGTAAATTTAAGATAACAATAAAATCAATTCCCTAATTTAACAAAAGAAACCAAAGTAAGCCCGACTCCACTATGACACGCGCTCTTCACCGCTCTGCCCCGCTGTCTGGCCTCAACTCATGCACGGTTCCCTAGTTCAGACCTGGAACATAAAAATATTCCCCGAAGGGTCAGCTACTAATCTATCAAGTTAGAAAGAATGCGGAAATTTCAAGACGTTTTGAAAGCATTTCTAAGGTCAGCATCCAAGTCCACAATCACACTCATAACTCTAAAGGTCAATACTTAAATTAGTTTTGGTTAGCCACACATAGCCACATACACATTCAGAAACACAATTTTACAAAAATGCAATTCCTCCATCTCGCAATCCAACCTCCAAGGCGCTCAATCCCCGCACCGAGTGCAGAGACAGGCCCTCTCACTCTACTTCACAATCTCCCTTCTAACCCCGACTAAGCCTCCACTAGAGCACTTGCCAAAACACATAGATAATATTTTTCGTTTTGAAGGGGCACAGTTTCCCGTCACACGAGCCATACATAGACAACTCTTTCTCAACGCCGGCTACGATGGCCGTGCCGGAAACGGTACCAACACAAAGAAAACGTTTCAAAAATCTCCTTTTGATAAAATGCGTTAAAACCATTTTACACACATAGCTCACGAACCATTCAAAAACAATTCAAAAAGGTCATCGGGACTAGTTTCCAAAACCCGTAATACAATAACGGCATACAATCTAACAAGATAGAGAAGAACCGAGCAAGTCGAAAAAGACTTACCTTCACTTAAGGATTCCTTCCACGAAGAAGGAAACTAAAGGCTTGAGCAGAAACGGTTCCTAAAAATATTAAAGGGTAAAGTCAGATTAGTTAAGGGCTACACTTAAACTTAACGATCTCTAAGAGCAAAGCATTAATTAATTTACGAACCCGCTATGTATATAATTAACCACTAACTAGCCAACCTTACTAACCAACTATCAAATAAGCTTATTCTAAGCCTAAAAAAAACGAGCCAGTTTACCTAAATTAACAATCCTAATATTGCCTACGTAAGAACATCTACAAAATGTCCAAAGCACATGTTAATTAGCATGATCATCACTCACTTTAACAACTAATTAACCACCCAAACCAAACTATTTCTCCTAACACTAGTTACTACTAAACGGCCTAACATAAAACGATCAGCAAGGACTCCCTCAGCACACCCTATTCTAGATAAGCAACCAACACACTTTCCACCGCTAACCCCATTCTACACTAATTAATCAACCGGTTACCTTCAACCCAAACCCACAACAATCAGTTAAGATGCCTGCATACGACCCGACCCTCGACATGCCCTCAAGACGCCTCACAACTAGACTTGGACCTATGAACAACCGACTCCGAATCCCGGCACCCGACCACCAACCACGACATGTCCACAATAGTTTTAAAAAGCCTGGGGAAGAAGGAAACTAACCGATGGACTGAACTAGGACAGCAACGAAAGAGACCAAGAGGCGTGACCAACTTCTCCGGCGTTGCATTCCTACGGAAGCAATCTGAAGCAACCACCAGAGATTGACGAGAACGGAGGAGTGAAGCCGAGGTTATCACTCCGTGCCTGAAACTGATGCTCCCCGCAGCGGCTTGCGATCGCACCGATTTAGGGAAAAACAGATCACTCGCCGGCAAGTCGGCTAGTGGTGCCGCCGTTCCCAGGTGTGGTCGGATATGATCTCAAGAGTTTGCGTCGAGTGTGGTCGGATATGATCCCAGGTACGAAACGGATGAGAGGTCCGACGACTCGAAAGAAAAAAAAATAATGGCAAGAGGAGCCGATTAGAAGCAATTAGTTTCGTTACGATATCTTTCATTTGATTAGAGTTATACATATTTTTTTATTTACTAAAATTTATCTTTTTAGTGTAATCTTATCTAAACTAGAGGTAGTTACGGATGGCTTAGCTAGAAGATAAGATTAACTATTTATTTGGAAATAGAACGACTAAATATTGATATTAGTACTTATTCCCAATTCGAGATTACTTGTGGGTCAAGAAACAATTACTTGCAATCCAAGAAACTCGTTTTTCCAACTTAGAAGGTAAAACGTAACCCGAATATTACATACTATCCTCCTTAAGTAAGTTTCGTGTCGAAACTTTTACAACGAAAGAAAGGATGTCTTGAGGTTTCACAAGCTTCTCCCCCTTAAAAGGGGTTCGTCCTCGAACCGTAATTTACTGATAAAGGAAAACACAATTAATACTAAACATCCAAAACACGCAGCACAACAACCACCAATCAAATAGTCAAGTCAAAAGAAAAGACAGTCACACAAACAAACATCGAATCTACGACCTCTCTAACTACTAACCCTCCTCTCAAACCCATCGACTAAACCCAAGTAGAGTTCTGGGTAACTCTCTCTCATTCTAGAATCGGTCTACCAATTAAGTGGCCTCCTCGACTCTCCGTCGAGACCACTAAATCAGCACCAAGGGAATCTCTTTGTTCCGTAGCTTCTTCATTCGTTGATCCACAATCTTCAATGGCTGCTCCCGGAAAGTGTGATCCGGTTCCACTTCTAACTATTCATAATTGAGTCTGTTAGTAAGATTTGGGACATACTGTCTCAACTACGAATGTGGAAAACGGGATGGACTCCATCCAAGATCTCAAACAAACCAAAATAGCATAGACTCCACTTCCCTTTCACCCCGAATCTCCTAACCCCGCGAGTAGGCGACACCCTAAACCAGACATGTGTCCCTATATTAAATTTTAGCGATCGAAGCCTCTTGTCCGCATAGGACTTCTGGCAACTCTGTGCAGCCAATATTCTCTCAAGAATCAAGGCCACCTTCCCAATCGTCTCCTCAATCATCTATTGCCTCTCACCTACTACATTTGAGGGATCATCCCAATACGGTGGTTTCCTACATCTCCTCCCATATAAAGCTTCATAAGGGCCATCTAAATCGATTAGTGTCAACTGTTATTATAGGAAAACTCCACCAAAGCCAAGTGATTTGACCAGTGACCTCCCCTATCTAGCACACAGGACCTCAACATGTTCTCTAGAGTTTGAATTATCCTCCTTCTTTGTGTCGCAATCTATTAGCCATGATTAGTCTCGTATGCTTAAAAATTCTTATCCCTCTGACTCTCAAAAACGACGGTTGGTCTTAACGCTCCATTTTATTCTTTTGCAGTGTTAAGTGAATGTCTTAGCGTTTAAAGAATCTTCTATACCTCCACACTGGCGTCGCTACAATACGTTCTTCACCTCTTGAATTTTATTCCTTCATTCAAGTCACACCGCTATACTTTGCTAGTCTAAAAATTATAACAATCTCCGTACCAAAAGATAACGAACTTCCAATTTATGTGATCACACTCACTTAAGCCGTTCCGGCTACTTTAGCTTTAACTTACACTAACTAGAGACATGTTTTTAACCCACCAGATGCAAGACGATTACCCATTCTCTTTCTATACCATACAAACTTCAAGACATCATTAACACTTGTGTAAACCTCAGGGTCTTGCGACATGGGCTGTTTGGTACACCTACCTTCCCATTTGCAACTCTCCCGATAATCTAAATTTAACCAACATACTTGTTTTCTTCAAAACTAGTTCATAACGGTTCAGGCTAGGAAATTCATACACACCCCAAAGTGTCAGTCTCACAAGTCCTCACTCCAACAACCCGTTTGACCCAAGCACAACCGCTTGACCAATATGATCCTTGACCCCAATTAACTGTTAGAATTTACTCCTCTCGTTCAAAGGCTCACACCACCCGATTCTTGGAAACCTTGTATCAACTAGTCGATACATTACGTGTTCGAATAAAATAGCTTATGACATAGTGCTAACCTCTCAATGTATCTCCGTTAATGTCCTTAAGTTTCCAAGGTCATGTCAAACCTCCCCCTTTTCCTTGCACAACTGTCCACCCAGATGGAGTTTCATTGCTAAACTTGACCTCTAAGTTTCCGACTGCCAGGCCTATCAAACCAATCCAATGGAGTTCCAACCCCGATTGATTAACCTCAAGACATCATGGTCAAAGTCTTGTTTAACATTATTACTGCGCAATTCCATCTCGATGGCTTCGTTACCGCAAATATCTCTATCCATACTCTAATTGTTGTTTCTCACCGAATCCATAACCAAGTATATGTCTATATAAAACCGGCTCAACAGGTTCCATGTCATTCATTTTTTTATTCATTTTCATTTTTGTAATGGCGCTGAGCGGGTTTTCACTTCTATTCCAGATCTCCTTTTTACCTTACAATTTCGTCATTGTGGTTCTCAAAACCCCACATGTGTCTTATCGCTAGTAAATTTTCTCCGCTTGAAATACTGATTCTCTCTCTTACATGACTTATCCATAGTACCCTTCAACCACTTCTATGGTTTTGTTCCTTCATCAAATTTTCCTACAAGTGTGGATCAACATCTGCTTCTAATTCATATTCGAATAACATTACAGAATACCCAATACCTCTCGTCATTAAGTCTGGACAACACCCTTCAACTATCGTCATGGTAACGCCTCCATCATTAATCTCTTTTCTAGATATCACTAATCTTTCAAGTCATGATCTTCCATAGCTTGAGCCGTCCTAGGATCTTATGCTTCAACTTTTACTTACGATGGTGTTCTTTAGTTGGTGTTTGTCTATCCAAACTTAGCATATATCGAATTCGGTCGTGTCCAATCCCTTGGGTTTACGGTCACTCGTTCCTTATCTTGTTTCTGTTCGCACGACTCCTATAACTTTATCTCTCTGGATACATAAGCAATTACGCAACCTTTTCTCTTGTGACACACCTCTTATGGCTTTCAGGTGCTATTTAAAATTTGCATATCTCTCGCGATCTTGTGATATCGACGGTTTGAGTATACAAGTTAGCCTATCCTTCGACCAGTCACAACTCTTTTGGTAACCTACCTTCCAAGCTATTTTCTGGGATGCAATTAATCTGGTTAATGATGGTTTAGACTAGAAGTCTTCCCTATACCACACCAAAAGTTTAATTTTTAATCTCATATGTTATGTGATGCAATCTTGTTTCAGAAGGTGCTGATAACATGTTATAGCGTTGATTCCCTCTAGATCAAACCTTATTTTCCCGGTTTGAGTCACCTGTTCACCACATGCTCCTCGTTTATTCGAAAACACACTCCATGATCCTTACACACCGTTGGTATTGTTTAAACATCAAAGCAATCCAAGAGGAAAGCCTACTAATCTATGCCCGGTAGTAGACATGGATATCAATAATAAAGACCCCTACATTCAGTCCAATTAATTAAGAAAGGTCCTTGCCCAAGAACTTCCCACCCTACTGGACATTAGTTAACTTCACAACATTCTTTACACCATTCAAACTACTCATGTCACATGTAGTTATATTTTGGACATCCTCTTCTAAAGTCTTTGACCGAAACTAACTTGTCCTTTAAACAATTCTAGAGATCTGCCAAATTTCACTATGATCAATCCACCCGAGCAATCTTTCATGACGACAGACTCTTAATCCTTTAAAAGACTCTTAAGCTTCTAGCGAACCAAACCGAACCTCACATGGAGGTGGACTCGATGCATTTACCCCTTGACTTCAACCTACCACTCCCTTCTCTTATGATCAAACTCCAAGTAAGTGAGATTAATTGTGGATCACTACTTCCCCTTCCTGTCCTCCACTTTATACTCCAAGGTAAAGTTCTTAAGTCGGGTGTCAAACCTTCCTAAAGTGAGCAACATCCTTTCTTCCGCCCCAATTCCTAGCTGGAGTTTGACCACCTTCAAATCTTATAACTTGGACGATTAGATAAGATTCACTCCAATTTATTCCACTCTCTTCGATGTCGACCACTTGTGCCTTCTCTTGTACTAGATTCCACTACTCGATCACTTTAACGAACTAGTACTGCGCACCCTTGGAGACCACATAAAGCCCAACACTTAAATACTACATCTTGTGGCTTCCTCACACTCCCTTACCGGTTCTAATACTATGATCGGGTTTAGCATCTGTCAAACTTTACACTTAGAGTTAGAAGTTAAAGAACTAAACTACCATAAGTCCTTCAGCTGGCGGTGGCGGAGTCGCGACATGTCACCTACACCCTATATGCAATATGTCTACCCTAGTTAAAACATTTTGAAAACACGGGCACGATGAGAAAACTTAATAAAATATCCAACCTTTTATTTAGTAAAACTTAGAAAACATAGTTATGCATGCATTCCCGAAAACATAAATATTCGAACCCGACAATAACCTAGTAACAATAATAAACATCACAGAATAGTAAATTTAAAATAACAATAAAATCAATTCCCTAATATAACAAAAGAAACCAAAGTAAGCCCGACTCCACTATGACACACGCTCTTCACCTCTCCGCCCCGCCGTCTGGCCTCGACTCATGCACGGTTCCCTAGTTCAGACCTGGAACTGAAAAATATTCCCCGAAGGGTCAGCTACTAATCTATCAAGTTAGAAAGAATGCGGAAATTTCAAGACGTTTTGAAAGCATTTCTAAGGTCAGCATCCAAGTCCACAATCACACTCATAACTCTAAAGGTCAATACCTAAATTAGTTTTGGTTAGCCACACATAGCCACATACACATTCACAAACACAATTTTACAAAAATGCAATTCCTCCATCTCGCAATCCAACCTCCAAGGCGCTCAATCCCCGCACCGAGTGCAGAGACAGGCCCTCTCACTCTACTTCACAATCTCCCTTCTAACCCCGACTAAGCCTCCACTAGAGCACTTGCCAAAACACATAGATAATATTTTTCGTTTTGAAGGGGCACAGTTTCCCGTCACACGAGCCATACATAGACAACTCTTTCTCAACGCCGGCTACGATGGCCGTGCCGGAAACGGTACCAACACAAAGAAAACGTTTCAAAAATCTCCTTTTGATAAAATGCGTTAAAACCATTTTACACACATAGCTCACGAACCATTCAAAAACAATTCAAAAAGGTCATCGGGACTAGTTTCCAAAACCCGTAATACAATAACGGCATACAATCTAACAAGATAGAGAAGAACCGAGCAAGTCGAAAAAGACTTACCTTCACTTAAGGATTCCTTCCACGAAGAAGGAAACTAAAGGCTTGAGCAGAAACGGTTCCTAAAAATATTAAAGGGTAAAGTCAGATTAGTTAAGGGCTACACTTAAACTTAACGATCTCTAAGAGCAAAGCATTAATTAATTTACGAACCCGCTATGTATATAATTAACCACTAACTAGCCAACCTTACTAACCAACTATCAAATAAGCTTATTCTAAGCCTAAAAAAAACGAGCCAGTTTACCTAAATTAACAATCCTAATATTGCCTACGTAAGAACATCTACAAAATGTCCAAAGCACATGTTAATTAGCATGATCATCACTCACTTTAACAACTAATTAACCACCCAAACCAAACTATTTCTCCTAACACTAGTTACTACTAAACGGCCTAACATAAAACGATCAGCAAGGACTCCCTCAGCACACCCTATTCTAGATAAGCAACCAACACACTTTCCACCGCTAACCCCATTCTACACTAATTAATCAACCGGTTACCTTCAACCCAAACCCACAACAATCAGTTAAGATGCCTGCATACGACCCGACCCTCGACATGCCCTCAAGACGCCTCACAACTAGACTTGGACCTATGAACAACCGACTCCGAATCCCGGCACCCGACCACCAACCACGACATGTCCACAATAGTTTTAAAAAGCCTGGGGAAGAAGGAAACTAACCGATGGACTGAACTAGGACAGCAACGAAAGAGACCAAGAGGCGTGACCAACTTCTCCGGCGTTGCATTCCTACGGAAGCAATCTGAAGCAACCACCAGAGATTGACGAGAACGGAGGAGTGAAGCCGAGGTTATCACTCCGTGCCTGAAACTGATGCTCCCCGCAGCGGCTTGCGATCGCACCGATTTAGGGAAAAACAGATCACTCGCCGGCAAGTCGGCTAGTGGTGCCGCCGTTCCCAGGTGTGGTCGGATATGATCTCAAGAGTTTGCGTCGAGTGTGGTCGGATATGATCCCAGGTACGAAACGGATGAGAGGTCCGACGACTCGAAAGAAAAAAAAATAATGGCAAGAGGAGCCGATTAGAAGCAATTAGTTTCGTTACGATATCTTTCATTTGATTAGAGTTATACATATTTTTTTATTTACTAAAATTTATCTTTTTAGTGTAATCTTATCTAAACTAGAGGTAGTTACGGATGGCTTAGCTAGAAGATAAGATTAACTATTTATTTGGAAATAGAACGACTAAATATTGATATTAGTACTTATTCCCAATTCGAGATTACTTGTGGGTCAAGAAACAATTACTTGCAATCCAAGAAACTCGTTTTTCCAACTTAGAAGGTAAAACGTAACCCGAATATTACATACTATCCTCCTTAAGTAAGTTTCGTGTCGAAACTTTTACAACGAAAGAAAGGATGTCTTGAGGTTTCACAAGCTTCTCCCCCTTAAAAGGGGTTCGTCCTCGAACCGTAATTTACTGATAAAGGAAAACACAATTAATACTAAACATCCAAAACACGCAGCACAACAACCACCAATCAAATAGTCAAGTCAAAAGAAAAGACAGTCACACAAACAAACATCGAATCTACGACCTCTCTAACTACTAACCCTCCTCTCAAACCCATCGACTAAACCCAAGTAGAGTTCTGGGTAACTCTCTCTCATTCTAGAATCGGTCTACCAATTAAGTGGCCTCCTCGACTCTCCGTCGAGACCACTAAATCAGCACCAAGGGAATCTCTTTGTTCCGTAGCTTCTTCATTCGTTGATCCACAATCTTCAATGGCTGCTCCCGGAAAGTGTGATCCGGTTCCACTTCTAACTATTCATAATTGAGTCTGTTAGTAAGATTTGGGACATACTGTCTCAACTACGAATGTGGAAAACGGGATGGACTCCATCCAAGATCTCAAACAAACCAAAATAGCATAGACTCCACTTCCCTTTCACCCCGAATCTCCTAACCCCGCGAGTAGGCGACACCCTAAACCAGACATGTGTCCCTATATTAAATTTTAGCGATCGAAGCCTCTTGTCCGCATAGGACTTCTGGCAACTCTGTGCAGCCAATATTCTCTCAAGAATCAAGGCCACCTTCCCAATCGTCTCCTCAATCATCTATTGCCTCTCACCTACTACATTTGAGGGATCATCCCAATACGGTGGTTTCCTACATCTCCTCCCATATAAAGCTTCATAAGGGCCATCTAAATCGATTAGTGTCAACTGTTATTATAGGAAAACTCCACCAAAGCCAAGTGATTTGACCAGTGACCTCCCCTATCTAGCACACAGGACCTCAACATGTTCTCTAGAGTTTGAATTATCCTCCTTCTTTGTGTCGCAATCTATTAGCCATGATTAGTCTCGTATGCTTAAAAATTCTTATCCCTCTGACTCTCAAAAACGACGGTTGGTCTTAACGCTCCATTTTATTCTTTTGCAGTGTTAAGTGAATGTCTTAGCGTTTAAAGAATCTTCTATACCTCCACACTGGCGTCGCTACAATACGTTCTTCACCTCTTGAATTTTATTCCTTCATTCAAGTCACACCGCTATACTTTGCTAGTCTAAAAATTATAACAATCTCCGTACCAAAAGATAACGAACTTCCAATTTATGTGATCACACTCACTTAAGCCGTTCCGGCTACTTTAGCTTTAACTTACACTAACTAGAGACATGTTTTTAACCCACCAGATGCAAGACGATTACCCATTCTCTTTCTATACCATACAAACTTCAAGACATCATTAACACTTGTGTAAACCTCAGGGTCTTGCGACATGGGCTGTTTGGTACACCTACCTTCCCATTTGCAACTCTCCCGATAATCTAAATTTAACCAACATACTTGTTTTCTTCAAAACTAGTTCATAACGGTTCAGGCTAGGAAATTCATACACACCCCAAAGTGTCAGTCTCACAAGTCCTCACTCCAACAACCCGTTTGACCCAAGCACAACCGCTTGACCAATATGATCCTTGACCCCAATTAACTGTTAGAATTTACTCCTCTCGTTCAAAGGCTCACACCACCCGATTCTTGGAAACCTTGTATCAACTAGTCGATACATTACGTGTTCGAATAACATAGCTTATGACATAGTGCTAACCTCTCAATGTATCTCCGTTAATGTCCTTAAGTTTCCAAGGTCATGTCAAACCTCCCCCTTTTCCTTGCACAACTGTCCACCCAGATGGAGTTTCATTGCTAAACTTGACCTCTAAGTTTCCGACTGCCAGGCCTATCAAACCAATCCAATGGAGTTCCAACCCCGATTGATTAACCTCAAGACATCATGGTCAAAGTCTTGTTTAACATTATTACTGCGCAATTCCATCTCGATGGCTTCGTTACCGCAAATATCTCTATCCATACTCTAATTGTTGTTTCTCACCGAATCCATAACCAAGTATATGTCTATATAAAACCGGCTCAACAGGTTCCATGTCATTCATTTTTTTATTCATTTTCATTTTTGTAATGGCGCTGAGCGGGTTTTCACTTCTATTCCAGATCTCCTTTTTACCTTACAATTTCGTCATTGTGGTTCTCAAAACCCCACATGTGTCTTATCGCTAGTAAATTTTCTCCGCTTGAAATACTGATTCTCTCTCTTACATGACTTATCCATAGTACCCTTCAACCACTTCTATGGTTTTGTTCCTTCATCAAATTTTCCTACAAGTGTGGATCAACATCTGCTTCTAATTCATATTCGAATAACATTACAGAATACCCAATACCTCTCGTCATTAAGTCTGGACAACACCCTTCAACTATCGTCATGGTAACGCCTCCATCATTAATCTCTTTTCTAGATATCACTAATCTTTCAAGTCATGATCTTCCATAGCTTGAGCCGTCCTAGGATCTTATGCTTCAACTTTTACTTACGATGGTGTTCTTTAGTTGGTGTTTGTCTATCCAAACTTAGCATATATCGAATTCGGTCGTGTCCAATCCCTTGGGTTTACGGTCACTCGTTCCTTATCTTGTTTCTGTTCGCACGACTCCTATAACTTTATCTCTCTGGATACATAAGCAATTACGCAACCTTTTCTCTTGTGACACACCTCTTATGGCTTTCAGGTGCTATTTAAAATTTGCATATCTCTCGCGATCTTGTGATATCGACGGTTTGAGTATACAAGTTAGCCTATCCTTCGACCAGTCACAACTCTTTTGGTAACCTACCTTCCAAGCTATTTTCTGGGATGCAATTAATCTGGTTAATGATGGTTTAGACTAGAAGTCTTCCCTATACCACACCAAAAGTTTAATTTTTAATCTCATATGTTATGTGATGCAATCTTGTTTCAGAAGGTGCTGATAACATGTTATAGCGTTGATTCCCTCTAGATCAAACCTTATTTTCCCGGTTTGAGTCACCTGTTCACCACATGCTCCTCGTTTATTCGAAAACACACTCCATGATCCTTACACACCGTTGGTATTGTTTAAACATCAAAGCAATCCAAGAGGAAAGCCTACTAATCTATGCCCGGTAGTAGACATGGATATCAATAATAAAGACCCCTACATTCAGTCCAATTAATTAAGAAAGGTCCTTGCCCAAGAACTTCCCACCCTACTGGACATTAGTTAACTTCACAACATTCTTTACACCATTCAAACTACTCATGTCACATGTAGTTATATTTTGGACATCCTCTTCTAAAGTCTTTGACCGAAACTAACTTGTCCTTTAAACAATTCTAGAGATCTGCCAAATTTCACTATGATCAATCCACCCGAGCAATCTTTCATGACGACAGACTCTTAATCCTTTAAAAGACTCTTAAGCTTCTAGCGAACCAAACCGAACCTCACATGGAGGTGGACTCGATGCATTTACCCCTTGACTTCAACCTACCACTCCCTTCTCTTATGATCAAACTCCAAGTAAGTGAGATTAATTGTGGATCACTACTTCCCCTTCCTGTCCTCCACTTTATACTCCAAGGTAAAGTTCTTAAGTCGGGTGTCAAACCTTCCTAAAGTGAGCAACATCCTTTCTTCCGCCCCAATTCCTAGCTGGAGTTTGACCACCTTCAAATCTTATAACTTGGACGATTAGATAAGATTCACTCCAATTTATTCCACTCTCTTCGATGTCGACCACTTGTGCCTTCTCTTGTACTAGATTCCACTACTCGATCACTTTAACGAACTAGTACTGCGCACCCTTGGAGACCACATAAAGCCCAACACTTAAATACTACATCTTGTGGCTTCCTCACACTCCCTTACCGGTTCTAATACTATGATCGGGTTTAGCATCTGTCAAACTTTACACTTAGAGTTAGAAGTTAAAGAACTAAACTACCATAAGTCCTTCAGCTGGCGGTGGCGGAGTCGCGACATGTCACCTACACCCTATATGCAATATGTCTACCCTAGTTAAAACATTTTGAAAACACGGGCACGATGAGAAAACTTAATAAAATATCCAACCTTTTATTTAGTAAAACTTAGAAAACATAGTTATGCATGCATTCCCGAAAACATAAATATTCGAACCCGACAATAACCTAGTAACAATAATAAACATCACAGAATAGTAAATTTAAAATAACAATAAAATCAATTCCCTAATATAACAAAAGAAACCAAAGTAAGCCCGACTCCACTATGACACGCGCTCTTCACCTCTCCGCCCCGCCGTCTGGCCTCGACTCATGCACGGTTCCCTAGTTCAGACCTGGAACTGAAAAATATTCCCCGAAGGGTCAGCTACTAATCTATCAAGTTAGAAAGAATGCGGAAATTTCAAGACGTTTTGAAAGCATTTCTAAGGTCAGCATCCAAGTCCACAATCACACTCATAACTCTAAAGGTCAATACCTAAATTAGTTTTGGTTAGCCACACATAGCCACATACACATTCACAAACACAATTTTACAAAAATGCAATTTCTCCATCTCGCAATCCAACCTCCAAGGCGCTCAATCCCCGCGCTGAGTGTAGAGGCAGGCCCTCTCACTAATCTCCCCTCTTCACAATCTCCCCTCTAACCCCGGCTAAGCCTCCACTGGAGCACTTGCCAAAACACAGATAATATTTTTCGTTTTGAAGGGGCACGGTTTCCCTATCACACGGGACATACATAGACAACTCTTCCTCTCCATCAGCTACGATGCCCGTATCGGAAATGGTACCAACACGGAGAAAACGTTCGAAAACTTATTTTCGATAAAACCCATTTGAAAACCAATTTGCACACAACAATACAAGCAAGTCCAAAACATTTCAAAAAGATATTCGGGACTAGTTCCCTAAACCAATCCTACAATAACGGCACAAAATCTAACAAGACAGAAAAGAACCGAGCAAGTTGAAAATGACTTACCTTCACTTAAGGATTCCTTCCACGAAGAAGGAAACTATAGTCTTGAGCAGAAATGTTTCCTAAAAATATTAAAGGGTAAAGTCGGATTAGTTAAGGGCTACAATTAAACTTAACGATCTCTAAGAGCAAAGCATTAATTAATTTACGAACCCGCTATGTATATAATTAACCACTAACTAGCCAACCTTACTAACCAACTATCAAACAAGCTTATTCTAAGCCTAAAAAAAACGAGCCGGTTTACCTAAATTAACAATCCTAATAATGCCTACGTAAGAACATCTACAAAACGTCCAAAGCACATGTTAATTAGCATGATCATCACTCACATTAACAACTAATTAACCACCCAAACCAAACTATTTCTCCTAACACTAGTTACTACTAAACGGCCTAACATAAAACGATCAACAAGGACACCCTTTTCTAGATAAGCAACCAACACACTTTCCACCACTAACCCCATTCTACACTAATTAATCAACCGGTTACCTTCAACCCAAACCCACAACAATCAGTTAAGATGCTTGCATACGACCCGACCCTCGACATGCCCTCAAGACGCCTCACAACTAGACTTGGACCTATGAACAACCGACTCCGAATCCTGGCACCCGACCACCAACCACGACATGTCCACAATAGTTTTAAAAAGCCTGGGGAAGAAGGAAACTAACTGATGGACTGAACTAGGACAACAGCGAAAGAGACCAAGAGGCGTGACCAACTTCTCCGGCGTTGCACTCCCACGGCAGCAACCTGAAGCAGCCACCGGCGATTGACGAGAACGGAGGAGTGAAACCGAGGTTATCACTCCGTGCCTGAAACTGATGCTCCCCGCAGCGGCTTGCGATCGCACCGATTTAAGGAAAAACCGATCACTCGCCGACAATTCGGCTAGTGGTGCCGCCGTTCCCAGGTGTGGTCGGATATGATCTCAAGATTTGGCGTCGAAAGAAGATGACGGGAATAGGCGGTACGAAACGGACGAGAGGTCCGGCAACTCGAAAGAAAAAAAAATAATGGCGAGAGGAGCTGATTAGAAGCAATTAGTTTCGTTACGATATCTTTCATTTGATTAGAGTTATACATATTTTTTTTATTTACTAAATTTTATCTTTTTAGTGTAATCTTATCTAAACTAGAGGTAGTTACGGATGGCTTAGATAGAAGATAAGATTAACTATTTATTTGGAAATAGAACGACTAAATATTGATATTAGTACTTAATCCCAATCCGAGATTACTTGCGGGTCAAGAAACAATTACTTGCAATCCTAGAAACTTGTTTTTCCGACTTAGAAGGTAAAACGTAACCCGAATATTACATACTATCCTCCTTAAGTAAGTTTCGTGTCGAAACTTTTACAACAAAAGAAAGGATGTCTTGAGGTTTCGCAAAAAGCCTAAAGGGAAGCAAAAGATCAAGTTTAGCGAGCAAATATCAGCGGTCTTCCAAAGACGAATGCCAAAGAAATGCGAAGACCCAGGTATGTTCACTATTCCTTGCATCATAGGTGAAACTAAATTTGATAAGGCTATGCTCGACTTGGGTGCTTCTATAAATGTTTTGCCTTATTCATTTTATAAATCTCTTGAGCTTGGCCCATTACGTGCAACGGATGTAGTAATTCAATTGGCCGATGGATCCAATGTTTACCCAAAGGGGATTGTAGAAGATGTGATTGTCATGATTGATAAGTTGATCTTTCGCGCTGATTTCTATGTACTTGATATGGAACATGACAAGCGTGCGGCTCCAATTCTTTTAGGTAGACCATTCTTAAAAACGGCCAATACAAAAATTCATGTGCGTAGTGGCTCATTAACTATGGAGTTTGATGGGGAAAGGGTTGAGTATAACATCTCTGATGCAATGAAATTTCCCTACAATAACAATTCTTTATGCTCTCTTAATGTTTTAGATACACCTGTCCCGGTTTTCTTTGATATTAATGATCATGATGGATTGAAATCTTCTCTTGAGAAACCTGTAGTTAATGAAAATAAAGTGGATTCTATTCTATACTCTAACATGAAGGGAGTTGTATCTAAGTTGAACGCTCATTATGAGCGACCACCCTTGCTATCAGGTTTTAAGCCCTAGCCACTAACATTGCCAAGCAAGAAGCTTATCTCTTTTGCTTTGCAGGGTCCTAATATGGAGATCAAGGAATCACCGAGCCACTCTAAGTCCGCCTTTCTAGATGTTGGGTCGACTCATTCAATGCAAAGTGGGCATGGAAAGCGATTGAAACCGTATTTTGAAGAATTTAGCAATGCTATTCTTGAAGAGACGGTTTTGGACGAGCCTAATACATGAGCGGTAATGCGTCAAGCTAATGACGTTAAACAAGCGCTTCTTGGGAGGCAACCCAAGCTTTAAGTTTAGTTTTTCTTTTTTTTTTCTAGTTTCCGTTTTGTTTTCGGGTTGTTTTTGTTTTGTTTTTGCTTTATTTTGGTTCGTTTTTTCTCTTAGTTTTAGGTAAAGTCGGGACACAGGTACACACAGTTCGAGGAAGCCAAGACGCCCTCACGTTCATAGGGCCCGTGGCCGTGCATCGCCAGTAGCAAGTCGAAGAGGCTGAGCGCGGGCGACACCAGGTGGAGCGCGACCGCGCTTTTGGCGTTCAAGCCGCGCTCGGACGGGATGATTTTCTGTGGCCGCGATGCAGGCAAAATGGCTGAGAGCGCAACCGCGCTTCCACCGAGCCACACCGCGCATCCACCGAGCTACACCGCGCACTTACGCGTGTTCAGCATTTATTAAACTAGAAAAATTCGTCATCCCTCTTTCTCCTTCTATCTCCACCACCACCGCTTGAGAAGTAGATTCTTGAGTGTGTCAAGCTCTTGTGATAAGGTTAGTTTCTTTTTCTCTTATCTTTTCTTTTACTTTGGGGACAATGTAAAGTTTAAGCATGGGTGAAGGGGATTCTTTATTTCGTGAAAGTGTTTAGTTGTATATAGTTCATGTAGTTGCATTTGCATGTTTTATGCATTGATTAAAAGTTCGAAAAATCCGATAAAACTTCAAAAATTCAGAAAATTAAAAAAAAAGAGTTTTATTTGCATTTTAGGATTCACTTCCCCTTGGAACCACTTGTTTATTGAGTGAGCATGATTTCATATCCCATGACTTGTTAGTTATTGATGAAAGTTCTAAAAAAGAATTGCTTGATTATGAAGGAGTATACATGAAAGTGAGAATTTGAGTTATTTATGAAGTTCTAACCAATTGTCCCCTTGTGAGATCTTTTGAGCCTTTATATGCTATTTTTGCATGAAAATTCTTGAGTGCATCTCTTTGATTGTTTAAACTCTAGAACTTGCGTTTAGATCCTTTTTCGAGGCCACATTATATGTTTTGAATGCATGATGTAAAAGTGATTGAGGCAAATTTTCTTTAGCTCATTTATATCCTTATCTACCTTACATTATACCTTTGTTTTGTAGCCCCATTGTTTTGAGCCTTAGCCTTGTTTATTAGCTCCACAAAAATTGTTCCTAGCCGAATAAGCTTGACCCTTATCCGAGAACTAGGATTTCACTAAGGGAATTTTGTGGGTTATGTGATGTACTTTGGGGTTTGTAAGGATGTTTGAAAAGGTGTAATTGAGGAGAATGTGCAAAATTGAAAAAAAAAAGTGAAGGAAGTTGGGAATGTTCATTGAAAATCCTTTGAGGGAAAGTTTGTTATGAATGGTTGATTGAGATGGGGTTTGTGTATAAATTGCAAAGTCGTTCTTGTGAGAGAAGAATGAGAAAGAATGAATCTTAATTGGGTTTGTGGAAAGAAAATCAAAAGATGAGTAAAAGAAAGAAAGAAGTGTTTAAAATAAGTAATGGAAGAAAGGGAAGAGCAAGTTGGGAAGATGTTTTGAGAGTGAGTGTTAATGTAATTTGGGTTTTAGTTGATTCTAGTTCCCGGATTTAGCACCACATGGCCAAATAATGATTCCCACGTACTTGTCTATACCTTGGCCCCATTACAACCTTGAAAAAAGACCTCATGATTTACGTTTTGCATTTGAACATCCGTGGTGGAGATTTAGTACACTGATGCAAGCATATGGTAGTTGGCATTCCAAGATGATTTTTGAGTGAAAACACATACCCTCTTAAACACTTGAGCGTTGAGTGCAAACACATATACCTTGGTGAGGGTTAGAATGGATTAATAGCTTGGTTTCAAGCTTTCATTAAATGTATGCAATGATTTCATGGTTAAGCTTGAGCTTCTTGAAAACGAATGGAAGTCATGGCTTGCTTGTTTGTGGTGAGATTGATTTTATGTCTTGCTTGAGGACAAGCAAGGTTCAAGCATGGGGGAATTTGATAGAGCATATAGATATAGGTTTTAAAGCATGTTTTTATTCCCGTTTTATGCATGTTTAGCTAGAATTTCGCTTTAAGTTGTAGGTTAAGTTTTATTTCGGTTTAGTTCGGAATCTACGTGTTTGTATGCTATATTACAGGTCGGATGGTGAAGGATGGTTGGTGTGAGGCTAAGGACCGAACCGAAGAACGCGTGTAGAGCATTGAAGAAAAGAACCGAAGGAAAAATCACAAGCCAAGAGGAGTACCAAACCGCGTTTGAAGGATTGTGCCACCGCCGAAGGGATGAAGTTGCTGCAGGCGAAGCGCGGGGAGAACCAGTCATAGCGCGACCGCACTCTGGGTGACATTGAACGCGCTTCGGCGCGTTTGTACGACGCTGACTCGGGCCTCCGTGTTATCTTTTGGGCCAACTTTATTAGTATTTTTGGATGTTTTTGATATCATATAAATACTTTTCTTAGGGTTCTTTGGATGATGAAGCTATCTACTACTTTTTTTTTACGTTAATTTGAATTTAGAGAGAATTGTGGGAGACCAAACCCTAGTTTGCAACATGATGTACATATTTTTAGCATAGTTTTAGTATGTTTTTCTACGTCTTTTAGTCTAGTTTAGTTGTGCTTTTGTGAGTGTTTTGTGTCTTTCTAGTATAGTTTACATATTTTGTGAAAAGTATGGAAACTACGCTTTTTGTGTGTTTTTGTATAGGTTTTGAGGCGGATTTGGATGCATTCAAAGGACATTAGAAGAGAGGACTAAGATAGGAAGAAGGAAGGAATAAAACTATGGAAGAAACCCCCGCAAAATCCAAAGGAAGAAGGAAGAAAAGTGAGAAATCAAGTGCAGACCAGTTGATATCAACCCTTTTCAGCCCAGCCGACCTAGTCAAAGTCTTCTTGATATCAACCCTTTAAGAGGGATATTCTAGTATAAATACCCTTGTTTAGACTCAATATCTCTCGCTCCCAGCTTAGTTGAAAAAGGACGCCTCCTAGGGTTTTTATTTAGACGTTTTTTTGGCTTTTTGAAGACAAGTGTTGCTTGGGGCACAAGCAAGAAGATTGTGGGAGATTTTCTTGTGTTCTAAGAGAAGTTTGAAGTTTTAATTCAAGTAAGCCTTTATTTTTAATTCAATTATGTTCTCTTTCAATTATTTTGCTTGTTTTTCTCCAATCATGAGTGAGTAGTCTCCTTTTCTAGGGTTAGGGTTGGAAACTCAACATGATTGTGCATAAATGGTGATGTGATGAATAGATTGAATGCCTTTTATCCATTTTTTCCTACTTGTTTGTGCAAAAGCTTTGACGAAAGTTGATGTATTTCCTGTTTATAACTTTATTGAAAGAGAAAGTTGTGAATTTGAATACGAGATAAAGTTTAAGACGAATGTTGAGAACTTTAGATCAAAGCAAGTAGATTAAGTGAATTGATTTGTGAAAATTGATTGATTTGCTTGATTAATTCAACGAAAGTTGATAACTTTATGTTAAAGGCATGATATTTATGATTTATGTTATTTAAGATTGCATGATTGTGTTGTGGTGAACCCCTATCCTAGAGTTTTTCCTTATTTTTGAGTCAAGTTTAATTTCCGGTTGCCTCGATATCGACCCTTGTAAGGTCGATATCGACCTGCAATTTTTCCTTTCTTCTTGCTGTTTACTTAGTTTTTCTGCTGCATTCATACCTCGATATCGATCTTGACAAGGTTGATATCGACCCCTTCCAGTGCATTAATTTAGTTGTTTTGCTTTGTTCTTTGCTTTGTTTTGCCTTCTCTTTTGCTTTTTAGTTTAGTAATCAAACATAACCTTGCTTCCCATGGACGATCCTGACCTCCCTATACACAGCGAGGTCTTGACTACAAATTTATTTGTTGTCGGCAAACCCTCTCAACACAACATTGAAGAGAAATCCAACTATTTTAAGTTTAATTCATCTTTAATGTCTTATTCTAGCTAATTTTCCTATGTCCAACTAGTTAGTTGAAGTTGTATGCATGATTGTTTGTGAGATTTGAATTATCTCTATTTGCCTTGACTAGATTGAATGTCTCCATGCTTGATTGATTAAATTCACTTACAATTATAATAGCTTGATCACCTATTTTATTTCTAGGTTGAATTACAACTAGAATAATTAAATAGACGGTGGAATTTGGTTATTCATGGCTGAATCCTTTGATTAAACTTATAGACGGTGGAATAAGGTTAATCAAAGGCGGAGAATTTAATCACAAAACTTCATGAATAGACGATGGAATTATGAATTATGTTGCTATTGAATGCTTTGAACTTATTTGCATGATCAATTTGACATAGAAGGTTTTCTAGGTTAATTGGTTAAAAGGTTGTTAAAGACGGTGTATATTAATAACCACCTTAAGCTTGAATTTCATAAATTCACAATAGATTAGTCAAGGAAAATCGAAATAAGAATAATCAAGGATCAAAACTCATGTATCCAATGGATACGAAACTAGTTGGACGCTTTCTCTATATTTGAATTTCTAATCGTTTTACTTGCTTTGCTTTATTTATTTAGATAAATAGTTTAAAATCATAAAAACTCCCCCTTTAACTTAGTAATATTATTTAAATACAAATAATATGAGTCCTTGTGGGTTCGACCCTTGCTTCCACTTACTCAGGTTAGGAAGTTAGGATATTTCTTTGACAGTGCTTTTACAGCGACATAAAAGTGCTAGTCAGCATGTTACTTATACTTGACACTATCTTAAATGCATGATTATGTCGTGGTAAACCCTTGTCCTAGATCCTTTTCCCATTCGAAAACACTTCATCTTACTCTCTGTTTGCATCGATACCGACGTAACAGCATTGGTACCGAGCCTGTGTGTTTCCGTGTTATTTGCTCTGTGTTAGTCGAAATTCAGCATCAATACCGACCTTGACAAGGTCAGTACCGACGTGTCTGAACCGTTGTCTTGTTGATTCTTCTCTACTTTGTTTTAATTTCGCGTTTTCCATTTTCTTTAGATTAGTAATCAAAATAACTTGCTACCCGTAGACGATCCTGACCTCCCTATACACTGCGGGGTCTTGACTACAAATTTATTTGTTGTCCGGAACCCTTCCAACAAATTGGCACCGTTTTCGGGGAAGCAACAATGTTTGTTCATATGGTGCGCCAGAAACAATATCATATTCAGACAGGAGAGAATTTGTCCTGTACATGAATTCTCTCCTGTCTGAATATGATGTTGTTTCTAGCGCACCATATGAACTGCATTAGAACACAATGACAGTGATTCCACAAGTTGTACATCAAGAACACCTTGATGTACAACTTGTGGAATCACTGTCATTGTGCTGTAATGCAGTTCATATGGTGCGCCAGAAACAACATCATATTCAGACAGGAGAGAATTCATGTACAGGATTGCATTGCAATGACGGTTAACCATGTAAGAAATTGCTTGATAGCTAGATGGAGCGTGAAGAATAGAGAAGCTAGAAGAATTTTTGGCAAATTGGGAATTGATTTGAATGTAACAGCTAGAGTGATCTAGCTAAAAATTTTGTAACTGACTTGTTATTTTGGTGAATGAATTACCTTTATCTTCAAAAAAACAATGCTTATTTGATTACTTGTGGGTTTGGGAATAACCCGACCCCGTTTTTGTTTCTAATTTGTTTAGTTTTGTTTTTTTCTCAGCTTATGCAAGAAGGAAGATGTCGGCTTGCATTTGACTAATCTGATTACTATTCTGAGCCTGAACGTGTTCTTCATCGCAAGAGACGAGAAAACCGTATGATGGCCGCTACACCTGAGGAGATGGTCGAGCATATTAACGCCCTCCGTAGGCAGATGGAGGCGTTACAAGCTGATCGAGACACTGCTATTGCTGTCGCTGAACGTGAACTAGTAAACATTGCTCGTTTACAAGAACAATTCAACGCTATCCCGAGGAATGCCAAACAATATATGCATCCGAAACTGAGGGTGCCAGAATCCTTAATAGTACTTCCCGAGATAGAAAAGGCTTTTAAGATTAAATCTCATTTTATATTCTTAATAAAACGGGCTCAGTTTGAAGGGAAACCAACTGAGTGCCCTATGGAGCATATTCGTAATTTTATTGATTTATCTGACACCATTGTTGCTGATGGTGTTTCTTTAGAATATGTCCAACTAAAAGCTTTTAAATGGTCTCTTGCAGGTAAGGCCCTGAGCTGGCTAGAAAGCTTACCTCCTAGATCGGTAAGGACGTGGAGAACCTTGCATGACTTGTTCATGACTAAGTTCTTCCCTCCTGCCAAGACTACGGAGTTAAGGAAGCGTATTACTTCTTATCACCAGCTGCCTAACGAGACATTTGTGGAGACATGGGAGCGATTCAAGGAGATGCTGAGGCAATGCCCCACCCATGGTCAACCGCAATACGTTCTGCAAGAGATATTCTTTCAGTGTATAAACGCTAAGACAAAGAACCGTATCAACTTGCATACTGCTTGCGGTTTTATAGAGATGGAGCCTGATGCTGTATGGGAATTATTGGACAAATTGACCAATTATGATGCCATGTATGGGACCCAACAGCCACCCCAGCCTAAAAAACGGCTCTATGTTCCAAACAAAGACGAAGTTGATCCCGACGCTCAAAATCAATTCTTACGTGATGAGGTCAACCGTTTGAAGAAACAAGAAAGTTTTCCAAAACCTCTCAACAATGTTTTGAATGTGGCTCTCAGGCCCATACTACATCTACTTGCACTAACATTGAGCAGGTAAGAGCCGCTAAGACATATGCTGAAATGAATTATATGAGAGGACAATATAGAAATCCTCTTGCTAATTATGACAGGCCGAACAATTATCCAACTTAGGGAAATTCAAATCAAAATCAAAATCAAAACTATACAGCCCCTCCACCGGATAGACGACCCACACCATATAGACCTCCAGGTTATCAAGAGACGCCATCATAGGTGAATGCACTCCATGAAGGGATCAATGGAGTGAAGAATGAAATCAATGGAGTCCGAGCTGACCTAACTAATCAGATGAAGGGTGTACAGGCCCAATTGGGAGAGTTCGATACATGGAGAAAAAGCGTCAACTCCCAACTTGGCAACCTTGCTGCACAAGTTCCAAGACCTCAAGGGCAACACCCGGGCCGCCCCGACGAGAACCCGAGAGGACAAATAACAATTGTACACCTCCGGAGCGGAAAGACACTACCGGACCGTGCTGAGGCTAGGGACAACAAGGTCGTTACTGAGGAAGATACTTCGGCCAAGATTAATAACGAGCCAAAAGGGATCGATACCGAGCCTAACACCCTCGGTACCGATACTCCACGGGTCGTTACCAACTCCAATCCAGGTAAGTCCTCGACACCGGGAGGACAAGAACCCGAGAGGACAAATAGCAGTTTTACACCTTTGGAGCGGAAAGACACTATCAGACCGTGCTGAGACTAGGGACAACAAGGTCGTTACTGAGGAAGATACTCCGGCCAAGATCAATAACGAGCCAAAAGGGATCGATACTGAGCCTAACACCCTCGGTATCGATACTCCACGGGTCGTTACTGACTCCAATCCAGGTAAGTCCTCGACACTGAGCCACTCCCTTCTTCCCAGGCTTGATACTGACCCCACTAGGGTCAGTACCGATCCTTCTACAGCACCACTCGACCCTTTTGTCGATTCAGTAGCACCACCTCTCGAGCCTACATTGGTTCCGAGATCGGTGAAAAATCTTCCCTTCCCTACTAAGAAGTCTAAGGACTCAACAGAAGGAAAGTTTAGGCGTTTCGTTAAGATTCTCCAGGGCTTAAATATTTCCATACCATTCGCTGAGGCCCTAAGCGAATTGCCGGCTTACAAACTTCTTAAAGATATTCTTAGCAGGAAAAGATTTATTTCTGAGCTGACCGATAAGGTCCGATCTATAGCCTTCCCAGAGAAGCTAGGTGACCCAGGGAGATTTGCTATTACTATTGGAATTGGCGACCACCATGTAACACCCCTATTTTGCAACAATGGGTATTACCGCCAGTGACCTCGGACTTTACCGTCCAAAGTCACCCAAGGCTTTTAGAATGATATAGAACATTATTAAAGCGGAAATAAACATAATTCATAAAGTAGAAAAGGTGCTCCCGAAGGAGACTTGGTTCTTACAAAACGTCTTACATTGCCTTCAAAATTAAGGTACTTGAAATCGAATGACGAAATCATCTTGTTCTTGAAACAAAGTGAAACATAAACTAAAGTGAACAACAAATACATCTTGAGAGTTCTTGACCATCCTTCACTTCACTTCGCCTTACGCCTTGCTAGAGTTCCTAGGTTCTGACATAATTCGCGAGGGGCGATAAAATGCCAAGCAAACATGCGGAAAAGAAGAATTAGTCTAAGAGACTAATCAAGCGGGAATGGAACTTCCCGAGGGTATTTCGGAAATTTTAATTATTGTCGAAAGAGATGATAAGGTTGTGTTTACGATGGAGCTATACGATAGGGCTTGTTTATGCGGAGCTTTAATGGTTCGAAGGAGAGTATATCTTAAGCGAAGATAACTCGATAAGTGATAGAAGAGCTACTAGATTGTAGACTTCTTTAGGAATCGAAAGTATGTTGGGAACCTTATTAATTCATACAAGTTAAAAACCTCTCGCGCCTTGAGCGGACCGAGAGCTGGATCGATCATTTGAGACCGGTCCGGTTTTGGTATCTTAAATGTGCGTTGGGCACTTATCTTGTATAGTGACGAAAGGTATTCGATTTCGTTAATTATTTTTAATAGAAAGTGGTGGGACTCGGATGACCCGAGCCACCGAGGGAAAAACTCAGTTTCCCGGCACTTAGCTAGAGTGCGCTCATCCCTCCTTGCAATCGGAGCGGATGGGATCATGATCCCGAAAGTCGTACTTCAAACACGTAGGCACTTACGACTTAGTAAGGTTATATAGAGGCGTCGGCTATCCCGTGCCCCTCACTAGTTCGTTCGACGTTGATCTCTGAGCGAGATCGTAAACAATCAAGATAACAACTATACTAGCATAAATAATCCTAACAAACGAATATAAAGCGTACTATGCTAACAATAGTCGTTATTTCTAGCAATTGATATTTCCTAGGTTCATTTTTATTTAAGCATACAAGTTGTTCCCAACATCGAGAATTTTCACGAAGACGGAATATGAAAGATCACAAGGGGAAATTCCACTTGCCTTAGCTTACGAGCGTATACTATCGATTCTTGACGGATTATGTGGTTCGCAACTTCGAGCACGGATTCCGACCTATCGACACGGAATTTACAAGTGAGCTTTAATCATGATTTCCTCCTAAAGTTTGGATTACCTCTTATAATATTTTATAAGAGAGTTGGAATTCTAAATTATTAAGATAATAATTTAGGAAGTTATAATAATATTCCTTTATTATTATTTTGGTTTTGTAATATCCTTATTATTCCATCACCTTTATTAAAATAATCTCTTTTAACTTTATTTGATATTTCTTTAATATAAGTAAGCAAGTAAAATTTCATAAAATACTATACTTTGCCTAGAAGTATTTTTCTTATAAAACTATAAGTTCTCCTTAAATTATAAGAAATCACCTTACCCTTTTTAGATACTTGTCTTAATTTAAAATATTACTTTTAAATTCCTTAAGGATCTTGAAGTGATATATCCCTCATTAAGAATATCTTATTAATAATATACTCTTAGTAGACTTTTATTTAATTCTATAATTCACCTAAAAAGGTTCATAGACTTATAATCTACTTTTCTTGGAAGTTTCCATAATTAGGACTTTCTATTTTTCTTTAATAGGTAACTTCCTAAAATTAACATATATTAAATTAATCCTATTTATTTTATTCTTATAGTCCTTTTATATTAAGGCTTATAAAATATCTTTGATCATAGACTATAATATCCTCATGTCTTGTAAAAATATAATCATGACTTATAAATATCCTACTTCATATTTATAATCCATTAATATAATATTGTAGTTTATAAAAATAATATCTTTCTTATATCTAAAAGATTTCTTTCCATACAAGTCAACTTTATGCAATATAATTTCCTAGAATTATTATCATACTTAATATATTTAACCTAGAACTTATGTCTTGTAATATTTCTATACACTTAGAGATTATTAAATTACTATTTTTCTCATAGATGACTTTAGTAATATAATATTATATTTTCATAATATCAATATACAAGGTCAAACTATAGTCTATGTCTACAAGTTTTGAACAATAATACTTTTATAAAGTTTCTCTACAATTTTATTACTATAGTATGTCATAAGTATTCTAACATCACCATCATCTATTATAAGTAATATCATAAACCAACCTAGTTTACTTTATAGTCACATTTATATATAAATATTAATAAAACTTCCTATTTGTAGTAACTTTACACTTAGAGGTAAGCTATTTTATGTTTTATTAAATAATGAGTTTATTTACTAAACCTAACATTATTATTATTAAAATCATATAATAGGATGTCATCTATAATCTAAGACATACAATAATCCATATCTTCTAGAGTTCTTATTTTCTTTCTTTATGAAGATGATATTATTAACTTATTAATTTTGTATGCTATAATTATTTTATAAAATCTACCTATATTATGTAAGGAGCATTCTTATAATAAATACAATAAAAATTTATCTATTTGTTTTATAAGCTTAAGTTACCATTGTAATTCTAGTTTGTTTCTAGCATCCAACTAACAAAATCTCTACTCAATTATTTTTATTTCTTATTTTCCTTAATTAATTTCTAATAATCCATAAAAGGCTTTAATAATTCATAAATGCATAATTTAAATAAATAGAATTTAGGATTAGAATTTTATACTTCTGTATTCTGTTTTTACAAAACACTGGAGAAGAAGGCAGGGGAGGGAGGTCCGGCGGTCCGGCGGCGTGGCCAAGGCTCCGGCGAAGGCGGCTGGTGGCACTGGCGGTCTCGGCGGCGGCGGCTGGTGGTGCTCCCGGTGGGCAGGGGCGGTCCGGCGGCTCCAAGGGGGAGAAAAAGAGGTGTTTGGTGGTGTTTTAATGGAGGAATAGAGCTTTGGAGGTGGCTGATTTCTGAACACAAAGAGAGCAATTGCTAGGAGAGGAAGAAGAGAGTTTGAATGTGTGAGTAGAATGGTGAATGAGGGCCTTTTTATAGGCAAGTTGGAAGAAACCATGGATCCATGCCATGGAGGATTCACCAATGGAGGTGAAGAGAGTGCTCATCCATTGGTCTATTGTGTGCTTCTTCAAAGGTGATGAGAGGTGATGTAACAATGGTGGTCAAGCAAGCAAGAGGGAGGTGGTAGAAGCTTCCATGGGCATGCATTGGGAGGGAGTCAAATCTATGTAAATCACATCAGACATAGTCTGATGTCTATTTTTTGAAGGAGAAGAAGATTAAATGGATATAAGATAATAAGGATGGTGTGATGGAGTAAGAAATTCAATTGGTCTAGCGGGACTGGAGAGGGGCGTGTGGGTAGAGTGGCAAGAGGTCTCGGGTTCAAATCCCGGCTCTTGCATTCTTTTTACAAGACTTGTAATTAAATTTTTAAGCTTTTATGTAACTTATTTTATTTAAAAGAATTCAATCTCTATAAGTCATTATTTTTATTTAATGCTCTTTTTATTAATTTATGACCCTTTTTATTAATTTATGCCCCTCGGGCTATTTTATTGGATTTTATTTAATTATATCCTTCTTGATTTCTCTTTTTAAAGAGAAGTAAGGTTTATTATGATTTATGAAAAATTCTCTTTTTATTTAGAGAAAATAATTTATTATAATAAATATTATATTATATTTGGTTTAAAAACCTTGGAATATCGCGGATATTACACACCGTTTCAAGACACTATGTGATTTGGAGGCCAGTGCCAGTTTACTCCCCTTATCTATTTGGAGAAAAGCCAATATGGGACCTCCGGAACCCGTCGATATGAGGCTGTACATGGCAAACGGGTCTTATGTAAAAGCTACAGGGATCTTCGATGATGTCCCCATTCAAGTTGAGCATCTCTAGATTAAAGTAGCAATTGCATCGTACTAGTATCTGGTTGTGCAAGTCTTGTGCAGAAGAGATTTGATTTGCATTCTAGGATAAAAGCTGGTTGTTTTATGCTAGAATTGTATCCTATTATATTCCTATCCTTATTTCTGCTATTAAACTGAATCATTGATGGTTTCATGGTTGTTTAATTAGTTAGAACTAATAGTATCTAGTTGTGTTGTTAGTTAGAATTGAAAAGGAAATGAAAAATCCATTGCATGTGATATCGAGGTGAAATGAATGATCAACTTGTCATTCGATTGTGGATATTTGTTTGCCTAAGCTATCTTCCTAATTATTGTTATTCATAATCTTTTATTGCTTTGTTAGTTTTGCATTCTTAGATTTAGTTCCAAATACAAAAACCCCTTTGTTACTTGGTTTGACACAAAATTCATACAAAAGATAAAAATTTGTCTCCTTGTGGATTCGACGCGGACTTCCTAAAGACTACGGTTCTTAGTTAGTTTGGATTCTTTTGCATAGCCGTGATTTGCACGACGATTTCACGCCTATCAAATTGGCGCCATTGTCGGGGATTGAACACGGGTTACCCGCGTGACAGGCGGGAATACCCAGATACAAGTTGAGGAGCAATCTAAGACACTTGATGTGGGTTATGAAGATGAATTTGATGCCCAATATTAATTCACACCTATAAAGCACGCTGAACAGATTATCACAAAGCCCAATGAAGTCTGTGATGGCATAGAGATACTTACAGAGCCTAGGGAGCATGAGTCATCTTCTCCTATGTGGAGTCATGAGTTTGAGGCTTCTGTGGTTTTGGAAGAAGACTATTTTGTCGATCATGATGACTTCATTGCTGATGAAGTAGACACCAATGAGGGAGAAAATCAAGCTGCTACATCTGTTAAGGCCCCCGTTGTCATGATGTTCCCTATGTTAGGCCATGAAATCCCATGTTTTAGTTTCCCCACCTTCTCACGTCCAAAGCTTATGGAGTTCCAAGATGAGGAACCAAGTCTAGAACACAAGGTGGAAGATGAAAAATATATGGAGTTCATCTTTGAAGAAAGTGGTAATGATGAGAAATACTTTGACCCATATTGTAAGTATTTTCTAAAACCACCACTTGTGCTGAATTTGTTTGAGCATAAGCCATCTCATAAAAATTGGGCACACATGTTTGATAAGTTAAAACGGTCTTTGAAAGTTATAATATGCATCTTTAATTTATCATGGTGTTACTTATGTTTTTCTGAGATGTGTGCACAAGGGTTTGACAGGTTGCTAAGGGCATTGACAATGTCTAATCTTGTCAATTTATGCTAAACGTCGAGTCACGACATTAAATAAGGCGCTTGTCAGGAGGCAACCCGCCATAGGTACTTCCTTTTTTTTTCTTTTTCTAGCTTAGTTGTTTTTGTTTCGGTTTTTTCTTTGTTTATGTGTTGGACTAACTTGCAGGTAGGCAAAAAAGGAGCGCAACGGAACTGGTGGCACCCGCCACCAACACGGTAGCGCCCGCCGCTAATTAATTTCAAAGGTCCTCGGCTACGAAGTGGCCAGCGGCGCCCGCCGCCCCTTGGTGGCGCCCGCCGCCTAGTCGCCACCATCCCGCCACCTCTCTAATGTCGATTTTTTCCCTTCTGATGTTGCTCACCACCATTCCATTACCCAAATTAGTAGTTGGGTTGTGAGTTTTTCTCTTTCTCTTTACTTTTACTTTACATTGGGGACAATGTAAGATTTAAGCATAGAGGAAGGGAATTACTTCCTTTGCATTCATGTAGTTGCATTAGATTAGGCATGTTTACTTTATGTTTTGCATTGAGAAAATTCAAAAAAAAATATTGCATTTTAGGTTCTTATTTCCCCAAATGTGTAAGACCTCTTGTTTTTCTAAGTTAAGTATGGATTTTAACCCATGACTTGCATGATGTGCTGAAGTTTCTATGATATGAGCATGATCTTTGATTATATACTTTGATTATAGGATTGAGCATGTAGATGAGCTTGAGTTTTAGATATATTTTGAAGTTCTAGACAAAAAAAAACCTTGTGAGATTGTTTTTGGCCCTTTATTGATTATTTGTTCTCTATTTTTTTTAGTGTATCACTTTGAATTACTAGCTCTAGAACTTGCGTTATGACTCTTTTTCAAGACTGCTTTACTTGACTAGATGCATGAAATTATAATGATTGAGGCATGTTTCTTATTAGCCTATATATTCCCTTCCTACCTTAAAAGATCCATGTTTTGATACCCCATTTCTTTTGAGCCTTAGAGCCTATTTTTGTTAGCTCCACAAAATAATTCCTAGTCTATATAAGCTTGACCTATCCGGGATTTAGGACTTTAGGTGGGTTTTTTTGTGTGGTTGTGAATAAGTATGGGGGAAGTGTGAAGGGAGGTGGAAAAGAGGAAATACAACTCTAGTGTGCAAAGTGAGAAAAAAATGAAGATGAAGAATAAGTTGAAAAAAAGTGTTGAAAGAAAAAATTGAGTTTCAAAAGATGTAGTCTTCATAATTGTTGAGAGAAAAGAGTTGAAAAAGAAGTGAAAAGTGTTGGGTCTTGGGTTTAGTTAGTTCTTTATCCCGGATTTAGCACCACATGACCAAATATGATCCCTTCCAATTTGTCTTTACCTTGGCCCCATTACAACCGTTAAAAAGTCCTCATGATTTTTGTTGTGTGTTTAGTCCATAGCGGTGGAGAATTAGGACGTTGATGCAAGCCTATGGTAGTCTAGTTTTTCATTGTTGATTTTGAGTGAAACACATGCCTTTAAACACTTGAGTGAGAGTGCAAACACATTTACTGGGTGAGGTATAGAATGGATGAATTGTTTATGCTCTTTGCTTTAGTCAATTATATGCTAGGACGTCTTGATCAAGTTATAGTTATATGTTGACTTGCTCTGTGGATTATGAGATGGATGCATGGATTTCAATGTTGTGGTGTGACTTGGATCTACTTCTTGCATGAGGACAAGCAAGGTTTAAGCATGGGGGAATTTGACAGCTTGCATATAGGTAGTGTTTAGGATGCATGTTTACGTTTCTTTTGCGTTGTTTTTAGGTAGTTTTAGTTACTTTCTTTAGTGTCTTAGAGTGTCTAGGAGTTTTGGGTTTTTTCACTTGTTCTATGTTGTTTTACAAGTCTTAAAGTGAACAAGTGTGAAAGGAATGGAAACGGGAGAAGAACGCTTGAATTCGGGCTATCCGTTGGAGTTGATAGTTCAACACCCCTGTCTTGTGAGAGCTCGTTTGGGAGCTATAATGGTCTTATGAAGTTGAGTTTGGTATAATTGGAAAGCTAATCCAAAGATCTCCAATTCATGTTTTTCATCCGAGCCCAATTTCAACTCGAAGTGAGTCAAAACAGCCCCCGAAGTGTCACCTGAGTTCTGAACCGTGTTGATGAGGGTTTTATTGACAACAAATAAATTTATAGTCAAGACCCCGCTGAATATAGGGGAGTCAAGATCGTTCCACGGGAAGCACGTATGTTTGTTTATCAAACTACTAAGAAAAACAAAGCAAAACAACACAACTCAACTACGACCAACCTCGTTAACGACTTTGTCAGGGTCGTTAACGAACCTGGGTAAACTATTAAAACACACTTAACGACCTAGAACAGGTTCGGTACCGAAGCAGCGAGCTCAGTAACGAATATAATTGAGGAAATTCAAATAAAAACAATAATCTAGGATAAAGGTCACCACAACATAGCCATACATAAAAACTCGTAAGAAGATAAAGATCATGCCTTTAAATAGATAAATTCATCAACTTTCGCTGATTAGCAAGCAAATCAATTCATTCTCATAAACTAATTCACTCAATCACTTGTTTTGGATCTAAAGCTCGAAACTTTCGTAATCGCACAATATCAACCTTCAAGTTACTAACTTTCTCTTTCAATCAAGTTAAGAACTCAAATTACCTCGATTCTCATCTAGGCATAAACACAACAAGCAATCTTAAAAATAGATAAAAGGCATTCAACACAATCTACTTACTCATAAAAACATGCATAACTATGTCGGGTTTAACCCCAACCCTAGATAGAAAAACTACTCACTACTCATAATTATAAAGCAAACAACTTCAATTAGAGAAAACATTGAAAATAAAACAACTACTTCAAATTAATAAGAAATATTGTCTTACAGAATTCAGAAGAAACCGAAAACAACAAGAATACCGAACAGAACACACGTTTAACGAACTAAGCTTCACTCTCGTTAGCCTCGGTACTCTCTCCTCCGACCCGACTCTGTTCTCTCTCAGCTCCTCCTTAAAAACGTCCCCCCCCCCCTCTAGGCTAGAAAAGAATGGTATTTATACTAATAAAGCTATCTAATAAAAAAAAGCTAGAAGATAAAAACTTTCCTAAAAGATAGAACCTAACTCTAAAAAGATAGAAATAAAAATCTAGAAAGATATTAAAACCTAAAATATAAAATAAAATAACCCCAAAACTCATTAAAAACCCTACCGACACGGAATAAACTTCTGCACAGGGTCGGTAAACATCTCAACTAACTCTCGAAAAACTCTATCTCTAAGAACGACCCTTTACAGCCTCGTTAACGAGCCTGGATTTGGCTTCTTTCAACACTTCAACTCTAAAAACTTGATTTCGACTTCTTTATCCTTGTATTCTTTCGTCTTCCACCTTAGTACTCCATTCAGCTCCAAAAAGCACCGTTTCCTCGCTAAAACCTACAAAAAGACACAAAACAGAGTAGCTTTCATACTTTTCACAAAATATGCAAACTCATCCGAAAACACACAAAACTAACTCTAAAACTACTAAAACTAAACCTAACAAACTAAGAAAACACACTAAAAACTATACCAAATATATGAACATCAAAATACCCAATACTTAGACTTGTTTGTCCTCAAGCAATCACTAAACACTAATCAGAACCAAACAATCATACTCATCAAGCCATAGCCATCATCTAAAAAGCAACTTCAACAAACAGAAGAAAATAGCAAATGACTATTAATGTCATCACACATATATACACCAAATAGACATAAAAAATACAATCCAACCTCACAAGGGATAATGTGTTTCACTCAACTCTCAAGTGTTTAGGCTTATAAATTCAATCTCTCAACTCATCTTATATACAAAAACTCATAGAAATTGGAACTTATATCACCAAACTCTCCACCTAAGATTTGTCAAAACAAGCAAAAATCATCAAAAGAACTTTTAGGCTCAATGAAAAACTTCATAGAAGCTTCCATTCGGCCGGGTTGTAATGGGGCTTGGTAATAACAATAAGGCGTGGAAATATTTTGGTCATGTGGTGCTAATAATTTCCGGGAATCAAAAACTCCTAAAAACTCACATTTCACCAAAACTCACCCATTATATCCTAGAAAGTCTCATAAAATTACTCAAAAGAATCTCTGATTTATCTATTAAACACAAATGCACATCCACTAACTTCTTTCTTTAACTTCTCTCTTTTTTTTTCATTCTCTTACACAGCCTCGTTAACGGACCAACTAGGTCGTTAACGATCCTCATCATGTACCCTTCTTCACCTCTCAATAACTTTTCTTTGTGCATCCTTTATTACCAAGAGATCTTTTTTTTACAAGATAAAACAAGAGACTTCCAATCTACCCTTCCCAACAATCTCTTAATTTCAAAACCAAATATAACATATCACTCAACAAAACATACCTCTCCAATCTAAGTCCTAATTCCCGGATAGGGTCAAGCTTATCTCGGCTAGGGAACAATTTTGTGGAGCCAAAAATAAAGGCTTCAGGCTCAAATTGGCTTCAAAAAGAGAATAATGATAAGGTAGGATAAGGATCTATAAGGCTTATGAAAAAGTTCTCTATCATCTGATCTTCACAAGTAATGAACTATAAATCTTATATAGGTCTCAAGTAATAGATAACCATCACAATTCCAAGAGATAATAGGCATTTAGAGAGTAAATCACACAAGAAAAGAAGAGGGATATTTTTAATGTTCTCCCTATAAGGCAAAAAATAACTCACAAGGTCATTATTTTTTTGTTGGATTGCATTCCTTATGCTAAAAAGTATACATGCTCAATTTCATCAAATGTTATTCCTTCCTAAAAACAACTTCAAAACAAGAATTCGGCTAAACTATCAAAGACATGCTTGCATGGAATTATATGATCATGCTAGCAACTACTATCATAGAACCATAAGAAATGGGATATCTATCAATTCTAAAACTCCTTCTTTTTTTGTTTTTTTTTAATTTTAAATTTTCAAATTTTTTTGATTTTTTTCGATTTTTATGGAATAAAGAGCTACTTAAAACAAATAAAACACATAAAACAAACACAAGTTTTCTACCCTTTTCCACCCCATACTTAAAATTACAGTGTCCCCACTGTAAGAAAAAAATAAGAAGAACAAAACAAATAGAAAAGAAAAGAAAAAAAACAAGAAAAGAAAAACAGAAAAAACTTACAAAGTCTTTAAAGCAGAAAACAAGAAAACTCTTCAAACTGAATCAACGGTTAGGTGGTGGAAAGTAATGCTCGAAATTCCCCATAAAGTCATACATCGTCCTCCAGCGCTCTGCATCATCTGCCTCTCTCTGCTGATGCCTCATATCCTCAAATGCCATGCGAGCAGAATAGACACTCTCCCATCTATCCATCCTCCGATGAATATGTGTCTGCTGAAGATTAAGCTGTTGCATTTGAGCTGAAAGATCTTCGACCCATGGTGGCGGGATACTTATTCCAGTGTACTTGGGCTGAGGAGGTGGTTGGTAGTGAGGCTAGAAATGGTCTTGGTAAAGCACTGGATTGTATGGCATGATACCATAATAATGAGGGTCGATAGGTGCTCTCGGCGGGTCGTTACCGAAGTTGTGTGCCTCGGTAGGAGCATTGGTAGAGGCCTCAAAGTGGTTGCTAACGACCCTGGCGGGCTCGTTAACGAAGACATTGGTGCCCAAAAATTCTGTATTGAGGTCATCCTCCTCGATGTCGAGCTCCTCTGTACCTCCCTCGGTAGCAGCCTCTTCAGTCTCATCTTCATCATCTTTGTCCATCGCTTCTCCCTCTCTCTCAAACTGCGGCTCACACGGCCTAAGTGTAAGCTCATCTTGTGGCTTGGGCTCCAACGAAAATGCATGCCCCGTCCATGCCTCGTACCAATTCGGTACATAAAGTAGCTCCATCTTAGCCAGGGTGGGTACAACATCTCGGCCTTGAACTTTTGTAACGTACCCATCCCGAACCTGAGTGAAAATACTGGAACTGAACCAATAGTTCCTGTTGAGCTGCTGGGCGTGGGCTGGTGTGTAGCGGGTGAGATCAACTCCAAGATTGGTTGCCAAGAGACTAACCAGATTCCCGCACCATACTTCCTTCGACTTGATTGACTTCTCCACATAGTATAGCCATTCGTACCCCAAGTTCAATGGGGCGGGCGCCTAGAAAAGAATAGTGCGGAGGCATGCAACTTCTATCCTTGTCGGCCTGTTCAGCGCTCTCTTAGGCTAGAATGTAGCGGCTAGGACTCGGAGAATGATCCTGAATATGGGGTTGATGATGCTTGCCCCGGATAATGCTGCAGCGGAGGGCTCTACCTCCCCGGTGATGTAGCTCCAAGTCCTCGTCACCTTGTAATCCTTAAGGCTGTACTCTCGAGAAGGATTTGGGAGCTCCAAAATAGCATTGAACTCCGCCAAAGTATACCACAGTTCACAATACCGAGCCTGAATCGAATGCGTCCCGCCGAAGTCTTTGCTGGGAAGCTCGTCTCAAGAGTGGCTAGAAACTCGGATGTGAGAGCCGAAAAGTTTGGTAAATTCTCCTTCTTCAATAAGTGAGGCACACCAAGTATAGCGAAGGCCTCCTTGACATCATCGTAGATCCGCTTTGGCTTTGCACTCGACCTCGAGATCCACCTAGTGTTGTGATCTTTGTCTAGTATGGAATTGTAGCGGTCCGCTTGTCCTTGAGTGCGCAAGATCACGTTGTCCATGCGAGGTGGAGATCGGGACCTCTGATTCCTCCTCTTCTTTTGGGCTCGGGTAGTGGCTCGGCTAGAACTTGCCATGTGGACCTACAAAAAATACGACTTTTCCAAGATAAGATCCGCTCAATTAGATAGACAAGAGACCCCATACTTGGTCTCGGAATAGCTCTCGGAATACCTCATTAACTGCCCAATTGGTGTCAGTAACGGGTTTGGACCGGTTTTCAGATTTGATGATACGCATGGTCATTAACGAGCCTGGGTGGGTCGTTAACGAGCATGTACACGAACCAGTCGAAAATTTCCGAGTGTAAAAGACTCTAAAATTTAGCCATGAATCAAGCATGCATCCCTCATAATCCCATATAAGACACACAATCGGGTATATACACCCCTTACTTACTCGATTACCCATCCCGAACATGCTATAATTGCCCAAGAAACTAATGGTGAAGATTAAAACAAGTCCAAAACAAGGTAGTTCATGCTTTCCTAAATCATATTGCAATGGAGAATCGAGCAAGAACAAACCCATAAAAATCAAAATCAACCACCAATACTTTAAGCAAAAAAATTATTGAGCAACAAACATTCCATTCGATCCTCTATGCACAAGATATGAAATTCCGACCCTATAAAACATGAATCATGAAATAGAGAGTTTAGGGTTTAGAAATCATACCTGTAGATTGAGAAATTGAAGAACAAAGATCGAAAATTGGGTGATTAACGAGCTCGGATCTCGTCGGTAACGACAACAAGGTCGGCGGGCTTCGTTAAATGGGTGGGTTTCTGAAGTTCGATGGCGGTGAAGATTTCGATCGGTGGTGAAGCAAAACCGGTAGGATTTTTGGAGGATTTAGGCTTCTAGATTGAGAGTTTGAGGGTAGAATAGTTTTTAGGTTTAGAAGGGTTATATAAGAGAGGGTAGGGGTAGGGGAAGAGGTGAAAGGGGGCGGCACATGGGTAGATAAAAGATAGATTAGGGTTAAAAAAAACTTACCTGCCTGTTTTGCCGAGTCGGGTCGCCAAACCGGGTCGTTAACGACCCTGGGTGGGTCGTTAACGAGCCGTCGTAGCCTCTTTGAGTGATTTACGATCCCTACTCCTGCATCTTGTTAGATTAAAAAAACTATCCTATCTTCTACTTCTAAACTACTTAATAAACTCAAAATAAAACTCGGAAAAGAAAAAGGAGAAAAAGAAGAAAAACTAAACTATACTAAAAGAGGGTTGCCTCCCGTAAGCGCTATTTTTAACGTCGTCAGCCCGACGTACATACCTTGGCTAATTCGACGTTGTAAGAGCCATAGTGACTCTAATCTCTTCATCCGGGTCGGGTTGCTCATGAAACTTTTTCAGTCGATGGCCGTTAACTTTCAAGATTTTTCCTTGGTTATCGATCAACTCTACCGCGCCGTGGGGATAGATGTGATGAACCACGAATGACCCGCTCCATCTTGTCCTTAGCTTACCTGGGAATAGACGGAGTCTAGAGTTGAAAAGAAGTACCTTATCGCCAACCTCATAAGTTTTGGGCACCAATTTCCGATCATGCCACTCCTTGGTGCGCTCTTTGTAGATTTCAGCATTTTCATACGCCTTAAGCCTCAACTCCGCTAGTGCTTGCAGGTCCATGAATCGTTTTGCTCCAGCTGCGTCGAGGTTCATGTTAAGCTCCTTAAGAGCCCATAATGCTTTATGCTCCATCTCAACCGGTAAATGGCATGCCTTGCCATACACTAGATTATAGGGAGTGGTGCGTAGAGGCGTCTTGTATGTTGTCCTATATGCCCATAGAGAGTCATCCAATTTAGAGGACCAATCCTTCCTAGAACATGACACTGTCTTTTCCAATATGCTCTTTATCTGCATGTTTGAAACTTCAACTTGGCCACTAGTTTGGGGATGATATGGTGTTGCCACTCGGTGGGATACCCCATACTTAGCCAAAAGTGCTTCAAAGCTCCGCTCAATGAAGTGAGAACCACCATCACTAATGAGGACTCTTGGAACGCCAAACCTGGGAAAAATGTTAGTCTTAATAAACATGGCCACGGTTTTAGCGTCGTTGGTCCTTGTAGCAACGGCCTCCACCCCCTTAGAAACATAATCGACCGCCACTAGGATATACTTGTAGGGCCCTGATGCGGGAAAAGGTCCCATGAAGTCTATCCCCCATACGTCGAATAACTCGACCTCTAGTATCCCGGTCAGCGGATTCTCATGTCTCCAAGTGATGTTGCCCGAGCGTTGGCATCCATCACATGTTGTCACATAAGCCTGTATATCTTTATACATGGTTGGCCAGTAGAGACCACTATGAAGAATCTTCGCCGTGGTTTTGAATCCTTTTGCATTGCTTCCGGTAGGAAAGGTGTGACATTGACGGATCACGTTCTCTACCTCCTCTTCTGGGACACAACGTCTAAAGAGGTGATCATTTCCTTGCTTAAACAAGGATCATCCCAATAGTACTGTTTTACATCGTGGAGGAACTTCTTTTTCTTTTGTGGGGTTAGTCCCTCGGGAATTATGCCTCCTACAAGATAGTTAGCAAAATCTGCGAACCAAGGGGCTTTTGACCCTCTAACAGCATGAATTGATGTAGAAGAAGTAGAAGCAGTAGGAGAGGAAGGGATTGAATCGAATTAAATGAGTTTTGGTTCATAAATCTTACCTGATCGGGTCGTCACTAGACTTGTGTGGGTCGTTAACGACCCTGGAGCTGTAGCCTTGTCCTCGGTGACGACCTCCCGTGGGATGGTAACGAACTGCCTGACTGCTGTGTCAATGCACTTGGGGTCCTTGCCTTCATGATCTATGCATTCCAGCCTCGGTGCCTCGTTAACGATCCTGAAGGGATTGGTAACGAGGGTCTTGTTAAGTTCGACCTCGTTTAGCATGAGGTGCTCGTCTGGTCTGGAATCATTTATTGGCACTTCATTGTTGGATTCGGTGATATGCTCAACCGTCAGTCTGGATAAGTGGTCTGCCACTAGGTTTTCTGCTCCTTTTTTATCTCTTATTTCATGATCAAATTCCTGCAGTAAGAGCATCCAACGAAGCAGTCTAGGCTTGGCATCCTTTTTGGCCATTAGGTATCTAACAGCCTCATGGTCAGTATAAACGATCACTTTGGATCCAACAAGGTAGGACTGGAATTTTTCAAAAGCAAATACCACAGCAAGGAACTCCTTCTCCATTGTGGTATACTTACTCTGCGCCTCATCCAGCGTCTTACTGGTGTAGTAGATGGCGTGGAGTTTCTTATCCTTCTGTTGTCCCAAGACTGCGCCGACTGCATAGTCACTCGCATTGCACATAATCTCAAAGGGTAGTGTACAATCCGGGGACTGCATAATAGGGGCGGACACGAGGGCTGCTCTTAACTTGTAAAATGCTTCAAGACATTCTAGAGACAGCTCAAATACTACATCTTTCATTAGTAGCTTAGTCAAAGGTTTAGCTATCTTAGAAAAATCTTGAATAAAGCGTTTATAAAACCAACATGCCCTAGGAAACTCCTGATGTCTTTTACGAAAGAGGGAGGAGGTAGTTTTTCAATAAGCTCAATTTTTGCTTTATCTACTTCTATCCCTCTCTTAGAGACAAGATGTCCTAGCACTATCCCCTCTTGAACCATGAAATGACATTTTTCCCAGTTTAACACAAGATTGCTTTCTTCACATCTTTTAAGCACACGTGCAAGGTTATCAAGACATGTATCAAATGAAGAACCATAAACAGAAAAATCATCCATGAAGACCTCTACAATCTCCTCTATCATATCCGAAAAAATGGCCATCATACACCTTTGAAAGGTGGCGGGGGCATTGCAAAGCCCGAATGGCATTCTTTTATAAGCAAAAGTCCCATAGGGACATGTAAAGGTAGTCTTCTCCTGATCATCAGGATGAATGGGAATCTGCCAAAAACCACTATAGCCATCTAAATAACAGAAATAATCATGTTGGGCTAAGCGTTCTAATACCTGATCAATGAAAGGAAGCGGAAAATGATCTTTTCTAGTAGCACTATTAAGCTTCCTATAATCAATGCACATCCTCCAACTGGTAGTGGTCCTAGTTGGAATAAGCTCTCCCTTTTCATTTTCTATGACAGTCATTTCCCCCTTTTTTGGGACTACATGGACCGGACTCACCCATTGGTTGTCCGATATAGAAAATATGATCCCAACATCAAGTAATTTAATGATTTCCTTTTTTACCACATCTTTCATGTTAGGGTTTAACCTACGTTGATGCTCTATAGTGGGTTTATGATTATCCTCCATGTATACTTTATGCATGCAAAGAGAAGGGGATATGCCAGTTATATCATCTAGGGAGTAGCCTATGGCTTTTCTATGCATCCTAAGCACATTCAGCAGTTTCTCTACTTCCTCATCTTTTAATTTAGCATTGATGATGATAGGAAAAGTAGAATTAGGACCTATAAATTCATACCTGAGGGAGTCCGGAAGAGGTTTAAGTGTTGGAGAAGGTTCAGCTGGGATTAGAATTGGTTCTTCTGGCTCCGTCTTCAACACCTCTTCAAGGTATTCAAATGCTGAAATCTCATTGTCTTCGACCAGGGTCGTTAACGATACTGATGGAGTCGTTAACGAGACTGCTTCTTCTGCCAGGAGGTTCGGTACTGAGGCTGGGGGGCTCATTATCGAAACTGCAGGGGCTATTTCTGCCCATCTTTGACCTGAAATTTCATCATTTGACACCAGTCTTCCAACGGGGTCTCCACATTCAATGATCTCATTGTGGGTGTAGAGCATCTTGACTTCGGCTCTATTGGTCTCCTTCATTGACTGTTTGAACCAAAATTCCGTCACCTCATCCCCAATTTCGAAAGTTAGGAGTCCCCTCCTAACATCAATTATGGCTCCAACTGTGGCGAGGAACGGTCTCCCCAAGATAATGGGGACTACCGGGTCTTCGGGCATTGCCATAACTATGAAATCATTCGGGAAAAAGAATTTTCCCACTTGAACTGGAAACTCTTCTACAACCCCTGTTGGTTTGATGCAAGAGCCATCTGCCATGTATAACCGCATGTTAATTGGCTCTAGTGGTCCCATGTTGGCTTTTGACCAGATTGAGAGAGGAAGTAAACTAGCACTGGCTCCCAGATCACATAAAGCTTTGAATTTGTGGTCGCCTATGCCAATTGTGATGGCAAACCTCCTTGGATCTCCTAGCTTTTCTGGTAGAGCAATAGATCGGACTTCATCTTGCACCTCTGTGTTGGATCTTTTCCTGCTAAGAATATCTTTTAAAAATTTCGTGTAAGCCGACATTTTGCTTAGGGCCTCAGCGAAGGGGATGTAAATATTAATGCCCTGAAGAATCTTTACGAAACGCTTGAACTTACTCTCAGTAGAGTCCTTTGATTTCTTAATAGGAAAAGGAAGAGATTTCACCATTCTCGGAACCAAGTCAGGCTCGAGAGGTGATGCTACCGGGTCGACACTAGGGTCGTTAGGTACCCTCGGCGGGTCGTTATCGACCCTTATGGGGTCGTTAACTACCCTGGAATTGAGAGGAGGGCTCGGATCAGAGAACTTACCTAGACTAGGGTCGTTGACGGCCCTGGGAGCCTCGTCACCATTGTGCACCGGTTCGGTACTCGCTCTCGCTAGCTCGTTACTGAGCTGAACCGTGGCGTCCTCTTTAGTCTTGTCCTTAGCTTGGACACGCTCCGGTAGTGTCTTTCCGCTCCTAAGGTGTACCGCTGCTATTTGTCCCTTAGGGTTCTCCTCGGGACGGCCCGGAAGTTGCCCCTGTGGTCTTGGAATCTGTGCAGCCAGGTTCCCTAGTTGAGAATCGACATTTTTCTTCCACACATCGAACTCTCCCAATCGTTTGTTTTGATTGTTCAGGTTGGCTTGAACTTCGTTAACCTTGTTATTCACTCCGTTAATGCCTTCCTGTAACCCTTGTACCCATGATGGTGGCTCTTGATAGCCTGGAGGTCGATATGGTGTAGGTCTTCTATCCGGTGGAGGCACTGCATAGTTAGCATTCGGATTTTGATTGCCCCACGTTGGATAATTGTTCGACCTGTCAAAATTACTAGGTTGGTTTCTGTATGGGCCTCTCATATAGTTCACTTCAGCATATGTCTCAGCGGCTCTTACCTGCTCTATGTTAGTACAAGCAGAAGTACTATGGGTAGAAGAGCCACATTCTTGACACGATTGAGAGGATTTCAGAAAACTTACATGCTTCTTCAGGCGGTTGACCTCGTCTTGTAGAAATTGATTTTTGACATCTGGGTCAACATCATCCTTTGTTAGGCATGTAGAGACGCTTCTGGGGCTGGGGAGATTGTTGGATACCATACAGGGCATCATAGTTAGACAGCTTGTCCAACAATTCCCATGCAGTCGTAGGTTCCATCTCTATAAAACCGCACGTTGTATGCGTGTTGATGCGGTTCTTCGTCTCTGCATTAATACCCTGGAAAAAGATTTCTTGGAGCACATATAAGGGTTGCCCATGAGTGGGGCATTGTCTAAGCATCTCCTTAAATCGTTCCCATGTTTCAACGAAAGTTTCCTTAGGCAGCTGGTGATAGGAGGTGATACGCTTTCTCAACTCCGTTGTCTTTAAATTTTGTAAGAAATTGATCATACAAAGTTTTCCAAGTCCTGATAGACTTAGAAGGTAAGCTCTGCAACCAGCTCAGGGCCTTTCCAGTAAGAGACCACCTGAAAGCTTTTAACATAACGTATTCAAGTGAGACACCTTCAACAGATATGGTGTCACATAAATCAAGAAAATTCCTAATATGTTCCATAGGGCACTCAGTAGGTTTCCCTTCAAACTGAGCCCGTTTGATCAAGGATATAAATTGAGACTTAATCTCAAAAGGTTTCTCTATCTCTGGAAGCACAATTAGAGACTCTGGCACCCTCAATTCCGAATGCATGTAGTCTTTAGCAGTCCTTAGATAGGCGTTCAATTCTTCCTGTAGACGAGCACTGTTGACTCGTTGACGCTCGGCCTCGGCAGTAGAGGCTTCTTTCTCGATTTTTAACGCCTCCATCTGCCTCTGTAGTTCGGCCATCTGGCGAGTCAACTCCTCGGGTGTAGCCATAGCTCGGTTCTCTCGGCGTCTACGGTGCAGAGAACGTTTAGGTTCGGAATAATAACCGGCATTGTCAAATTCGAGCCTTCGACATCCAGCTGGCATACGCTGAGAAAACAGACAAATAAACAAACAAACACTGTTGCTTCCCCGGCAAAGGCGCCAATTTGTTGATGAGAGTTTTATTGACAACAAATAAATTTATAGTCAAGACCCCGCTGAATATAGGAAAGTCGGGATCGTTCCACGGGAAGCACGACTGTTTGTTTATCAAACTACTAAGAAAAACAAAGCAAAACAACACAACTACACTACGACCAACCTCGTTAACGACTTTGTCAGGGTCGTTAACGAACCTGGGTAAACTATTAAAACACACTTAACGACCTAGCACAGGTTCGGTACCGAAGCAGCGAGCTCAGTAACAAATATAATTGAGGAAATTCAAATAAAAACAATAATCTAGGATAAAGGTCACCACAACATAGCCATGCATAAAAACTCGTAAGAAGATAAAGATCATGCCTTTAAATAGATAAATTCATCAACTTTCGTTGATTAGGAAGCAAATCAATTCATTCTCATAAACTAATTCACTCAATCACTTGTTTTGGATCCAAATCTCGAAACTTTCGTAATCGAACAATATCAACCTTCAAGTTACTAACTTTCTCTTTCAATCAAGTTAAGAATTCAAATTACCTCGATTCTCATCTAGGCATAAACACAACAAGCAATCTTAAAAATAGATTAAAGGCATTCAACACAATCTACTTACTCATAAAAACATGCATAACTATGCCGGGTTTAACCCCAACCCTACATAGAAACACTACTCACTACTCATAATTATAAAGCAAACAACTTCAATTAGAGAAAACATTGAAAATAAAACAACTACTTCAAATTAATAAGAAATATTGTCTTACAGAATTCAGAAGAAACCGAAAACAACAAGAATACTGAACAGAACACACGTTTAACGACCTAAGCTTCACTCTCGTTAGCCTCGGTACTACTCTCTCCTCTGACTCGGCTCTGTTCTCTCTCAGCTCCTCCTTAAACATGTCCCCCCCCCTCTAGGCTAGAAAAGAAGGGTATTTATACTAATAAAGCTATCTAATAAAAAAAGCTAGAAGATAAAAACTTTCCTAAAAGATAGAACCTAACTCTAAAAAGATAGATATAAAAATCTAGAAAGATAACAAAACCTAAAATATAAAATATAATAACCCCAAAACTCATTAAAAACCCTACCGACACGAAATAAACGTCCGCACAGGGTCGGTAAACATCTCAACTAACTCTCGAAAAACTCGATCTCTAAGCCTCGTTAACGACCCTTTACAGCCTCGTTAATGAGCCTGGATTTGGCTTCTTTCAACACTTCAACTCTACAAACTTGATTTCGACTTCTTTATCCTTGTATTCTTCCGTCTTCCACTTAGTACTCCATTCAGCTCCAAAAAGCACCGTTTCCTTGCTAAAACCTACAAAAAAGCACAAAACAGAGTAGCTTCCATACTTTTCACAAAATATGCAAACTCATCCAAATACACACAAAACTAACTCTAAAACTACTAAAACTAAACCTAAAAAACTAAGAAAACACACTAAAAACTATACCAAATATCGGAACATCAAACCGAGGTTTGGCAGCGACCACCGCCAACCCAGCGGCTGACGGTCAGCGAGATCTCTTACGTGCCACGTGTTATGTTGTGATTGGCTCCTTTTCTATCAGCTTTATTCCGAGATATTATATTTTTGGGATATAGTTTTAGACCTAGTTTTATATATTAGGTTTTGAGAGTTGCACCTCTCATTCATCAATCTATCTATCTAATTCTATTTTCATCTTACTTTTCATTCCAGTTTTTCATGTTTTCTATGGAGAACTAAGCCCCTTTGCTTAGTCAGACAATTGAAGCATCATTTTGAATAAAGTTGTGAGATTTCTAATTCCTTATCTATTGATTGGATTTAATCTTCTCTCTTGCTTGAATTTTTATGATTTATCTCAACAGTTTCTAGCCTGATCAACTAGGGTTTGTTGTTATTGAATCTATTGCTAGATTTAGAGTTTTACTGGTTGAGCATCTCTAGATTAAAGTAGCAACTGCATCGTACTAGTATCTGGTTGTGCTAGTCTTATGCAGAAGAGATTTGATTTGCATTCTAGGATAAAAGATGGTTGTTTTATGCTAGAATTGTATCCTATTATATTCCTATCCTTATTGCTGCTATTAAACTGAATCATTGATGGTTTCATGGTTGTTTAATTAGTTAGAACTAATAGTATCTAGTTGTGTTGTTAGTTAGAATTGTAAAGGAATCGGAAAATCCATTGCATGTGATATTGAGGTGAAATCAATGATCAACTTGTCATTCGATTGTGGATATTTGTTTGCCTAAGCTATCTTCCTAATTATTGTTATTCATAATCTTTTATTGCTTTGTTAGTTTTGCATTCTTAGAATTAGTTCCAAATACAAAAACCCCTTTGTTACTTGGTTTGACACAAAATTCATACAAAAGATAAAAATCTATCTCCATGTGGATTCAACCCGGACTTCCTAAAGACTACGGTTCTTAGTTAGTTTGGATTCTTTTGCATAGCCGTGATTTGCACGACGATTTCACGCCTATCATCTCCCAAGCAACAACGCCTAGAAAAGCATTACTGAGCCGGCTATCGACCCACCATGGGTCGGTACCGAGCCCTTCAGACAGCAATATGATGAGGGAGGTATATTCTGGCACAGTAACGACCCATGGACTGCACCCGAAGGGTTGGTAAAGTCCTCTACCTCGTTATCGAGCCTCTTTGTGGAGAACAAAGGTGAGTATTCCTGCTCCAATCTCATCATTCTCGGTTATGATCCGTCTTTATATCAGATTCCTACATCATATGCTACTATTCATACTATAGATGAGTCGAAACCTCCTTGGTTTTCGGACTTTACTAACCCTTGTGTAGGAATACCGAGCATATTGTTGGAGGACGAAGGACCGAATTTAGTAAGAAGGAACCACAATGTCTTTTCGGCTAAGTATGGGGTCTTCAATGATCCCGATAGAGCCGAAAGAGAACCACCTTAAGGACTAGCCAAAGTTAGTTCGTCGGGCTAACGACGTTAAAAATAGCGCTTACGGGATGCAACCCGGTTTAGTTTTCTTTCTTTTTATAGTTCTCTTTTGTTAGCTTTCTTTTTAGTTTTTTTTGTAGAGTAGAATTTTGCGGAATAGAATGTTTTGGCTAAAGTGTTATAGAAGTCGGATCGATAACGGAGATGGAAAAAGAGCCGAGACAGGCTCGGTACCGACCTTGTGAAGGTCGGTACCGACCCTGCAAAAACCCGACAAATCCTCACCGCAGGTAAGTGGCTTTTAACCTAAAACTTCTCCTTGCCTTTCTTTTCCCCACGCCGCCTCTAACAAGCACACCAAAAACACTTTCAAGCAATTCGCATACTACTCACCCCCAATTCCTCGAAATCAATCCAAGCAAGCCATCGTTTGATCCTACGCACTCCACTACGAGCACCACCTTCGATACCGATTAAAAACCCAAAATTTGTTCGTTATCGAGTCTGATTTCTCAACCCTAACTCTTTACTTGCAATTCTTGAAGATTGATGGTAATTTTTGGGTAATTTTCATGCCTAGATCTAGATCTAGTCCGAAATTGTGTTTTGTTCTCAAATTCGTGCCTTCTTGCTTTAATATTGGTGCTTGATCTTGATAAATTTCGTTTCCTCATGCTTAGATTGCAACTCCTTTCAATTAAAAAAGCATGAAGTTACTTGTTCTTGATTTGCATGATTAACACCATGATTTTTTGGCAATTTTGGCATGATTAGATAGGGCTTTGAGCAAGTATGGGGTTGTAGGTACTTGATTATGTGGTATTGCTTTGGAATCATGCTTGAATGGCTTGTATATGTGACAACTTGTTTGAAAGCGAGCCTTTGAGACTCGACTCCTTGGTGCAAAATTCTGGAAACAGGCTCGATACCGACCTCTACAGGGTCGGTACCGACCTCTACAGGGTCGGTACCGACCCTGTCACTCACCAAGCCCATGTTAAGTCCAGAAACTTCGGTACCGACCTTACAGGCTCGGTACCGAGGTCCACCAGAATAGAAAATTTGTGCATTTGAGCGTGGTTTCAATGCAAGTATGGGGTTTCTTTGGTGTATTATTTGCATGAGTAGATTTTACCTTAATTCTTTGTGATTTTCCAGGTACTTCAAATGGCGAGTTCAAGCAGAGCTAACCCGAGGGAATGCAAGAAGAAGAGAGCCAACAGATCTCCACCTCCAGCACCTATGGATGATGTCGTGTTGCAGACCGATAGAAAACGATCAATTTACAACTCTGCCATCGACAAACCTCATCTCACTCGGTGGTTTTCAAGGACCGATGGAAGGGAATTAGGCATCTATGAAGACCTTAAGCATGCCTTCTCCATTCTTGGTGTGCCTCACCTCCTCAAATGGGAGACGATTCCTCACTACCCGACCCTCACTTCTGAGTTCATAGCCACCCTCCGTACTAAGTTCAACAATAAAACGTCTCCGGGGAAGATCAAGTTCAGACTTGGGAATGAGGATCACGAGTATACAATGGAGGAGTTCAATAAACTACTCCACTTTCCTAACCCCTCCCGTGAATACACCACACCAGACCAATTCAAGATTACAGAGACTTGGGGCTACATCACTAGGGAAATCAGTCCCAACACTCCTGCACTCCCGGGTGCACACATCATCAACCCGATCTTCCGCATCATCCTCGGGATTTTGGGCTCGACAATTTGGCCCAAAAAGGAGCTTTCTCGGCCTACAATGACGGAGGTCGGATGTCTCCAAACAATACTCTTCGAAGACCCCACTCCTATGAATCTGGGGTATGAAGGGGTGACGTATGTGGAGCAAAACGGGGCAAGTTTGCAAGGAGTTTATTGTGGAAACTTGGTGAGCCTCTTGGCTTTGGCTCTTAATGTTGATCTAAAGCACTAGAGTGCACTCCGTTCGCAAGAGATGGGCACAAACTACTGGATCTCTTCTGGAATTTTTCAGAGATTCTGGGACGGAGTTACCACCCCGATTCAAGGTCGGGAAGTGCTTGTTACTCGGGACAAGTTGGCGTTGTTGTACTAACCTAATTGGTACGAAGCTTGGACCTCTACACCATTCCCCCTGGACAAAAAGCCTCAAAATGAAGCCTCATTGCGGATATCAGAGTCCAGATACGATAGAGAGGAGGCAGTGATGGAAGAAGACGCTCCAACCCTTGTTGAAGACGTCGGTACTGAGCATCCTGGGGTCGGTACCGAGGCTTTCCACTTCGACAACGTGCTTGTTCAGAGCTCTACCGTGCCATCAGAGTTTATTATTGTGCCTTATACCCCCGTTTCCAGCAACACAAGCACAACTTCAACAATTATGCCTCTAGTTCCGATCCTCCACCACAATGGACGCATGACTTAGCCTCCCGGATGGAACAGCTGTGCATGAATCAATGTCAGCTCAACAATCAGATGAACCAGCTCCAAGAGGCGTATGAGGCTCGAATGGCAGTTGAGGATGAACGCCACAAGGTAGCAGAATCTCGCTATTGGGAGGGAGAGCAACGTCGAAAGTAGGATAATGTACGTTGGAGGTCCATTGCCACATTCATGGACAACATGGAAATTTATTTTCCACCAAAGACTCAAGGATGTTTCCTATGCTTCAAAAAAACCAATTTGTGAGTTGTTTTCTTTTCCCTATCTTTTCTTATGCTTTACTTTGTTTTTACAGTGGGGACACTGTAATGTTTATGTATGGGGTAGGGAAGGAAAAGAAAACTTGTGTGTCTTTGTGTGTTTTTACGTTCTTGTGTTAGTTTGTTTCCTTTGAAGTTGCTTTAGTTACTTTCCTTTTCATAAAAAAAAATCACAAAAAGATTTTAGAACGGATGAGTACCCTGATCTTATGGTTCTATGATTGCTTTTACTTTGCATGACCATGTAATTCCTTTTAGCATGTTTTTGATAGTATAGCCTGAATCTCATGATTAAATTGTTTTTATGGTGAAATAGCATTTGACGCACCTGAGTGCATATGACTTTTAACATGAGTAGTTGCAATCCAACAAAATGACCTTGTGATCTTTATTTTTAGCCTTGATTTTTCATGTGTGATTTACTCTCTATATGTATATTATCTCTTTGAATTATGATGATTATCTATTTTTCAAGACCTTTATAAGATTTTTAGTTCATTACTTGTGAAGTCAGATGATAGAGAATTTTTTATGAGCCCTATTAATCCTTATCCACCCTTACATTATCCTTGTTTTTGAAGCCAAGTTGAGCCTTAAGCCTTTTTATATACAGCTCCACAAAATTATTCCTTAGCCGATATAAGCTTGACCCTATCCGGGGATTAAGACTTAGTTGGAGAGGAGTTGTTTTTGTTGAGTACAAGATATATGTTGGCTCAAAAATGAAAGGTTTGGTTGGGGTAGATTGGAAGTCTCTTGTTTCAAATTGTAAAAGATCTCTTGGTAAAAAAAATTGCACAGCAAGAAGAAAGAGGAAGAAAAGCCAATCAGGCTCGATACCGACCCTGCAGGGGTCGGTACCGAGGCTTTGCCAGTAAAAAAAGTGAAAGAAAAAAATGCAGAAAAAAAGAAGCAAAGAATAAGAAAGTAAAGTGTGCAAGTATGTTGAAGTTGAAAGCTAAGAGTTTCTTTATGATTATGTATATGAGACTTTCTAGGATTTAAAATGGGTGAGTGAAAGAGAGTGTGCATAATGTTGAGAGAGTTTGGTATGTTGTTCTATGAGAGTTTTGGATATGTGAGTTTTTAGGAGTCTTTGATTCCCGGATATTTTTAGCACCACATAGCCAAAATATTTTCCATGCCTATTTGTTATTACCAAGCCCCATTACAACCCGACCGAATGGAAACTTCTATGAAGTTGTTCATTGAGCCTAAGTTCTCTTGATGATTTTTGCTTGTTTTTGACAAATCTTTGGTGGAGAGTTTGGTGATATAAGTTCCAATTTCTATGAGTTTTTGCATATTAGATTGAGTTGAGAGATGGATTTATAAGCTCAAACACATGAGAGTCGAGTGAAACACAATTTCCTTGGTGAGGTTGGATTGTGATTGCTTATGTCTATTTGTTGCATATATATGTGTTATGACGTTAAGAGTTATTTGCTATTTTCACTATGCTTTGAAGTTGTTTTTGGATGAAAGCTATTACTTCATAAATATGTTGTTTGGTTTTGGTTTATGTCTAGTGATTGCTTGAGCACAAGCAAGCATAAATATGAGGTATTTTGATGTTCGTGTTTTTAGTATAGTTTTTAAGTATTTTTCTTAGTTGTTTAGCTTAGTATAGTTTAGTTTTAGTGTTTGTTTTGTATGTTTTTGGATAAGTTTCAATATTTTGTGAAAAGTATGGAAGCTACTCCATTTTCGTGTTTTTCGTAGGTTTTTGAAGAAAAATAGGAGCGTTTCGAAGAATTTGAGATGGAGAGAAGAACAAGGAGGATGGTCAAGTTAAGGAAGGAATGAAGACGCTTAAAAGATCCCGAGAAAATCCAAAAGAAGTTGTGAAAATGTACAAATAATCAAGAAAAACAGGCTCGATACCGACCATGTGGGTTCGGTACCGAGGCCTGTAGCAAAGGCACTAATTTAAATGTATCTAATATATACAATAAGAAAGGTGTATGAAGAAAATCCTCATCCTTAATTTTAACTGTAGCCCATACATTTGTGGTATTTAAATTAGGTCTAGGAACATAAAAAGGAATATTATTACATCGTAATTAAGAAATTTATCTATTAATATATATTAATATAAGTGACTCTTTTGACTATTGTATGTATAGAGTGTAGGATAGTGTTTTTCATGAAGTAGAGACTTCCTCCTGTCACGCGGATTAATTATTGGTTATGAAGGTAATGCTTATTTAGTTTGAAATCTCTTCCTAATGAATTAATGCCTTTGCAAGACATATAATTATGAAAAAGATTTTTTCTTAGCTCCCCTAAAATCTATTGTAGTTAAGAGGCATTCGTTATATTTTATTTTGGGTTTCATGGTAGTCATCGTGTTAAACTGCAATGAAAATCAATGGTTTAGTTACATTTTTCATGGACATTTTTATATGTATCATACAAGCACAATTAATTATATACTATATGGATTCATGGTTTAAGTTAGGCTTATATAGTTTATACTTGGAAGGGTATGGGAATTAAATAAGCTACATTCCATTTATTAAAGCTTAATTCTTCTTTTTCAAGTCGCGAACTCTTATGACAAATTGCGCCTTAACCTCTCATCCATTTTCCAATTTCAATTTGTCCTCATGAATAGACTATTTAAGACAACTTTACTCAAATTGTAACACCAAACATGCATGTGCAATGTAAATACCAAGAGGAAGCGAGTTTTAACAAATGATTGCTTGAAAAACCTTTGGTCATTTCTCTATCTTTTAGATGCGGCGACAGGGCTGCCTATCCTCTTTTTTAATTTATGCTTAGCCTTAAATTTTTATTAAAAAAGCAAGGAGAGTGTTGACTCCCTTTTTACCAAAAATAGCTAATAAATTTGGATAATGGACATTGAGTTTTCAAACGGCTCGGTCAGGTCGGGTTCGGGTTCGGTCATTTCGGGTTCAGGTTGAGTCGGGTTCGAGTCGGAACTGGTCACGGGTTAAATCCGGTCGGGTTGTTGCTGGTTTTCGGGCGAGTCGGGTTGACACAACAGGTCAAAAAAATTGATTTTTTACAATTATTAAAAAATTATTTTATTTAAGAAATAAAATTTAATAATAATCTATTACTTTTATTTATTTTAATAATAAAATATATTATAATTTTTAAAATATAGTACATTTATTCTAAAAATATAACAAATCGGGTCAACCAAACGGGTTTTCAGGTTTCTACCCAACGGATTTGGGGTCTATCGGGTTCGGCTTCTTACGGGTTTCGGGTTCAAATTTTCGGGTCTTTACCCAAAAATTTTGGGCGGTTCGGGTCGAGTCATCTTTTAACAGCTTTAATAATGGTGGATAAATGAATTTTTAAATTTTCCTCGTTTCTTTATTAATTATGAATTTATAATTGTTTTATTTGCATCATTGACCTTGCTAATATATGTGAGGGGACTATTTCTTTGAGGTTTTTTGAAGAAGGTGCACTTGTGATATATAATACGTTTTTCAGTTATAATAGCTTGATTGATAAGAACATAGTTAGATGAAATCATTATTTTTCAAAGGAATTTCACACTTGTTAGTCGGGGATTAAATGACACGATAAGGTAAACAAAGAAACGATGTTTCTCATTTGTTTTATTCAAATCGAAGGACAATTATGGATTATGCATCCTTATTCATCTCATTGTCTTTCTTTGAGGCTCACTGGCCTAGCCTACAGTTACTAGGACCATATGGACCTTCAATTGGAACATTAAGGTACGTTGCTTGCTCAGGAGTGAGCCTATCGATATTTGCTCCTATGTGACTAAGGTGCAGCCTTGCGACCTTCTGCTCCAAGTGCCTCGGAAGAAAGTACACCCTCCTCTCATAATTAGAGGACTTTCTTTCATTCCAAAGCTCAAGTATGGCCATTAAGTGGTTGGTGAACGAGGATGATCTTAAAAAGCTTGGGTGACCGGATGCAGATGCAAAGTTCAATTTTCTCCCTTCAGCAAGGACAATGATACCCCTGTTTGACTCGGGAAAGATGAATCGATCGGAGATAAAAGGCTTGATCGTGACCCTTTTAACATCTTGACAAGTCCTGAGACCCTCAATGTCAATCTCATTCTCAAACTGACCCACGTTTAAGACAATAGCGTTGTTCCTCATCTGCTTCATGTGTTGGACCCTAATGACATTCTTGTTCATAGTTGCAGTGACGAAGATGTCAGCTTCTGAGACAATATCTTCCACAGAACGAATAGGAAATCCTTCTACGGAGGCTTCAAAAGCACGAATTGGGTCTATTTCTGCAACAAATACTTGAGCACCAATCCCCCTGAGACCAATTGCGCAACCCCTTCCAACATCTCCATAGCCAATAACAACAGCCACTTTGCCAGCTATTGCGACATTATCAGTGGCTCTGAGGAATCCGCTAAGAAAGGATTCACGACTTCCATGGATGCTCTCGATCTACAAAATAAATTGGATACATTCAAACACCCAAAACTACCGTTATAAACAAAGTAATTAATAAAATTTGCATTTGTGATCTTACTTACCCTACTAGTGGCAATATCATTGACACTAATGGCGGGAAATAAGAGGGTTTTATTTTGCTGCAACTGGTACAATCGTCTGAGACCACTGCTAGTAAGCTCGGATACACCAACCACAGCCTCCCGGATCTTCCTAAACCTCCTTGGATCCACCTTAATCCCATCCCTGATCACTTGCAGCATGATTCTTGACCTCTCGTTATCAGCACTCTTGGGATCGGGCAATCTCCCAAACCTTTCATGTTCCTCCTCTATCCTTACCCCCTCATGGATCAAAAGTGTTGCATCTCCACCATCATCAATTAGCAAATTTGGTCCGCCTTCACGACCAAAATCCAATGCCCTCTCCACGGACCACCAGTATTCCTAAAATCCATCAATAGTGCCCATTAATATCATTATTACATACTGATATATAGGTCATCCATGACATAGTATTTTATGACATATACAAATGATAACATCAACAATAAGGTTTGTAAGTGAAACCGAATAATATCACATGTTATAAATAATTACTTATTTTTTCACTAGATACAAAACTTAAAATAATCACATTAAGTGGTTAATAATTATAAAATAACCACACATATAACACAAACTTGTGTTAGAAATCGCTTAATATGCCGAACAAAACCAAAAGGCCGTAAAAAATAGCAAATGTTAACAACTACGGGTATTTAAACTGCTCACAGCTAGTGTCCATTTGGTAATAGCCATGTACATATTATGACATCCTCTTATGTGTACTACATCTACATGTATATATGTATGTATATACCGGGGTTTTCCAACGAATGGGCGTGCTTGTCGTTAAAAAAGGAAGGTATATGTACAATTATAAATATACATCATACGGTAATTTGGCCAATGAAGAATATATTGTACAAGAAGATGGAAAAGTTGCTAAGTAATTAACCTGGAGAGATTGGCCCCTCCATGCAAAGACGGAGGCAGAGTCACGTGCAATGGCGGCGGCAGCATGGTCCTGGGTGGAGAAGGCGTCGGAGGAGCACCAACGAACGGTAGCACCAAGGGCAGTTAGGGTTTCGACTAGCACCGCCGTTTGGGTGGTCATGTGGAGGCTACCGGTTATCCTCGTACCCCTCAAAGGTTTTGAGGAACCGAACTCTTGCCTACAAGCCACTAGCCCGGGCATCTCCGACTCCGCCAACTGGATTTGGAGGCGCCCAAAGTCGGCTTGGGATATGTCTCGAACCTTGAACTCTCGTCCCGCATTCGACCTATCCACGACCAGACTCATTCTTGATCCAGACACAGTTGTGAAATCTGCAGGGATAGTAGAGAAACTCATTTTGAGTGTATGTGTATGTGCTTGCGATAATTGAACCAAGTGAAGGGTGTGAGGAGAGTGGTGAATGTGGCGGGGTATTTATAGATTGAGGGTGTGATTGAACAATGTCATTTTGGGTATGTAGAGTGAAGAATTGAAATGTCTATTAGATAAGCTTTGAGTTGTAAAAGTAATATGCCATTTTTGTATTTCTTTTCTTGTGGTATACTACTTTGTTCTCTTTTTCTTGTGGTACACTACTTCGTGCAAGTTGTAAATTTAGATATTACTTTTTATTGTTCATGAACTATGAGATGGAAAGAATAAAGGGATAGATATAGCTTAATTTCAACCTCTTTTGTTTAAAAGTAGAAGAATTGTATTTGAATATTTTTTTTAAATAAAAAGGAAAAAAAAGGGGGAAATAGGAAATTTCTTAAAAAGGAAAAAGTAAATAATATGAATTTGAGGAAGGATTTTTTAAATTCGAAGCATAAATATTTTTAATTTGTTAGAATAAAATAATGAAAAACTCATGAATCAATTTTAAAGTGAAGAGTAGATCATTTTAAATCTATAAGGGGACGATAAATCAAGTAGGTTGTGTTATTGTGATTTGGAATTATCGAATATGAAAGACATTATTTAGATTCAATTTTGTCTTTGTGATACGATTTTGAAGAATCTAAGTAATTAAGATGAATATTTCATTATAGAGGCTATTTTTTATTACGAAATTAGAGTACGTGTCTTAATTGTAAAATCAAGAGATGCCTTGTAATTTGAAAGCCCTAATTTGCAACCCAGAGTATAGAAGGTACTAATTTAAATGTATCTAATATATATACAATAAGAAAGGTGTATGAAGAAAATCCTCATCCTTAATTTTAACTGTAGCTCATACTTTTGTGGTATTTAAATTAGGTCTAGGAACATAAAAAGGAATATTATTACATCGTAATTAAGAAATTTATCTATTAATATATATTAATATAAGTGACTCTCTTGACTATTGTATGTATAGATTGTAGGATAGTGTTTTTCATGAAGTAGGGACTTCCTCCTGTCACGCGGATTAATTATTGGTTATGAAGGTAATGCTTATTTAGTTTGAAATCTCTTCCTAATGAATTAATGCCTTTGCAAGACATATAATTATGAAAAAGATTTTTTCTTAGCTCCCCAAAAATCTATTGTAGTTAAGAGGCATTCGTTATATTTTATTTTGGGTTTCATGGTAGTCATCGTGTTAAACTGCAATGAAAATCAATGGTTTAGTTACATTTTTCATGGACATTTTTATATGTATCATACAAGCACAATTAATTATATACTATATGGATTCATGGTTTAAGTTAGGCTTATATAGTTTATACTTGGAAGGGTATGGGAATTAAATAAGCTACATTCCATTTATTAAAGCTTAATTCTTCTTTTTCAAGTCGCGAACTCTTAAGACAAATTGCACCTTAACCTCTCATCCATTTTCCAATTTCAATTTGTCCTCATGAATAGACTATTTTAGACAACTTTACTCAAATTGTAACACCAAACATGCATGTGCAATGTAAATACCAATAGGAAGCGAGTTTTAACAAATGATTGCTTGAAAAACCTTTGGTCATTTCTCTATCTTTTAGATGCGGCGACAGGGCTGCCTATCCTCTTTTTTAATTTATGCTTAGCCTTAAATTTTTATTAAAAAAGCAAGGAGAGTGTTGACTCCCTTTTTACCAAAAATAGCTAATAAATTTGGATAATGGACATTGAGTTTTCAAACGGCTCGGTCAGGTCGGGTTCGGGTTCGGTCATTTCGGGTTCAGGTTGAGTCGGGTTCGAGTCGGAACTGGTCACGGGTTAAATCCGGTCGGGTTGTTGCTGGTTTTCGGGCGAGGAGGGTTGACACAACAGGTCAAAAAATTGATTTTTTACAATTATTAAAAAATTATTTTATTTAAGAAATAAAATTTAATAATAATCTATTACTTTTATTTATTTTAATAATAAAATATATTATAATTTTTAAAATATAGTACATTTATTCTAAAAATATAACAGATCGGGTCAACCAAACGGGTTTTCAGGTTTCTACCCAACGGATTTGGGGTCTATCGGGTTCGGCTTCTTACGGGTTTCGGGTTCAAATTTTCGGGTCCTTACCCAAAAATTTTGGGCGGTTCGGGTCGGGTCATCTTTTAACAGCTTTAATAATGGTGGATAAATGAATTTTTAAATTTTCCTCGTTTCTTTATTAATTATGAATTTATAATTGTTTTATTTGCATCATTGACCTTGCTAATATATGTGAGGGGACTATTTCTTTGAGGTTTTTTGAAGAAGGTGCACTTGTGATATATAATACGTTTTTCAGTTATAATAGCTTGATTGATAAGAACATAGTTAGATGAAATCATTATTTTTCAAAGGAATTTCACACTTGTTAGTCGGGGATTAAATGACACGATAAGGTAAACAAAGAAACGATGTTTCTCATTTGTTTTATTCAAATCGAAGGACAATTATGGATTATGCATCCTTATTCATCTCATTGTCTTTCTTTGAGGCTCACTGGCCTAGCCTACAGTTACTAGGACCATATGGACCTTCAATTGGAACATTAAGGTACGTTGCTTGCTCAGGAGTGAGCCTATCGATATTTGCTCCTATGTGACTAAGGTGCAGCCTTGCGACCTTCTGCTCCAAGTGCCTCGGAAGAAAGTACACCCTCCTCTCATAATTAGAGGACTTTCTTTCATTCCAAAGCTCAAGTATGGCCATTAAGTGGTTGGTGAACGAGGATGATCTTAAAAAGCTTGGGTGACCGGATGCAGATGCAAAGTTCAATTTTCTCCCTTCAGCAAGGACAATGATACCCCTGTTTGACTCGGGAAAGATGAATCGATCGGAGATAAAAGGCTTGATCGTGACCCTTTTAACATCTTGACAAGTCCTGAGACCCTCAATGTCAATCTCATTCTCAAACTGACCCACGTTTAAGACAATAGCGTTGTTCCTCATCTGCTTCATGTGTTGGACCCTAATGACATTCTTGTTCATAGTTGCAGTGACGAAGATGTCAGCTTCTGAGACAATATCTTCCACAGAACGAATAGGAAATCCTTCTACGGAGGCTTCAAAAGCACGAATTGGGTCTATTTCTGCAACAAATACTTGAGCACCAATCCCCCTGAGACCAATTGCGCAACCCCTTCCAACATCTCCATAGCCAATAACAACAGCCACTTTGCCAGCTATTGCGACATTATCAGTGGCTCTGAGGAATCCGCTAAGAAAGGATTCACGACTTCCATGGATGCTCTCGATCTACAAAATAAATTGGATACATTCAAACACCCAAAACTACCGTTATAAACAAAGTAATTAATAAAATTTGCATTTGTGATCTTACTTACCCTACTAGTGGCAATATCATTGACACTAATGGCGGGAAATAAGAGGGTTTTATTTTGCTGCAACTGGTACAATCGTCTGAGACCACTGCTAGTAAGCTCGGATACACCAACCACAGCCTCCCGGATCTTCCTAAACCTCCTTGGATCCACCTTAATCCCATCCCTGATCACTTGCAGCATGATTCTTGACCTCTCGTTATCAGCACTCTTGGGATCGGGCAATCTCCCAAACCTTTCATGTTCCTCCTCTATCCTTACCCCCTCATGGATCAAAAGTGTTGCATCTCCACCATCATCAATTAGCAAATTTGGTCCGCCTTCACGACCAAAATCCAATGCCCTCTCCACGGACCACCAGTATTCCTAAAATCCATCAATAGTGCCCATTAATATCATTATTACATACTGATATATAGGTCATCCATGACATAGTATTTTATGACATATACAAATGATAACATCAACAATAAGGTTTGTAAGTGAAACCGAATAATATCACATGTTATAAATAATTACTTATTTTTTCACTAGATACAAAACTTAAAATAATCACATTAAGTGGTTAATAATTATAAAATAACCACACATATAACACAAACTTGTGTTAGAAATCGCTTAATATGCCGAACAAAACCAAAAGGCCGTAAAAAATAGCAAATGTTAACAACTACGGGTATTTAAACTGCTCACAGCTAGTGTCCATTTGGTAATAGCCATGTACATATTATGACATCCTCTTATGTGTACTACATCTACATGTATATATGTATGTATATACCGGGGTTTTCCAACGAATGGGCGTGCTTGTCGTTAAAAAAGGAAGGTATATGTACAATTATAAATATACATCATACGGTAATTTGGCCAATGAAGAATATATTGTACAAGAAGATGGAAAAGTTGCTAAGTAATTAACCTGGAGAGATTGGCCCCTCCATGCAAAGACGGAGGCAGAGTCACGTGCAATGGCGGCGGCAGCATGGTCCTGGGTGGAGAAGGCGTCGGAGGAGCACCAACGAACGGTAGCACCAAGGGCAGTTAGGGTTTCGACTAGCACCGCCGTTTGGGTGGTCATGTGGAGGCTACCGGTTATCCTCGTACCCCTCAAAGGTTTTGAGGAACCGAACTCTTGCCTACAAGCCACTAGCCCGGGCATCTCCGACTCCGCCAACTGGATTTGGAGGCGCCCAAAGTCGGCTTGGGATATGTCTCGAACCTTGAACTCTCGTCCCGCATTCGACCTATCCACGACCAGACTCATTCTTGATCCAGACACAGTTGTGAAATCTGCAGGGATAGTAGAGAAACTCATTTTGAGTGTATGTGTATGTGCTTGCGATAATTGAACCAAGTGAAGGGTGTGAGGAGAGTGGTGAATGTGGCGGGGTATTTATAGATTGAGGGTGTGATTGAACAATGTCATTTTGGGTATGTAGAGTGAAGAATTGAAATGTCTATTAGATAAGCTTTGAGTTGTAAAAGTAATATGCCATTTTTGTATTTCTTTTCTTGTGGTATACTACTTTGTTCTCTTTTTCTTGTGGTACACCACTTCGTGCAAGTTGTAAATTTAGATATTACTTTTTATTGTTCATGAACTATGAGATGGAAAGAATAAAGGGATAGATATAGCTTAATTTCAACCTCTTTTGTTTAAAAGTAGAAGAATTGTATTTGAATATTTTTTTTAAATAAAAAGGAAAAAAAAGGAGGAAATAGGAAATTTCTTAAAAAGGAAAAAGTAAATAATATGAATTTGAGGAAGGATTTTTTAAATTCGAAGCATAAATATTTTTAATTTGTTAGAATAAAATAATGAAAAACTCATGAATCAATTTTAAAGTGAAGAGTAGATCATTTTAAATCTATAAGGGGACGATAAATCAAGTAGGTTGTGTTATTGTGATTTGGAATTATCGAATATGAAAGACATTATTTAGATTCAATTTTGTCTTTGTGATACGATTTTGAAGAATCTAAGTAATTAAGATGAATATTTCATTATAGAGGCTATTTTTTATTACGAAATTAGAGTACGTGTCTTAATTGTAAAATCAAGAGATGCCTTGTAATTTGAAAGCCCTAATTTGCAACCCAGAGTATAGAAGGTACTAATTTAAATGTATCTAATATATATACAATAAGAAAGGTGTATGAAGAAAATCCTCATCCTTAATTTTAACTGTAGCTCATACTTTTGTGGTATTTAAATTAGGTCTAGGAACATAAAAAGGAATATTATTACATCGTAATTAAGAAATTTATCTATTAATATATATTAATATAAGTGACTCTCTTGACTATTGTATGTATAGATTGTAGGATAGTGTTTTTCATGAAGTAGGGACTTCCTCCTGTCACGCGGATTAATTATTGGTTATGAAGGTAATGCTTATTTAGTTTGAAATCTCTTCCTAATGAATTAATGCCTTTGCAAGACATATAATTATGAAAAAGATTTTTTCTTAGCTCCCCAAAAATCTATTGTAGTTAAGAGGCATTCGTTATATTTTATTTTGGGTTTCATGGTAGTCATCGTGTTAAACTGCAATGAAAATCAATGGTTTAGTTACATTTTTCATGGACATTTTTATATGTATCATACAAGCACAATTAATTATATACTATATGGATTCATGGTTTAAGTTAGGCTTATATAGTTTATACTTGGAAGGGTATGGGAATTAAATAAGCTACATTCCATTTATTAAAGCTTAATTCTTCTTTTTCAAGTCGCGAACTCTTAAGACAAATTGCACCTTAACCTCTCATCCATTTTCCAATTTCAATTTGTCCTCATGAATAGACTATTTTAGACAACTTTACTCAAATTGTAACACCAAACATGCATGTGCAATGTAAATACCAATAGGAAGCGAGTTTTAACAAATGATTGCTTGAAAAACCTTTGGTCATTTCTCTATCTTTTAGATGCGGCGACAGGGCTGCCTATCCTCTTTTTTAATTTATGCTTAGCCTTAAATTTTTATTAAAAAAGCAAGGAGAGTGTTGACTCCCTTTTTACCAAAAATAGCTAATAAATTTGGATAATGGACATTGAGTTTTCAAACGGCTCGGTCAGGTCGGGTTCGGGTTCGGTCATTTCGGGTTCAGGTTGAGTCGGGTTCGAGTCGGAACTGGTCACGGGTTAAATCCGGTCGGGTTGTTGCTGGTTTTCGGGCGAGGAGGGTTGACACAACAGGTCAAAAAATTGATTTTTTACAATTATTAAAAAATTATTTTATTTAAGAAATAAAATTTAATAATAATCTATTACTTTTATTTATTTTAATAATAAAATATATTATAATTTTTAAAATATAGTACATTTATTCTAAAAATATAACAGATCGGGTCAACCAAACGGGTTTTCAGGTTTCTACCCAACGGATTTGGGGTCTATCGGGTTCGGCTTCTTACGGGTTTCGGGTTCAAATTTTCGGGTCCTTACCCAAAAATTTTGGGCGGTTCGGGTCGGGTCATCTTTTAACAGCTTTAATAATGGTGGATAAATGAATTTTTAAATTTTCCTCGTTTCTTTATTAATTATGAATTTATAATTGTTTTATTTGCATCATTGACCTTGCTAATATATGTGAGGGGACTATTTCTTTGAGGTTTTTTGAAGAAGGTGCACTTGTGATATATAATACGTTTTTCAGTTATAATAGCTTGATTGATAAGAACATAGTTAGATGAAATCATTATTTTTCAAAGGAATTTCACACTTGTTAGTCGGGGATTAAATGACACGATAAGGTAAACAAAGAAACGATGTTTCTCATTTGTTTTATTCAAATCGAAGGACAATTATGGATTATGCATCCTTATTCATCTCATTGTCTTTCTTTGAGGCTCACTGGCCTAGCCTACAGTTACTAGGACCATATGGACCTTCAATTGGAACATTAAGGTACGTTGCTTGCTCAGGAGTGAGCCTATCGATATTTGCTCCTATGTGACTAAGGTGCAGCCTTGCGACCTTCTGCTCCAAGTGCCTCGGAAGAAAGTACACCCTCCTCTCATAATTAGAGGACTTTCTTTCATTCCAAAGCTCAAGTATGGCCATTAAGTGGTTGGTGAACGAGGATGATCTTAAAAAGCTTGGGTGACCGGATGCAGATGCAAAGTTCAATTTTCTCCCTTCAGCAAGGACAATGATACCCCTGTTTGACTCGGGAAAGATGAATCGATCGGAGATAAAAGGCTTGATCGTGACCCTTTTAACATCTTGACAAGTCCTGAGACCCTCAATGTCAATCTCATTCTCAAACTGACCCACGTTTAAGACAATAGCGTTGTTCCTCATCTGCTTCATGTGTTGGACCCTAATGACATTCTTGTTCATAGTTGCAGTGACGAAGATGTCAGCTTCTGAGACAATATCTTCCACAGAACGAATAGGAAATCCTTCTACGGAGGCTTCAAAAGCACGAATTGGGTCTATTTCTGCAACAAATACTTGAGCACCAATCCCCCTGAGACCAATTGCGCAACCCCTTCCAACATCTCCATAGCCAATAACAACAGCCACTTTGCCAGCTATTGCGACATTATCAGTGGCTCTGAGGAATCCGCTAAGAAAGGATTCACGACTTCCATGGATGCTCTCGATCTACAAAATAAATTGGATACATTCAAACACCCAAAACTACCGTTATAAACAAAGTAATTAATAAAATTTGCATTTGTGATCTTACTTACCCTACTAGTGGCAATATCATTGACACTAATGGCGGGAAATAAGAGGGTTTTATTTTGCTGCAACTGGTACAATCGTCTGAGACCACTGCTAGTAAGCTCGGATACACCAACCACAGCCTCCCGGATCTTCCTAAACCTCCTTGGATCCACCTTAATCCCATCCCTGATCACTTGCAGCATGATTCTTGACCTCTCGTTATCAGCACTCTTGGGATCGGGCAATCTCCCAAACCTTTCATGTTCCTCCTCTATCCTTACCCCCTCATGGATCAAAAGTGTTGCATCTCCACCATCATCAATTAGCAAATTTGGTCCGCCTTCACGACCAAAATCCAATGCCCTCTCCACGGACCACCAGTATTCCTAAAATCCATCAATAGTGCCCATTAATATCATTATTACATACTGATATATAGGTCATCCATGACATAGTATTTTATGACATATACAAATGATAACATCAACAATAAGGTTTGTAAGTGAAACCGAATAATATCACATGTTATAAATAATTACTTATTTTTTCACTAGATACAAAACTTAAAATAATCACATTAAGTGGTTAATAATTATAAAATAACCACACATATAACACAAACTTGTGTTAGAAATCGCTTAATATGCCGAACAAAACCAAAAGGCCGTAAAAAATAGCAAATGTTAACAACTACGGGTATTTAAACTGCTCACAGCTAGTGTCCATTTGGTAATAGCCATGTACATATTATGACATCCTCTTATGTGTACTACATCTACATGTATATATGTATGTATATACCGGGGTTTTCCAACGAATGGGCGTGCTTGTCGTTAAAAAAGGAAGGTATATGTACAATTATAAATATACATCATACGGTAATTTGGCCAATGAAGAATATATTGTACAAGAAGATGGAAAAGTTGCTAAGTAATTAACCTGGAGAGATTGGCCCCTCCATGCAAAGACGGAGGCAGAGTCACGTGCAATGGCGGCGGCAGCATGGTCCTGGGTGGAGAAGGCGTCGGAGGAGCACCAACGAACGGTAGCACCAAGGGCAGTTAGGGTTTCGACTAGCACCGCCGTTTGGGTGGTCATGTGGAGGCTACCGGTTATCCTCGTACCCCTCAAAGGTTTTGAGGAACCGAACTCTTGCCTACAAGCCACTAGCCCGGGCATCTCCGACTCCGCCAACTGGATTTGGAGGCGCCCAAAGTCGGCTTGGGATATGTCTCGAACCTTGAACTCTCGTCCCGCATTCGACCTATCCACGACCAGACTCATTCTTGATCCAGACACAGTTGTGAAATCTGCAGGGATAGTAGAGAAACTCATTTTGAGTGTATGTGTATGTGCTTGCGATAATTGAACCAAGTGAAGGGTGTGAGGAGAGTGGTGAATGTGGCGGGGTATTTATAGATTGAGGGTGTGATTGAACAATGTCATTTTGGGTATGTAGAGTGAAGAATTGAAATGTCTATTAGATAAGCTTTGAGTTGTAAAAGTAATATGCCATTTTTGTATTTCTTTTCTTGTGGTATACTACTTTGTTCTCTTTTTCTTGTGGTACACCACTTCGTGCAAGTTGTAAATTTAGATATTACTTTTTATTGTTCATGAACTATGAGATGGAAAGAATAAAGGGATAGATATAGCTTAATTTCAACCTCTTTTGTTTAAAAGTAGAAGAATTGTATTTGAATATTTTTTTTAAATAAAAAGGAAAAAAAAGGAGGAAATAGGAAATTTCTTAAAAAGGAAAAAGTAAATAATATGAATTTGAGGAAGGATTTTTTAAATTCGAAGCATAAATATTTTTAATTTGTTAGAATAAAATAATGAAAAACTCATGAATCAATTTTAAAGTGAAGAGTAGATCATTTTAAATCTATAAGGGGACGATAAATCAAGTAGGTTGTGTTATTGTGATTTGGAATTATCGAATATGAAAGACATTATTTAGATTCAATTTTGTCTTTGTGATACGATTTTGAAGAATCTAAGTAATTAAGATGAATATTTCATTATAGAGGCTATTTTTTATTACGAAATTAGAGTACGTGTCTTAATTGTAAAATCAAGAGATGCCTTGTAATTTGAAAGCCCTAATTTGCAACCCAGAGTATAGAAGGTACTAATTTAAATGTATCTAATATATATACAATAAGAAAGGTGTATGAAGAAAATCCTCATCCTTAATTTTAACTGTAGCTCATACTTTTGTGGTATTTAAATTAGGTCTAGGAACATAAAAAGGAATATTATTACATCGTAATTAAGAAATTTATCTATTAATATATATTAATATAAGTGACTCTCTTGACTATTGTATGTATAGATTGTAGGATAGTGTTTTTCATGAAGTAGGGACTTCCTCCTGTCACGCGGATTAATTATTGGTTATGAAGGTAATGCTTATTTAGTTTGAAATCTCTTCCTAATGAATTAATGCCTTTGCAAGACATATAATTATGAAAAAGATTTTTTCTTAGCTCCCCAAAAATCTATTGTAGTTAAGAGGCATTCGTTATATTTTATTTTGGGTTTCATGGTAGTCATCGTGTTAAACTGCAATGAAAATCAATGGTTTAGTTACATTTTTCATGGACATTTTTATATGTATCATACAAGCACAATTAATTATATACTATATGGATTCATGGTTTAAGTTAGGCTTATATAGTTTATACTTGGAAGGGTATGGGAATTAAATAAGCTACATTCCATTTATTAAAGCTTAATTCTTCTTTTTCAAGTCGCGAACTCTTAAGACAAATTGCACCTTAACCTCTCATCCATTTTCCAATTTCAATTTGTCCTCATGAATAGACTATTTTAGACAACTTTACTCAAATTGTAACACCAAACATGCATGTGCAATGTAAATACCAATAGGAAGCGAGTTTTAACAAATGATTGCTTGAAAAACCTTTGGTCATTTCTCTATCTTTTAGATGCGGCGACAGGGCTGCCTATCCTCTTTTTTAATTTATGCTTAGCCTTAAATTTTTATTAAAAAAGCAAGGAGAGTGTTGACTCCCTTTTTACCAAAAATAGCTAATAAATTTGGATAATGGACATTGAGTTTTCAAACGGCTCGGTCAGGTCGGGTTCGGGTTCGGTCATTTCGGGTTCAGGTTGAGTCGGGTTCGAGTCGGAACTGGTCACGGGTTAAATCCGGTCGGGTTGTTGCTGGTTTTCGGGCGAGGAGGGTTGACACAACAGGTCAAAAAATTGATTTTTTACAATTATTAAAAAATTATTTTATTTAAGAAATAAAATTTAATAATAATCTATTACTTTTATTTATTTTAATAATAAAATATATTATAATTTTTAAAATATAGTACATTTATTCTAAAAATATAACAGATCGGGTCAACCAAACGGGTTTTCAGGTTTCTACCCAACGGATTTGGGGTCTATCGGGTTCGGCTTCTTACGGGTTTCGGGTTCAAATTTTCGGGTCCTTACCCAAAAATTTTGGGCGGTTCGGGTCGGGTCATCTTTTAACAGCTTTAATAATGGTGGATAAATGAATTTTTAAATTTTCCTCGTTTCTTTATTAATTATGAATTTATAATTGTTTTATTTGCATCATTGACCTTGCTAATATATGTGAGGGGACTATTTCTTTGAGGTTTTTTGAAGAAGGTGCACTTGTGATATATAATACGTTTTTCAGTTATAATAGCTTGATTGATAAGAACATAGTTAGATGAAATCATTATTTTTCAAAGGAATTTCACACTTGTTAGTCGGGGATTAAATGACACGATAAGGTAAACAAAGAAACGATGTTTCTCATTTGTTTTATTCAAATCGAAGGACAATTATGGATTATGCATCCTTATTCATCTCATTGTCTTTCTTTGAGGCTCACTGGCCTAGCCTACAGTTACTAGGACCATATGGACCTTCAATTGGAACATTAAGGTACGTTGCTTGCTCAGGAGTGAGCCTATCGATATTTGCTCCTATGTGACTAAGGTGCAGCCTTGCGACCTTCTGCTCCAAGTGCCTCGGAAGAAAGTACACCCTCCTCTCATAATTAGAGGACTTTCTTTCATTCCAAAGCTCAAGTATGGCCATTAAGTGGTTGGTGAACGAGGATGATCTTAAAAAGCTTGGGTGACCGGATGCAGATGCAAAGTTCAATTTTCTCCCTTCAGCAAGGACAATGATACCCCTGTTTGACTCGGGAAAGATGAATCGATCGGAGATAAAAGGCTTGATCGTGACCCTTTTAACATCTTGACAAGTCCTGAGACCCTCAATGTCAATCTCATTCTCAAACTGACCCACGTTTAAGACAATAGCGTTGTTCCTCATCTGCTTCATGTGTTGGACCCTAATGACATTCTTGTTCATAGTTGCAGTGACGAAGATGTCAGCTTCTGAGACAATATCTTCCACAGAACGAATAGGAAATCCTTCTACGGAGGCTTCAAAAGCACGAATTGGGTCTATTTCTGCAACAAATACTTGAGCACCAATCCCCCTGAGACCAATTGCGCAACCCCTTCCAACATCTCCATAGCCAATAACAACAGCCACTTTGCCAGCTATTGCGACATTATCAGTGGCTCTGAGGAATCCGCTAAGAAAGGATTCACGACTTCCATGGATGCTCTCGATCTACAAAATAAATTGGATACATTCAAACACCCAAAACTACCGTTATAAACAAAGTAATTAATAAAATTTGCATTTGTGATCTTACTTACCCTACTAGTGGCAATATCATTGACACTAATGGCGGGAAATAAGAGGGTTTTATTTTGCTGCAACTGGTACAATCGTCTGAGACCACTGCTAGTAAGCTCGGATACACCAACCACAGCCTCCCGGATCTTCCTAAACCTCCTTGGATCCACCTTAATCCCATCCCTGATCACTTGCAGCATGATTCTTGACCTCTCGTTATCAGCACTCTTGGGATCGGGCAATCTCCCAAACCTTTCATGTTCCTCCTCTATCCTTACCCCCTCATGGATCAAAAGTGTTGCATCTCCACCATCATCAATTAGCAAATTTGGTCCGCCTTCACGACCAAAATCCAATGCCCTCTCCACGGACCACCAGTATTCCTAAAATCCATCAATAGTGCCCATTAATATCATTATTACATACTGATATATAGGTCATCCATGACATAGTATTTTATGACATATACAAATGATAACATCAACAATAAGGTTTGTAAGTGAAACCGAATAATATCACATGTTATAAATAATTACTTATTTTTTCACTAGATACAAAACTTAAAATAATCACATTAAGTGGTTAATAATTATAAAATAACCACACATATAACACAAACTTGTGTTAGAAATCGCTTAATATGCCGAACAAAACCAAAAGGCCGTAAAAAATAGCAAATGTTAACAACTACGGGTATTTAAACTGCTCACAGCTAGTGTCCATTTGGTAATAGCCATGTACATATTATGACATCCTCTTATGTGTACTACATCTACATGTATATATGTATGTATATACCGGGGTTTTCCAACGAATGGGCGTGCTTGTCGTTAAAAAAGGAAGGTATATGTACAATTATAAATATACATGATACGGTAATTTGGCCAATGAAGAATATATTGTACAAGAAGATGGAAAAGTTGCTAAGTAATTAACCTGGAGAGATTGGCCCCTCCATGCAAAGACGGAGGCAGAGTCACGTGCAATGGCGGCGGCAGCATGGTCCTGGGTGGAGAAGGCGTCGGAGGAGCACCAACGAACGGTAGCACCAAGGGCAGTTAGGGTTTCGACTAGCACCGCCGTTTGGGTGGTCATGTGGAGGCTACCGGTTATCCTCGTACCCCTCAAAGGTTTTGAGGAACCGAACTCTTGCCTACAAGCCACTAGCCCGGGCATCTCCGACTCCGCCAACTGGATTTGGAGGCGCCCAAAGTCGGCTTGGGATATGTCTCGAACCTTGAACTCTCGTCCCGCATTCGACCTATCCACGACCAGACTCATTCTTGATCCAGACACAGTTGTGAAATCTGCAGGGATAGTAGAGAAACTCATTTTGAGTGTATGTGTATGTGCTTGCGATAATTGAACCAAGTGAAGGGTGTGAGGAGAGTGGTGAATGTGGCGGGGTATTTATAGATTGAGGGTGTGATTGAACAATGTCATTTTGGGTATGTAGAGTGAAGAATTGAAATGTCTATTAGATAAGCTTTGAGTTGTAAAAGTAATATGCCATTTTTGTATTTCTTTTCTTGTGGTATACTACTTTGTTCTCTTTTTCTTGTGGTACACTACTTCGTGCAAGTTGTAAATTTAGATATTACTTTTTATTGTTCATGAACTATGAGATGGAAAGAATAAAGGGATAGATATAGCTTAATTTCAACCTCTTTTGTTTAAAAGTAGAAGAATTGTATTTGAATATTTTTTTTAAATAAAAAGGAAAAAAAAGGGGGAAATAGGAAATTTCTTAAAAAGGAAAAAGTAAATAATATGAATTTGAGGAAGGATTTTTTAAATTCGAAGCATAAATATTTTTAATTTGTTAGAATAAAATAATGAAAAACTCATGAATCAATTTTAAAGTGAAGAGTAGATCATTTTAAATCTATAAGGGGACGATAAATCAAGTAGGTTGTGTTATTGTGATTTGGAATTATCGAATATGAAAGACATTATTTAGATTCAATTTTCTCTTTGTGATACGATTTTGAAGAATCTAAGTAATTAAGATGAATATTTCATTATAGAGGCTATTTTTTATTACGAAATTAGAGTACGTGTCTTAATTGTAAAATCAAGAGATGCCTTGTAATTTGAAAGCCCTAATTTGCAACCCAGAGTATAGAAGGTACTAATTTAAATGTATCTAATATATATACAATAAGAAAGGTGTATGAAGAAAATCCTCATCCTTAATTTTAACTGTAGCTCATACTTTTGTGGTATTTAAATTAGGTCTAGGAACATAAAAAGGAATATTATTACATCGTAATTAAGAAATTTATATATTAATATATATTAATATAAGTGACTCTCTTGACTATTGTATGTATAGATTGTAGGATAGTGTTTTTCATGAAGTAGGGACTTCCTCCTGTCACGCGGATTAATTATTGGTTATGAAGGTAATGCTTATTTAGTTTGAAATCTCTTCCTAATGAATTAATGCCTTTGCAAGACATATAATTATGAAAAAGATTTTTTCTTAGCTCCCCAAAAATCTATTGTAGTTAAGAGGCATTCGTTATATTTTATTTTGGGTTTCATGGTAGTCATCGTGTTAAACTGCAATGAAAATCAATGGTTTAGTTACATTTTTCATGGACATTTTTATATGTATCATACAAGCACAATTAATTATATACTATATGGATTCATGGTTTAAGTTAGGCTTATATAGTTTATACTTGGAAGGGTATGGGAATTAAATAAGCTACATTCCATTTATTAAAGCTTAATTCTTCTTTTTCAAGTCGCGAACTCTTAAGACAAATTGCACCTTAACCTCTCATCCATTTTCCAATTTCAATTTGTCCTCATGAATAGACTATTTTAGACAACTTTACTCAAATTGTAACACCAAACATGCATGTGCAATGTAAATACCAATAGGAAGCGAGTTTTAACAAATGATTGCTTGAAAAACCTTTGGTCATTTCTCTATCTTTTAGATGCGGCGACAGGGCTGCCTATCCTCTTTTTTAATTTATGCTTAGCCTTAAATTTTTATTAAAAAAGCAAGGAGAGTGTTGACTCCCTTTTTACCAAAAATAGCTAATAAATTTGGATAATGGACATTGAGTTTTCAAACGGCTCGGTCAGGTCGGGTTCGGGTTCGGTCATTTCGGGTTCAGGTTGAGTCGGGTTCGAGTCGGAACTGGTCACGGGTTAAATCCGGTCGGGTTGTTGCTGGTTTTCGGGCGAGGAGGGTTGACACAACAGGTCAAAAAATTGATTTTTTACAATTATTAAAAAATTATTTTATTTAAGAAATAAAATTTAATAATAATATATTACTTTTATTTATTTTAATAATAAAATATATTATAATTTTTAAAATATAGTACATTTATTCTAAAAATATAACAGATCGGGTCAACCAAACGGGTTTTCAGGTTTCTACCCAACGGATTTGGGGTCTATCGGGTTCGGCTTCTTACGGGTTTCGGGTTCAAATTTTCGGGTCCTTACCCAAAAATTTTGGGCGGTTCGGGTCGGGTCATCTTTTAACAGCTTTAATAATGGTGGATAAATGAATTTTTAAATTTTCCTCGTTTCTTTATTAATTATGAATTTATAATTGTTTTATTTGCATCATTGACCTTGCTAATATATGTGAGGGGACTATTTCTTTGAGGTTTTTTGAAGAAGGTGCACTTGTGATATATAATACGTTTTTCAGTTATAATAGCTTGATTGATAAGAACATAGTTAGATGAAATCATTATTTTTCAAAGGAATTTCACACTTGTTAGTCGGGGATTAAATGACACGATAAGGTAAACAAAGAAACGATGTTTCTCATTTGTTTTATTCAAATCGAAGGACAATTATGGATTATGCATCCTTATTCATCTCATTGTCTTTCTTTGAGGCTCACTGGCCTAGCCTACAGTTACTAGGACCATATGGACCTTCAATTGGAACATTAAGGTACGTTGCTTGCTCAGGAGTGAGCCTATCGATATTTGCTCCTATGTGACTAAGGTGCAGCCTTGCGACCTTCTGCTCCAAGTGCCTCGGAAGAAAGTACACCCTCCTCTCATAATTAGAGGACTTTCTTTCATTCCAAAGCTCAAGTATGGCCATTAAGTGGTTGGTGAACGAGGATGATCTTAAAAAGCTTGGGTGACCGGATGCAGATGCAAAGTTCAATTTTCTCCCTTCAGCAAGGACAATGATACCCCTGTTTGACTCGGGAAAGATGAATCGATCGGAGATAAAAGGCTTGATCGTGACCCTTTTAACATCTTGACAAGTCCTGAGACCCTCAATGTCAATCTCATTCTCAAACTGACCCACGTTTAAGACAATAGCGTTGTTCCTCATCTGCTTCATGTGTTGGACCCTAATGACATTCTTGTTCATAGTTGCAGTGACGAAGATGTCAGCTTCTGAGACAATATCTTCCACAGAACGAATAGGAAATCCTTCTACGGAGGCTTCAAAAGCACGAATTGGGTCTATTTCTGCAACAAATACTTGAGCACCAATCCCCCTGAGACCAATTGCGCAACCCCTTCCAACATCTCCATAGCCAATAACAACAGCCACTTTGCCAGCTATTGCGACATTATCAGTGGCTCTGAGGAATCCGCTAAGAAAGGATTCACGACTTCCATGGATGCTCTCGATCTACAAAATAAATTGGATACATTCAAACACCCAAAACTACCGTTATAAACAAAGTAATTAATAAAATTTGCATTTGTGATCTTACTTACCCTACTAGTGGCAATATCATTGACACTAATGGCGGGAAATAAGAGGGTTTTATTTTGCTGCAACTGGTACAATCGTCTGAGACCACTGCTAGTAAGCTCGGATACACCAACCACAGCCTCCCGGATCTTCCTAAACCTCCTTGGATCCACCTTAATCCCATCCCTGATCACTTGCAGCATGATTCTTGACCTCTCGTTATCAGCTCTTGGGATCGGGCAATCTCCCAAACCTTTCATGTTCCTCCTCTATCCTTACCCCCTCATGGATCAAAAGTGTTGCATCTCTACCATCATCAATTAGCAAATTTGGTCCGCCTTCACGACCAAAATCCAATGCCCTCTCCACGGACCACCAGTATTCCTTAAATCCATCAATAGTGCCCATTAATATCATTATTATATACTGATATATAGGTCATCCATGACATAGTATTTTATGACATATACAAATGATAACATCAACAATAAGGTTTGTAAGTGAAACCGAATAATATCACATGTTATAAATAATTACTTATTTTTTCACTAGATACAAAACTTAAAATAATCACATTAAGTGGTTAATAATTATAAAATAACCACACATATAACACAAACTTGTGTTAGAAATCGCTTAATATGCCGAACAAAACCAAAAGGCCGTAAAAAATAGCAAATGTTAACAACTACGGGTATTTAAACTGCTCACAGCTAGTGTCCATTTGGTAATAGCCATGTACATATTATGACATCCTCTTATGTGTACTACATCTACATGTATATATGTATGTATATACCGGGGTTTTCCAACGAATGGGTGTGCTTGTCGTTAAAAAAGGAAGGTATATGTACAATTATAAATATACATCATACGGTAATTTGGCCAATGAAGAATATATTGTACAAGAAGATGGAAAAGTTGCTAAGTAATTAACCTGGAGAGATTGGCCCCTCCATGCAAAGACGGAGGCAGAGTCACGTGCAATGGCGGCGGCAGCATGGTCCTGGGTGGAGAAGGCGTCGGAGGAGCACCAACGAACGGTAGCACCAAGGGCAGTTAGGGTTTCGACTAGCACCGCCGTTTGGGTGGTCATGTGGAGGCTACCGGTTATCCTCGTACCCCTCAAAGGTTTTGAGGAACCGAACTCTTGCCTACAAGCCACTAGCCCGGGCATCTCCGACTCCGCCAACTGGATTTGGAGGCGCCCAAAGTCGGCTTGGGATATGTCTTGAACCTTGAACTCTCGTCCCGCATTCGACCTATCCACGACCAGACTCATTCTTGATCCAGACACAGTTGTGAAATCTGCAGGGATAGTAGAGAAACTCATTTTGAGTGTATGTGTATGTGCTTGCGATAATTGAACCAAGTGAAGGGTGTGAGGAGAGTGGTGAATGTGGCGGGGTATTTATAGATTGAGGGTGTGATTGAACAATGTCATTTTGGGTATGTAGAGTGAAGAATTGAAATGTCTATTAGATAAGCTTTGAGTTGTAAAAGTAATATGCCATTTTTGTATTTCTTTTCTTGTGGTATACTACTTTGTTCTCTTTTTCTTGTGGTACACTACTTCGTGCAAGTTGTAAATTTAGATATTACTTTTTATTGTTCATGAACTATGAGATGGAAAGAATAAAGGGATAGATATAGCTTAATTTCAACCTCTTTTGTTTAAAAGTAGAAGAATTGTATTTGAATATTTTTTTTAAATAAAAAGGAAAAAAAAGGGGGAAATAGGAAATTTCTTAAAAAGGAAAAAGTAAATAATATGAATTTGAGGAAGGATTTTTTAAATTCGAAGCATAAATATTTTTAATTTGTTAGAATAAAATAATGAAAAACTCATGAATCAATTTTAAAGTGAAGAGTAGATCATTTTAAATCTATAAGGGGACGATAAATCAAGTAGGTTGTGTTATTGTGATTTGGAATTATCGAATATGAAAGACATTATTTAGATTCAATTTTCTCTTTGTGATACGATTTTGAAGAATCTAAGTAATTAAGATGAATATTTCATTATAGAGGCTATTTTTTATTACGAAATTAGAGTACGTGTCTTAATTGTAAAATCAAGAGATGCCTTGTAATTTGAAAGCCCTAATTTGCAACCCAGAGTATAGAAGGTACTAATTTAAATGTATCTAATATATATACAATAAGAAAGGTGTATGAAGAAAATCCTCATCCTTAATTTTAACTGTAGCTCATACTTTTGTGGTATTTAAATTAGGTCTAGGAACATAAAAAGGAATATTATTACATCGTAATTAAGAAATTTATATATTAATATATATTAATATAAGTGACTCTCTTGACTATTGTATGTATAGATTGTAGGATAGTGTTTTTCATGAAGTAGGGACTTCCTCCTGTCACGCGGATTAATTATTGGTTATGAAGGTAATGCTTATTTAGTTTGAAATCTCTTCCTAATGAATTAATGCCTTTGCAAGACATATAATTATGAAAAAGATTTTTTCTTAGCTCCCCAAAAATCTATTGTAGTTAAGAGGCATTCGTTATATTTTATTTTGGGTTTCATGGTAGTCATCGTGTTAAACTGCAATGAAAATCAATGGTTTAGTTACATTTTTCATGGACATTTTTTCAAACATCTCGACTCTATATATGTATCATACAAGCACAATTAATTATATACTATTTGGATTCATGGTTTAAGTTAGGCTTATATAGTTTATACTTGCAAGGGTATGGGAATTAAATAAGCTACATTCCATTTATTAAAGCTTAATTCTTCTTTTTCAAGTCGCGAACTCTTAAGACAAATTGCACCTTAACCTCTCATCCATTTTCCAATTTCAATTTGTCCTCATGAATAGACTATTTTAGACAACTTTACTCAAATTGTAACACCAAACATGCATGTGCAATGTAAATACCAATAGGAAGCGAGTTTTAACAAATGATTGCTTGAAAAACCTTTGGTCATTTCTCTATCTTTTAGATGCGGCTACAGGGCTGCCTATCCTCTTTTTTAATTTATGCTTAGCCTTAAATTTTTATTAAAAAAGCAAGGAGAGTGTTGACTCCCTTTTTACCAAAAATAGCTAATAAATTTGGATAATGGACATAGACTTTCCCATCACCCTTCTTTCCCCAGCTAAGCCTCTACTAGAGCACTTGCCAAAACAATCAATTCTTGAAGGTGATCTCCACACGCCGCATGACTATGTCCGGGGTCTCTTCTCCACCGACTTGTCCGTGTCCATAATCACACCCGCAGAGATCAAGTTGCACACAATAAAAATCATTGAAACTATTCCAATAGCTTTCAAATATGAAAATAGACTATGGAAGAATATTCCAAAATAGAGGACCACACATTCAATTTACTAGTTTAACACATAACATGATCGCAAGCTAAGTAAGTCTAGACGACTTACCTTGAAGACGAATTCTCCAGGCCAACAAACAATAACTAACACGCAAAGTGGTCCCCTGTTGTCAAATATAACAAAAGATTTCTCAACAACGAGCTCACGGAAACACTTCTTAGTTGTATACTCAAATTCTACAATCTCCTAATCGATAAACGATTTAATTTCGGAATATCGATATATAACCAATCCTTAGTTATCATGCTTTAAGGAGTCATCTTGGCGGAATTATAACTAATTATCCGCTTCACTTTTGAAACAAGCTATCTTCATCCTTAATTCATAGTCTATGATATCCAAATCATAGATCAACTCAGTATTAACACTTCACTTGAAGATGATCTAATAAATCATCATTGGAAGAAAACAAGCACATGCCCTTGAGAGCATTCTTGATTCATTCTTAATAATTGCTACACCACGACTAAGCCATCCTTCTTCATCACGAATGTCATCGAATCTTGCTATGATGACACTTTAGAATATATATATGATCTTTTATCTATTGCCTCCAATTGCATCTAAGTTATCATCCCTTACTGATCATTATTGCTACATTCCAACCTTCATTGGAGTAAAATCCTTAAAGCTCGTATAGAAATCATCCTCAATCCTTTCACACCTTGGGAATCCAAAACTTCAATCTCTACTTGATCTCATGAATAGCATATTCCAATGAACTGAAATATTTATCCAATAACTTGATGGATATCACAAAACTAACAACCTTTCAAATAGGTTGACATACCCCAACGATCTTGTTGGTTCTCAATATTCATCATCATTGTCGTCATACTTCTACGAATATCTTTTATATCCTATCACTTATACTCTTTATTAGAATCATACTAATGTTCAACAACATCTTTGTAGAGTATCCTCCTCACTCTTGATCCTTTAAGCAAAGCTTGGATACCTAAAATAGGTCCTTCCAATCTCACTAGTTATTCTGTGATATGGTGAATCGATAACCCAGAGGTGTTGTCTCATTAGATCAACCAAAAGAAATACGACTAGTTTAGACCAAATCTGACTCATGTCTTCCTCTTTGGGTTAACTCGTGGATCTTCCTACCTTGATCATTGAAGGATGGTTAGTTCCCAACTATACCGTGCAAGGTCATAATCTTATTTTATATACTTGTATTTCCAAAATGGATTCTCTTATCTTTCTCCTCTCAGATAGTCACAAACCTCATTATTACTTGGTTGAAGATGTTTGGGAATTCATCCCCCAACCTACTTTTTAGCAAGCTTGTCAAAGATAATGTCGATGGTAGCTCATGCCTCCTAATCGTGCTGAGCTCTTCGTCTCATGTTTATTTCCTAAGTAACCTAACAATGTCTATTATGAAAGTCAACCCCAACTATTTGTCTATCACATTATGGTATTATCTCCACTTCAGTCTTCAAAATACGGTACAAGATTACTTCCATAGCCTTGTCCTAAGGCTCACTTTTCATGAATTGTAAGTCGGGTCTAAAATAGCCCTCCTTAGAAAGCTAATGCACTAATAATCATGCTTAATTACTCAATTAATTTTACCAACCTTCTTTAACTAAGCGTTAATTTAAGTTTAACGCTATCACGTCTTCATTCTTCACTGTGTCTAATAGTTCTTCCACTTATAGAGGTAGTAACATCCATCGTTACACCATCCTCGAGAACAATTAGTATCTTCTCTTTTTTTTTTTAATTAGGCTTACATATCTTATATCACTCATTAGTATTCTTAACTTGAGCTCAGGAGCAATTGCTTTTCTCCTTCCGCACAATCAATCTTTACTTATTTTACTTATCATGACATTAATCTATCAACACAATCAGTTACTTGGATTTCTACAAACATCTACTTCTATTAAACAAGCAAAATGTTTACGGAGATCCTCTTGTATGATGATGATGTCTCGACGTGTCTTTCTATCCCAAATGCACTATGCCCCAAAAAGCAAGTTTTTGTGTAAAAGGAACTCTAAGTTGGACCTCACGAGCTCTATTGTTAGGACCTTGTGCCCTTGTTGTCAACCTGGCTCTGATACCAATCTGTAACACCCCATCTTATAATCCGGGTTGTTACCTGGTTGTGGACCACACCTGGGTCCACCAAAACAAGCCTGACAACAAATTCACGAATATTGGACCTTGCAACAAAGGCACAACAAGAAAAGCCAAGAAAAACATCACCCTTATCATTTTTAAAACAACTCGATAACCAATGTGAATGCAATTGACTGCTAGCAATAAAGCCAACATTCCATCTACCAACATCAACTCAATATTACTATTAACTACCCCCTCATTACAACTAGGGACTCAAGCCCTCAATTCCCACTAAGACACGTCACGTCGAGTTCGAGCATCATCGTCCAAGAATTGATCTCTTGGAACATTTCCCATACAAGGATGTTTACCTAAAACATTGGAAGTGTAACACATTAGCTAACAATCCCGGTATGGGCCAACCCAGCAAATCAAACATGTAGAACAAACATAGATTATCAAAATAACGCACTCAATCATTCATATACATAACCAACTAATATGTACACCAAAACACGTCATATAGTTATATAGACTAGCATATCAATTCCCAAACCAACACTCAATTCCACAACAACAAATAAGCACGAGATTAATCAATGTAATGCTCATGCAACATATATCATACAACCAACAACAATTCCTCCATAATCCAAATCATAATCATTCTCCAATTCAGGCAACCCAAACCTGCCTTTGAAACATGGTACACGGCTAGCGTGCGCTAAGCTCATGCCCATTTTCTTTCCCATCACCCTTCTTTCCCCAGCTAAGCCTCTACTAGAGCACTTGCCAAAACAATCAATTCTTGAAGGTGATCTCCACACGTCGCATGACTATGTCCGGGGTCTCTTCTCCACCGACTTGTCCGTGTCCATAATCACACCCGCAGAGATCAAGTTGCACACAATAAAAATCATTGAAACTATTCCAATAGCTTTCAAATATGAAAATATACTATGGAAGAATATTCCAAAATAGAGGACCACACATTCAATTTACTAGTTTAACACATAACATGATCGCAAGCTAAGTAAGTCTAGACGACTTACCTTGAAGACGAATTCTCCAGGCCAACAAACAATAACTAACACGCAAAGTGATCCCCTGTTGTCAAATATAACAAAAGATTTCTCAACAACGAGCTCACGGAAACACTTCTTAGTTGTATACTCAAATTCTACAATCTCCTAATCGATAAACGATTTAATTTCCGAATATTGATATATAACCAATCCTTAGTTATCATGCTTTAAGGAGTCATCTTGGCGGAATTATAACTAATTATCCGCTTCAATTTTGAAACAATTTTCTAAATAAAAATTGTTCATTAGCAACAGTTCTTAAAGATTACCAAATTTCGGATCAAACGGATTAACAACGAATCCTGAGTAATTATCCGAAGTCCTTTACCTGCCAATCGGTATCCAAAACTTGTATTCGCTATAACTGAAGATCCGGACGTCCGTTTCACGAGCGGTTTGAACCTGTGGGACCGTATTAACGTCAAGATTATAAAAACCATAAATTTAATTAGCAAAGCGGAACCGAAAGGTCCTTACGGTGGCTCTGCAATCAACCCGCTAATTAATTTCGATCGTATATACCTTCAATTAAATCCTTGGCTCGTTCGGCTCGATGGTGGCTCGACCTAAGAGCCCGAGGGTGGCTGAGCGTTACCCGGGAGTGGATCCTATGGTGGTTGGTGGTCGGACAGCCTGGTGGTCTCCAGCGGCGTCACTTTGGCGAGGCAAAGAAGACCGGCGGTGTAGAACCCTCTCGCCCGAGCCCGTCGCTCCGCCTGATTCTTGCCGGTTTCGCCTCCTCTTGCAGCAGCCATGAGCCCAAGGATATGGAGGAAGAAGAAGGTGAAGATGATGATGGAGGTGGAAGGCTGGCGCCAGTGCGCTCGAACAGAACGAGGCAGAGAAGAAATGAAGGAAGAAGGAGAAAGTGAAATGAAATGTGGCTTATTTTGTCTTTTATGTTAGCTCTTTCTCAAAGCCTCTTTGATTCTTATCCAAACGCATACAGTGGGAGAAACAATCAGATTTCCTTTGTTATTAAGCAACAAAAGTCGGCTAAATAAGGGATTTTCCGTCTCGGAACGGGACTCGCGTCAAAGCGGTAAAATTATGTACCTCGGATGGGAAAACTTACTAAACGAAAAACGTCCCGTAAATTATGTAGACCAATAAAATCAATTTTCCATGATTTTATCTCGCTACCTTTAATTTTTAAGGCTTCCGTTTCGTATTTTAAATCCTTTACAATACATAATTAAAAAGACGGCTTATCCAATAAATATTCTTTTTCCACTGAAAAATCCTAGAATTCACACCGATCCATAAAATCATTTCTTTGTGATTTTAGGATATCACCAAGAATTTTCTAGGATTTAATCTTCAACAAAAAAATATTGGATTAAGCGTTAAAACGAACAAAGAGGTTAAAAAGATATCCGAGAAAAACCAAAATCCGCGGGCGCGGATCCAAACCGAGAGAGCGGTTTAGTCAGTCCTCCTCGGCCGCGAATGCTCAACGATCCGCGGGCGCGGATATTTTGACAGCATTCTGGTGTCAACTTCGGAGGTGGTTTTGACCCACATAGAGTTGGAATTTGAACTCGCCGTACAAACATGAATTGTAGATCTTCGATTTAGATTTCCAATGATACCAAATTCAGCTTCATCCAATCACCGTAGCTCCCGGAATAAGCTTTACAAGAAAGTGGCGTCAAAACAACTCCAAATCAACACTTGTCTTCAAAACTCTTGCATTTCTTCAAATCGTGTCTTCGGTCTTCATATGACAATTATGCTCAAAACTAACCTAAACACACTCAAATCATACCTAAAATACTAACCTATACTAAAATATAGCGTATCAATCATACAAGCACAATTAATTATATACTATATGGATTCATGGTTTAAGTTAGGCTTATAGTTTATACTTGAAAGGGTATGGGAATTAAATAAGCTACATTCCATTTATTAAAGCTTAACTTTTCTTTTTCAAGTCGCGAACTCTTAAGACAAATTGCGCCTTAACCTCTCATCCATTTTCCAATTTCAATTTGTCCTCATGAATAGACTATTTTAGACAACTTTACTCAAATTGTAACACCAAACATGCATGTGCAATGTAAATACCAAGAGGAAGCGAGTTTTAACAAATGATTGCTTGAAAAACCTTTGATCATTTCTCTATCTTTTAGATTCGGCTAGAGGGCTGCCTATCCTCTTTTTTAATTTTTGCTTAGCCTTAAATTTTTATTAAAAAAACATGGAGAGTGTTGACTCCCTTTTTACCAAAAATAGCCAATAAATTTGGATAATGGACATATACTTTTCAAACGGCTCGATCAGGTCTGATTCGGGTTCGGTCATTTCGGGTTCAGGTTGAGTCGGGTTTAAGTCGGAACTGGTCACGGGTTAAATCCGGTCGGGTTGACACAACAGGTCAAAAGATCGATTTTCTACAATTATTAAAAATTATTTTATTTAAAAAATAAAATTTAATAATAATCTATTACTTTTTTTTATTTTAATAATAAAATATATTATAATTTTCAAAATATAGTACATTTATTATAAAAATATAACAAATCGAGTCAATTAAACGGGTTTTCAGGTTTCTACCCAACGGATTTGGGGTCTATCGAGTTCGGCTTGTTTGGGGATGGTTTCATAAAAGTAAAATCGTTCTATTTGAATAAAATGGATATTAAATAATAATCATTATAAGTATAGATAATATATTTTCTTAATGTATAGTGTATAAAATTATCATAATATAGTATATGCAAATTAAGTATATTATAAAATATTTATTTACTTTATATACACACATTAATAGATTAAGGTTAATATGAATGGGTTAAAAATTAAGATCTTTAAGATTTAAATTTAATGTCTTAAAATTGAAATTTAATATCTTATCTAAATAGGTCATAAACTCATGGTATGGTATAAAAATATAATGTGAATCATATAATTTGTATAAAATGTTAAAAATTATTTATTATTTTATTCCAGTTGATATATAACTGAAGTTGAAGCCTAGAAGCAGAAGCGGAAGCTAGTGTTTTAATAAAACAATACGTTTGGTGGATGTCTTGTGTGACCTAGCTTTTCAAGTTTCACTTCTCACTTGGCGAGCTCATGTTGAACCCTAGCGTCCCTGTAAAAAGAGAGAGAAGAGAGAAAAGAAGAAAGAGAGAAGGAGAACTGGTGCGCCAGTGGAGGAGTTTGACGACTACGAGCTCAATTCATGGAGATCCAATTGCATCCTCTTCGAAGCTTCATCTCAAAGCTTCGAATGACTTGATAGAGGGCCAAAACTCTATTTGATGCCTTCTTCAGCATTTATTTTTCTTGTTGTTTCTGTTCTTTGTTTAAACTTCTTCTTCCTGCTTTGGATCGTGTAGATCATGTTTCCTCTAGCCATTCTTTTGTACTCTTTATTCGAAAACTTGGTGGATTCTGGGTTAGCCCCTGATATGAGTCTTCGTAGACTAGGCTCGTGTCGAACTGCGTCAACAATCTCAAGATGTCCTTTTGTTTTCGATTTGCTTTACTTTCTATTTCACTTTGATTTGGTTTCTCTTTAGAAGTCTTCAATTCAAATTTTCAAATTGGTATCAGAGCATCTTGAGATTTGTTCGTTTCTTGTGCTTCCGTTGTTTTGAAAACCCTGAATAGGGTCTTCTTACTTGTCACTTCAAACTCGTGTGTTTCTTGCAAGTAGGCAGAGGATTCTTGATAGAAGGGTTACGGTCTTTACCGGTTTGTACCCATTGTCGGACCCTACAAGAGTATTAGAGACCATAGGTTGTCATTGTGGTTCGCATCTTCTATTGCGAGCAATCATGGAGTTTTGGATAGGAAGGGGCACGATCTTTACCAGTTAGTTCCCATTATCAGACCCTCAAGTGTCAAAAAACCCTAGATTTGTACTTGTGTGCCTCTAATCATCTTGTAGGGTTTTCTATTCTTGCATGTTTCTTGTCACTCATTTCTCTAACTTTCGATCTTGAACTTGTTTACCTTAGATCTGGTGCTTTTTGTTTCTAGATCTATTATTCTATGCTTCTGTTACCTTATTCCCAAACTAACTTAGTGCCCAAGGGAGGAAACCCTATGATGTCTAACAAATATAGAGTCAAACCCTATGATGGGCATAAACTAAATTGCTTAAAACTAAGAATGGCCTAGAATTCTGTAGTAGCATTTTAATGAATTCTACATAAAGCATTGAATTAAAAGACATCTCATTGTACCCAAGGGCGGATCTAGGTGGGGTCGGGCAGGGGACGGCCACCCCCATATTCGATCAGAGGAGCAACGAGTTTACATGGGAGGTCTAGGAACGAAGGGAATTTTTGGAAGACCACTCCCACAGGGTGGCCCGGGGTGGGGTGAAGGTGTCGTAGGAGGAAGAGGGAGATGTTTGTGTGCAATATTGTCGGTGATTCAATGGGGGAGGAAGACGAACCAAGTGAAGATTGGGGGCAAAAATAATATCATGTTGTTTTGACCCTAAATTTTGAAAACAAAATTGACTTCTACCCCAAATTTTAGGTTTTGCATTCAACCATCTACCCAATTTGTAATTGACAATTGAGGGGTAGGAGCAAGCAAGAGCTCAACGAGACTAGCGACTGGCAGCTAACGGAGGCCGAGAAGACACACGACATGTGGAGATTGGAGGAGGAGTGGGTCAATGACTTGATGAGTTTTGACTGGTGCCATTGTCAACGGTATTGTTGTAAGCCTAAATTCTAAATTCCCAAATTTGTCAATTAATTATTAATTTGCAAGTTGTATTTTAATTAATTTGTTAATTTTAGGGAAATTGAAATATTTAACAATTTGTTAAGCCCAATTTATCCAGATGACTCATGTTATCGATATAGGTTTGTTAGGAAATATTTGATAATTAATTTTTTAAGTCTCAATCCTTGATTATTAATTAATTTAATTGATAGCTTTGATAAGAAATTTGAAATCAATAAGTAAATATTGAAATATTTGATAATTGAACTAGCTTGATTTGTCCGAGGATAATTTTTATGTACAAACTTCATATATTGAACTATCCGATATGTTCAAAGTCCATCTCCGCTTTCAAACAATCCTGGATCCCCCCCCCCCCCCGACTGTACCTGGAACCCCTCAATAGAATGGCACTACTAAGAGGATGAATATAACCTTGATTGAGAAGCCAATGAATATGCTTATTAGTGTTGGCGTGAAATAATCCCTTGTGGGGAGAAGTTGTGATCACTTCTACCTACCTCATAAATAGATCACCCTCTTCTATGATACGGCTTAAAACCCCTCAAGAGATGTGATTTGGGAAAAATCCAACCTTTCCTATCTTAAGCCTTTTGGATGCATAGCTTGTGCCTAGATAAGGCAAGGCAAGTTGCAACCAAAGGCTTAAAAATGTGCAATGTTGGGTTACCCTGAGGGAGTTAAGGGGTACAAACTATTACTTATACAACCAAAAGGTTAGTAATAGTTTCAAGGTCCGCTACTTTTAATGAGAATGTATAAGAATAAATTAATGCCTATTCTTGAGAATTCAGGTACCCAAGAAGAAAATGCATCTCAATACAAAGAGATTGGCCAATTCTTTGATGAAAATAGTAGCCCACAATTGGAAGAAGGAGAGTTTGACATTGGCGACTACAATGTTTCACAAATTATCAGTACTAACATTCAAGGTAGTACTGAAGAGCCACGTGAGGATCAGTCTTCTAACACTCCAGTTCTGCACAACCACCAATTAGGTGGGGGAGGGGGTAAATAATTATGACCTTGCAAATGACTCTCAAAATACTCATGATTTTTTTATTGATTCTAGTGATTCTTATGTGTCTACCTTTGATTCTAGTTTTCAACTTGATCATACTCTTGTTGACTATCAACTGACTAGGGATCGAGAGCCTCGAATTAAAATTCCTAATGCTAGATTCAGTGACTTTGTGAACTTGCATGAAATCCATGAGAATTATTTGCATGAGCATTACAATAGAATTGTTGAGTATGCTTTTACAGTGGCCGAGGTTATTAGGAATTATACTCCTAAAACCTATGAGCAAGCTACGAAATGTAAGGATTCTAATGAATGGTTGATAGCTATGCATGAAGAGATACAGTCTATGCATGTGAATGACACTTGGACTCCTGTCCCTAAATCTTCTAATGTTAGGTTATCTTATTGTAAATGGATATACAAGTTAAAGGATGGAACTAGTCCTAATGAACCACCTAGGTTTAAAGACAAATTGGTTGCTAAGTGTTTGATGAGACTCCACCCCTACGAGCTCCATAGAGGAGGAGGAGGCTATGAGCCTACGCTCGCAAGGACCCGTGACGAGCACCCACGCCAAGGCCATCGATCGTGACATAGCTTCGCTAGTATGTCAAGTCATCACAAGCCATGACACCCTCGACACCAACGCCAAGATCATCTCCCTCACCACCATCGTAGGACTTGACACATCGATCCTCAGGTTCGGATTCAATTTGTGTGCCCTTTCTCTCACGCCAGACCCCGCATGACACAAGTTTCCCGATGTGCGCCAGCTCTCGTGATGCTCGCGCCCGACACACCTCTGTGTCTCCCGTGTCATCCCTCAACGCGCCTATCTCCCTTGCATACTCCACCATTTTTAGTTACTACTATGTTGAACCTTTCCATTTATATTAAGTTTCTGTTATTGAATATTGGGTCGGATGTGTTCTCATGAGTCTATGTTTAGGGCTTCTTGGAGCCGCCACTACTTAAGACAGCTAGAACAGTTGTTTTCATTCAATTTTCTAATTTGAATCAAAGTTGAAGCTTGATTTTGAACTGAGTCTCCTCCCCTTCGATCAGACATTAACCTCTTTTTCTCACCTCCTTCTCGGTGTCGGCGTCATGGCGCCACTATCCTAGACTCTTCATCAGTCCCTTATGTCGACACCACCCTAACTCAGGTCGCATCTCCTAGCACCTTTGACGACCTAGTCTTGAGGTTGTCGAAACCCTAGATCCGAAATTCTCCTAGAACCTTAAATCTCGATAGCGCCTACTCCTAAGGCCGATCTCACCTTGCATCACTTGCTTCTGCTTCCTTGGGTTCAACCTCAAATCCGAGTCCATTCGTGCAATACAATAAGAGCTTGCGCTCAAGGCTTCCATAAAAGGCCTTCAACTTGAGATGGACTTCTCAAACAATACTAGATCCAGTGTTCGTCACAAATCTAGTGCGCCCAATCCAGAACATAAAGACGCATCAACTAGTATAAGAGCACCAATCGTCTTGTAAGTCATCTCGATATTTTGTTCACTCAATCCTTATTCCATTCATCAATTTGATCCACCATATTGTTGCTTGCTTCGATCTATAAAAAAAAAATTGTTTTGTCGTGACCTAGTTCAGTTTCAAGCAAGCCTTAGCCGATTTTTTTTACCCTTGCATATTTTTGTGGGGTGAAATTGAGATCCTTGCATTATTATAGGAAGCTTGTTATCATATCTTGCATGCTAGTAATATTCAATCCTCTCTTGCGCATTATATCTTCTAGCCGCATAATTTGTCATATCTTGTATGCAATCCTATCTAGTGGTTACATAAGATCTTTACTATTGGCTTGATTAGTAATCTCGTCAATTTAAAAAAAAAAGATTAGGAAAATCCAAAATAAGGCAACCCTACTCAAATTGGAAAAAATCAATTCGAGCCGAATTTGTATAAAAAACAAAAGAAAATATAGTTGTGAAGAAGAGCCAAAATAAGGCAAGCTTCACAAGCATATTCGGCTTTGTTCTTTTCTTCTCTTCTAGTGTGCGCATTTGATTTAATTTTCTTGATTGTTTTTTGGTGATCATCTAACGCCACAAGTGTGTTCAAGCTTGAACGCCCTCTCGGCATAGCCAAATCAACACTACCTTTGTGTGTGCAATTCTCTTTAGGTGCTTAGTTGATTGTGTGTATTAATATCATTTTTCATTTTTACTCACATGTTTAGTCACATTGTTATAGGTAGAATGTTGACACCTCTTAGAGGACAAGATGGAAACCCGAGCGATCCTAACACCCCATGTGATAGAGATAAGAAACACTAATACAAGACCCCTCTTTCGGAGCTCACGAATGAGCAAAGAAGGATCTAGGAGCTCAAGGCTTTAGTGGCTCAATTGCAAGCTCAACAACGGGATGCTCCTACCGATGTGACCACGACATAGCTAGTACCTATGATCACGCCCAATGCTTTACTTGCCACTATTGCATGCCCGATCTAGCCAGTCCTTGATAAGGGCAAGGGTTAGTTGGCGTCCAATACAAACAAGAAGCATCTCCAATTGTAGTGGATCCACTCGGCCATTAAGTCCCAGCACGGCCACGCGTCTCTGCGCATGCCATGGGCCACTCAATGCGCTAAGTGATGATGACGACACCGAAGACGATCATGAGTCCCTAGGTGAGTATTCTAACCCCTTAGAGTTTATTGATTATTATGATCCGAGGAGTGGTGATTTTCGTTCCACGATGTCGACATTGCACCGAGCACAATTGTGAAAGGAATGCGTCGTGCGCGTTGGGACGACACCAACTGTGCTCCGCCTTGGCATCAAGGCAACTCCAAGGTGAGCATATTCTATGGCTCATTTGGACCGGTCATTGGCGCACACATTGCTCTACGGGTCTTATAGGTAGCAATCGATAACCTCGGTACAATGATTTTGATGAGTTTGAAGAAGAAGAACTCGAGGATTCAGGCAAGGTTAACTATTGGGTCTAGCATTTTGTTCAACCCTATGGAAGAAAAAAATGGTCATTTGGGACAGTGGAAGGAAGTCCAAAAGTAAAGATCACACAAGACAAGTAAAAAGGTCCGAATTCTAATTAAATAAGATAGAGATATCCTTTAGAAGATAAAAGAAAACTAGATAAGATCGTGGTCATTGGGTGAGAATGTAAATCTAATAACTCCGAGATTGTGAAGAAAGGGAAGAAAAGTATATATTTTATTCCCATATTTTTAGTTATCTTATGTAACTAGGGTTCGAATTTTATATATAAAAACAAAGTGCATGTAACATAAGAAGGGAGAGGAAAAATAAATAAAAGAAACATCCAAGAACTCTCCGGTGTGGGTGTCTCGCCTAGGAGGATTCTCTCGCTCGGCACAAGTATCGATGGCGGCTATCGTGTCGGGATGGGCTCAAGCGTCGGCATGGGTGTCGCAGGGATGCATGCCAAGAGCTTGACGACTTGGCACTCTAATTCGGCAATCCACACATCTAGGGGATCCAAAGGGGTTGGATGCTTGGTTTTGACAAAATCGGTCGAGGGTGTCGGCCTTGGCGTTAGGTGCACCGAAGCAGGACGTTTGGCGTGGGAGTCCTCATCGCGGACTCGAGCGCAGGTAGACTCCAAGCCCGCTCGTCGTAAGAGTGACATCGTTGACCCTTCATTATGCTTCTCCATGTAAAACTCGACTTAAACCTGAGAGAAGCCTTTATAAAACTACAGTGCGGAAAATAACGTGCCTTCAACATTTGTCCCAATAGAGAGTCCAGTTTAATAATAAGTCTATAACTTTGTCTTGCTAACAAAGCTAGGTTGAAGTTTTTCATATCTCGAAATCCCAACCCTCCTTTTTCTTTTGGTAGACACATTCATTTCCACTGCAACCAATGAGTCTTCCCTTTGCCCGCACCATTAGCCCAGAAGAACTTACACATCAATTGTTCGATTTCACTGCATAATTCCATTGGTAGCTCAAAGCATGACATATTGTACGTAGGAATGGCTTGGACAATGGACTTTATAAGGACTTCCTTCCCCGCCCTAGACAATGTTTTTTATTTCCAACCACCAAGTTTCTTTAGAATTCTTTCCTTAACTTGACCAAAAATAACCTTTTCGATTGACCCACCATTACGGGTAGTCCCAAGTATCTCTAATGCTTATTCACTTCTCGAACATTCGGAATCCCTTAAATGGCCTCCCGTCTTTCCTCATCAACATTTTTACTCAAAGACATCTCTGATTTTGCGAAGTTTACCTATTGACTTAACACTGTTCCATACGCATGGAGAATATTTACTATATCTGAACTTTGTTTATAGGTTGCCCTTGTAAAAAGAACACAACCATCTGCAAAAAAAAAAGATGAGAGATAGAAGGTGCACCCCTCGCGATCGTGATTCCCTGAAGCTATCCTTTGCACTCGCTCTGTCGTATCATTCCTGATAAGCCTACCACACATAGGAAAAAGAGATAGGCTACAATAGATCCCCTTGTCGGAGCCCCCTTGTTGGAGAGACAACTTGCGTTGTGTGACCATCCATCAAGACCGAGAACGTGACCGTTTAGACACATTTCATAGTCAGGTTGACCCATCTCTCATTGAATCCTAATCATCTCATGCATCTCTCCAAAAAAAAACCAACTCTACCATGCCATAAGCCTTAGTCATGTCTAGCTTAAGTGCCATGTATCCCATTCGTCCCTTCCTAGTCTTCATATAGTGGGAAAACCTCGAAAGTTGCCAACACATTATCTGATATGAGTCTTCCTTGAACAAAAGAACTTTCACTATCTGCCATGCAATTCTTCAGAATGTTGGTAATTGCTTTCAAAGTAATTTTGTAAAGCATGTTAGAGCATCCCCCAAGAGATGCTCTAAAAATTTCTCCAAAATGGAGAATCAATTATCAAATTCTCTAAAAAAAAATTCACCCCAACTCCAACAGATTCTCTATTTTGAAGAACACTACATTTAATACTTTTAATTTTATCATATAAAATATTCTACCATACATGTTTAATAATTAAATAAATATTATCTTACTTATTAAGTTAAAAAAATTCTAAAATCTAAATCTAAAAATGATAAATTATTTGTTATTTGACTTAAAGAAAAATAAAATATTAACCTAATGAATGATATATTATTTATTATTTGACTATAAGAAAATAAAATATTCTAGAATTTTAGGGCATTTTCAACAAATTCTCTATATTTTTTTCCAAAATGAAGAACTAAAACTTATATTTTTTAATTTTATTACTCCAAATCTAACAAATTCTTTATTTTAGAAAATCCTAAATGTATTAAAATATTATATTATAAAACTAATTTGACCAATAGGAAGAGGCTATAATTTATTATATACATTTAATGCATTTCCCAAATGTATTTAGGGAATTCCCTAAATTTAGGGAGATCTCTACCTATTTTGGAGAATTGCTCTATAATAGGGAAAGAGATGGAGAATCTGTTGGACCAAAAAAATGGTCCAAAATCCCTAAAAACCCAATCCCCAAGAATTTGGGGAATCTATTGGGCTTGCTCTTATACAGACTAATAGGTCGTAAGTCTTTCATCCTGCAAGGCTCTTTAACTTTTGGGATCAAAGTAATAAAAGTGTGGTTACATCATTTGGGAAATTGGCACCATTTAAGATAGAGAGAACAAAAGAAATAATGCCAACCCCAACAATATGCCAGAACTTTTGATAGAAAAGTGGACATATCGTTAGGCTCGGGAGATTTTGTGGGATGCATAGCAAATAAAAAATGTCTACACTCTTCCAAAGTAAAGGGAAGTAGTACCTCATGATTACCCCCTCTGACATGAGAGGCTCGATTCCTTCAGGATCAGACTTTGGGTGGAGACTAACATCAGATTTAAACAGGTTTTGGAAATAAGTTGTGGCTACCTTAACTCTTCTTTCGAAAGACCTCCACTCGATTTTATCTTCGTCCACCAATTTCTTAATCTTGTTACTTCTCTTGCGCCCCAATGTTTTTAAATGGAAAATTTATGAATTTCTATCGCCACATCTTAATTCGTTAGCTTTTGCCCTTTGGCACCACATAATTTTTTCTCTCCTCATAAGATTCTGGTCTCTAGCCTCCAATATTCTCCACCTTGAAACCCTTGCACCATCACAGCCTCGTCATCCTAATTCTCAAAACTCATCCCTGATTGTCCTAAGCTCCCTACCCACGTTACTAAAATGAAAGTAGTCTCATGCTTTGAAATCAAAAGCGCAACAACTTAGCTTCCCATCAACCCTTGATTCCATGAAACTACTCCTTGGGTTCTGCTATGCATCATGAATCACTTTGGAACAATCTTCATCCTCCAGCCACATTGACACGAATTTGAATGGTCGGGTTCCTTTAGCATCCTCTGGTCCCACAACACCATTTCCCTTGCTCTCATCTCTTTTTCCCGTTCTTATTAGAAATAGTGTTTTGCATGGGACCATGCACAACACTAATCTCCTCCCTCCTCCTTACCTCATTCTCACTTGATGTACTGATTTCCCCTGCTCCTCCCATCTGCTTTTTTTTCTCTTTTAGAATACCCTTTTCTCCTCCCTCGTTATCTCCCCATGTTCCATGAGAATAGCCCTCATCATTTCCCCTGATCGTAATACCCTCATAGACCCTTATCTCTTTCACTTTCATAAGGTCATGCTCCTGGTTTTTGATACTAGCCAATGCACTTGATTCTTTGCTTCCCTCGTCACCTCCTTCATCATCTAAGATGGCTTTTAGTGATCACCTTGTTTCCTTGTTTCTGCCGTCTCTTGACCCTCCACTCCTTACTTCGTTAATATGTGCCCTCTTTTCTTAAATCAAATTCCATCCCTTTTCCTCTCTCCAAGGATAACTTCTCCGCACTTGGTTTCAATGGTGATGCTCTTATACACTCTCCTTATTCATTCGGATAGCTTTTCGCCTCCTCATCCTCACAATCAATCTCCACATGCCCTAGGATCTCACATATGTAGTAAGAGTTAGGCAGATGTTCATATTTGGCTTCAATCCATATTTGTTTGCCTTTGAAGTTCATCATCACTCATCATCTCAATGCTTGGGTTATGTCTATGGAAACCCTAACCCTAATAAATCGACCTCCAACTACGATCTCAGCCTCATCAACCTCTTTTACATTCCTAAATATTTCTCCAATTATTTTTGTCGTTTCTATGAGATTGTTGTCACTGTAATGTCGTATAGCCGAACCCAAAAGTTAGCTCGATCAAATTTCATCTCGGATGGCTGCTCTGATCCCGCCTCCTTAAGAACCAGCAAAGCCTTGTCGAATGCCCATGGACCTCCTTTCAGGACTCTTTTCTTTTCCTCTTATCGGAGAATTGGATTAGGAATAGATTGTTCTTGATCTCTCTGAAAAGGACCCCTTTTTTTTTGCCTTCCAAATGCCCTCATCGTAGCTTTTAGTGCAAACTTGTTGAATGGACATAATGTTAAGAGGGTTCCAATCAGTGTGCACGGCCTATTCTGTTGTTTATCTCCCTTCTGAACCACCACATCCACACGTTCCTTCTCCGTTAAGTGCAGACGCTTCTCTTTTTCCATCTATGTAGCCACTACAGAACCAGAACCCGTTGATCTAAAGTAGAAACCAACTAATTAAAATTGGTGGATCTCGAATGATCTCGGTGAGGAAATCCTAGCTCCCACGGCCCTTAACTTGAGAGAACGGAAGAAATGCTCTCTTTCTATGCCCTAGGCGTTCCTTTCATTTCTATCACCAGTTTTCCTTTTTCTTGTGTTTTTTATTTGTTAAAATTCGATAGGCCAGTTAAGAACGGATTTTTAACCTATCTCCTAATTGCAAGGATAAGCATCCTATTTTAAAAAGATTTATTACGTTTAATTTATTTAGGGGTTCAAATTATATTATACTATATTTTCGGGTCAAACTCGAAAGTATGAACACAATATATATGAGCATGAAATTACAAAAGTAACTTTGAAGGTACTTGTATTTTACAAGTTGAAACCAGAATTAAAAACGCGCGCACATGCAAATGCAAGAACTATGGAGGAAGGAGCGAGGCTGGGTTGCCGTCGCCTTTACGTACTCGTACTGCAGATTTAATCTAATCTAATCCACCCCCACACCTTCCCTTTTTTTAATTACTTAAGTAATTAAGAAATGTTATTAATTACGTTGCAGGCCAGCAATCCATACATGCACTTCTATCTATCTATATAAAAAAAAAAAAGCCTTTTAATCACATGTCAACCTATTATTTAATTCGCTTATGTGTCATTTTTTGATATTTTTAAATTTTTATTTTTAACAATAATTTGGATCCCACTATATTTTAACTAATTTTTTTTATACTTATTAAAATAACAAATACTTAACATTTCTAATATGTAGGCATTTCAAAATTTAAACATTTATATATTTTAAAATTATGTAAATTTGAAAAATAACTTATTTATGCAACATATTTTTAAACAAAACCCGTACATGATACGAGAATTCAACTAGTTTATGTTCTAATGCCTCCCTAATCTCTTTCCTCGTTAAAAAAATGTCCTAATTATATGCACACATACACACCTATACTAAACCAAATTATTTAATCGCATAAATGTTATCCGAAAACTTGAACATTGCCACGTGAGGTCAACCGAACGGCACCTTTATTAATTAATTAATTTTTAATTTTCTATATTTATTAATATTAATATTTGTATTTTTAGAAAATAATAGGTTTTTTTTTGTTAAAGGAGAGGCGGCACTCTCCGATCCCTTAAATGGGCATTTTATTAATAGTAAAAAATGGGCTAAGTAGTCAGCAAACGGGGATAGCCCGACCCCTAACATCATTAGACAACAAAGAAATAACACCCTCCGACCGGTCAAGCAATACATTAAACCCTATACTAAAAGAAAAAGCAAGAGAAGCTAGAAATTCTGTTACACTATTAGCTTCTCTTTAAATATGACGAAACTGGATTTCCCAGTCTCTACAAATAAAGTCCTGACATCGAGACACCAAACTAAAGAGTGGATGACTACGCTCCATAGGTCGTCCTAGAAAAATAATAGGTCTTTTTAACCCAACAGATAATATTTTTTCTAAATTTTGGGAATTCTCTAAATGTATTTAGAGAATGAATTAGTGATAGGTGTTACACATATTAACTTGCAATTGGTCATTTTAAATTTTATAGTATATATAATAAAAATGATAAATACTAAGTTTTTTAAAATAAGGAAATTGACGGAATTGAAGTGGATTTTTTTTTAGAGAATTTGACTTTATGTTTCTTATTTTAGAAAAAATGATAGAGAAATTATTGGATATGCCTTACACTTTTGGATAAATTCTGTAAAGTGTTGGGTCCTTTATTAACTAACATTAGGCTAAGCCCAAATGTCTTATGCAACTGAATGATCTAATAATGGTTGGCAGAATACATCAACAGACACTCGAACTTGCAACTTTTTTTCAACAGGCTCCCCGTACTATGAAAGTTTCAAATAAACATCTTAACTTATAATTTTTGTACTTTTAGACACTGAGCCTTTGAGTGAACTTCACTCGCGGTGACTTGGATGCCACATATGCGCCATGTGAGTGCCATATAGATGCCACATATGTAATTATTTTTACTTTTTCAATTTAATAAATAAATAAATAAAATATTAAAAAAACTACACTTTCCAATTCTTCACCGATTGACTTGAGATCTGAAAGGATGGAACGACGGGCTTGAGAGTTCGGAATTCTTCAATCTTCACCAATGGCATATCTTCATCATCGGCGTACGAAGGAACCAGAAAGATAGAGGGAGCGGAGGACGACGAGGCCGACGAAAAATCCCTCTCTACAAATCCAATGGCGGAGGACGACGAGACTGGCGAGGCCGGTGCCGAGGAGGGAGGAGTCGGAGTCGGAGGATCCGAATCGGAGAAGGGAGCGGAGGTGGTTGAAGAAGGCGGCGAAGAGGGCGACGAGGTAGAGCGGGATTTGTTCCCATAGCAGGATTCGTTCCTAGATCTGGATTTGTTCCCAGAGCAGGATTCGTCCGTCGTTCAGTGCTGATTCGTCGTTGGAAATTCGAGGGGTCTTCATCCCCCACCCCTCCTCCTCCTTCAATTGAAAACGGCAAGTTCAATGCAAATCTGAGTCCTGATTCTCTCAACCATTTGATAAACCCAAACCATTCTTGAAGGAGGAAGAGAAAGTCGATAAAGAAGACAGAAAAAAAAGAAAAAAATATGCAGTTTTTCACATGATTAAAAATAAACGAAAAAAAAAGATCAATTTTTTCACTTAAGAAAGGATTTTTTTAAAAAAAATTTAAAAAGGAAAATGTGATATTTTATATACTTTTTCTAAAAAATAATTAAAATTAGTATTTGATAAGTTCATCACTTGCCTATTAAGAGAGTAGATTTCACGCGCTATGCCACATCAACGCTTAGTGTTTATTTGAACAAATTTAGTTAAGTTTAGGTGTTTAATTGAACATTTTAAAGTACGGGGAGTTGGTTGACAAAAGTGTACAAGTTCGAGTGTCTGTTGATGTATTCTGCCAATAATGGTTACGTATTTAGGTTATGCATTTTATTAAAAGAAGAAGAAACAAAGAACTTAAGCTACACGATAAATATATAAGCAAGGTTCGTACATTTTTTACTCGGAAGATCGATGAGCTGCTCTTTGATCAATAATCTTTATTAAACCCATACAGCTGATACACTGCAGCCAGGGAACACGAAAATGAGTTGGAGGCAGTACAACAAGTAACAAAGTCAAGCAGGAAGGACTTGATCGAATCCGTGATCCAAGGAACCTCATATCTAATCAGGGGCATAAAGTGTCCTGCTTCATAACAAAGAGTTTGCCAATGCAAAACAAATCCAATTCGTTGCCTCTACAACTTCTCCCCAAAAGAAAAAAATCATTGGTTTGATCAACAAATTATAAAGGAAAATGTGTTGTCTGTCTTTGATTTCTCGACGGTTTTCTTCGTTTGCTCTACAATACAAGCTTCATATAGAATTGCGCCTTCCAATTCCATAACAAAAAGAGATGGGACTAGAGTTATGGACTTATGGGTTCTTCTCTTCAAGATCTTCATTCTTTTTTACTTTGGTTGTCTTCCCTTATCTTCCCTAATATTCAAAGTTGTTCTTCTTTACTAAAAAGAGCATCGGGGAAAGCAGATTCAATAGCTTCGCATGTAGGTCTGGTGGGTAAGAGATTCCACACTTGCTCATGTGCCTATACGAACAAGGCAGTACTCCAAATCTTGGAATGACAATTCGACCCCAGCTCCATAATATGATGGTTATTGAGAAAAATATTAAATGTCCCTTACTTCTCAAGCCCACCATTAGGAGAATTGATTCCAAGGAGGAAAGGAAGTCTTGAGACTTTTCTCCAAGAATGTTGGGCAAGACCTTGATGGATAAGTTACAGCTCCTTTCATAGGTTATGTGATAGTGAGAATTATCAATTCTCCCAACATTTGAGGTGTTTTATAATTCTTATAAGTTAATGAATATGCAACTTAAAATCATGAATATAAACTGTGCACACATGCACACTCTAAGAACTCTTCTCACTTGAACTTAAATCTATATATATATATATAAGATGTCTTTGCCAAGAGGTGCTCAAGCAAGCAGGCAAACGCCTAAACAAAAGAAGCAACCATCTTTAGGAAAACATCAAGAGGTGTTTGGGAGAACATGCAATTTTCTAGATGAAAGAGGCAACCGCCTATAAAGGTCATTACCCCAATGCCTAGGTGTTGCCTTTTTGTCACTAGTTGTAATATTCATAAGCTAACTTGGCAATTGGAATCATGGATTTATATCCTTGATGAAAACATCAAACATTTGATCTTAACCTTTACGTGTTAAAACTCAAAATAAACGAGGGTTAAGCTCGAGAATTTCATTTAATTAAAACCAGTCATATAGAAGTTATCACTCTTTATTTTGCGTGTGAGAAACACTCATGCATGCTTTAAAAGAGATTTATACAGTTTGAGATTATTCGCCTTCAGAAAATGCGCGATCTTACAACTCTCAATGTTTCTTACTCTAAATGTGAGACTTAGAACCTTTTAGGATTCTCCCTCGTAAATAATAAAGTTCTCTAGAAAGTTTCAAGACATCAAACCTCTATTTAATAAGAAAAGATCTTAAGCTAGAAATGTTTTTCCGGCCCTTGCAACATTCGCCTTCTTCAGCTATTTATAGATGTTAGGGGGTTGGAAGTTGAGGTTTCTCGATGTGGGAGAACCTTATAGATCTTTGATGTGTCACTTGTCAATTGGTGGAATGTTAGGTGTGTGATGTGTTGCTTTGTCATTGGTTGGAAGTGCGGCTCTAGTTGGAATTTCGGGATCCTCCGATGTAGGAGAGATTTGTTGGACCTTCGAGGTGTTGATTGTTGATTGGTGAAGTGAGAGGCATGCTATGTGTCGTTTGTTATTGGTTTAAGGTGCGGCTTCAATCGGAGTTTTAGGATCTTTCGATGTGGGAGCGATTTGTTGGACTTTCAAGGTGTTGATTGTTGATTGGTAGAGTGAGAGGCATACAATGTCACTGATCCCCGCCTCTAATTAGGGTCCTTGTGGATTTGTGGTCTAGTCCGTCATTTTGTCAACGCGTTGTTCAGGAAGTGTCTCCAGGCACTATGTATGATGAGCGCACAGTTTGTGCTTAGGCTTTCGGGAACTATCCACTCACCCTGGGGTCCTTGGATTTTTTAGTCGATTCTGCGCAATATTCTCACAGTGATGAAGTCACATTGTCTAACCATATCTGGTCTGGAGGCGTTTGGCTCTAAGTTTTTACTATTTCCTCAATTCCAAGTTTGCTCATGTCATACATCCTCGCTTTGTCAGCTCTTTTATCGAGAGCACTGAGTATCCATGCTCCACTGATTATTCATGCTCCATCGCTAGGAATGTAAAATAGCAATTTGTTTAACTAAATTACAGAAATTGGGGTATTTTTTATATAAAAAAAAAAAAGTTGGGGAAGGTGCAAAACAAGCGAGGCAAATAAACCCACACTTGAATTCACTTGTTATTTCTGAACATGAACACATTACGAGAAGCCAACCCTTCAAGACCAAGCTTCAAAACAGCATGCATTAATTTTTCCACCACCCAACTTCCTTCCCAAACATGAAATGGAAATCAGAACATGAGGTTATGTTACATAAATCCAATTAAAAAGCATGAAAATACAACAAACATCAAACACCATATTACACCAACCCCATTAGCAAAACTTTAATACATTGGAGGGAAAAAACCACAACATTTTTTCACCTCACTACCATATACATTAACCTAGCTACCATGATGCTTTATCTAAAACCCTAAAACGATCCTCTTATTCCCTCTCGTGATATAAAGAATATCATATAAGTTTTTAAACCATCATTGCATCTTGACCTTGCAAAGTATTAATAATCTATCTTTTGTAACCCATGGCCACAACAGGAATCCTTACCTTATGTCCTCTGCTTCCCTTCATTAGGACTTGTCCAAAGCTGTAGGACCCGCTCAATGAACGAACGGTTAGGGTTACCGTAAACTTTCTTGATCCCCCCGGAAGAAGGGTCATTGCTGGAGGGTTTACTTCTATGGCAACTGATGGTGACATTCTTGCAGTTAAAACATAGGTTTCTTCCTTGGCTACGTTTGTGACTGTTCTTGTAACTGTTCTTGTCCCCACGAGGTGTGAGATGGCAATTGACGGGGTGTTGAGATTTGATGGATGCCCTATTTTGTAGTTGCATGGTAAACTTGTGTAGTTGCGTATCTCATGAGGGTCAATTCCAGGAGTTGTGCACAGGAAACTTACGTAGTCTGTGTAACCTGCAATGCATGTAAGAAATGTTTTGTTTAAATGGTGTTTGACAAATTCATCACAATATCAATATCAATATCAATTTTGGTGCATTCTAACTAAATTCAGTTATTATTGTCACATAGCTGAATTTCAGTTATTCTTGGGTCGATCGGGCGTACCCCTTGGGCAAGGGTACCCCCATCTTGACCCCCAGATTCCACTGTAGCGGAGCCTCACTGGGTCAATGATGATGGCATTTCAGAAAGGAGCCACCTTGTTACTAAACTTTTGGAAGTGTTTTGTAGTGTATTATCTTCATAGCAAATGGCAACTTTGTTGTGTGTGATGATGGAAAACATGAAGCATATCATGATTCATTAATTCCCATAGGATTTAATCCAATCCCAAGCTATGCCCATAATTCCACTCTAATCTTTAAAACTAAATCTTTCAGAACTAGCTTAAAATCCCATATAAAAAATTCTAGACCAAGTCAAAAAAAAAAGCTCATAAGTTATAAGCCATAAGCAACAAGCCAAGCAACTTGACAAACAAGCATCCAGAGGTCATAACTTATAAGCTATCCACAAAAATGGGAAACGGGAAGGGAATACCAAATCCATTAGATATTTAGGATGCGCTTTATTAAGAGAGAGAGAAAAATGGTAAAAGTAATTAAAAGAAAAAGTTTTTAGAGTAAAACCTGCATCGAATATGAGACCCGGATCCAGGGCAGCTCTAGGGTTGACATGACCGCTTCCATAGTCAAAAGGTGTAGCAGGGACCAGAGTTACTTCCTCTGATCCAGAGTACTGTTGTGCCTGAAGAGGTCTACCTGCTCTGTCCATTGTGGATGCTGTGGTCATCAGAGCTGATTTAATGGCAGCCGGGCTCCAACGTGGGTGCTTCTGCTTAATCAGCGCAGCTATCCCTGCAATATGTGGAGCAGCCATGCTTGTTCCAGATATCATTGCGAATCCTTCACCTGCACAATGTGAAAACAATAATTATCAGTTCCACTTTCTTTCTTAATCTTAGAAGTGCAAAAAAAAAGGAAATTATTAAAATCAGATTACTTTGAAAAAACAGCCAAGGAATGCTAAGAGTCTAAGACAAGAAAAACAAAGCATAATTTTATCCACGCCTAAGTTGAAAAGTCTCTATTATGTTTGTCAAAAATAATTGATATGGCTGGTGCATGATTAAGCTGAACAGCTTCTTACCCAAGTAATTGGGTTCATCTGTACCATTTGTAGACCAAGCAGCCCAAATAAGAGCTCCAGGAGCCAAGATATCAGGCTTTAGAAGATCTGCATCTTGGAAACTGTAGTCTTTTATGTTTGGCCCTCTTGCAGAGAACAATGCCACTTCTGGGGCCGATTTGTGGAGTTCAGGCATCAACCCGTCACCAATGCTACCTTTGCCTTCGAAACTCTTCACTCTTCCAGTCCAATCTCTTAGGGTAGTAGTGTTGTAGTAGTCTATGAGGTCCTACAAAGAGACAATTATCATATATTAAACAATTGATTTCACCAAATAAGTCAACATTTATCTTGTGAGCATACGTGTGGGGGTTTTATGAAAGCAATTTGCTAGCATTTGATGCTTTGCAATGTTAATTCATACCCAATAAGAAAAATAAGGTTACACAATTCTAAAAAAACATGTGAATCAGTTTAAACACCCAAACCCGTGTTGACAAACAAGGAGTTACCAGTGATCTTTTGACGTCGGTGATAAGGATCCCAGGGACTCTAGTAGGGACAGGATCAAATTTTGTCCCAGGGGTAACATTTTCCACAGCTAGTACAAAACCGGCAGCACCAAGACTCTTGGCTGTTTCAGAGACTTTCTTGATTGATGCTGTGCCAACAACAAAGTTGAAGGAATAGCCACAAAGAAGAATGTTTCCCTCAACCAAGTTTTTGTTCAGAACTTCAGGTCTCTGGCAATCTGAAGGACTATATCGCCCAGATGAACCCAGAAGCACATCATTTGCAGCAACGAGGGTAAATGAATTGTTTAAGTGAGTGGAAGCTGCCAGAGAAAGAATCTAGATCAGGCATTTTTCATGGAGCTGCCATTTGTTGGATTTATGAAGGAGTTATATTAATCAATACAAATGTAAATATAGATTAATAAATGTACAAAAGAATTTGAATAGAAGATCTCAGAAGTTGAAAATGTTGGCATAAGTGAGTCTAAAGCAACTGCAAGATGCACAGTTTTTAAGGCAACAGCTGTAGTGCATATCCTAAAGCTGAAAGGAAATAAATAACACATACTTAGATATCAACAAATTATATTTGAAACAAAAATGTGGCTGATTTTTCAAAACTAATTGTAAATCCTTGATACAAACAATACAATCCTACTACCAAGCTTTGGCCACTCACTGTCACACTGAAATGTTTAAACTTCAGCAAAGGCGCTATATATCCAATATCCAGAAATCCATCAAGGAATAATAAGTGGTACCCTGTCTCAAGTTTGAATCTATACTACAGATTTCTCTGTTTTCTGTTAAATTGACCAGTATAATAGTGATTTGGTGTCTGGGTGACAAAATAAGGAGATGCAGCTGTCCTCACTTTAACTCGACAGAACAGCCTTTCTACAAGCAAATCCATAACAATACCAAATATACTAGGCTTTATGGTCTAGATATTCCCAGAATATAATGCACACCCGACACCTCATTTTTATGTTCAGTTTATCTGTCTGTGGTTCATCCATCTTCTATGACTTTTTACTGAATTCGTACTAAGGCACATTTCTACTAAACTAAGAACCTAGGGTCTCTCTTATACATCCCATACCCCAACATTGTCCCATCTTTTTTACTATGCAGTATCGAAAGAGGAAATATTTGGTTAAAAAAAAATTAAAAAAAAATCCTTTCGGTCTGGAAAAATCACATAAATCAGCCAATGGTCCAACTTGTCATAGTCTAGAAACTTTGGATCAAAGGCAAGAACTACACAGCATACAAGACTAGATACAACAAAACTGAACTAATTAGATAGCAAACTTACGAGATAAACCTATTCCAGGTAGCAATTTCCCATTTCCCAGGACCAGATGATTCTTGTATCTGCGGTCATCAATTGCTGCTGCAACAGAAGTTATCCATGGACTGTAGGATAGCATAGTCTTGGGGAAAGGACCTCCATTTCCAGCCGCTTGTGCAACAAAGACACCAGCTTTCACAACAGAAAGTAGTGTAGCATCAAATGGGTTTAGAAAGGTAGTTTTTGTGGTTGCTGGTGGACTATTTGGTCCCACTGAGAGATTGATTATATCAACACCGTCATGCACAGCCTGGTGAAGAAGGGTCAAATGAGTATTAAAACTGGGGTAGCAAAGACAGCATGCTCGCAAATGACACTAAAACCACTTGCCCATGTTGATTCACCATAATGACACTAAAACCCTCGCCATTTTACAGCACTACAACAAAAAAGTTCCATACATGCGAGGAACAAAAAAATTGAAATAACCTCTATGCTCTGAAGTTTTTTTTGGAACTATGAATTATGATTTGTACAAATCAAGATTCATGGATCGCACAAAGATTAGACCATAGAGAACATAATACTCTAAGCCGGGAATCTTTCATCATAATATTATGGAGACAGAGAGTTTCAATCACCTTCTCAATTGCAGCCATTACATCAGAAACAAATCCTCCAAAAAGTCGGTACAATGCCTTGTAGACAGCAATCCTGTAAATAAGCAAACCAAGGGGAGGATATGGTGTTCAGTCTTCATGCATGAAAAATCTTTCTAATCCAACATTGAGAAGCAGTGGTTTAAAACTGGTAACCTGGCACGAGGAGCCATCCCGCTTGCTTTTCCAAATTCATATCCGTGCATTCTAACACGGATTCCATTGTTACCGGCAGCAATAGCTGCTGTGTGACTGAAACATATCATGCATGATTAGTCACTTCAATTAAATAAAATACATAAAGCCATAAAGTAGTTTTTTTTTTAAATCTCCCCACCCGTCCCCAACAAAAATTTTATTTTCCAAACACAAAGAGCAGGAGAGATGGAGGTTAGTATAAAACATGAATTAGTTTGAAAATTACTTTCTCAGAAGAAAAACTCAAGGCCTAACCTTCCATGTCCATCACCATCCAAGGGAGAAGCATAATCTATTGAAGGGTTAAATGCTCCAGCTGCTATAGCAGCCTTTGCAAAATGTTGGGCACCAATTATTTTTCCATTACAAAAGTTTCTCTTCGTATCAGGGTCAACTTCACACTTTCCCCTATACTTTTGAAGAGGTTCATACGGATCTGATTCATGTGCAGCAAAGCTAGGATGCAGTGGAGATATACCCGAGTCAATGAATCCAATCACAATATCCTCGCCTGCTTTGTCATGACCTCCTCCTGTTGGCCACACTTCTGTAGGTAGCCCCAAGAACTCTGGTGTATGTGTTGTAAGTCTTTTCACTTTCCAATCTCTCTCCACAGACTTCACACCAGGTGCTTTGGCAAGTGCTTCTGCCTACTACGAATTGTGATTACATGAGGAGAGGAAATATAGAAAGCAACACAAAAAAGAGATCATCTAAATACATTATGAATGTTTGAAGCTCTAGATAAGGTCCAAAAGAAAGTTTCACCTGTTCAGAGGATATATGAACTGAAAAGGCATTTATCAGGTGCCTGTAGCTGTATAGTTTCGTGTATGAACCACGCTGAAACAGCAACCCCAGAAGCATATCATGCTTGTTTTCTAGGTGGCGAGCATATGCTTTGACTGACTCGCTGACATAAACACAATCAAAGAAGTAAGCCTAACTACAGTCTTGCAGTTTCACATCAATTGTTGAAATAACAGTGTGATCTGAATAAGCTTGTTGCTAGTATGTAAATGAACCAGAGTTTCACTTCAGCTTATCTACATGAGCTAAGACTTGCAGTATAACAATGTAATTGCAATCCAAAGAAGACTCTCGGAAAAATAAGATCTTTAATACATAGGAAAAGAAAGAAGTTGAAGATACTTCAGTGATTATAAATCTAAAAACAATTTAGGAGAAAATTGAAAATAAAATTACCGGGTCAGATCAATTTTTTCATCAGACTCAGAAGCTGTGGCATCGAAACCTTCCAATCCGCCTTTATAGCTTATCACAGGATCATCCTCAAGAGTGACAATGTAAACGTTCCGTCGTACACCAGCCACCAATTGAGCAATTAGCACCAACAGAGAAAACCCAAACAATCCAAATCTGATGTTCATCATGCTTACCGATCAGATGTGGGTGATCTATCTGCACTTGCAAAGATTCTGTTCAGTTAGCATGTAGCAATTAGGATCAAAGCCATCAGAAGCAACACAGATCAATATAGGTTCCGAAGGAATTCCCCATTTCTAAAAAGAGGGAAACCCGGAGCACATCCAAAAATTGGAGAAACTCTTTCAATACTGTCACCAAAGAAAATGTAGTCTGTTGATTGTTTAAATCTGAAGTTTCCAGTTTACAACCTCAGCCTTGGATCCAGCAATTTAATAGCATCTCATCTGAAACCCCCCTAATTTAAAAAGGGTTTTTATAAGAAAAAGTTCATAAAGAAAGCAAAAGCAAAATCCCAAATCCAACTTTAAATTAATCAGGAATTGTATGGCACCAAGAAAAGAATCAAGCAAAGCAGCAAACTGTTATCATTAGCAAGACCCAGTACAAATAAAAGAAGAGAAAACAAAAAGCAAATCAACAACCAGATCACATTCATATCATAACAAACACAAGAACCCAGAAAAAGGAAGGGTAAGAAAAAGCTGAGATCCTACTCACACTGGCCCAGATTGAACGAGAACCCTTTTAGGCAAGGATCAGAAACTCAAGTGTTTCAGATGCCCAAATAGCTCTTTATTTCTTGGATTTCAGTTTGCTGTTGATCCAAATTGACCACCATTAATAACAGGAGAGAGGAAGATGGGGAGTGGGGAGACTGAGAGTGAGAGGGTAGTTAGGGTTTATTAACAATGGAGGGAGGAGGATAAAGGGCGCCACTGCACCCGGACAAGGAAAAGGGAACATGGAGGGGTCAGACTTCAGAGTACACATTTATTATTGTTTTTTTATCATTATTTATAATTAATTATAATATTTATCCATAAATCAAAAAAGAAATGTTGAAAATGGAGTTTTTGGTTTTGTCTTGTTCCAAAATTTAGATGCGTGATCTTTATTTGTCACGTTGTGCACTGGCCTCATTTATGCATCTGTCTTGAAAAATATTAATCGGAATTTTTCTTGTTTTTTTTGTGTAGGTTGACAATTGACAAGGGCTGTCTCAAGTCACTTGGATTGGGAAGTTAATCACCTGATTTATATCAAATGAGCTTATTAATTACATCAGGGCCGTTGGTGGTTCAGCGAGATTTGAACCGTTGGAAACCCGAAGTCCCGATTTTATGAGATCTGGATTTGAGATAGTATATCTTTATAATTCGCCCATAACATTCTAAGCATTCTGATTTTTTAATCACAAAGTCGAATCTAAGGGTGTGATGCTTTTATGTGACGTTATAAGCTTAGTATTTTGTAAAAGAAAAGGTTAAACTTTGGGAAAATTGTAAAAAAAAGCACCAACTTAAGGATTATGTGATGTTCTAGACTTACAAGACGTGTATTAATAGATTTATGTATATATCAGGATGTTAAATTTGAGTATAGATATGATTAACTAGTGTAAGGGCCCGTACGCTGTACGGGATTTCATTAAATATAAATAAAATAAATAAATAGTTAAATAATATAAATTTTTGTATTATGAATTTATTTTTTTCTTAGAAAAACATAGAGTCAAAACTAATATTCATTAACGTTTATGGTTTAATTGAAAAACATTAATATAAAATAAATATTCAATTAAGATATCTTAGTTAAAAAATGATTCTATCTAAAAATAAAATAAATATTCTAGAATTTGTATGATAGTATAAAAAAATATCCTATAAAATATTATATTTTAAAAAAAATGGATGGTGTGGTCCAATCTAAAAGTGACATGTGTCGTTTAATAATTTTTTTAACCTCCGTTTTAGGTTATAGTTATGATACATATATCTAATATTTGTATATTTTGATATTTATATATTCCGATATTTATATCAAACTGATATTCATTGTTTGGTATATTGAGATATCGATATTATATTAGTCGATATTAGAGTATTATTTATATACATAAAAAAAAATTAGTATATCAATGATATCAAATTAATATTCATTGTTTGGTATATTGAGATATCAATGATATCACATATCTGATATCCTGATATAACTTATACTTATAAGTCATACTTTGATATCTATATCTACTTATATTAATATCTGATATCTCATATATTAGTTAGACCTAAGATAGCTCATTCATTGTTCATTTTCCATTGTCACTCAAGTGAGGATATGAAAACTTTGGTGAAGAAAGTTTTAGTAACGAAAGTTTAAGTAGTCATTATTAACAAGTTTGACCGCCGATATTTTTCATTTCTTTAAGGGAACTTTTATTAATATAAAAAAAAAGATAAGTAGTAAATTAAATGAGGTCTCATTAACAACGGTAGAAATAAATTAAATAACACCATTATCAAGCCTTAATTCCCTTCTATTCTCTTGACATTGAATTTGAAGAACAAAGGCTTCAACTTTGATGGAGAATACTCAACTAGAAGTAGACAAAGTAACGACGTTTAATTGTAGAACAATAAGGGTTATAAACGTAGTTGCTTGGGATGCAAGTCACCGATTTAACTCTTTTTTCTCCTTTGTTCTCACGTGTAAGTTAATGGCTTGAATGAGATTTTTCAAGCCCTTTCCCACAAGCAAATAAATTGGTGAAGATTAGTTTTGAATACGGATTAAACACCAAACTACAACTCGATTGAACTAGATTGTTGTTGAATTATCTTAATTTGGTTTTGGATGAATTGAATGATGAACAAATTGAAACCTTGATGATTTGGACATGAGAAATAAGATAGAAGAAGATAGGCTTGGGTCGAAATCCTTGGAACAAGAAAAATGTACAAGTTTTCTACTCCAAGGACAAAATTCAACCTAGGTTACAAATTTGACTTCTAAATGTTTAAATAGGAGAAATCTAAACTAGGAAATCAAAAAATATGTATCTAAAAAGAAGATAAAAATAGCAAGAGAAGCTTCTAAAACTAGATTGGACGCCAAGTAAGTCCATGTCAACATCCAAGTTGGCAGCACCAGTCTTGCATGGTCCAATAGGCATGTTGACTTGTCCTTGACTTAAGTGACAAACCAACCCATACATCAAAGCCCAAAACACACAGCGGATATGTGGTAAAATCCCTAAAAATAGCAAATACTTAGTTTGGAAATGCTATTAAAAAAAGTAAGTTTAGGATAAGCATGCAAACAACTCTTGCATGTGAGCTTGTCCAAGTCAAGCTTGAACGTGATAGATAGAAGCAGTGACAGATCCAGGATTGTCTGGAAGCGGGGCGGAATTTGAATAGATAAATGGTTTAATAAATGAAGCTTCCGCTAGTTGCCTACCTCGTTCAACTCTTGCTTGCTCTTGCCTCTCAATTCACAATGACGAATTGAGTACAAATGGTTGAATCAAAAGCCAACGTTGTGTTATTTCTACCCCCAATATTCACATGGTTCATCGATTCGTTTTCCTCCTGCATTGAATCACTGACGAACTTACACACAACCCTCCGCCTCTTCCTCCTCCAATCCTCCCGGCCTACCTCTTCTTGCCTCCAACTTCGCCCCATCCTAGGCTGCCTTGTGGGGCAAAATTTCAAAATTTTCCTTCGTTCCAGGACCATCCTATGTAAACTTATCGCTCCTCTGACCGGATGTGAGGGAGGTTGCCCCGCCTAAATCCGCCCATGGATAGAAGTGACCCATCTTCTCTCCTTAGGCTCGTCCATCATAGCTAGAATACAAACTAGAAGAGCTCTTGTATCTTGTCCCAACTTCTTAGCTTGGTCTCTTGTAAATGATCCATCAAAAGGAATATGAATCAAGTGTCTAATATCTTGTAGAATCATGGGCGCATGGGTTACATGATTCTCCTCCACGTGACCATGAAGCGTCATAGATTCATCATGGGTACATGGGTTGTATCATTCGAGAAGATCAAACAATACATAAAAACCTTTACTGAAAGGAAACACAAGAAAAGTAAAAGCATCCACGACACCATTCACTTTTCATGAATATAGTAATTTCAAAAGGGTCAAGCTACAATTAGGAAGTTGACCTCTTCAAAATCGGTAATTTGACCTCTGGAAAAATTGTGCGGTATGTCAAGTATTGAAAGTCGTAAAATTGGGTGCTATCATATACCTTTGGTTTCGCTTTATCTAATGGCATGGAGATATAATAGTAAAAGATTTGGTCAAATACGTTGTAATATATTATTTGGCTACATGTAATCAAATGTAAGGATGGAATTTGTAATTTAAGGTCACACTTTTCCATGATAAAAGATGCATAGTCTCTTTATTATGACTAATTGAATTTACTACAAATAAAAAACTCTATTATTAATATAAATTTTTTATAACAACAGCTATTGTTAATTCAGCAAGAAGTAAAGGGTGATGATAATGATCAATTAATAAGACAAGTGACTAATTTAGAAATTAAGACAACTGTTTTCAGCATTGATAAGAACAAATCCCCGGGACCATACGGGATGATCGCAGAATTTTATCAGAATTATTGGGATATAGTCGGCTCTTCAGTTATAAAAGTAGTAAAGGCTTTTTTCTCATCTGGTGTCCTGCATAGGGAAGTAAACCATACTTTAGTTCATTACTCTTATTCCAAAATGTGACAACTCGTCTACAATGAACCAATATCGACCCATAAGTGTATGCTCTACAATTTATAAGATTATTGCCAAAATAATTGCAGAAAGGCTGAAACTCGTATTGCCAAAACTAATTCATCCTCTTCAAGGAGCGTTTGTTGCAAACCGTGCCATACAAGACAATGTTCTTATAGCACATGAAATATTTCATTCCTTCCGGCAACAAAAAGAGAAGACCGGATGGGCCACAATTAAACTAGATAAGGAAAAAGCTTACGATAAAGTGGATTGGACTTTCTTATTTCGAATCTTGCAAAAGTTCGGACTTAGTCCTATCTTCATAAAATGTATACAAGAATGCGTTAAAACTGCATCTTTCTCAATACTTGTCAACAATAAGCCAACAGACGTTTTCACTCCAAAAAAGGCCTATGCCAAGGGGATCCTCTCTCTCATCTGCTTTTTATTCTAGGAGCAGAAATTTTGGCAAGAAGACTACAAAGAGAATGTACAAATACATCTCATACAATTGGCTTTCCGATCACTAGGCGCGGGACAAGGGTTCCTTTCCTATCATTTGCAGATGGCATTCTTATTTCCGCACCTGCTACGACAACCGCATTTAGAAATATACGAACAATCCTTGACGAGTACTCGGATATCTCTGGTCAAAAGGTAAACTTCCATAAATCTGTCTTCCAGACAACGAAAGGGGTTCTCGCATACATTAGAAGAACGCTCCAGCAAGAGATAAATATTCCTAACTCAAGCGCTTTAGACAAATACCTCGGATGCCCAATCATCAATTCCAGGGTTTCGAAGACCACGTTCGAGTCACTTATACATAAAACTAATAACCACCTATCCCTATGGAAAGCAAATTCCTTATCTCAAATTGGAAGAAGCACTCTCATCAAAACAACCCTAGCTACAAAACCGTACTACACTATGCAAAGTTTCATACTGCCAAAAAAATGCTAAATGAGCTCAATTCCATAAACCGGAAATTCTTTTGGAACAAATCAGGCGACTATGTGCCCATGGTGGGATGGGACAAGATTTGTAAATCGAAAAAGAAAGGAGGACTAGGATTACGCAAAGCTAGTCATATGAATAAAGCACTACAAATGCGACTCCTTTGGAAAATCCTAGTAGAACCGGCTAATTGTTGGGTCCGTATTATAAAGGAAAAATATCTTAAAGACAAAGACCTGCTAGAATATGTTTGTACTAAAAACGTCTCATGTCAATGGAAGAAATTGATGAGTTTAAAAGAGGATTTCCAAAAGGGCTTACTATGGCAAGTTGGTGATGGTAAGTCGATCCGGTTTTGGAAGGATGCTTGGGTAAGCAATCGCCCACATCGAGAAGAATATCATAACATTGCTGGGAGTGAGAACGATATCTCAGTAGCAAACTTCATAGATAATAACAGGAAATGGAACGAAGATGAACTGAGAAAATTCTTGCCTAATTTCTAGGTCGAACGGATTTTGTCAATAAATCAGATCGAAGATAGGTTATATTGGCATCCAAGTAAGAATGGGTGGTTTACCACTCAGTTGGCCTTTGCCTTAATATCGAATGAATTAAATATGAATGACTGGGAATTTAAGTGGATCTGCAAACTTGACCTAATATCTAAAATAAAAAATGTTCCTGTGGAAGATATGCATCAAAGGCCTACCTACTAAAGACCTTTTTATACAAAGACATATAGATGTCACTTCAAAATGTCCATTATGTAGTCATCAAGACGAGATAAATGAGCATCTCTTGCTTAGATGTCCCTTTACTCTACAAAAATTACATTCAATTGACCCTCAATTTACCGAAATTATAAGAGACGCAATACATAACCACAACACCATACCTCAAAATATTTAAAACTTGAAGAATATATTGCCACAAAGGACTTTATGTCATCTGTTTACTGCCTGGTGGGGAATATGGTTCTGGAGAAACCAAGTGGTTTTTAATCATGATAGTAATGGGTCGTGTAGGAGTGTGATTGAATTCATTCAAAACCACACCATGTGGTGTAGCAAAGCAAAAACTGTTAATGAAGAGGATAATGTGTCTTCCAGAGTGCAGCGACCGAGACAAAGAAAATGCAAAAGAAAATGGGAGAAACCCCAAAATGGATTTGTAAAAATAAATTTCGATGGATCAAAAAAGATAATGAAAATCGACTACTGTGTATGTCATAAGAGACCAATTTAGAAATATTATAAGCATAAATGCAAAGAAAAATGACTACTGGACAGTGGAACAAGCGGAAACTATGGGTTATTTGAGGCTATACAAGAAGCTCATAGACGAAATCTTCGGTACATAGAAATTGAAGGCGATAGTCTAATCGTGATCAATGCTCTTAAGCGCAGTCGATCCAGCCCCTGGACTATTGACATGCTAATAGCGGATACTCTAGTTATGTTGCAATCTTTCGAGGTGGTCATTACCAAACATATACCTCAAGAATGCAAATCTTGTGGAAGATTTGATTGCGAAGCTACACCACAATTGTAGTATCAATCAGATTCTAAACCATGGAGGGGTCTTGACCCTCATCCGAAAGGATGTCCTAGGTTGACCTAGTCTGCCTAATTTTTACCAATTCAAAAAAAACTTGAAGTGTAAAATTAGATAATGAATAATAGAGCCTAAATTACAACTCTATTGGAGCACATTTTTTATATATAATTCTTATCGTCTATTCATTTTTCATCAACATTTATTATAAATATCTTTTGCCTTACATAAAACAAGAAGCTACATAAAAGAAGACCAAACACGCATCGTTGGCTCGTTTTGCATCACAAGGCACAACCACTCAAAACTTTGTGCTTTTTGTAACATCTTATAAATTTGCACCACTAGGGTAACTCTAAAGTTATGATTTTTTCTGCACATCTAATTGATTTATTTTTGTAAGAATTAGTTGATAGTTTATAAGTAGAGCATTCTCCGTATAAGATATATACTGTATTGGCGTGTGTTTGAAACTAGATATCCTATATGTTTTCCATGTCCAAGTGCTCGGGAGGTTTGGAAGTTCAATGAGATGTGGAGGAACCTTAGTATAGTTAATTTTTACCAAAGCAAATAATTAAGTATGATATATGGAATCATTCTGTTTCGAGTTCTCATTCATTATAAGTACTTCTTTAACACAAACATGCATTTAATTATGGTGAAAAGATAATAAGAATAAAGTTTTCCACAATAAAAATAACTCTCCTACCAAATAACAAAAGGGTGTAAATTTCACATATTGGTGGAGAAGGTTTATAGGGTTGCTTAAGTTAGGAGAAAATAATGGCATAATAAGGGACTGAGGGGCAAGGGCTATGAGCCTATGGCAAATGTGGAGTATTTAGGAGGATAGGAGAATAAGCCGTGGTGCTCTTTTCTCTTTTTAATATGAATGACATAATATAGTTATACTTGGAAAAAAAAAATGGAGAGAATATTGAGGTACAAAACACCAATCGTGAAAGAAAATATATCACTTTAAAAAATTTGAAAATAATTGTCTAGCTAGTATATAAATTATTAAATTAATTTTAATTAATTTAGGATGAAATCCTATTGGTTTATGATGGGCCAAATACATTTAAAATTTTCATGTGCATTCACATGCACATGAACGAGCATGTAAATATTCGAATTATATTGACTCATCAGACTTTAATATCAATATATGTATTTAATTGAGAAATTTTTAACAAAAATATTTCATAAAATTAGATTTTTCATAAATTTTAGTGCCTCCAAAACAAAGGGGATGAGTCTATTTTTGTTCAAACTTGTTTGCTTTTGTCTTTCTAAAATCTCAATCACTTATTTACCCATGAGTCAATTATTTAATTTTAATAGATAAGGATTACTTAGATAAATTATCATAAATGGTCACATTCAAATAAAATGTACAATTTACTACAATAATACGATTTTTAACCATGTATAGAAACTTTTTTTTTGGTAGAATAAACCATTGGAAAAATAATTCACGAAGCGTGATATCTTTTATCCATCAGGTATCTATAGAACTCACTCTTCATGAAGACTGATTTTCTATGTGTGTCGGACACTTTTTCTGTGTGCACAAGAAATTGGCCTTAATTATTGAAGTCAACATGGATAATTAAAAAAACAATTCAGATTATTTAAGTTTATTTATCATTATTGACCCTATTAAACTATCTTGTGAATTTTCAAAAGATTAATTACTATTAAATATTTGATCAAATTTAAACTTCACCTTAGTGATTTGACAAATTAAGGTTGTTCATTGCCATCATTACCAAGTTACATCTAAAAAATATCAAACTCACATAATAATAAGTATAAAACTATGTAATAAACAACTATTTACTATATAATATAATTATATAATGTTTGATTAAATTTATGCCTAAAATTTAATAAAATAAAAAATTCGTGCAAGTCATGGAAATTACATTAGTTAAGAGAAAATAAAATGTGGGATATCTTAAGATAAGTGGTTAAAACGTAAAATTCATTTTTTTTTGGTCGAAAAAACGTAAAAGTCATTGGATATGTCATGAAAGCTACCAATTTTGCAAGAATGCCAAATTTAAGTTATTTCCAATATTAAGTTAATTTCATGAATAAAAATCTTATCAAATTTTAACCATGATTTGTATATAATTTAATGTGTGCATATTAGTTATTATTTTTTTTAAATGTATTTGACCATTTAAAGCTACCATTTTTGCAGGAATGCCAAATGTTAGTGGTGTTTGGTTGGTTCCTTTTATCTTTTTGGGCCTTTTTCACCTAACACAAACAACACGGGCCGAATATCATTCATAACACCAAAATTACCACCGCCCACCGTGTTTACTTTACAGCTTAGGTAACAATTTTTATTTTTAAATTGAAATTAAAACAGTAAAAGGTCAAGTTCAAAACGCGTTAACAATAATCAAAACGTCGTTTTATCTCAACATAACATCATGACTAGCGAGAGTGGGGCCGCGTAAACATAGACCGTGCTTGCATAGTTTGCATGGAATCATCTATTATCATACACTAACATGTGAATTCAAGAGAAATAAATCAAGTAACTGGCGAAATTGTGAGATTTGACTCAATTCAAATTTTGGATTCTCATCCACTTTTTTTAGTTTTGTTCATAAAAAATCAACCAGCAATCTGATAGTATTACTATGAAGTCCTAGCTAATGACTAGATGTTCCAAGGTTGGATCAAACCATTTCGATGCTCTAAGCTGGTGTTCAAACTGAGTTTACATATTTTACACTTTATGAAAAAATAGACATGAATTATGTCCATCTAAACATATTCTCTCTTTTTTTTTTTGCTATTTTTGGTTAAATCATCTAAAACACGGACACAGATATGAGATCGGAATAGACTTACATCAAGTGAATAACATAAGTGATCGATAAACTTGGTCACTCATTCTTGTCCACGGACATCTTAAAATGACAAAATTTTGGATTATTATTTACTCATCAGATACTCTAAATAGATTTTCAAGTCAAGCTTAAGGCCTATCTAATTCTTACGTACCTTACAAAATTATAGACATATGAATTACGCTCACATGAACACGTTTTTTTTGTTTTGCTATTTTTGGTTAAATCATTGTAGATTATTTGGTGTGTTTAATTTTGACCTAGTTTTAGTTAGTAGGCATGTATAATCAAGTCATTTAGAATCGAATATATGGATGATCATCGATCATATATATATATATAACGTACGTTTGGTCAATTAAACATGTCGGACCCCTTACATATATGTGATATAGAATGGGTTCCACTTGCATGTTCGGATCATTTCTTGGTCATATGCAATGCTTTTGTACGTACTATATGGAGTTGGGAACTTTTGAAATAAAGATCGAAATCATTGTACAAAGTTTTTTCCTCTTTTTAGAGGCTCAGAGTTTCTCGATGGATAAGTTTTTAGAGTTTAGGGATTTGGATCTGTATAAAGAGATACCACAAAAAGTTTATCCGTCTATCTTTGTAATGTGGAGTGTATGGGCCGTTGAGGACCATTCAATATACACGTTCATATGCATGTAGACTCAAATCTTTTGTGCATTAATCACAAAAGTCGGTCTAATTGATTGTCCCACATGTATGTGTGTGTGCGTTCATACGTTTCCCATATGACTGACCCAAAGAATGTTGTTCATCTCCTATTGCTAATTTGCAACTTTTATAAAGGTTATTCATCATTATGATTTTTTTTTGGTAGATACTCTCTTCTTTACCATTATTATTCTATGCTTTCCTTTTCAAAACATTTCACCGTTTCCTTTCTTTCCCGTTGATTATTAGATCCATCCATAAATCGTTACAAATTTCATGGATCTAGGATTACAAACTTAATAGTAGGATTTTTTTGGATAAATTAAAATAGTTTAAACATCAAATTATATATAAAAGAGAAATTAGTACCCCATACCCCACTTTAAAAATAGGCTGACATCAAAAAAACACAAACGTATCTATTTTTATTCAACATACAACCTATCAATTTTACGAAATACAACTTACAATTCTTATAAACTTCAAAATTAATTAACAATTAATCTATTTATTTTAATTTTATTATTAATATTCTAATTCAACATTTAACCTATCAAACAATAAATAAATTCTCCATATCACACCACATCAAACAACTATTAGAAACAAAAAATTAATATTATAAATTCTAAAAACAACCTTTGTTGGGCATTCTCCCTAACACACAATGGCACTCGGTCCACAAATTTTTTTGAGATGTAATTTTGAGAATTGAGACAATTTTTTTAAACTTTGCTTGGAAATTTGGGCATCAAGCCACTAGGCCAATTACACATTTTTTTTTAGTAGGTAAAAATTAGGTAGACCAAACATACCTTGTGTATCGAGAGGCCATCAGAAGATAGTTGTCGAAACCGAACAGAACATGCATAATAGAGAGAAAAAAAAGAGCAACACGAGTAAGCAACAACACAAACAACCAAACAAATAGACCACAAAAAAATTAAGGCTTGAGGCAAGTAAAGCGCTATTGGAAAGCGCCCAACAAACGGTCAACCTATATTAGAATGTGCAAAAAGGACAATTAATGTTGTCTCCACAGAGATGAAGGATCTTCAATAGCCATGAAAACAAAGATGGCATGGCCCCAAGTGACTTTATTCGAAGCTAAAACTCAAGCCTAATTTGATGGAGAAGTATTGAGCCAACTCGATCCATCCTGACAAGAAAAAACACGGCCAAAATTAAAATCCAAAACAAGGCAACACAATAGACAACCAACAACCCACGAGATCAACAAAAGGGCCAAAGCCCAATAAATTAAGACACAAAACACCAAATGGCTCTATCCACGTAGACTATATTCACTCCACAATTGGAAGAAGAGATAGGAAGTGGACGTGCAAGTTCGAAGGCGCAGCTCCCGATAGTCGGCGGTCAAAGAAACCACCGAGACACTACCCCACCAAACTGTAAATACGAAACGGTATCTGGCAAAGACGTTCACTTATAGAAGAGATCGACAAAACCGGTGATGAAGTTGGAAATGAAATGAACATCGTCTAAAAGATGACAACCGATCAAAATCGACATGGTCGCAAACCGTGGAAACTAGCTGGGAAAAACTAAAGCCTCCATGGCCAACGACGACATGATTAGCCTTCTTAGTGGTGCCTCTTGTCGGGTACCTTCTCAGCAGTGCCTCTCAGCGGGTGCCTTCTATGTAATGCCTCACGACGGGTGCCTTCTCGACAGTGCCTCTCGATGAGTGCCTTCTCAGCTGGTTGCCTTTTCGACCTAAAGAGCTCTTCTTCTCCGTAGAAATTGTAGAGAGAGGTTCCTTGATCAATTAATTGACTCCCATTTTAAAAGCGTTAATTACCACACATTTTTTATGTTTGAACTAGTTTGAAAATCTTGGGATTTAAAAAAAAAACTTTGCATGTTTAAAGGAAAGACACAGTTCTTGGTTTCTCCTTCCTTTATCCCTATCTTACAAGAATGACATCAAAAATTAGGGAAGCTCATTGTGGCTTGTCGCCGGTTTCAGCTAGTCTGCCTCTTCGACCCGCATCACTAGCCCACTGCTCACCCTCTAGTTTCACCCTGCATTTGTCTTTGCTCGCGCTTGCTCCTCTACCACACTAAGTACTAATTTCGGCTAACGGAGGGGCACCCATGCCCGACAGCATCTAGTGGCTGGTTTAGGATCGACCATATGGGGAGCCTTTGAAGGTTACAATGCAATTATTATACAAAATAGAAAGGTACTAAAAAGATTAAGTTTTTTTTTCTGGATACTAAAAGGAAAAGTGAAAAACTAGAGATCCCTAATTTTTTTCCCGATAGCTTGCATATAGGTAGTGTTTAGAATGCATGTTTCCGTTTCTTTTGCGTTGTTTTTAGGTAGTTTTAATTAGTTCTTTAGTATCTTAGAGTGTCTAGGAGTTTTGGGTTTTTGCATTTGTTCTATGTTTTCTTACGAGTCTTAAAATGAACAAGTGTGAAAGGAATGGAAACCGGGGAAAAGAACGCTTGAATTCGAGCCATCCATTGGAGTTGTTGGTTCGACACCTCTATATTGCGAGGGTTCGTTTGGGAGTTATAGTGGTCTCATGAAGCTGAATTTGTTATCATTGGAAAGCTAACTCAAAGAGCTACAATTCATGTTTTTACTCTAAGTCCAAATTCTAACTCGAAGGGAGTCAAAACAACCCCCGAAGTGTGACCTGAATGCTGAATCGAGGGGTGTTGACTGTGCTGGCAGCGGGCGCCGCCTTTTAGTGGGCCGAGAATTCATCCCATGCTTAGGCTATATCTTATTATTTTTATATTGGGCTTATATGCTACGAGGCTTATGTTGTTTAGACCTCGTTTCCTTCGGATTTTGGGAAGAAGAAACTCTCAATTCTCATTCTCATACAATTCATTCTAGTTTTCATACTTTTCTATGGAGAACTAAGTCTCTTTGCTTAGTCAGACAATTGAAGCATCTTTTTGATTAAAATTGTGAGATTTCTAACTCCTTAACTATTCCATGGATTTAATCTTCTCTCTTGCTTGAATTTCTATGATTTGTTTCAACAGTTTTTAGCATGATCAACTAGGGTTTGTTATTATTAGATCTATTGCTAGATCTAGAGTGTTACTGGTCTAGCATCTCTAGATTGAAGTAGCAACTGCATCGTGCTAATATCTGGTTGTGCTAATGCAGAAGAGATTTGATTTACATTCTAGCGTAAAAGCTGGTTGTTTTATGCTAGAATTGTATCCTATTATATTCATATCCTAATATTGCTGTTATTAAACTGAATCATTGATGATTTCATGGTTGTTTAATTAGTTAAAACTAATAGTATCTGATTGTGTTGTTAGTTAGAATTGAAAAGGAATTGGAAAATCCATTGCATGTGATTTTGAGGTGAAATCAATGATCAACTTGTCATACGATTGTGGATATTTGTTTGCCTAAGCTATTTTCCCAAATCTTGTTAACCACAATCTTTATTACTTTGTTAGCTTTGCATACTTAGACTTTGTTACAATAAAAAAAACCTTGTTACTTGTTTGACACAAAATTCATTACAAAAGATAAAATCCGTCTCCTTGTAGATTCGACCCTGACTTGTTGAAAACTACAGCCTTTTGGTTAGTTTGGATTCTTCTGCATAGCCATGATTTGCATGACCAAATTCACCGTTATCATATCTCCAGAAGTAAATAACTAAAGAATAATGTTTTTCTACATCAAAGAAGAATAAAAGGTAACTTTCTCTTCTATTAACCAACAACTTTATCAAGTATCAACAACTTCATTGAGGTAACTTATGTTGTTTAGTAGTAAAAATCGTTCATAAGTTACATAATAGAACAATTGAGGTTGGCCTGATATGGAATCTAGGCAAGCACTTTAGAGCTGACACCCTTCAAGAATCAACAAAATGAGCTTCTGCAAACTTGTAAGCAAAAGTGAAGAATCTCAACAATAATAAGAAAAAATCTAGTACAAAAAAAATTTCAGCATGATGAATCACATATGTAAATTGTATGATAGATAAGCATAGCATCCATCTATTTAACCCTACAGTACATTTTAATTTACAAATCTATTAGCATTTATTAGTCCCTCTATATATCATGATCCATCATCAAAGAGTGCAATTATTAAGAAGACTAGATCTAGTGTTAGAAAGAAACGCATAAAGAACAATGTAAAGAATGTGATTGGTTTGAATTTTTGTACCAAGAACTTGCAATTAAGATTTGAATTGGTTTCATACCTCGAATTTGAAGGGGCGTCGGAGAAGATGATAACAATTAGAGTCTTTTGTCTAGCCTTGAAACAAGAAGTGTAGATACAGGGTCGGAAAGCTGTAAAGAACACGACATTAGAGAGAATGCGAGAGATTTCGACAGTAATATGTCGAATATGAAGAATCCAAACCCAAAATTTCATGTCCAATGCCGACGACGTTGATCATTCCTTCTCCTCTCGACTCTACCCAAACAATCGCCACCTATGGACCGTAAAAGAGGAATAGCCTTTTTGATGTTGAGGGTTTTGATATGGGAAAATTTGGGGAATTCCTTGCGACGATGTGGGGATTTCAGTGGAGATGCTCGAGAAGTTAGGAGAGGATGGGAAAATTGGAGCAGACTCAAGCTAGTATGAGTGACTTCTGCTACACGACCTGCTCGGTGCCAATAGGAAGTTGAAGCTGGAGCGCACCGGAAACGCTCCAAGACACTCCAACCGAACTAGGCCAGCCCTTAGGCCTTAGTAGAGTAAATTCACGAATGAGGCATGGAAGTGTGTAGTCGTTTTTGGATTTATTTCTAAAATATTTAGGACCTATTTGGTTTTTCACTATGGAAACGTAAACAGAATGAAAATTAACAGTCTATATTAGTGTCAAGATACATCAATAACAATTTTTTTCTTTTCTTGAGTCAACTCATTTTTCATACAAAAATGTAAGCCCTATTATGGTCCTTTTATCTCTTTTCCTAATTTTAATGTGGGATAAGTATATTCCCAGGTTATATTCGATTTCTTTTATCAATAATAAAAGATTTCAAAAACATAAATATTTTAAAAATAATGAAAACCAATCATTCTTTACAACAAATAATTTTTCTTTACAACAAAAAACAAAAATAATGAAAAGCAATCTTGCCTCATTCATAACTAGGAGGATCTCCCTTTTATCAATAATAAAATTAACAATCTTGTACGTTATATAATAAAATTATCAATAATCAATAAGTGTTTTTAGGAGAACCCAAAAAGGGACAATCTCCTTGTTTAATAACTAACAGGGATAATCTCTCGATCATCAATAAAAAGGGATACTAGCCATATCCTGCTTTTTCATGGGTTGAAGCCGGTTTAGCAATTGATCTTCGAGTGTTGTCACTCATAACAAGGCCACACATCCACTGCATACACTAATTCCGTTACGTGTTGGGCATACCCTAACTTTACCAAAAGTATTGTACAAGGTTTTCGTTTGTATCAATTTCCGATTGAAGTTCGTGGTTTGGTTCGTGGTTCGAGATATGTTTCAGTGTTGTCCGGTGGTGTGTTTCATGTGCTTTTCCAGGAGAATCGTCACACCTCCCAAAGTCGGCTTCATGTCACTGTCATGCGCACCGATGACCCTATACGCCTGTGTTATTCCGTTATTGACCCGCGGAAGTGCTTTCTCTAACCTGGACTCAAGTCTCTTTGATTTCCTTGCTCGGTGTTTGCTGCTTGTCTATCTTGTTCTTTTTTAGTACTCTTTTTGTTTTGTTGGTTCTGCTTGGTTTCGTTTGGGTGTCGTTTGTCGTCGGTCTATTCGATTATCGAGTTCCATCTCGATATCTCAAACTACTAGAGTTTGCCTCATATTTCGAATTCCTTTCCTTATTCAAAAGAAAAAATTCGATTTCTTTTCTTTTATGTTTTCATGGTTCGAAACCAAACGAGCCCTTAGGCTATTTCGTGCAATTTGTCCTAAAAGAACCCTTGTTGACCCCCCGTCTCTCGCTCTCCTCTGCCTCGCCTCGAATCTCTCCAAACCCGCACTGGTCCATCATCGCGGGCGTCGTCGTAACTCTTCGGCTCTCCCGTCAGTCCATCGTTATTCGTCGTTGGCCATTGGCCTCGTCGACTCGTCCATCTCTCCAGACTCCAGTCTCCAACAGGACAGCAGGTCTGAAACATTTCGCAGGTAACGGTTACCACCGGGAATCCCAATTTCCTCATGATAGTTGATGTAACCTTTCGATTCGAAAGTAATGGCTTATTGCTCTGACGATGTATGAATATTCTTATGCAGTGGAGGAGCCAGGATTGTTTGAATGGGGGGTCGGACAATCAATTAAAGATAATGTAAACACTAACTTTATTAGAGACATATCTCTATCAACCGGATGCGCTCCTCCGGAATGTGTGACCATTTTTTTGCAAGCTTTTTTCAAACTCCTTAAATTCTTCTCGATATATGTAAGTTTAAATTAATTAGTTAAACTAAAGCGATACCCAAAATTTTGATAATAATAAGTTTTAAAAAACTACAAATTGAAACTTACAAAGAATAAATGAGAAGACAACCTATGGTAAAGCAAGCCATTTTTATAATTGAAGATGACCTTTATAGTTGTATATTTGTGTGCACATTAATAGTTCAAGTATAAACTATTTTCACCTTATTTTCTAAATATGATTGAATTAAATCTAAAAAACCTTTGAATAGATAAGACTTTATACATTAAAGAAGAAGTCATTTGACCACATGTCGACATCTCATTCAATTCAATTCTTATTTATTTATTTATAATTTATTATTGTTAGATATTTTTTATGTTCATTTATGATCAAATTTTTAACAACTTTACATCCTTTATCCGGTGATATTTTTTACAATTACTTTTAATCAATTTTAATGTTATTTTAATCTATAATAAAGAAAAAATATAATATATTTGTTCATAACTTAATCAGTATATGAGATTTAATTGTTAGTATTTTTTAATTAATTTTATTCATTTGAATAAACTCTTTTTAATTATTTTACATTGCTTCATTTTTTTGAAAAGTTGAAGTTTTGATCAAATTGTTACAAAATTAATTATAATCAATAATTGATTTAATTAGTAAATGAACATAAACTCATATAAAAAGAGATGATATTATTTCATTAATCAAAAAATTGACTTTAATGTTTATTTTCACCAACTAAATTAATTTTTTGAACACAAATAAAACCAATTTTGATCACATCACTAACTTATTTTTTATCTAAAATAATATAGTTTGTTGATTTTTTAGTCAAAATATAAGTATTTTATTAAATATCAAGTTCAACTAATGCTAATAAACAAGATAGTACATCAGACTCATATACATGATCTTATCATGACAAAAACACTAAATTAGTTATATAATGAGTCATAATGTTCCTCGTTCTACTAACACAAGATGATCTAGAACTCATAAAAGTAGATAAAATAGATATAATATCTTCAAACAAGCAACCTAAATATATGCGGTTAGAGTTGAAATTGTTAATTGTTTGAAAAATTGATAGATAATCACTTTCCAGATAAATAGAAGGTATATGAAGCGAGAAACATAGTTGAAGACAAAAAAAATGGCCATGGAGTCATCAAACTCAACCAACCATTTCACCAACAAGCGACACATTGTTTTAATTTTAATAAAGACTTTGTTGAAACATGTGAATTTTATAGATCTTAAATAATTTATATGTATTATTTTAATATTTTTTTATAGAAATAGGTAATTTATGGATAAAATATATACGTTTATCTTACTAATGCTACCAGCAAAATTATTGTTTTAATTTAGTATATAGTTTGGTTCAAATTTCCTTATACGTATAAAATAATATTATAAATTATACAATCAATATCAAGAATCTTAAACTAACTAGTCTTTCATAATGTATAATAAAAATATTTAGGCCCAAATTCATTTATTTATATATAATAATGAGATCCAAGTTCATCTACTCTAATACATTATAAAGCAGAACCCAAGTCTGTTGTAAAATTTGCGCCACGTGATATTTTAATTAAATTAATGTGAAATTGTATTTTAATAAATTTTGTAACATGTTTGTATAATTTTTTATGTATATAATTTTCTATCTATGGATTATGTATTAGTTTACTACAATAGATAACATATTTATATAAATTTTATATAAATAAATTCCTATGAGATGATATTTTCCATATTAATTTAAGATTTTTATCTCTTAAAAAGATTTAGGGTCGTAATATATTTTTGTTTATCTTTTAACAAGGCTTGAGCTCCAAGTATAAAATTTATATCTATATAATGATATAATTTTAAATAATATATTTTGTTATGTTGATATATTTTTATTTTGGGAAAAAGATATAATTTTATGTTGATGAATGATGAGTGATGACTAAGATTATATGTAAATGTCAAAAATAAATAAAAATTCGAATTTTAATTTAAATTAATAAAATTAGATTTTCTTTATCTTTTTATGCATTTATATTTCTTAAATCAAAGTTTGATAAAAAAAAACAGATAAATTTACAAATCTTGATGAATACTTTCTTAAATTGAATTTTGATAAAAATTTACATTAAATTTTTCTTAATTTTCCTTTTATTTTATTTATGTAAATATAAATTTTTTTTATCTAGCCCCACCTTACATTAAAATTTTTTTATCTCTATGTTTTTTTTAATTTAATATGGATGATAGGTTGATTAATACATTGAATTTTATAAATTTTCATATACATTAATTTCCTTTATATTTTATTTCTTCATTATGTAAATTGAGTATGGAAAACAACTTTAAAAATATTCAATTAAAAAAACAATTTATTCAATTAAAAAATGGAAAAATATTCAATTAATGGAAAAGTATTCAATTAAAATAATTTCTCCGCAAATAATGTAAAAATATATGCAATTAAAATATGGAGTACAATCTAATTTTTTTTTCTAATGCATAATTTATTATGATATTATATAAATATATTTAATATTTTAAATTAATATCGTAGAATTGTATAGTTTTTTAGTAAAATTATCCCGTGAATATCACGGGACTTTAACTAGTTCAAGTGTATTTTTTTTATGTAGCGGGCCGATTACAAGCTTGTCCTTTTTTTTTATTTGTCCAGGGGCCTGTCTGTAAACAGGCCCAAGTTCATTCAACTGATTTGTTTATTTCTTTTAGGAAAGTTGATTCACATTCATCTCAGGATTCATCAGGACGGAATAACGACGGACTCGGGAGAAAGAATCCGATTCCGAATTCCTCACTGCCGGCATATCTTCTCTGCCTCGTTAAAGTCTGCAAATTCGTCTCCAAAATTGATCGGTTTGAACATGTCTTTCTCAATTGAATTTTGTTTTTAATGTTCTTAGGTCAACTGTGGCTCAATTGAGAAATAAGATCCAAATTTTCATTGTTTTTGTGACGCTGGCTGAGAACTCCCGGCTGCTGGTGGGGGCGGCCGCACCCCCGCGCCCCCACCTGCCTCCGCCACTGTTCTTATGTAATTTCTACACCGTCTAATTCTTTGCTGTAAATGGTTGGAAAGAGAAGCAAGCTCTTCTACGGAGTCTTGCAAGAGGTTGTAAGGGATTATAGGTGCCTGAAAACGAGGCCTCTTATGGCTACTTATGTAAAACGACATGGTCTAGTAAAATGTGGCTTGGGATCCAAGCTTGTGCAATACTTGTGTGTCAACAATGATGTGAATGGTGCCCTTGTGCTTGTTAATAAGTTGAAGGAACAGAGTTTGTTTTTTAGCTTTCCAATTGATGTTTTGTTGGACCTTTCAAGGCAAGGCCAGGTGGTGGATGCATATACATTTGTTATGGGAGCCCAAGATAGCTTGCCTATAATGGATGCTGTTGAGTACTCAGTTATTATAGATAGTCTTTGTAAAGAGGGTTTTATTGAAAAAGCCTTAGATCTCTGTGTGCTAGCAAGAAAGAAGGGAGTTTTTCTCAGTGTGGTAACTTACAATATGATACTGAATGGGTTGTGTCGACAGGGTTGTCTTGTTGAAGCTTTTAGGTTGTTTGATTCATTGGAAAGGAACAACATAGTTGCAACTGAGGTCACTTATGGAACTATGATTGATGCTTTGGTAAGGGAAGGTTACCTGTTGGATGCTAGACAGTTATTTGAGAGAATGGCCCTGAAGGATCTCAAGCCTACTACACATATCTACAATGCATTGATCAATGGGTATTGTAAGATAGGTGACGTTGAAGAATCTCTCAAACTTCTAGATGATCTGGAGAAAAGGTCATTTAAGCCAGATGAATTCACTGTCAGTGCTGTAATTGACGGCTTCTGTCGGCAGGGTAATATGGAAGGGGCACTTGAGTTTTACATCCATGTCAGAGAAAAGGAAAGCTCCCCCGATTACTTGGGTTTTTTGTATCTGATAAGAGGGCTATCTACCAAGGGAAGAATGGAGGAAGCCAAGACTATTTTGAGAGAGATGCTTCAAACGGAAACTAGCGTTGAACTGATCAATAGAATTGATGTTGAGATTGGAAGTGAGTCAATAAATAATTTCCTTGTCCAGCTTTACGAGCAAGGAAGCATTCAAGAAGCTCTTATCATTCTGAATGAAATTGGAGCTATACTTTTTCCCTATAAAAGGAGTGTTAAATTCAATGCACAGAACCAAGGCCTAGCTCAAGAGGTTCATATGCCCGGTGAAGTTAGTGTTAAACCGTTATCATTTACCCATGGGATGGGCTTGGATGAGAGCACACCAAGTTTGAATAAAGTAGAAGAAGAGGAATTTTCTTGCAATGACTCAGGGGACTCAACCCACTCGCTTGACTTCAATGCTTTCTACTCAGAAGTGGAAGCACTTTGTTCGAATGGAGATGTCGCCGACGCCAGTAAATTAACGAAGGAAATGATTCATAGTCTTTCCAAAGATCCTGTATGAACTGAACCGGCCATATCCCAAAAGATATAATTCGTGATCAGATTTGGCAAAAGAAGCATGTTTTATCACAGGTACCTACTCTTTCTTCCCATATCCATGCATGCTTTTTCCTTACTTACTTTTCTGATATTGATGAAGTTGATAGTATTGTAGTTGCATGTACATATGCAATAAAGGTCAATGTGCAAAAGTTTGAAATTAGAAATCAACCTACTAAATCTGACAATTGCTCAGCTAAAATCCTATGTAAAGCTTGACCCATAACTTCTGAATCTTACATGATTTTCTCACATAATCTAGTATTGTTGCCCTGCATTAGGTTGTACTTAATTTCTGCAATTCTCAGATGGATGATACCGGTGTCGTGGTCAACTGTCTAAATCTTGAAGGCCAACTTGCAAGGCTGGATGATGTTATGGGATTGAAAGCATTCCCATTGCTAAAAAGGATATTGCAACCTGTGATTGGGTGAGTATATTGTTAAATGTAATTGTATTAGAACATTCTTTTCATCTGATCTGTGTAAATATTGTGGTTTATGAATTGATTTTTGCAGTTCTTCAAAAGATGTCTGACACTTAAAGAAACAGAGGCTACTGATGGATGTGCAATAAAGCATCCACAAATTCTTTCAGATGAGCAATCATATTCTTCTAAAGCCATGTTATCTCTTATAGTCTCTGATCCACGTTCTGTATCTGCCAAAAGTGGAACATCTGTTTCTCAACTGGATACGGGGAATGATCAAGGTATGGTAAATGACTGTCAAACAGAACACATGAATATAGATGGGAACAACGGGATGACTGAAGTACACCCTATTTCTCCATTAGATTGTGAAAATGAGATCGCTCACTCCAAATGCAAAGACATATGGGATGCTGCTGGTGCAGGTATTTGTCCTCCTGTTGAAGAGAAAGTTCTCTCCACAGAGAAGTATCATAGACGGCTAAGTATCTTTTGCTTAAAAGATGCTAATTCAGGAATGTCAAATGAGTTTCAAGGTTCAAGAATGTGCCCTGTTATGCTCTTGAGAAACACAAACGATGCAGGCTTACTTAAAGGGTATCTCTTTTTCTTGTTCTTTTTGTTTTGCATGTGCTTGAATTGCGGATGTTGGTACTTATGAACTTCTGGAGGGACTTCTTGTTCCTAATTTTTATGTTTGATGACATCAATAAGGACTTTTCTACATGTTTGGATTTTAGTTTCAGCATTGTAGAAGCAATCTAATTAGTTGGTTACTGGTTGCCATTTGAATGCATTTTTTTCCAGGATGCTTGATAGTTGCTATAGGCTTAATTTTGAGACCTGGTCTTTGCTGGCATTTGAAGGCAGTATTTCCAACCCTTGAACTTCAAAATTATTATTTAGAGTTCCTGATAAAGTGTCTTGTTAGTCTTCATTGCCATGTATTTATTAGGTCTGCCATTTTCATGTTGATTCCAATTATTATCAGTCATTGCTTTATCTTAAGAGTAATGCCATGTATTTAATAGGTCTGCAAGGCCAGGTGGTGGATGCATATACATTTGTTATGGGAGCCCAAGATAGCTTGCCTATGATGGATGATGTTGAGTACTCAGTTATTATTGATAGTCTTTGTAAAGAGGGTTTTATTGAAAATGCCTTAGATCTCTGTGTGCTCGCCAGAAAGAAGGGAGTTTTTCTCAGTGTGGTAACTTACAATATCATACTGAATGGGTTGTGTCGACAAGGTTGTCTTGTTGAAGCTTTTAGGTTGTAGCTGCCATGAAATAACTTGCAAACCATGAATCATTATGTATCGTTTGTGAAAGGGCCTAAAATTTGCCAAACTGTGTATTAATCATAGAAGATTATGTTTTGCTGAAAAGATCTTTTGTGTTGCCTTTTCTCCCCTGGATTAGTCCATGTGAACAAGCTGCCATGAAATTTCCTGACAACTTGATTCCCGCATAGAAGAAAATGAAGCTTGAAAAATTACAATCTACAACCTGTCAAAAGTGAGAGAAGAACATGAATCTTGTTTTTGAACTAAAGTGATCAAGCAACCTAGTCATATCATACATTCATACTTCTGTCATCAAGGAAATTTAGCTGGGCGTGAACATTTCCCACACACTTGACTTGGCGCAGAACAGCCAAATAGCAAAGGATTTTGGTTTGATCTCCAACAAGGGGTGATAAACGAGGTTATATCTGGATGAAATGTGAACATGGTACGCCTCTTCTCTTTTTTTGTCCTTAAACATCATTGTCGAATCACACCTCAGTATCTTCTTGATGTCGTTTTCACACTTCTCTGTCCTTTATGACATCAAGACTTGCCAACTGATGATTGCAGGGTTCTCTTCTAGAATCTGGGCCAAAAGGTCAGAATTAAGTTAATGCAAGTCCAGACGTGAAAATCTCAACTGTGAATGACTCGTAGTGATTGTATCGAGACTTTATTAAGAGCGTCTGTAGTATGTTCTTATATCCAAAAATTAAAGAAATAATAAAAATATTACTTTCGCTGTATCAGATTTTGTCCGAAATTCAAGGATAAAATTTTGGAATCATTTATCGATATAAACTTGTTTGAATTGCACATATACTGTATTATTGTTTTGTTGAAGGCAAATTCTCATGATGTACGCTTTAGTTATGCTTGTACGTTGCAAAATTCAGATTAATAAGCATGGTATCCAAGAATAGGCAAAATACAATGGAAGAAGTATTGTGCTCAGTCAATCAAGAAGCTCCGATGAAACTCATACAATTTTCCATCAGAGTATATATACATGCAATTAATTATGATTAATGCCAAAGCAAACACACCTCTGCATTGGACATGATTTGATTTAAGTATGAATAATTCTTTTAATGTTATGGACAAGATACGCTGAATATTGGCCATTAAAGAAAGTGCTAAAAACTATTTGCAAATGCAATGACAAAATTTAGGAGGGATTTCAAAAGCAAGGAATGTAAAAGTGTTGCACAGGTTGTAGTTCAACAGTGAAAGGCAACTCACATAGTTCAGTAGCTTAAACGAAGTGTACTATTTACAAAGTGCAATGGGAACGTGATCGAGTTCATAAGCCATAAATTTGTATGAAGACGATGCCTATTTAGTACCTCAATTTTGGTTGTCCAGACATCATGCACATAAACATTTATCACAATGGATATTCTAAACCTGCAGGAATATATTATACTCCCTCCGTCCCATTTTTTCCTTCCCGCTTTCCTTTAAAGGCGTCCCAAAATCATCTTTCCATTTCTATAATTTTCCATTTTCGGACATGTATAAATTACCCATATACCCTTCCATTTTTTGTTTTTTACCCCTAACCCTACCCACTCCCAATAAAACCTCCCCCTCTTTCTCTCTCTCTCACACTCTCATTTCTAAACCTAATTGCAGACACTCCCTCTCCCTCTCATCTACTAGAACAATCTCTCCTCTCTCTCTCTCTCTCAAATCTCTCATTCATCTCTCTCTCACACTCTCATTTCGATCTTTGGATCTCGATTTGGCGTTGCTCTTGATAGAAGAACACTTGGCTCTTGCGTTATTCCCTGGATCCACACTCATTCATCGTGTACGAGCCAAATAACCCTCAATTTCGTGTGTGATCGACGGATTTGAGGTGATTGTCGGCTGGATTTGGGCTTGCTTGCCTTGATTTGCATCGATCTGGTCTTTGCGGCTCTAATTTGGTGAGTTTTCGAAGGAAACCCTTTGTTTGCCTCGAATTTCCTCGATCTGTTTGCCTTCTTCCTTGCCTCGATCTATTTTCCTTCTTCCTTGTCTTGATTTGCATCAATTTGTTTGCCTTGAATCGGATTTGGTCTTGGTTGCCTTGATTTACCTCGATTTGTTTGCCTTGAGTCGAATTTGGTCTTGCTTGCCATCATTTTCCTCGATCTGCTGGCCTTGAGTCATTTTTTGCTCTTGCTTGCCTTGAATTTTCTCGATCTGTTTGCCTTGAGTCGGATTTGGTATTGCATGCCTTGAATTGCATCGATCTGTTTTACTTGTGAGTTGGAGTTTGATGATTTCTGTCGAATAAAACCCTGGATCATGATTGTATTGTTGATTTGGCTTGAACAAACCCTAGATCCGACTGTTGGGGCTTTCGATTCTTGAGTCCATTATTTCGATGTGATGCTGTTGAATTAATGAATCTTATTGTCTTAATGCATCTCCCCTATTTGTGCTTGAGCTTGCATTGCTAGATAATTGATCCAACAATGTTTGTTGCTTTGCTTGCATGTTGTTGATCTACAACAATTGATGCAATTCTGTCCCCTAATGTGCACTTATTGAGGTTGTGTCCCTTCTACTTGATCTCATTGTGTTTTTTAACTCAATCTGAATGACCCTGAATCTGTATTTTTGGGGTGAAATTGTAGGTTTCTCATTCAATATGAGCCACCTTAGTGACACTGAATCTGAGAGCAGTTGCTGCTCAGAGGCTCCACGTTGTGAGTGGGGTCCTGAATGCAAAGGGATTCATTCTTTTAGTCCCCAACATTCTGAAGAAACTATTGAGTATGATGATGATGATGATTCTGAAGCATCTATTGAGGGTCCAAATGGCCTTGTGGCAAATGATTATGAAGACAGTGGCCTTGTGGTTCCTGATTCTGAAGACAGTGAGTTAAGTGACTCTTAATCTCTTCTATATTTTGTGCATTGCTTGTTGATGATGGTTATTCATTGCTGGTTGTTGAGCTTGCTGTATGATGCATTTTTGGCTTGGTTGTTGATGTTGAATGATGCCATTCTGTCCCCTTTCTGCTTGCTGTGTAATGCTGGTTGTTGAGCTTGCTGTATAATGCTGGTTGATGATGATGATGACCTAATGCTAATATTTCTGTCCCCTTTTTGCTTTTTTTTTACTTTGCTGAGTACTTGTCAATGATGAATTCCTTTTATATGAGACTTTTTGCTCTAATGATGTTGTTGAACCAACTAGTAATGAGCAACCAGTTTCTTTGAGACTTAGGATGGCTTATTTACAATTTGTTCAATGACAAAAGGGTAAATATGTCAATGATGAATGGGGACAACTGAGACAAAATGTCTATACATATTCATGCATGTTCATCTATGTGCTTAATGTTGATATTTGTGTCCCCTTTCTGCTTTTACACTTTGTTGATTAATTGTCAATGATGAAATCCTTTTATATGAGACTTTTTGCTCTAATGATGTTGTTGAACCAACTAGTAATGAGCAACCAGTCTCTTTGAGACTTAGGATGGCTTATTTACAATTTGGTCAATAACAAAAGGGTAAATATGTCAATGATGAATGGGGACAACTGAGACAAAATGTTTATACATATTCATGCATGAGGACATTTTAGCTTAAATACAAAAGTACATATTGAGTTTTTGCACTACACCACATTCATATTAGATGAAACTACTTTTAACAAAAAAACAAAAGTACATTCTTCATATGAATGTTCATCTATGTCCCCAATTTTCCATATCATCCAAGAATAGCACATGATTGTACTATTCTGGGATGATGTGAGATGTCCCTACATTTTCATTGCCTTGATTTGCAACATTATTGGCTGCTTGCTGAGTTTGTTGTGCTTGATTTGCTGCTGCACCATTATAGACCAAATCCCATGCTTGAAAAACTGCCCACTGTGGAGCCTTGACCATGGTGGGTAGGTTTCCTTGAGCTTCTAATTTTCTCTTACTTACATGTGGCAAGTCACAATCATTTCCTCCTTTTGCCTTGAGGATCTCATTCATTACATACTGTAGAGACAACCACACATTGCTTAGTGTTTTGGGTTCCAATTCATAAAATGCATTCTTCACAGCTTGTATCATATCCTCCACATCTTTAGGCATTTTCTTATGCATTAAAGATTGTATGCTTCGAAAGAAACCCAAGTCCAAAATGTTCAAATCTGGACTGTTGGGTGGCTGTTGAATTAGAATGAAAGTGAATCCATCTTGCATGTAAACATTTTGCCACTCTTCATCTTCTTGTGTTATATGGGCCTTTGCATTGTCTTGCTGGATGAAAATCACTTCATGATTGCCATCATTTGGCCATTTTGCCTTTATTGCTGGAATGATTTGGTTGATCAACATGCTCCTTGTCACATTTTTATTCACTGATTCCACAAGCTTTGTTATGAGTGTCCCCTTGTCTCTGTTCTTTGATGACCTTTTTGCTGGTTCTTGATATGTGAATGGAAAGATTCCAATCTTTCCATCAAAAGTACATTGACCCTCTGAATTGAACCTGGGTCTGGCCACCACAGTAGTGAACATGACTTTTGGGATGAATTTGCTAGAACTTGCTGCTCTGTATTTGCCTTTCTCTGATGATGCAAGATAGACTCTTTGTGATTTTTTACTTAGATAAAACCATTTTTCATCTATATGCACAAAATCAAACATTGGAAAATATTGTTGCTTTGTTCCAGTTGTGTCCCCTTGTAGCAAAGATAATATCCATTGCAGCCTAGTTATCTTGTTTTCATCCTTCAATCCAGGATGCAAGGGGTTTGTGTGTGGCTTTATGATCCCCCTTTTGACATTCTGTGTATTGTGCTTTTTGACATTTCAAGATGTTGTGCTAGGTCTCTAATGCATGATCTGTCCCCCATGTTGAGACTTGTAATTTTTTCTACTGGAATTTGTATTCTTTTTCTACCACAATTGTGAAAATTTGTACTCACATTTATGGGTTGCCCTTGCCTTGTCTGTTCCTTGGCTTTGTTCCATAGAGGGCCTATGCTCCTTCTTGACACTTTGAAAAACTGTGCAGCTTCTGTAATAACCCCTCGTGGAAGCTTTCCATTATTGGCTCTCTGCAGAAGCCATATGATAATTTCCATTCTCTTCTCATTGCTGAGCTTGCTGTATGATGGCTGATGATGACCTATGTCTGGAGAAGTGTGCATTGCTGGTTCTTGGTTGAGATCAAAAAGATTTTCCTGTGGCTGGTTGAGATCGAAAAGTTCATCTTCATTAATGTCCCCTGGTGTGTTGTTGAGATCAAAAGGAAAATGTGAAGGACCACTTGCAGGCTGAGCTCCATTAAAGTCTGAAGCCATCTTCTACAGCAGGCTGTGATGCTGTTTTTGCTTTAAATTTTCTGAGTGTTTTTAGTTGGGAGAATGTAAATGGCCTTGTAAATGTGGATACAAATGGGTGTAAATGCTGTAAAAGCAGGAATGTTTGCCTGCTTTAAAGGCTCAATCCGTGTGACCCTATGGCTTCCTATTGGCTGAAAAAGTGAACTTTTGGATTGGTTTGGATTGGTTCTGATTTTTCCAATAAATTACAGCTGTTTGAACAGTTGAAAAGTACAAAAGTCAGATCTCCTCTTTTCCCACTTTTTCCTTCCTTAATTCTTGTGCCCAAACCCTAATGGGAAGGAAAAAGTGGGACGGAGGGAGTAAATAAGGGCCTGTTTGGAGAGACATCCACAACAACCCAAACTCGCTAGGTAATCGTATTTGACACTTCCAGGGGTCCATGATGGAGGTGGAACTTAAGACTAACAACATTGTCATGTAAAACCGTATTGAAAATTGAATCCCAGGTCAGAGATGTTCGTGGCCTTGCAGCTATTCTACTGGTTAGCTGTTCGATCTCTGTCACAGGATGCTCTTCTGGAGTACATGCCTTCTGTAGGCTGGACATGATTTATATGCCTGTTCAGGTGTTATGTGCAGAAGCAATATCTGACATCAACACGGAATTTTGTTGTTTGGTCATAGAGAAACGCCCAGCCCATATGCGATCTATTCTCACCTGTTACAAATATGTTTCTCTATCATCTGCAACACAAAAGCAGTGGAAAAATAAACTTTTTTACATCAGTGACAGACTGACAGTGATGTTAGAATGTCATTCATATGCAATACACTTAGTAAGCACATGAACCTGCATCTTTGGACAGGGATGGATTGAATCAGCTAGGAGATACCATTGAGCGAGGAATCCCGGGCGTAGTACACCTGACAAGGGATCATCCATTTCTCCTCCAGTGGTTGGCATTTTGAAATCTCTATCAATGGCATGGAAGTAGGAAGAGCAAGAGTAGCATAGATTTTGATTTGACTTGTAATGCCAGACGTGATTAAAAAATTAACGTTCGATTATCTGTTGTAATTTTTAGAGAAAAGAATAGAGTAAATGTAACATATCATATGAACCCACCCTTCCAATCAAACCCATTCATCATCTCTAAATCCAACGTCATCAAATATAGAATTAGCTAGCTTAGCATCTGAATTGTCAGATTACATGCTAAATCACGCACAACACACGTATATAAACACTGAAACATCATTCACACACAAACAAAGAACCACTATTTGAATTTCTAAATGTCAAAAAGCAAGGTCATAATGCACTCAGCATGTTCCAAAAATTAAGGATTACTCATTATTAATCTATCAATGAACAAAAAAAAAAGAATGTAAGCAATTACCCATCTGGGTTTTGTTTTCTCTCAAATAAATTTGAGAACTTTAAAAACAAAAAAGACCCAATTGAAGAGATTGGAGGAGATAGAAGTGATGAATTAGGGCAGAAATAAATGAAGAGATAAAAATTCAGGTTGACATAAAGACATGTAAACAAAATTCAATTGAGAACGACAAGTTCAAACCGCTCAATTTCGCAAATGAATTTGAACTTTGTTGAGGCGGAGAAAATTTTTCGGCAGTAAGGAATTCGATTTCTTTCTCCCGAGTCCGTCGTGCCGACCTCCTGATTCTCTGGTTCTGGCCTTCCTTGAAAAACTGTTAGTTACAGTCCAACGAGTCAGAGAAGATATTCCAGTGGTGAAGAATTCTTTCTCCCAAATCCGTCATTTGTCCTGCCTGACTCTTGAATCTCTCTATGGTTGTAGTCTCTTTGAAGGGATGTTTATAAGGTGAGTGAACTTGGTAAAAGGCAATTTGGTGGAAATTGGGAGCAAATAAATAAAAGAATGGATAGAGATGAGTGTACAAGTTCAAACCGATCGATTTTGAGGACGAATTTGTAAACCTTGACAAAGCAGAGAAGTATTCCGGCGGTGAATATTTCTTTCTCCCGAGGCCGTCGTTCCGACTCTCTCTCTCTGGTTCTGGATCTCTGGTTGAACTGAGAACGAGAAGCTCAAACCGATTAATTTTGTGGACCAATTTTTAGAAGACAGTGAAGGCGGAGGAGGAGAGGCAGCAACAGAACGGCGAACGATGGAGATGAATTGAAGGAGTGAAGAATGCGGTGAATGGCAGAACGAGTAACAGCCGCACGATAGAGAGAAGAGATTTTATAAAAATCAACGGATGGATTTTAAAGTTACGTTTGCATTTATAGTAGTGTGGATTGATTTGGCGGAATTAGATTAATATACATGTTTGTTTTTCCTAAAAAAAATCTTTGTTTATCTTTACATGTCCTAGATTTTTTCCCCTCTCATATTTACTTGATTTTACATTGTAGATAAAAGTGAGGGGTCTTTTTTTTTGTAATTTTTCCAAAAAATCTGAAAGTCCTAACGTATACGAACAATATTTTGTCTAAATGGATATGTAAACAGAAACTGAAGGAGTATTATATATTGATGGATTTATAAAACATCAAATTTATCTTTGTAAATTCAGGATTTTCTAAATCCAACCACTATTTAATGTTTGGTAGATTAATGTGTTCTCATTGGCACACAATAAAAAAACAAAAGTGTTAACTTAGATAATATAAGTGTTAAGTTTAGAAATTCTTTTAAAATTATTTCCTAAATTGAAATTGAAGAACTCTTTAAAAAAATTTAACAAACAATTATCAAGTTTATCAAAATTAGTTTTATTATTATTGTGTGGTCATGCGTGGCACATTAGAAAATCCCTTTAACGTATATCACCCTTTAGAAACAAGGAGGGTGTTTTAGGTGAAAATAACTCTTAACCTAAAATTGAAAATAAATGTGATCAGTTAGATTCACAACATGGAATGACACAGATCATCGCATCTTGTAAACTAGAAGTTTTGAATTTTATGCTAGTTGTAATAGAAAACTAGAAAGACATGAAATGATATTATGTAAGCAAGTACAAATTGTTTTATGGGTGAGGTTAGGCACTTATTCTTTGGTGAAGTTCATGTTTATCATATCCATGTTCATGTTTATTATCTCCCGGTTCACATATTTATTATATAGGTTCATGCTTATTATGTTATCGTTCATGCACGCCAATATAAAAAGTCCAACCTTATGATTTACTAACTATGATGCAATGGCTATAAAACATGATACATGAAGGTTAGAAATAAACAAAATTGAATAAAAATTATGTGTGTTCATATATAGTAATTGTAGGTCACATATTTATTATTTGTGTTCACATATAGTATGAGACAAAAAAATTAACCCACTAACCATAATGAATTTGAACAAATTGTGTTCAGGTTTATTATTATGTCTATCTTTATAGCCTTTCCAACAATAAAGAAGATATTTCAACACAGTAGCTTTGTCTTAGGGCATCTCTATTGGCGAGAGACACTCATAAACTAATATTATATTTATATTATTTTAATTTTTAGAGTCTCCTAAAGTCCCTCAAATGAGAGATCCCTAAATACTCTCACGCCCAAGTTAATTTTTTTATACAATTTTCTTCTTCTTTTATTTTGGCTAGGGACCCTTCTGGAGCCTTGGGGACCGAGGGTGCTCTTAGGAGTCTAAACGATCCGTTGCTAAATATACATTGAAATTGTCAACAAAGGCATAGTCCTTGAAAAATTAAATGCCTTCATCTAATATGCTAAATTGAATTCCAAGAGCACACTTGATATCATTCGGGCAAACGGGAACAAAATATGTCGATCATCCTTAAGAAAAATGAACTTCAATATCACAAATTCGTAGTCTCAATCATCATGACCATCAACACTAGAATCATGAGACATTTAACCACTCAAATTAATCAATAAAAGTTGATGGTCATCCTACAATAAAAGGGCGAATGAAGAAAAAATTAGATAAAATAACATACATTTTGATGTAAGGTTCACACTAAAACATATGAAGGTCACATAAATCATAATATGTTCACGTAAAATGCAAATCAGAAGAAACTATAATCTTTTAGGACATTTATCAAACATGTTATGTGCATCTCAAAACTCTTCAACCATAACATCATAGAAACAATTTTCAAAAATGGACACTGAAAAATGATATGAAAACACTATATACTCGACATTTGGGGTCGATTAATACTCATATTGATGCCAATTGAGATTCAAGGTGAAATCAATCTCAAAATTATGTAAAACGAAAATGAGATTTAAGAATAAAACACGTACCTAAACTTGAATACATAGCAAGAGAAGAACTAATTGAATGAGAGATAAGCATAAGATGATTGAAAGACAATTTATTGAAGATGACTATCGAAAAGCAGAGAAACAAGCACGTCACAAATACGGTTGATGAAGATAGTGAAAGAACATGCATAAAGATGAATTTGCCCCTGGAGTTTAAAAATAAAATAAAAAAGTTGTTGATCTTATCCATAAATTGTGCAGAGGTGAAAATGGTACTCAATTTTCATGATAAGACATGTTTTCATATACTCTAATTCAATACTTAGAAGCCAAAGTAAATTTTCATTCAACTTATATAATTCATTTAGTAAAAAAAAATTGCATACAAAATATAAAAAAATATTTATGAATGAGATTTTATGGCTAAAAGGACAATTTAAAATTTAAAATTAATCAGATAAATTAACAATTTATGTTTTCATTTCATCCCTCGCTAAGTTGTTATAAGTAATACGTACTACTCTATATGAATGAAGGACCAAGAATAGTCCACTGTTTACATGAGTTGAAGTATTTTTATCGAATAGAAATAGTTTAGAACTTCAATTATAACCAACAGTATTAAGAACTTTCTAACTTGTAGTATTCGTATGTTTTTGTTTTTAATTGTTATAACCAAACATAAAAGCACGTTGAATTTTCTGGAGTTGACGCTAACGCGGCCTGGTAGAACAAATTTTTTAAAAAAAATGCGTTTCTCACGTGCTTCAAAATTTACACCCCTATTGCCAGGCAGGTACTCTCTCGCTCCGAGTATATATAAGCGTCCAAAAATCTCAAAAAATTAGAAACCGAGTTTTGGACGGAGCCAGAAAGACAAGGCAAAGGACAAATAAAGCAGATAAACCTCCTCCTCTCTCGCTCTCGCTTTCCGTTGTCGCTCCTTGCGAGTAAAGGCATCTCCATTGAAGGAGTTCTCTCAAGCTCTTTCTCTTCTTTGGAGCTGCGATCGATGGATAACATCGGGGACGATTACAATCACTACTGGGAGACGAACATGTTCCTCCAGAACGAAGAGCTCGAGAGGTTGCAACGATTTTGAAATTCTTCCTATCGATTTCTTATCTGTTGAATTTCTGCTAGTTTTTGTTTAAATGTGGTTTCCGATTTGAAATTGTGATTGATTTGGAGAGTGTTGTTGGAATTGAAAGAGCAGCTGGGGATTGGACGAGGCGTTTTCGGGATACTACGACTCGAGTTCGCCGGACGGTGGAGGAGCGTCGCTCTCGGCCGGATCGAAGAACATCGCCTCCGAGAGGAATCGCAGGAAGAAACTTAATGACAGGCTCTACGCTCTCCGAGCCGTCGTCCCTAAAATCTCCAAGGTCAGTTCAATTGCTCCTCTTTTCTTCAATTTATTGACATTCCTCACATCTGTTGCTGATGATTCGATTGAGTAATTAATTTGAGATGCTTGTGCCTGTGCGTGATTTGAGAAAAGTAGGTGTTGCTCAGAGATAGATTAGTTGTAGTTTTGCGTGCATTGTTGCTAATTCACTCCATTTAGTCCGTTATCTGCGCTCAAAAACACGGAATTCCTGCTCAATTAAGTCAATTTAGGGCTTTACACGCGGCGGAAGTTCGTCTAAAATCATGGAAATTTTGCTTCATTTTCGTGTCAAATTCTGCTGTCAGTGGTCAATTTTTCTGACATGGTTCTGAATTCTGATGATGCATGATCTCTCTTTCTCGATCTGCACATGCTTGTAGATGGACAAGGCGTCTATAATCAAAGATGCAATTGAGTACATTCAAGAATTGCAGGAGGAAGAGAGGAGGATAAAGTCTGAGATTCTGGAGTTGGAATCAGCTGGTATCATAACAAACAACAATGTGAATTTCATCTTCAACGACCAGCAGCTCAACGACTCGAATGAGCTGATGAGATCAAAGAAGAAGAAGAAGAAAGCCGCGGTATCTTCTGATCGAATGGACCACTCTCGTCATTCCGGAGGCGGAGGAGGTTCCTACTGCAGAGACTGCCCTATTGAGGACATAGAGGTGACAAGAGATCTCTTCAAATCTTGTTTCCATTTATTACAAAGCAACTTGAACATACATGCATTCTAATTAAATTTTCTTTGTATGATTTGCTGAAGAAATAAATGCGTGAACTGGAATTCTATTTATTGCATTGTACCCTATGTGACATGTATTTGCGTTTGTGATTTACTGATTTGTGGGTGGGTGGATGTAGCTGAGGATTTCGTACATGGGAGAGAAGACAGTGGCGATAACCCTGTCATGTAGTAAACGAGAAGACACCATGGTAAGGCTGTGTGAGGTGTTTGAATCGTTGAATCTCAAAATCATTACAGCAAACATCACTGCCTTTGCAGGAAGACTTACCAACATCCTCTTGGTTGAGGTTAGCTTATCACTCTCATCCTCATTTTCCTGCCAATAATTTCTTAAATAATAAACAAATTTACCTGAAAAGTGACTAAAATAACAAAACACAACCGCTTTACATTGGCTAAATTTAATTTGTAGGTAATTTTGGCTTGTCTTTGTATGTACCCACTTTCAAAGCTACTATTTTTTTTCAAAAAAAATCCACCCATGTATATATATTTGGTGCAAAATTGTACTCGGACAGAAATAAAATTTTACCCATGTATTTTTCAGAAATTTTGTTATCTTTAATTACTTAGTTAAATTCAAATAAGTTTTATATTTCATGGAAAAAAAAATAAAATTAAACCTACATAACGCTGGAATTTACTCCGTATTTTAAAACTCAACGGTAGCACAGTTTTACCATTATACTACTGCATAATGGTAAAAAGCGAACAAGTTAATATCAAGATGATGATATTACAACTATTAGAAAGAAGAAAGTGCAACTGGCAACTTATACGCTTAATTTTTAGAGTATATACAATGGTTGTCCAAAAATTTTGGTCATCAAAATCAAATTAAAATAATACTATCTCTCTCTTCCATTTTTTATTTTTCATTTTTTTTAATTTTCATTCTCCACTCTTTAATGACACTTATCATTGTGTCATTCAATGGCCAAAGAAGAGTTTTGGTCATCACAATAACCAAAACAATGCCCATTTGATCTTTTCTCTCCTCTTTTAATATTTTTTTATACTCTCTTTCCTCTATGACCAAAATTTTAGGCAACCATTAGCAATGCTCTTAGAGTTGTAGGTGCGAAGTGCAGATGGCTCCAAGAACATGTACATTTTTTAAATTTAAAATAGGACTATAGGAGGCAAGAGGTATTGCTAATTAAGAGAGGCTTGAGTCAAAAATTAACCTCGAAAGTAACGTATTATTAGTTAAATTGACGGTAGCCGTTTATCGTTCTTATTCAAATTTCAAGTTATACAAATTCAGTGGCATTAGTGGTCTCCACTTTTACAGTGGGGTCTAACGATGACTTGTGATTGATGACACACAATTTCAAAGTAGTCTTTTAGGAGACGGGAACGGTAATTATATAATTGTAATACAACAACAGTAACAAAAATTTTGAAGAAAATTTACAGTCCACCCGAAAAATCTTGAGGGATTTGTGGACCTCAGTGGGTATTCAAGAATCAAGACTAGGGAGGAGTACTTTTTTCTTTCTTTCTTTTAAAACATACAAATATATGCACATTATCTTCTACGTGCTTTTGTTTTTTGCAAAAAGTTAAGGTATAGAGTGCCAACGAAACATACTATGAATTTGCATAAAGCACCCAAAAAGAAATCTTCAGTACTCAACTACTCATTCTGCTTTTGCATCTTTGTTTATGTCCTAAATGTATGTAAAAGTATAGTACGATTTTTCTATCATCGGACGTATGATAAAACTTGATAATTTAACAAAATTTTCAAGATTTTTTGATTTAGTATTTATTATTTTTTTAGATTTTATATTTCCAAGATTAGAATTTTAGTCTTTAAATATAAAGTTTTATCCTATGCCTTACAAATCGACAAATAAATAAAATAGCAAAAGCAAGCTCTTCCATCTATATACAAGTCGTGCTTCCTCGTATTCTTCTTGTCTATTTATGCTTCCGGAACACATTAAGGTGATGACTAGAAAGAGACTTTAGTAGTAAATTGCCATGTGACTAAAGAATCAATTTCAATTTAAGCCAAGCCACTAGCTAGATTCCATGTTAAAGGGAATGATGTAGTGGTCCAGCGGCCTTGTATCATAAAACTATTAGCGAGTCAATCTAAGACGTACATCAATCAACACAGTCAAATACATTGGAAGAAACAAGGAATCATCTATCTACAACACATGCATTTTTTTTAATTTTCAATTTCAATTCATGGTACTAAAAGAGGGCAAGCACACGGAGTAAAAAATACATTAGCTTAGATGTCCTCCATTTGGGTCTTGTTATCATCGAAGATTCCGAATGAGTCAACATATATATACCTGAAGTATTCATTTTAAAAAAAATATATACACTTGTAATATATATTAAAAATTTTGCACCAAACAAAATTGTTGTCTACCGAAAGAGAATCAAAAGTAGCTAGCTTAGTTTTTATAATTTTTCAAGCTTTTTTTTTTATTTTTATTTTCATGAGTTTACAAGCTTGTGTTGTTTTTCGTTTATCAGATGGATGAAGAAGAAAAGGATACTTTGAAGATCAAAATTGAAGCAGGGATTGCAACTCTGAATTATCCTCCAAGCCCCATGAGCGTTTGACTTTATGCCTTTTAGGTTCCCTTCTTTTTTTTAATACTATATCCCAATAAACAATAAATCATCTTTGTGGCTTTGCATGTTTTTTAGATGATTTAATTCAGATCGCTTTCGTGTATTTTTACAGCTTTGTCTTTCTTTCAGTTTTTTAAGCATATATCTACATTTCACCTCTGAAATAAGATTTTGCTTTTCTTGTTTCCTTGTATAAGTTGTCATTATTAAATAATATAGTTATTATCAGGTATCCAGCTCAGCCTCCAATTCAATAGGCCAATATGAAGATTTTAATTAAATTGTTTGTGTGAATCATGGTTTCCTATTTTTTTTCCCCTTGCAGAAGTGTGTGAATTATTAATTACGTAGCAAATCAAATCAAATCAAATAAACTTTACCTAAACAACACTAAAAATAATGCATTTTGGAAGATCTAAAAAAAAAAAGATCGAGTTCCCAAGGAAGAAGGACAAATGATAAAGATACGGGTAATCCAGAAATGAGACAAGGAAGATCGAGCTTGAGATACTATTGAAACTGTAATTGAATATCCTTGAATAATTTCGACAAGTTGGAGCAGAAAATGATTACACCCAAATCACAACCAATACACACGATGTTAATCCTTACCAGTTTCCATCTTAATAATACAGGACATAGTCAAGTCAACCCACCTAACAGTAATCATTAGGCTTTCATTTGATCAATCAACTCCATATTGAGTATTTGTGTTGGATATCAAATGAAGATTGCAAATTGAAATATATAAGCTCCTCTATGTACCAAAAATGATCCATCAGCTGAGCTGTTCAAAATATGCTGGGAGGGGAAAGAAGGTACAATTCACATCAATGCACAGCTAATTTAAATCCCAAGTTTGCGATATTTGCATCAAAAAAATTACAATACCCAGCAATGAGGGAAAAGAATAGACAATAAATTACAAGACCCAGCAATAAGTTTGTCTATCTATGCTAACCTTCCTCTTTCCTCTCTTCTCTCACTGAAAATCTTGCTTTGTTTGCACATCTGTTGAGCCCTTTCTTAGAGTTATACTGCATTGAGCTTTACAAAAATACGCTTCATTATAGGAAAGAATCTTCAAACGTTTGTGTAGTTTGAGAAGAGTTGCATCATTATAGCAAGAGTTTCAGGGTAGAACTTCCTGGCAAATAAGTAGCAAGGGCGCTTCACTCCGTTCCATAGGCAAGGACTTATCTGCACTTCACTCTGAAGTACAACAGAAATTAAAAAAAGCAGAGTTTCATTCTTTCTGCAAAATTACAATTAGTACTATGGACGAGAAAGTATAATGAAATAAGGCTTACCTGTTCTTCACTCGTAACATGCACACTCTCATCAATAGACTGCAAAAAATGTTTATTCGGGTAAAGAACTGAGTTGTGGAATAACATCATTGATTATATTTCAGTGCTAGCACGAATTACGTTTGTTTTGTTCAAAAGGGGACATTTTAGAGAAACAGTGTTTCAGCTTAAAACTTATGCAACTTGTATGATCTATGGTATTTATTCCCTTTGTTCACTAAAGAGTTTCGTTTTAGCCTTAGGGACAACTATTAAGGAATTTGGTAATCAAACTAAAATATTATAAACTTTCCTAAGATTTACAATTTATTAAATACCCACCTCATCAGAGAATTTGCATAAGAAGAGTCTTGCACAATTTTCAATAACAAACCTAGTTCGTAACTAACCAATAAATCATTACCTAAAACTTTAAAAATAAAAAACATGACGTTCTTTTATGAACGGAGTAGTATTATTTTTTAAATGTTTTGAAAAAATCAATCACTAGAATGCAGCTGTCCTTCAAATAAGCGGAATGATAAGCATCGTCTCTGTTGTCATACAGAATAAAACAAAAGTGAAGAACCAAGGCAATAGAGATTAATGCAAGAGAATGCAAACGTACTGTGATATTATGCAGAAGCTCATAACTAACATCCTTGGTTCTGTATGCCTTTGGGTGCCATTTGTGCTCAGACCAATCAACATGTGTGACTGACCAATTCGCAATACCCCCAGGATCAATCATCTGAAACACAACCGATCATTGTTAAATTGGGAAAAGAGCATTTATTACCCTTTTTATAGAAAGGCTATTTTTAGGAACATGAACTATGCTTACGCTAATGAATGTCGGCATGTAATGTTCATCAGAATAGCAATTGCGCCCGTCCAGCCCTGGCTGTGATAAATAAGAGTTTTTATCAATACGGATTCTTTTTTCCAAGACAAAGACCTTACTATTTTTAGATGGTGAAGTACTATATAGGAATAAACAAATAATTGATATCAAACAAAGACATCCCCAGCCTACAAAATGTACCAAGTTATAACTATCTGTCTTATAATATTGTAAATTTGTAATGCAACTATCTTGCAGAAAGTCTATGACAATGCCCATGTGATTCTGCTCATTTATCTCTAAATGCACAAAAGCATAATGAAACAGAACAGGGTTCTAAACTCACTTCAATATTTAAAGATATTACGTGCATCGTGCACAAGGCCTCCTAACATAATGTTTAACCATATCACAAATCATTGGATCAATTAGTGCAAGCTTAAAAAATATGCTATTTACTATTATACTGACATAAATTATATATGACAAACTCAGGTAACCCACAGCCAATAATCGTTGTCCACTCAGATCAGGATCTCTATTTCTAAAAACTTATGAGGTTGTGTTGCACATATTAGTTCAACTTATTTTCCTTTTTTCATTGCTAGAGTCAGGGAGAGACAAACTAGTACTGAGACTGTATGAATGAAGTACAGGCGTACAGCTAATCACAAAATCCTTGTCTAGTGAGCAATTTAACAAGGTAGCACCGTAGCAGAACAGGGCTCACCCGGCAAAAATCTCGAAACTTGGAGTAGTATAAAGTATCAGCCATAATCACCACAGCATGCTGACGCTTCATCGTGAACCACTGGAAAAAAAACATAATGCATCATCATTTAGCAACTAATCTACAGCTGTTACTATGCATTTACCAAAACTACTTTACGTTCTGCAAACATGTTTTGCTGTCTAGAAATCCTTCCAGGAGGGGGACAAAGATAATCAATTAGATAACATGTTAAAATTGGACAATAGGTAATCTGGATCAGAGCTAATAAATTGAATACACTACTTAGCAAGAATTATTTCAGTTGGAGATGCACAAGTAATGTGAAATGGCTTTTCAAGAAATATTCAGGAACTCATGTAGTATTTGTTTCTTACCTGTGCACCCTTTCGAAAATGTTTCTCTTCAATTTCAGGCAACATATGTTCAGAATACCTGGCATTTCCATGTGGACCAGGGTCAATGAAGCTGAAAAGAGAAGACAGGGTCACAACTTAGTTAGAAGCATGAAAAAACAAAAAATCTGCATTAAATATCTACTATATATATTGAAATTGTGTCAACTGTCAGTCAATATAACTTGGGGACAACTGTGCAAAATTGCTGGATAAAACAATTGCAGAACTGATAAAAAAAAAAGTTGTAACCAAAAGATTGTACAAACAAAGAGATTGTACAAACAAAGAGAATTTAAACAAAATTACATCTTAATAGATGGAAAAAAAAAATGGACTGACCTGTCGATAAAGCTGACATTTGTGTACAACAGATAGCGGTACACATAGTTAAAATCATGCAGGGGTACACAACTGCAAAATGAAAAAAATACAAATTGAATCAGTAGGCAGTTCAAGCAAAAATTGCCATAGGAAAATGAACAGGCAAAGAAGAAAGGAGGAATATATTTTACAAACCTGTCAGAAAGTAAAACAAAATGCTCATTGTCAGGATCCCTTAAAGCATTAGCCAAGAGTCGTCTCTCAGCATTAACCATTGAGATATCACCCCATACTACCTGCAGGAAAAGCAAATACAAAATATTCACTTAGTTAACTGGCTAGTGGCTTGTTTACTCACTATACACAAGCTCACATATTCTATTACCATTTCAGCAACTGCAACTCTGCAAGTGTTCTTTTAGAAGGAAATTACACAACTTATTTTCAAATGAAGAGTACTTATGGTAAGTAATTTTGTACACAGATTAATAATGGTTGACAATGCCAACTTTACATGATAGCATGCCCTATATACACAGACATAACTCATAAGTATTATTCCAAAAACCGGTACCTTTTCACTGCGAACATCACTATTCATGAAGTAACGACTCTGATGTACAGGTTTTCCCTGTGATGCATGTACATAAACAGTGAATTTTCCCTCATGACCCTGCCAAAAACATATGAAAAGCATCAAAAGTCAGATAGCAGCCAATTATGGGAGAAATATAAAAAGAACCAGCAAATAGGCCCATGTTCCACAGCAGCTTGATAATAAAAATCATGTACTGCAGGTATATTCTTATCGTGTAAAAAAACTGAATGGAAAAAAAAAGCTGTTTAAACATTTCAGGCATATTCAAATTCCTTGACATCAAGCTGTACTTGGTTGCAGTATTTTCACCATAGAAATTGAAGTTTCCTCAAAATATCTCAGCAAATAAAAAAAGAAGCTACAAATTGATTTCCAATTCAGCCACAAATTCCTTGACTAGATTTTTTTGATGGTCTAGCTATGATTAATAAGCCTCAAACGTATGTAAAATAAGACTTTGCGAAAATGTAGAAATAAAATTAAAAAGGCATGGATTCATATCATTCTCGTGAGACTTTTACAAACAAATGGTTCTAATAAGGATGTGTTTAAATTAGTGCAGCAACAAGCTAAACAATTATATAAGTTATCTTAATATTTTTATCCTTGCTCTACTTGTCCAGCCCACTCCTGTACTTTCTAAGTTATTTTTACACCAGTACACCTACACTTAACTCATCAAAGCTTCATTCTAGAAAAATAACCCTAAGCTAAGGCATAGTTTGGATAACAAGATGAAAATGTTCAAAGGTTTTTTTTTTCTATTTCTTCTTGAAATACAAAATAATCTCTTGTAATCTGTCAAGCTTAGCATGAGATTTAGTTTGGACAACAATCTAAAAAAAGCTGCAACTAAAATGGGAGCTTAAGGTCAAATGTTCAGTGTTTATTTCTCATAGAGACAAAATAAGCTCATCCTCCTACAGGAAAATAGACCCATGCCAAAGAATCACCATGCCAACAAATTCAATCTGGAGTAAAACATTTACCACGACTTTGAAAATACATTAGAAAGGAATGATTCAATAGTGTAATTTTCACATGGGAAGAAGGGATCATTTATTACAAATAGGCAAAATCATAAAATTGGATACTAATCAATTAGAATGAGCTGCCCACCAGTAACATATTGCATAAGCTGAATGAAAAGAAGGGTAGATGAAAAAAATTTAAGATAAATCCAATAGAGATACTTACAGAGAAAAACAAATCCCATAGCATTTCGAATGGCAAAGTACCCGGAGTAAGGAACATGAAGGCAATTTTAGAAGTTTTTGTGTGGCGAGATGGCATATTCAATATTTCATTAATTACAACTTGAGATGCCACCTCTTGATCAGTGAGTTCTCTTCTGGTCAGGGGTGGAATCCAATCAGTAAAAGCTTTGCAACCTCTAGAGGAAAATAAATAGCAAGCAGTGTGGCTTTGAGATGGAAGTATATAACCACAGATTACAAACAGGCTGACTAAGCAAACCAATACTATGATCCACACAGGTCTCTTAGCATGATGCCGATGCCGAGTCATTGGTAAAATCTGCATGCCTAATTGCCAAGCGTCAGTTGTCTTCATCTTAGTCTATGCATATCAGCTTCATCTAAGTATAAACAAAAACTTTTAATCAGTCTTCAATGAGCTCACTTCTCCAAAAGTTAACTTTTGCACAAGTCTCAAAATTCTCCAGCAAAGATATACTAGATGTAGCTTGACCCTGCAAAAAAAAAAAAACACCCAATATCTCTGTTTAGGTGCATAAGCATTAAATGAACTTGAAAAAAAAAAAAAGAGGTGCATAAGCATTATTTTCTTGCTCATGATTTCTAGTAATCTCTTATCAAATTGCTCAATTAGCATATTGCAACCATGAAATTCTCTCAAGAAGCAGATGGATGATGCTTGTAAAAACAAAATTAACTGCATAAACACAATGAGTCACGACTATAAATAGCAGTGGCATTGCATCAAGAAAGACATGGCATCCACAAATTATGAGTTGCACAGAACGAGATCCAAAACAATAGCAAGATGATCTCTGTCAAAAATGCATCACAATCAGGAGGAGAGCCATGAATGAGCAAATTATAGAATTATGTATTCTACCACCAAACTTAAAAGGCATTTTTCTTAAAGAACAACCAAATCTACCAAAAATTGAGAAAGATATCTCGAAAAGACAAGCACCTAAACAATGATTTGAAAGAAGTGTGGTTTATCATTGATTTCCTTATTTGACTACCAAACTAGACCCAACTCTAGCTAATTGGAAACACTAGAAGGAACCGGGCCGTGAAAGTCAAACCATCCCAGCAAAGCTCCGTAGAAGCTTCAACCTCACACTTCAACTTTAAACTCCACATTCAAAGCAGCACAGTATGAGCAGAACACCACCAACCAAAAACCCCAACTAAAATCTCAATCAAGAACTAAAATAAGATCAATTCGCCCTCAGATTTGCTAATCACACTAATAAAATCTATTTCAAATACCTGAGCAGAAACTCAAATGTGAAGGTGCAGAAGTTAAATGTCCGATCCAGAAGCACCAATTTTGAGATCTAGGGCAAACCCAGAACCAGAATAAATAAGGCAGCAGAAGAATCCAGATATCAATCGCGAAATGAAAGACAGAAGAGCACCCAAAAGTTCTCTACTCCGAATCAGGACAAACAAAGCCCATATGCTTCCCTCTATTCCTCTCTCGATCGACTATTTAACAGCAAGAACAAACCCGCCCACCTCTTCTGATCTATTTAAACTTAGAATTTTTCAATGAAGACTTTCGTAGACAGACGGGAAGGAGAGGAATCGAAGAGGGTTATTCATTTGGGGTTGGGGGTTTGACTAGAACTCAAATTTTAATAGGTCAGAGAACAGAGAAGGCTGGGTTTGTTCAAAGAATTTTCCCTCTCACCTTCTCTCTAATTTCCTTCTTCCCATGAATTTTGGGCCTTTGGTTTTTTTTCTTCGTGCAAACCATAATCATCTTTAATATTTTTCACTTAACCATCGATTATTTTCAAATTTGCCAAAATATACCCTTTACATCTCACTTTGTACAGCAGCACTTCGGTTGCCACTTCCCGTTCCGTCTAATCATCATTACAATGTATTTTCTTGGCCATGAACTTAAATTTAACTTTTCAATTTACTCTCTTTTTCATGTAGGGCTAATTAATCGAAAAGGTAGTGATAAAGGATTAAAGGGTAGTTTGTTTGCAAAATTTAAAATAAAAGGTGCTTAATTGAAAAGGGAGAAGAATTAAGAGGGTGATTCGTGAATGTAGTTTACCTTCTTTTATGCTTTTGTATTTTTTTATGATGTATACTGTCTCCTTGTGGACGATTGTGGATGACCTAGGGTAGGGGTGTCCATAAAAAATCGAAACTAAAAAACCAAATCGAAAAATCGGTTATTTTTTCGGTTAACCAAACCGATTTTTTTTAAATTTCGGTTTGGCCGAACCGAAAATATTTTCGATTTATCTGTTCGGTTTAGGTTCACGACTTTACATATAAATATATAATGGTTAACCGAAATACTGAAAATATATTAATATTTTTTCAAACATTAGTTATTTATGCTTTATTCAGTGGTTAAATTCTATTATCTTCAAGGTGTTGATCTAGTTTGACTATTTCCTTCTCTAATTTTAACAATTTACACACTATTTTTCTACTTCTCATTGATATAAAACTCGTTTATTAAATTTGATGGGATAAAAAATAATACACACAATGTTTGATTTCACACACTATAGTATATACTCTCGATATTTGTTTACAAAAGCCGAAACAATATGGTATAAGTACATATTTAAAAATAAAAGTCAAGCTTGATCACTTTTTTGTATTCAAGTTTTATTATTTTAGTTTTAATTATTTAAGGTAAAATTACATAAATGATTATCGGTTAACCGTGAAAACCAAACCGAAATCCCGGTTAACCATAGTCGAAATCTCGGTTAACCGAACTACGGTTAACCGGGATTCACGGTTCGGTTACAGTTCATGATTTTAACTAACCGAAATCATGGTTGAAATCTCGGTTAACCGACACGCACTTTTATATCGTGGTAAAAGCATTGTCAAAGAAAAATCCTAACTTTCAAACCTAAGTATAGTGAAAGCAAGGGTCGTACCACAGAGACTCAGATTTCCAGTGTTTAATTAGTATTACTAGAGTAGAAAAGGGTGATTTTCAGATTTCAACTATTATTCAAGTAAAGCAAAAAAAAAACAAATAAAATGATTTAGTTTTCAAGTGGAAAGAAAGCGTCCAACTAGTTTCGTATCCATTGCATACATGATTATTGATCCATGATTATTCTTATTTCAATTCCCTTGACTAATCTATTGTGAATTCATGGAATTCAAGCTCAATGTGGTTATTAATATGCACCGTCTTTAATAACCTTTTAACCAATTATCCTAGAAAACCTTCTATGTCAAATTGATCATGCAAATTTTAGTTCAAAGCATTCAATAGAAACATCGTTCATAAATTCCACTGTATATTCATGAAGTTTCGTGATTGAATTCTCCTCCTTTGATTAACCGTATTCCACCGTATATAAGTTTAATCAAAGGATTCATCCATGAATAACCGAATTCCACCGTATATTTTATTCTAGTTGTAATTCAACCTAGAAATCAAAACAGGTGATCAAGCTATTATAATCCTAAGCGAATTTAATCAATTAAGCATGGAGTAATTCAATCTAGTCAAGGCAAGTTGAAATTATCAAATCTCAAAATCAATCATGCATACAACTTTAACTAACTAGTTGGACATGAGAAATTAGATAGAAAACGACATTAAAGAGGAATCAAACTTACAAAGAGTCAGGTTTCTCTTCAAATTCTTTTCTAGGGTTCTAGTCTCTCAAGTTCTCTCCAAATCTCTCTCAAAGTTGAATAACATAAAACTCCACTCCTCTCAAAATAAAACCCTAAAAAGTATTTATATCGTAATCTAAAACATCCTAAAATAACAAGAAGTCGACTAAAAGATAAATCGAAGCCTCGAAAACAGCGCTAGTCAACGCGGCCATGGGTGCGGTCAAACGCCTGTAAGCGCGGTCGCGCTCTGCCTTCCTTCCCCGCGTTCAACCCCCAGTAGCCTCTATCTTCTCCGCGTGGTTTAAGTCTCCTGAGCGCCCTCGCGTTGGTCTGTCTTTGGCCGTGCCTGTACCCATGTCTTGACACTTCAATGCCTTCCTACGATTTGTTCATTCCTTGCATTTGTTCCTAGCTCCATAGCTCCGGTTCCTGACTTGATATCCACCATGCTCACCTTTCGATCACCTCATCCTACAATGAAGCATAAAAGAGCGTAGATTTCGAACTAAACTAAACTGCGAATTAAGGTGAAAATCTAGCTAAAATTGCGTGAAAAGAGAATAGAAACATGCTCTAAAACCTCAAGCCCGTCCATTGGGTTGTGCAAACAACCCAATGGAACAGGGCCCCAAATGTTTGGGGCCCCCAATTTTTTTATATAGTGTATATTATATCTGATATATTTTTTTCCCTTTTCATACGTAAAAAATCTTCCTTATGCATGCAGATGAGGCTCCTTGTCTTCCCAAAATTTCTCCACGCTTAGAATTTTCTTTTCCCAGATAATTAATGATAGTAATTAAGGCAAACTCTTATCCCTAAATTCTCTCTCTACGCTCTTCTATGATTCAATTCTTTTTCTTCTCCCCCACACAGTCTGCCTCTAAAATATCCCCTTCAAATTGGAATTTCTTCTATCCAATTCCCTACTAACTTTCTCATCATCTAGGTTATTTCTCTTTCATTCTTTTGCTCTCAATTCTACCACCTAAGTGACAAGTGACCAAAATTCAACCTATTTGCTTTGCAATTGGATGAAAAGTAAGATTTTTTTTACATTTAGTACTTTCAATTTCCCAAACTTTAACCTTGATGATTAATTGTATTTTTAGGGAACGAATTTAGGAATTTTTGAGGTTAAATTTCAAAATACAGCAATTTAGGATTTGTAGGGAACGAATTTGATATTTGAATTATAGATTAATTTTGGGGGTTATTTGGTTTGGGGGTTTTAGAGTTCATAGCTTTGAATTAGTGAACATGGAAAAAATTATGAACTCAAACATGCAATTGAACATGTCAAAAACGTGAACATAGAGATGAATTGATGGAATTTTGGCCGATCGAGCAGGTTAAAAATTGAAAAAAAAGATTTAATCATCTTTTTAATTTGAACTAAAAGCAAATATGTTGTTTATTTTTTTATTATTTGTGTTTTACTTTTACTGGTAGTGATAATTTATTAATTAACTTCAATGACTCATTATTTGTATTTTATTATTAGTGATAGTTTAATTTTGATAAGTTATTATTTGCTTGAGACTAATGTTTTTATTTTCTGGTTCTTTTATACATGTGATTGGATGGACAAAAAAATTTGATTATTTGAAGCATCAAGGAATTAATTGAAATAATTATTGTAAAAAGGAAAAAAAAAGTTGAAGAGTTAATCCAATCTCAAAGAGATGTTCTTGATAGCTTTATTACTAGGGAATTAGAAATCCATCATGAAAATCGAAATGTGTATACCAATTTGAATGCAAATGTCAATGTGAATGTTAATTTAGATGTTGATTTGGACTTTTTTTTTTAATAGATTTGGAAATCAATGCTGAAATGGTACATTGATTTGAATTGTAAAAATACTTCTTATATGTTATTTTTTATGAAACATGAATAGTACTAGTATGATAAAATATAAGTTATACGTTCATATTTTTATAATTTTTTTCTATTTTAGGGCCTCATTTTGTTATTTGAACAGGGCCACCCAAATGCATTGGACAACCCTGTAAAACCTATAACTATATGCTCTATCAAATTCCCTCATGCTTGAACCTTGCTTGTTCTCAAGCAAGATATAAAATCAATCACACCACAAACAAGCAAGCTATGACTTCAATTCATATTCATGAGAATCAAACTCAACTATGACATCATCACATACATCAAACGAAAGCTTCAAACCAAGTCATTAATCCATTCTAACCCTCACCAAGGTATATGTGTTTGCACTCATCACTCAAGTTTTTTTTTAAATAAGTGTTTTCGCTCAAAAATCATTTTTGAATGCCAACTACCATATGCTTGCATCAGTGTACTAAATCTCCACCACGAATGATTAAATACACAACATAAATCATGAGGGCTTTTTTCAAGGTTGTAACGGGGCCAAGGTATAAACAAGGGTGGGGGTCATATTTGGCCATGTGGTGCTAAATCCGGGAACTGGAATCAACTAAAACCCAAATTACAACATTACTCACTCTCAAAGCGTTTTACCAACTTACTTTCCCTTTCTTCCCATCACTTACATTCAAATACTTATTTCTTTTTGCTCAACTTTTGCTTTCTTTTTTCATTCTTTTCTTCTTTTCCTTTCCAAAAAACCCCATTTTGAGATTCATCTTTTTTTCCTTTCTTCTCTCACAAGAACAAATATTCAAATTTTACACAAAACTCATCTCAATCAACCAATCATTCCAAACTTTCTCTTATAAAATTTTCAATGAAATTTCCCAACATCCTTAACTTCCTTATCATCTTTTCAACATTCTCCTCAATTACATCTTTTTCAATTTCACTACAAACCCCAAATCACATCATATAACTCACAAAACTCCCCTAGTCAAATCCTAATTCCCGGATATGGGTCCAGCTTATTTGGCTAGGAACAAATTTTGTGGAGCTAAAAATCAAGGATAAGGCTCAAAACAACGGGGCTACAAAAACAAAGGTATAATGTAGAGTAGATAAGGATATAAATGAGCTAAAAAAATTGTCTCAATCCCTTTTACATCATGCATTTAAAACATATAATGTGGCCTTGAAAAAGAATCCAAACGCAAGTTCTAGAGTTTAAACAATCGAAGAGATACACTCAAGAATTTTCATGCAAATATAAGCATATGAAAGGGCTCAAGAGATCTCACAAGGTATTAAATGGTTAGAACTTCATAAATAACTCAAATTTCCACTTTCATGCATACTTCTTCATAATCAAGCAATTTTGTAGAACTTTCATCAATAACCGACAAGTCATGAGATATGAAATCATGCTCACTCAACAAACAAGTGGTTCAAAGGGGAAAATGAATCCTAGAATGCAATATATATATTTTTAAAATTTTCTGAATTTTTCCATTTTTATTGGAATTTTCATCCTTTTTAATCAATGCAAAACAATAATGTAAACATGCAAATGCAACTACATGAACTAACTACAACTAAGCACTTATGACAAAACAAAGAATCCCCTTCCCCCATGCTTAAGCTTTACTTTGTCCCCAAAGTAAAATAAAAGTAAAAAGAAAAAGAAACTAACCTCATCATAAGAGCTGGCACACTCTAAATTCTACTCCTCTGGTGGTGGTGGGTATCCTGGGTATGGGTATGCTGGGTTTGGGTACCCGGGATATGGTTGATAGACATAAGGTGGGAAGCCTTGTGGTGGAGTGTACATGTCCCTCCTCTGATGAAGAAAGCGCGTCTGCTCATCAACATAATCAAAGTGACTCGTCACATAGCCCCTAAAGTGGTTGAAATCAGCAGCTAACCCATCCATATGAGTGGAAAAACTGCCCACTTGAGTGGAAAGACCACCCATCAACTCTACCAAATGATCGTATTGGGTTGTCGACATAGAACTTCCTTGTTGCTCAAAACCGTGCTCATGAGTTGGCGCCTCCTCTGTAGCTTCATCAGCACCCTCTTCATCACCTTCCTCATCATCCTCCAAGTCCTCTAAATCCTCCTCATCTCTATACTCGTCCTCCTCCTCTTCATCATCCAAGTCCATCAAAGCGCACCCTTCAACTTGCTTCTCCGTTACTTTTCTCTTCTTTGTACCTCCCAACACTTCCTTAACCAAGACGTCTTCATTGGGTTGAGGAGCAATAATCCAAGTGTTAGAATTCCCTAATCGAAACCTTAATTGCACTCTTTGAGGATTAGGCAACATCATGGCATAAGTGCTATTACCGATCACCCAATAAAACCGACCATTCTTCATGCAAAGAACCTTCATCTTGTTGAAAAATGGAAAGTTCATTGGTAGAGCATCCACCTTACCCGCACATTGCTCCAAGTCAATCCCAAAGTGTTGGGCAAGCCTAGTGATCACGCCGCCCACGGTAATCTTTCCCGTATGCTTCTTAGCCATTCGAGCCATGTTGTTCATCATGGCCCCACCAATATTAATATCCCTTTCCTCCAAGATACCGCGAAGAAGAAATATATCCTTCTTAGGATAATTATTTTCCCCCTCTCCTCGCCTAGTGATAGAGTGAGCAAAGAATCGCTGGAGCACCCTAATCACTAGATGAGAGATCCCAGAAGCCTTTGTCCTAGAAGCCAAGTATATGGTGCTCCCCGAAAGTCGAGCCCATTGCTCATTATTCATCCAATCGACTCTAGACTCCCATCGATCAATCTGATACTGATATCGCTTAAACCCAAAGACCGTGTTGATCTCATTCAAAGTCATGGACCTCTGCACTCCTCCCAACTAGAAAGTGCATCTACCTTCTCCTTGAAACCGTCCCTCTATAATATGAGCATCCAGAGTGCTCATGAATTCCAAAACCAAACTGCTATAAGCTGGCAATCTCATGTTCAACAACCCTTGAAGCCTCTTAGCCTCCTCACATTTCCTCAACTCCATAGTCAATCCCAAAGCCTCCATTAAGTCCCAATCAACATACCTAGAAGGATTGATTTCATATTTCTTCAACTGATTGAAATGGGCTAAGTACTTAACATCATTAAACTGGATTCCCAAGGATATAGGGGTGATATCTCTCCCCATTGAGGGAGGTCGGAGCTGAGCTCGAGGACGGGATGAAGAAGGAGCAGCAGTTTGAGCTGTAGATGTGGTTGCTCAGGTTACTCTTTGAGTACTTCTCAGTCCCGTAGGACCGGTGGAATGTGGATTTTTTGTACGACCCATAGCAAAATCACCTACACAATGCACAAACACCAAAAAACAAACAAAATTCGATTGCCTCGGCAAGGGCAATCCACCAAACAAGCAAGAATAAACAATTATATCACTCAATTCACTCTTCTTCCCCATCTAGCCTATGGTTAGTTAGCATAAAATAATCAAAATTTCAAAACAGCCAAATTAGATCAATCTAACTATGAAACTAACTCATAAATAGGCTAACAATCAAGAATATGAACTTAAACTTGAAGATTTCGACCTAAGAAACCTAACTTAGGAGATTTAGGATGAAAAACTCAAATTTATGCTAGAGATTGAAAGGGGAAGTATAGAATCTTACTTGTTGAATGAAAAAGGATGTGATTTCGGTCTTGAATTGAAGGAAATTGGCTCAAATGGATGCTTGGAGTCTTGGTCTTCAATGGAGGAAAGAAAACTCAAAGGGGCGGCGCAATGAGAATGAAGAAGAAAGGCAAAGGAGGGCCGAAAAATTTAGGTTTAATGTGTTGAACACACCGTTGGGCGCAGTTTTGTGCCTAGGAGCGCGGTCGCGCTCCTCTGTCAGTGCCCGCTTCAAGGCTTCAAGCCCTAGAAGCTTGACAATCCTGAACGCGGCGTATCCTCCGTGAGCGCAGTCGCGCTCCTCCGTTCATGGCCGTGTTCAGCTCCTTCGACTCTCTGTTGTCTCCACGCGGGCACGAGCCCATATGCACGGGTGCGCCCAGCCTTCTTGGGCCGCGTTCACCTGTCCTTCGACTCTACCTAAAACTTAACACAAAAACAAACCAACAATAAATCTATCATAGAAAGCAAAGAAAAAAACTACACTAAAGCTTGGGTTTCCTCCCAAGAAGCGCTTTTTTACGTCATTAGCTTGACGCATTACCACTCATAGATCAGGCTCGGTCAAAACCGTCTCCTCAAGAATAGCGTTGCTAAACCCTTCAAAATACGGTTTCAAGCAGCAAGAGATGGATTAGTAGCTCGGGTATGAACCATGCAAATGGTTCACACCCAAAAATAGTAATACTAAGTAAACACAAAGAAATAGCCGATTCCCCGGCGACAACGCCAAATTTGACGAGCACTTTTATGTCGTGGTAAAAGCGTTGTCAAAGAAAAATCCCAACTTTCAAACCTAAGTATAGTGAAAGCAAGGGTCGTACCACATAGACTCAGATTTCCAGTGTTTAATTAGTATTACTAGAGTAGAAAAGGGTGATTTTCAGATTTCGACTATTATTCAAGTAAAGCAAAAAAAATGATTTAGTTTTCAAGTGGAAAGAAAGCGTCCAACTAGTTTCGTATCCATTGAATACATGATTATTGATCCTTGATTATTCTTATTTCAATTCCCTTGACTAATCTATTGTGAATTCATGGAATTCAAGCTCAATGTGGTTATTAATATGCACCGTCTTTAATAACCTTTTAACCAATTATCCTAGAAAACCTTCTATGTCAAATTGATCATGCAAATTTTAGTTCAAAGCATTCAATAGAAACATCGTTCATAAATTCCACTGTATATTCATGAAGTTTCGTGATTGAATTCTCCTCCTTTGATTAACCGTATTCCACCGTATATAAGTTTAATCAAAGGATTCATCCATGAATAACCGAATTCCACCGTATATTTTATTCTAGTTGTAATTCAACCTAGAAATCAAAACAGGTGATCAAGCTATTATAATCCTAAGCGAATTTAATCAATTAAGCATGGAGTAATTCAATCTAGTGAAGGCAAGTTGAAATAATTCAAATCTCAAAATCAATCATGCATACAACTTCAACTAACTAGTTGGACATGAGAAATTAGATAGAAAACGACATTAAAGAGGAATCAAACTTACAAAGAGTCAAGTTTCTCTTCAAATTCTTCTCTAGGGTTCTAGTCTCTCAAGTTCTCTCCAAATCTCTCTCAATGTTGAATAACATAAAACTCCACTCCTCTCAAAATAAAACCCTAAAAAGTATTTATATCGTAATCTAAAACATCCTAAAATAACAAGAAGTCGACTAAAAGATAAATCGAAGCCTCGAAAACAGCCCCAGTCAATGCGGCCATGGGCGCGGTCAAACACCTGTAAGCGCGGTCGTGCTCCGCCTTCCTTCCCACGTTCAACCCCCAGTAGCCTCTATCTTCTCCGCGTGGTTTAAGTCTCCTGAGCGCCGTCTTTGGCCGTGCCTTTACCCATGTCTTGACACTTCAATGCCTTCCCACGGTTTCTTCATTCCTTGCACTTGTTCCTAGCTCCATAGCTCCGGTTCCTGATTGGATATCCACCATGCTCACCTTTCGATCAACTCAATCCTGCAATGAAGCATAAAAGAGCATAGATTCCGAACTAAACTAAAACAAAACTAAACTACGAGTTAAGGTGAAAATCTAGCTAGAATTGCGTGAAAAGAGAATAGAAACATGCTCTAAAACCTATAACTATATGCTCTATAATTAACCGGGTTTGGACACCCCTAGATGATGATGTGGGTGTCTGCCGGAAATATTTTTTTTTCCAATGTAAACTGGAGTAATCGTGTTTTTTTTGACAAAATCAAGGAAAAAAATTAGGCTTCTATTCGGGTGTAAGGCCAAACTAGATCATCTTTATGGAAAAAAAGGCTTAAAAAATTTGACAAAATTTTTTTTAAAAAATTTATTTTTTATTTTCGCTTGTTTTTGTCAAAAACACGTCGCTTGACATTTTATATTTGGTTCACATATTTTATACACATGTTCACATTATTACAAGGGCTGTTCAAATATAACCACCTTTTAACTTCAAAAAATTTAGCATATGTTCACATATAATATAAGTATGTTCACATAATCACATATTAGTATTGCATGTTCACATTTTATGGTCATCTGTTCATACTCGATTTATATCATTCTACATACGTTAAAAGAGTTTATAAAAGTAAAAAAAAAAATAAAAAAAATTATTTTTTATTTTTTTAATCGGATGACGCAGATTCATTTCTAGTGTTTTAATCAGATGACCTAGATTCATTTCTAGTTTTCTTGATAAGGGCTATTTTCATTTGAATCAATACTGTTATATAATTTCAATTAAGAACATTATATAAACGATCTTTCTAATGTGTTAATAAACTAATTTTAGAAAGTTTTTTCAAACTATTTTTTTAAAATAAAACAGATAAATCATAAAAAAAAATCAAAATTAACAAACAAATATGTTTTGTTTTGTAAATTTGGTCATATTATACGGATCCACATTTAAAAAAAAATTATATAAAAGGAAAATTAACCCTTTTGAATTTCATCATTCATCAAATCTTAAAATGCACTTTAGTTCCACCAAAAAAAATGCACTTTAGGAAAGGGTGAATTCCTTCTATGGTCCTTAACCTATCACATAGAGTCTTTATTAGTTCATAGCCTTTGTAAATGCTTTTTTAGGTCATTGACCTTTGAAAAATGTTACTATTTTTATCCTTTTTCATTATAGATTTTAAGTTTAATTACAACCAAATGCCCAAACTTTATATTTATTTTTTTCATAATACTAATATTTATTTATTTTTAAAAAAAACCTCAATCTACACATTTTAGGGAAAAATAATAGATTATCACTCCATATTAACCTCTTTTTCAACAAAAATAGTAATTTTTATAAAAACATAATTTTAAAAATAAAAGGTGAGTTATAAATATTTATTGGCCTCTTATTGAATTTAATAGTAATATTTAATAAAATTTAGAAAAAACAACTTTTCACAAAAAAACTAGCTTCCCTTATTTACTCGTTATTTATAACATTTTTATAAAGTGAGTTTTTAATCCTGAATTTGTGCAATTATTTTATAACCTTGATAAAAAAAATTATTAATAAATTTTATAAAAAAAATCACCCCTTAGTTACCCTTGGTTAAAAAAAAAACAAGTAATGTTTTTATATCAAAAGTAGACATGTCAATCGGGTCGGGTCGGGTTGGGCGGGTTCGGGTTTGGTCATTTCGGGTTCGGGTTAAATCGGGTTTCGGGTCGGGTTGTAGCGGGTTTTTGGTCGGGTCGGGTTGACCAGCGGGTCTAAAATATCCTTTTTTCTTATGATTATTAAAATTAATTTTTAATTAAATAATAATATTTAATTATAATATATTATTTTCATTTATTTTAATAATAAAATATATTTAAGTTTCAAAATAAATTTAAAAAATTATATAAATATGCTAAATCGGTCAACCCAAGGGTTTTCGGGTTTCAACCCAATGGGTTTGGGTTGTATCGGGTTCGGTTTATTTAGGGTTCAAATTTTCGGGTCTTAACCCTAAAATTATCGGGAGGGTCGGGTCGGGTTACCAGGTTAGGTCAGTTTTTGACAGGTCTAATCAAAAGTGATAGATTACAAAAATCTAAAATCGTATTTTTTTTGTACAAAACCATATGGTTAAGTGAAAAAGGTGTAAATATGTAGTGATATTTTATTATTTTCCTTAAAATGTGTAGATTGTGATATTTAAAAAAAGATAAATATTGGTGTTATGATAAAAGTAAATATAAAGTTTGGGTGATTGGCTGTAATTAAACTTAAAGTCTAAAATTTTAAAAAGACCAAATAGTAACACTTTTTAAAAGTTAGGGACCTAAAAAAACATTCACAAAAGTTTGGGACTAATAGGAACTCTATATGATAGGTTAGGGGTCATAGAAGAAATTCACCCCTATAATAAATTGTTACTGTATTAACCCTTTTGATCACAAAATCTTCAAATGAATTCAACTTGGTCACCCTCAAACTTCCCCCAATCCCCATCATTGGAAAGTAAAGATCCCCCAAAAAAATCCTTGTTGAATACATTGGTTTCTCAGTGATCGGATTGTAACATAATAAATCCATTTAATTCCAATCAGAACCATATATATATATATATATATATATATATATATATATATATATATATATATATATATATATATATATATATATATATATATATATATATATATATATAGTACGAAGTATTGATTAATTAAGGACAGAAACATCACACCTTGATCATCAAATCTTCATAGAACTTTTTAGTTAATATCATACCCCTTGTGTTATTATTAATTTATTTCCTTTATAGTTGAGATCTTTCAACCTTGCCCGTCATAATATAAGCCGACTCCCAAATGCCCAATCAAACTCACATAAACTCAAACTGATATCTTCCCTACACTAATTGAATCTTGAATAACAAGATGAAGTTGGCATTGGTATCGGTTTTGGTCGTACTATTATCAGGTAATTAATTAAGTGGTTAAACTTTCTTGTTCTTCAAATGCTTATTGGCCGGGCATCGCATATAAACTTTCTTGTTCTTTTTGGTTCACCAAATTAAATATTTAAATGGTATGTAGTGGCGGCAACAAGAAGTAGCGCGAGGACAGCTAGCGGAGTGGAAGGCCACAGGAGTGCGATGGCGGTTGAGGCGGGGCAGCCAGAGTGCTCGGAACCAGTAGGGCCGTGCTATCCTGATTGCGGAGTCAAGTGTTGCGATGGAGCATGCAAGCAAGTGTACGGCCCCAAGATTGCAGGAAGTTGCGTGCGCGCCGACCCCAAATCTACCTATCAAGTCTGCCTTTGCCGCTTGCCTTGCTTCGGCCCTCCTCAGAATTGAATTAAATTTCCAATTACATACAATTCAAGGACGGGAAATAAAAGGAATTGTGCTGTAAACAATGTGCGATTACATGTCCTATCCTGTGCCAAATTAACCAAGATTCTCGAAACGTGATTAACCAAGATTCTATGTTTGTGCTTTTGGTATCTTTTATTTCCTTTATAACGATTTGTAGCATTTTTTTTCCTTTTGTCTTGAGATATGCTACACAATCATATACTCCGTAATACGTTCAATAATATTTTGATTTTTAATCATTAAAGATTGTAGTTATTACTTAATTGAGCCTTTGGAATATAAGGTGTTTGGTACATGGTAGGTTTTAGGAGTTTGGTTCCCATAAAACACTCCCTTAACATGAAACGGAAGGAGCATTCTAAGCCCTTGGATCAAGGAGATCCAAGTGCTGATGTTCGGTTGAAGAGGAGGGAGACGAGCAGGAACGGGATGATGATGAAGGCGCATGATATGGCGGTCACGATTGACGGAGCGTATTTGTTGCCGACGTACGGCTCGAATCCCTTCGTCATCTCCTTATTCGCCTTCGAGAAGTAGATCTGCGATGACGATGAGATTCGTCGGAGGTCTGTTGATGTACACTGGAAGGAGAATAAGATTGAAAGTGTTCAATAGGCAGAATTAGGGGCAGTACAGGGGTCTGTTTGAACATTTTTTAGTACAGGGGTCCAATAGGAAAAAAAGTATAAGTACATGGGTCTGTTGATGTATTCTGCCTTTATCAATGCACTTTTTCTTATGTCATAATGCACTTTTGAAACTTTTCAATGCACTTTTCACCTCAGCTTTGCTAATCTTATTTGATTGAATAGAAAAAGTCCCCCTATTTTCAACAAACATTAGAACTCTAGTTACATATGGATCAACAGTAGCGTTGTAGCACATATAAAAATCAACATCAGTACGAAGTAAACAGACAATCACGCCAACGTTATGGAAGTTCCTAGATCGACAAACTGAGCGCGAGCGGTAGCCTTGATCGAGAAGGTGAGCGATCGAAGTTGGGAGCCTATGAAATCGTCCGTCGATTGAAGTTGGGAGCCTTCGATCGAAGTTTAGAATCGTCCGTACGTCGAGAGCTTTTGGGCGTTTGGGCGATTGGAATCCTCGCGTGCGTCCCCGTCTGGTTAGTACTGTACAATTGGTTTGGGCGATCGAAGTTGGGCTTTTTTTTGATATTTTAAGTTAAGGGTATAGAAGTTGGTTTATTTACAAAATTGCCACCTTGCTGATTTGTTTTTTTTTTTTCAAAAACACAGGAGTAATCTGAGTCATTGGATCATGTGATCCGACGGCTGAAAACTCTCCTTCCGTTTCATGTTAAGGGTTGGTTTCATTTGAACCAAACTCTAGGTTTTAGTTTGAAAAATTATCAAAAATAAACAAATTTAGTTAATTAATAAATTAAACATACTCAGTAGTGTGTTAAAATTTTACAAACCTCCTATAACTTGATCTTCTACAAGACTACAACCCATGATGCTTTTGTCATACAAATTTCTAGCAAATATTTTTAAAAGCTAAAACGGCGATTATTTAAAAAAATATAAGGTAAAAAATAATAATATTCATTTTTTTATTATAAAAATGTATAAATATATGAGAATTAGTATCTAGAATATCTATAAAAAAATATCTAGAATATGAATATATTTTTAAAATTTTATTATTACTATTATTTGATGACTTAAACAATTAAGTGGAGCATAGTAGATATCATTGTGGTTTATAAAAGAAAAGATTGCTCCAATAACCTATTTATCTCAAAGTTTTTATTTTGTGGTTTCAAATCTTCTAAAACTTCTATAAACCTATTGTTAATCCAACCAAACAAACTGGATGATTAAGATCTCTAAAATAGGATATTTAGTTAATACCAAACTCAATTTGACAACTTGGTTTAAATCATCCAAATTTTTTAGTATCGAAATCATATTCGAAAATCAATGGACCATAGAACGACCCAAAACTAATTGGAATAAAAATTGAACTAGGGATGACAATGGGAAGGGGAATCCTCGTGGGAATGGGGATTCCCCGTAACGGGGATGGAGATGGGCATTTTAAATGGGAATGGGGACGGGGATATGGGGATAAATGATTTGCCGAAAGGGTATGGGGATGGGGTGGGGATAGATGTCTCCAACCCATTACCCGCCCTATTTCGTCCTCGCAGGGGATATCCAAGGGGAATCCCCGTTGGGGAAACCGAGGAGACCCGTTAGAGATAATGTGTGAATTTAACATGGTCGATTTTTATAATTTTTTAATGTTATTATTTTTCTTATCAATCTCATCTCATTATTTTTATAATGAAATTTTTAATTTAAAATCATAAATAATGAATTAAATTTTACATGAATATAAAAACCAATTAATAATTATATGGAGATTTTAACGGGGAATTAGATGGGAAAATCCATGGGGATTCTGAATGAGGGAAATTGAGGATGGAGAATCCCCAATGGGGACGGGTACCCCCGACAGAGATAGGGAGGGGAAAGTTTTCATTCTCCACATGGATATGGATATGTACGAGGATGGGGAATAAAATCTTAAATGTGGGATGGAAACAAGGTCACAAGGAGGGTATTCCCTGCCCTGAACCCGTCTCACTGTCATCCCTAAATTGAACCCAATGGTTAAGCGGCTTGTTTCGGAAAACATATAATATCACCTATTTTTTAGTTGAAGAATTATAGAGCAAAATATGTTTAATCATTATAATATTTAGTTACAATATTATATTGATAATCATAAAAAAAAAAATTTGACGATATAAAATCTTGACTCGCTAGGTCAACCCAGTCCCGAGCCACCCAAAACCACCTAACTTAATTGACCCGTAAATTTTAACGAGTTGACCCTCATATAACCCAAATACCAAACTGACCTGTTTGACCGGTATAGCATACGCACAAAATAACATAAATCGATTTTACTAACCTTGGGAGCATAGCCTTGATATAGAAAAAAAAAATTCTCTGTTTTAATAGAAGGTATCTAATAAAAGAAACATAAAATGTAACTTGGAAACCCAAAATAACAATAACAACAACACATTCACCAATCCTTGAGCAATTTATCAGCGAGGTCTTTGTAGCTGACTTTCTTTTTCTTTCCTGGCTCTGGACCTGGGTTTGGGTTTGGGTCTGGAGCGGGTACAGGTTTTGGAACAGGAAACACCTCCTCCTCCTCCTCCTGCTTTCCCTTGCATTGACTTGTGGTCTTAGCCTCCTTCTTTCCCAGACTTGGAATCATATTCAGCAACAAGGAATGGACAGGATCAACCATAACTTCAAGTTCCACCAAATCCTTCTTGTCATTCTCCTCCTCTGCCTTGCTACACTCAGCATCGATATGTGAGCTCAACTTCCATTCTTTATCTCCTGTGGCTGTTTGGCCTTCAGCCTTTTTGTCTTCATTTTTTGGGGACAAATCCAAATCTCCAGCCATATCAACCTCCTTGGATTTAGCAGATTCAATCTCCTCTTTATCTTTGTTTTCATCATCAGAGAGAGAGGTGTCAAGTTCACCAGCATCTATTTTAGCCGCTCTGTTTGCGATCCTTGGTCGTGTTTTTCGTGGTTGGGTGATTTCTGTTTTCCTTTTTCTGGTGCCGGGACCAACAGGCCTCCCTCTTTTCTTTCCTGGATTTCTGCTAGGAGGGAGACTTTGTTGATCCTTCTTATTATCAGGACTTGGTGATGCTGGCTTTTCTTCCTTGACATGAGAAGAAGACGTCTCACTGTCTTCATCATAGCTGCAGAAATATTATTACAATGTTATGCTAAAGGAAAAGTAATTGTTGGGAACATGTTGAAAAAAAAAATTTGGAGTTGGAACTTCTGTGCAGCAGAAAACATTAGCATTGGTAGTTTCAGTTGGAACTCATCCCACTTTTGCTTTCTCGAGCATCGATGCAGCAAAGAGTTCATCAATTGAAGGGGGAGAACAAATATTAATGCTGATAAAGTCCCTGGTTGGGTTTGAACAAGCTCCAAAGGTTGTGAGAGATGTGTTTGGTTCACAGCAAATAATGCATTATGATGCAAGATTATGCATTTTATTGCATCAAGATCCAATATGATTTAAATTATAATGCAAGATACTGCCTTATAATGTAATAATGCATTGTGGAGTAATCCAAACACCCTTAACAGAATTAGCAATTTTTCTTCAAAATAAATAATTCAACTCACTGTTCTCCAAGGGTTGATTCTTCCAAACCATCAGGTTTCAAGCTATATGGAGCTTCAGGCAATTTCTGGTCCGCATTTAAGCAGTCTTCAAACCATTGAGACCGAACAATGAGCAGCCTCTTTTTATAAAGGGCACGCTTCTCCATGTCTGAGAAACTGCACATAATGAGCATGCATAATCACTTCAGTGTGTTTGACAAAGTCACCAGAAGTCTTCGGGCATAACAAAATCATAGAAGTATTACCTTTCTAACAACCTTTGAAAATCTATATCATATTCAGGAGTCAATATAACCACAACATGGGTAGCTCGAGAAAGGTTTTCACTGACTCTACCACCACCAACAGAAAGCTCGGCTTTCATCCGCCCCAGTGACAACTTTAGAATGTCTTCCCAGTCCTTGGAACTTCAATGAGACAATAATCAGAAATGCACAGTTTTGTGGGGAAAGAAAAGGAGAAACTCATTCTGTGGTGATTGGGATAAGGATCTTACGCATGAGGTGCTATGATATGGAAGTATATGCAACAGCCATGAAAACAGGCCCATTTATTGCTCGGACAGTACTTTCTCTTGTAGTAGTCAGTCTTCCTCACATCCTCCCACTCTTTCACACTACCTAAAATCTGACATATGTTCAACATTAACATAAAGTGAGTACATCATAAGACTGAAATATTCGGCTCATAGGCAATATTTCTCACTCGTAACAAGGCACGTTTCCCTTAACAAGATACCATGGTTGATTGAAATACAAGTGAGCCCCGATACAAGCAAATCAAACCCTTTAATATCATATTATAACCAGTAAACTCGAGTAAGCAATTTAATGGGAATTTACATGACCCTTTAATATCATATTCCCTCTAGCATTCACGTTCATTTCCATATAGCAACAAAATGAATAAGACAATGTTACCTGCTTGAATTCATCAACATTGAGATCCCAAAAGTAGGAATCAGAAAATTCATCAATCTCATCTTGTAATTTTTTCCTCGAAGAGTCAGATAGAAATAAGAAATACCTGCCACAGTACATAAATAACTCACTATATTTGTAAAAAGAATAATAAATCATATCAATGAACAGGCAAGGTGTGTGCAAGAAGTTACAAACTTTGGCTGTAAGCGAATTAGCTTATTCGTCGAGCAACAATCCAAAAACCAAGAACTGTGGATAACATCGCCGTGGCGTTTTGCAGCCTCATATTTAATGCCTATCAAATTTGTGCAGGCATAGATTAGTCACGTGAGAAAGTAAGCAATGCAAGCCAAAACCAATATATATATTCAGCCACTAAGTTATGTGCAAAGAATAAGGTTAAGAACACACTTTTGCTCTCAGCTGCAATACAGTGAGTAACAGCATCACTCAAATTCATGGAGAAAGTGCCTCCATTCTCAATCACCATTTTATGCAGCGAGTCCAAGGAAAAGTTAGGAGGCACATTGACAAAGTCTATAGAAGTCAAGGAACCAATTCTGTATCATGGTAACAGAAATCTGGTTTTCAATAATTCACTTCAGATCCGAAACTGCTAGTAAGTCAAGGAACTAGTCAGCAATCAGCTTATGCATACGTACATGTTACTGGCAATATTAAATACTAATGCACAAATTGCCAGGAAGTTATTAACAATTTATATTAGGTTTGCCGGAAAAATAAATGGTTTCATTTAGATGTTCAGTAATATAACAGGTATGCCAAAACCTAGACTTCTGAGAATTAGAGTGCAGAATTAAAGATCCCGTCCATAATTGACTTAGAGCATATAGCAACAGAGACATATCTTAGATGCACAAAGTTCCCTTAGAAGCTTTTATTTTGGCAGAACCACCAATCATCAACACTCAATATATATTAAGCATAAATAAAATGATGTATGCAGAAGTTGCAGATAAATCCCAGACAAACTGTGAGCTTATACATTTATTTCTAAATATGAAAAGAAATTTGACCAAAATGCATCAGAAGGATACAAAATACAAAGTCAGAAAATATTGAAGTTTGTCCCTTCACATTGGAAATGTCAGTCTGAAGAAAGTGTGAAGGAACAAGTGAAATTTTATTTTTATCTCCCCTCTTTGAGAGTTTCTGGCGCTTTGGTTTCTCTTCTTGCAAGTCATCATGCTCCACCATTCTCTGTGTAGTACCATTGCTTGAATTCACCAATTCGACAAAAGCTTTAAACAAGAGGGAAAAAAAAAGGAGGGAGCAGATCAAATAAGGATTTATACTCGTCGTAAGAAAGAGAAGTTCAAATCCCAACAACATGATTGATCATATTTCCACATTGATATCCTTACACTGAATGTCAAGGCATTCATGCCATGGCTTGTCATATCTGATCCTGTCAATGCGGGGAAATCTCAAGCTATATGGAGCAGCAAATACCTAAGAAACAGAGAAGACTCTCCATAAGTCTTGACCCCACCAAAAGATAGTAGCAATAACAAGAATTCTGTATGGGAACATTATTTCTGTGTTAAACATGATAAATTTTTTTTTGGTAGAATGTGTTAAACATGATAATAAAAGAATAGTTTTTGAACATTATGATGAGATATTATTTTATGCAAAAAATTACCACAACTCACCTCAGACCTCATTGTCCGAATATCACTGGTAATGGAGAGTATTACTGACCTAAAAGCAGCACATTCCGCAAGAAAAATGGTTACTAACCTTGAGAATGAGAGAGAAGATAATTAAAAAAAAAGCATAACAAGAAAATTTTCTAACTTTTCAGGGTTTTCAATCCAAACATCTGGTCTCTCTTTTGAGTTGTTAGTGACTTGATAAAAGCTGGGTGCTGTCTTTTTCGGATATTCATACTTCCTGAAAAGGTTGAAACAGATCAAAATCAGCGATCAACAATCCATTATCCAAACCTCGGACTATGATTTTCTAGGTCTTGCAATTTCATTATTTTTCAGGTAAGGCCAAGACAATATCAAACTTTACTATACTTTCCTATATTAAATAAAGTTTAAGCAGTTATCATAGTTTTTTTTTATATAAAATGATATCATCATAAATAGAAATTAAAAAACTGCAAGTCCATAATTCAAGATGTCACAGAACAAAATCCAGCTATAGGTAGGATATACATGTTTTAGATATTAGGCTATAATTTCCAGCAATTTATTCTCTTACAAAAAGATATTATAAAGCTAGAGACTAGGTTCCAAGCTGCTCCAGATTTTCTCAAAATTATGGTACAATGAGCTCATGTCAGATATATGTCCATCATTAAAGCAGGTCGGAATACAACTCATTGCTATAGTAACCCCATTTCAAAACTTATGTCACTACACTTCTTTGAAGGTATGCATGCAGTAACATGAGTAATCTAGACAAGGGCATGCTTTCTAGATGTAGTTCGATAAACCTCTAAACAGCTGCATAACTAGATCACAACACATTCCTTCAACTATCAAACGATAACTTAGCTTGATAATGTGTTCTATGCAGATATTAATTTGTGTTCACTCTTTCACAAGTAACACCACACATTGAAAAGTGTGAAATGTGTATACCTAAAATATGGTTTTAATTTGGAAACCAATTCATCAAGCTCATCATCTGAAAGTCCAGTACCCACCCTGCAGAAGGATATAAACCTGATAATTTGAGAAAAAGAAGAGAACAAGATTAGTTTGTCTCTGGATTTGCTCAAAATTCAAAAACATTGACTAACCTTGTCAAAAGAGTCTAACAGCCAATGTAGCATTGGCATGATTAAAAAATCACTATCTTGTATCTTATTATATGCACTTAAGGTTAATTTCAAAGTCACAATAAGGTAGACTAATGGTAGTTACACCTTAGCTCAGTGAAAAAAAATTTATAGCATCATTATGTCCTTCAAACTATATTCCAGATTAAGCATTCATTCAAAGTATAGAGATTAGCAACTACAACAGAATCTAACAGTTGTTCCAACTCCTTTTCTTCTCATGCCCTTTTACTTTTAGAATATTGAAAATTTTCTATCCAAAAGAAAGACCACTAGTGGAAGAAGATAAATCAATAGATCTATCAAGTTGAACAAAGTAATGTCCAATGACAAGGAAAACTACTATTGTGTTAGGATCTAAAAAGATGGTGTTGATTTGCAAGAATCTCACAAATCAACTAGATAATCCAAGGATCTTCAATTATGTAATATTTTTCATTCATTCATAAATCACACCTTACATTGGGAGTCCTCTAGCCTATTTATAGATGAAGGCTAAGGGGACTTATTATGGAATCCTCTAGAGGAGAATTCTCTAGATTCAAAAAGTACAAAATATCTAACACATCATCCTAAGGAATATTCTAGAGAAGAATTCTCTAGATTAACATAAGTAGAGAATATTTAAGAATACTCTAGATAACAAAATACTTAGACCTAAGATAAAAATCTAGAGTAGGAGCATTCTAGAACTAATATTTTAATAAGGATATATATCACTTTTAAGGAACATTCTAGAAATAATACTAGATATATGAATAAGTAGGAATTATCTAGAGCTAGTAATTTATTAATAGTTGAGGTGTCGTATCATATTGCATCCAACTTATGTTCCATATTACGAGTCAAAGCAAAGCAGAATGTTTAAAGGCCACACATACTTCCTTGGGTAAGTGTTTGGAGCGGGCTTCTCTGCAAGCCCCACCAAAAATTGAGCTACCTGTTATCATTTTAAAACAACAATCTCATTAGGAAGATGAATGGGAGAACAAAAAGTTGGAGAACTAAGAGGTAATGGTAATATTACCTCTCCTCCATGACGTCCAGATCCATAGTAACCACCTGCACAAATGTACACATGCACCTAATTACAAGTGGATCTGTTGAAAAGAATGATCAACATTCCAAGAAAAAATTTGAAATTACTGACCTATGATGAGAACATCTAAGTCGGATCCAGCACGAATGTAGTCAGGTTTCAACTTCAGCCACTTTTTACTAATACGGTCACTTGGATCCCATTTTGAACCAAGATCTTTCAAGACAACCCCTTCTTCCCTGCAAATATATGAAACGACATAATTCATGGCTTTTCCACCATACAGTTACTTCAGCAATCAACTTAATTGTTACAATCGGGGGTATTCTTGCATAAATGATACTTTCTTTTCATTCGTGTAACTTCTAAGTTCTAATAAAATGTTTTATTGCATTAAAAAAGACTATTGAACCTGTTTCCACGTATTTGCAATACGTTCCCATTTAGATGTTCATATGACAGGCAATGTTCTAAAAAACGCTAGACGGCCCCTGGCGCCTAGACGGATGCCTAGGCAGCCTAGGCAAGCTGGAGGGCTAGACTGGCTGGGGCCTAGTGCCTACACTGGGCCTAGGCGGGATTTTTAGAACCGTGATGACAGGACGCTTAACATCAAACAAATGAACATCACTCATCAACATAGTTGACTTGATCTAAAAAATCAAGAACAAAATTATAATCCTGCAAAAATCACATAATTAATGGTAAGCTCAAAACCTTCTATTTAAATTTGTAGTAAATCAATGCTCTAGATAAATGATGATACGCATCATATCACTTTCCCAAAAAAAGCACGTTATCACTAGACCCATTATTTGAAAGTAAAAATTCACTTGTGGTTACCAAATGACCAAAATTTGCTCAAAGGCAAGCTGTAAGAGCAGCCTATTCACCAATACATTAACATAGAAATTCTTAACATAATCCTGCAATTAAGTTTCTGGGGCTAGTATAATGTGTCCATCGAAAGAAATAGAGATGAACAGCTCAAATTATATTTGGCTGAGATCGGTTTTGAGGAAGAGAGTGGAGCAGTAAACTACAACAATGTTGTGCAAGAAAAGGAATGATTTACAAGACAATCACACCCTTTACTTCATTATTAAAATGCGATGCAGACCTCACAACCGACCATGTATTCATAATTCATCATTGATAAATGAATTAATTTAAAAGCATGTAGGCTTACCGATTTTCTATGGTTTCTTTAAAGAACCTCTCCACATCACTCACACTATGAGCCAAGAGCGACCAACATGGCTCCCCTGGATAAGAAACATAGCATATGTAAAATGGAAATATTGCTCCCAGGATACCTGATTTGAGAAGAAACTGAATTTAGGATTTACCAGAAGGTCGATCAATGTTAATACCACCGTTCGGCACTAAAATCTCCAAACGATTCTTCAGAGGCTTCACAACCTTCTGAAGAAGATCATGCCGCTCCTTCAAGCTCAGGTGAATAACACTAGTATCGCCATCATAAAGAATGTCAAATGCAACATCTAGTCAATTTCAATGTAAGGAACTTTTCTTTTGTGCATTATGTTGTAGAAGATTGAAGGAAGATCGGTCATCCAATGGAATGAAACAGAAAAGGGATCTGATAAAGTGATGAATGGATACAACATAGCTGCACCAGGGAAAGGGGAGAAAATAATAGGGTCAGCAGAGAGCAAAATCCAAGTTAGTTATAATGAGTAACAGAGATTGTGTATTGAAACCTCGCGATCGCTTTGAAGACCCTCCCTTGCAGCTTTTGCTGAGAAGGAAAAGATAAGAAGTCTTATATCGACAATAGAAAAATACAATTAGCAGCAAATGCACGATAAGCTTCAAACCTATCTCCTGGTTTGATCCAAACTCAGCAAAGCGGTTGGCTGATTTGTCCCACACCAACATTTCACCATCAAGAATGCATCTGATATTGTTTTAAATAATAACCACAATGATTAAGAATTAATATATATACATTTGAAAAGGTGCACTTCTATTCTGAATTAGTCACACTTTATTATTACGAGGAAGTAGTTATGCTTCCGGAACGAAAAGTACATGGTCGAGTACTTAAGCACAAATGTTCATAGTACATAGTTTAAATAAAAAAAACCTGCAGTTCTACCGAACTGAATTTCCAAACTGAAGTGAACAATGAATTTTGGAACATTTATATATAAAGAAGTTCTTGATGTATATATAGGCCAAAGCATGCAACAAATATTCTGACTGGCAGCCCACCAAAATATTTCTGCTAAAGCACTCATTTATTTGTTGGCAATTGCCATAAAGCCCAACTCTGTAATGCAAATACTGAATAGTCAAACCACTATCCTATCTCTCATTTAATTTGGCCCCTTCCATTAATCTAATAATATTTAAGACTAAAGTGCTATGCCTATTTTTGCACAACAGATAGAAAGGTGTTAAGGTTGAAAGTTGGAACAGCCTTCAAGTTACAGTGCATCCACTACAACAAATTTAACATTTGCTTGGCCAATGCACACCTAGTAATTATTATAATTTAAAAATTGTATCAAGATGATGGAAAAAGGAAACAAGGAACACTTAAGGAAGAAAATTGATGAACCTACCTATCAACTAGGATGTTTTCCATTATAATATTTGACATCGCATGACCATATTCAGTGTGATCGATGAAGTTCCTGCATAAATTACAAAATGCAACACGTAACAAAAGCACAGTCAAAACTTCATATGTAAATTCAATTTCCCTTTATTTGCAAAACTTTAGCTCCTCTATCTCACAGATACAATAAATATTAAGCATATTTCTATTTTTCAATGCAAAAGGGATCAAAAACAAAAAAGGACAAGACCCTGCCTAAAGTTAAAGTTTTACATATAGAAATTTAATTTGTTACGTAACTACCATCATCATCAATTAAAAACAGTAATTTGGACATACACACAAACAAAATGGTCATTGTTTTTATGACCTTGTTATCCAACTACCTTGAAAAGAAATGTATATCTGAACCATTCTTGTGAATTTGAATGCGATCCCCATCAAATTTGCATTCAACAACTACCTCTTTTCCATGCATCTGTCAGGGCAAAGCAACTTGGTCACATTAAAAATCATATGATCAAAGTTTTAAACACAATTTCATACCGATAAGCATATATGAATGAAGAAAATGCATAAAATTAACAGCAATCCAATTTTCTTTTCTTTTTAAAAACATCACATCATTAGTGACAAACCTTTTTCCATGCGACAGCTGCATTACCAACTCTGAAAGCTAATTGAGGACGAACCGCTTTCCCAACTTCAATGTCCTACAGATTTTTTACAAAATTAAAAATTAAAAAAATCATCACCAACTTAAGCACATCAACCAAACAGAATGCAGTATAAAGCCATTAAAACTAAACATATGTATCTAAAGCACTGGACTACTTTGAAGGAGGGAATAAATTTGAAACTATATTTGGTAATTTGCCCTCACTGAGTAACCATAGACTTTCCAGCTAAGTATTATCCATCCAAATAAGAAGCCATAGATATGTATAATGAGAAAGACCTGACGCTTGTGGCGCTGACTTCTATCACTTAACTTCTTACAAACTAGCCTTAAATCACATGTGACATTAAACAAATCTTCAGCATCTGGATGAAATTCATGGAAGATACTTTTTTCACTTACACCCAACTTCAGATCTACGAAGAAAGAAAACAGAACATCAAGGTTATACAATATATAAACCATAGTCTACCTTGAACAGAGATTAGTCAACTAAAACCTTTAAGTAGTATCATGATAATCCACTTCATTTCCTGTGAGTTGGTTTTTTGAATTAGTTCTCCAAGAACAGATATTTTCTCAGCCCTGATATATCATAAAATTTCAAAGAGGGAAAAATGTAGGTTAGTACAAGAATACAAGTAGCATTTACAATACACAACCGTATTTCTTCCCATAAATAATTACAATGGTTAGTTCAATTCCCTTACTCCTATATTATTACCAATTATCTAGTTCAATTACCACCTGCTTGCACTAGAAAAAGTGGCATCTCATAGACCTTTTTTTACACCTATAGACTGAAGTTATGGAGCTTTATAGCCTACTTTTCTCATTTCTACTTATCTCTTTTGCTTGCTGTATGTCCCCTGCTCTTCAGCATTAGTTTTACTGAAAGCAAAATGATATTTTATAATCTTTCAAACTTTCACCACTATTATTTGCATTACCTATTTTCACTGGAAGCCAGCCGATCAAGCAACTCGTTCAGCTCCTTGATTGTTAGGCCACCAGATGTCATGCCCTGTCTGCGTTGCAGAATCTATGCACAGATAACAATGATTAAGGAGATAGAATTCAGCTTACCTTAATACAGATAATATTTCACTTGCAACCCCACTAGGACATAGGTACAGAAGATCAGCTCACAGCCACAAAGCAGTCAGTTTCGTAAGCAAATACTACCATGTATCTTTGGAAGGCAAAAGCTCTCAGCAAAACTAAGAAACAAGGTGTAAATTTGAAAGGAAAAAAGAAAACTTGTTTATTACGAAAGTAAATTTTAGTAGAATCAGGGTGCTCGCATTTCATAGCCCTTCATACCAGAAACTCAAGCTCCATATACCTTAGACTCCGTTTACTATTAGCAATAATCTTTTTCCTCGATTACAAAGCCAAGGTAAAGTTCACAACACATCAACAATCCATTTGTTTAGTCAATATTATTTCAGAGCAAACAGAACTTTCCTACTTTTCAGTATTCAAGGCATTCAATCAAATCGTTTCCTTGAGATGGCAATGTCAACGAAACACCCAAATCCACTCGTTAGCATCCTTATTACAGAAGCTAGCATCTTAAATTACAATCAGGACTGCAATGTCTCCCAAATGAAAACCATTTCCATCCTAATTACAGAAGCGATCATGTTATCAATCAGAAACATTACCTCGGCGGCAACGTTAGGGAAGTTGCCGGCATTAACGCCGGTCTTGGCACCGCCTTTACGCCAATTGATAAGACGAACAGCATCGGGAGAGTCGCGAGACATACCAAGGGCGTCGATTAGACAGGTAGCGAGGACGGACTCCTTGAGGCCGTAGGAACCCCTCTCCCTGTCCATAGAAGGTAGGAGGAGGCGAATGGCGGAAAAGTAGTCTCCAGGCTTGCAGAAATGGTCGAGAAACTTGCGAAATTTAGAGCGCTTTTGCGCCGAGGACTTGCTCCGCTGCATCCAGGTGAAGAGGCTGCTCATTACGCTGAATTTGACGTCGTCGCACATGGCTCTCCGGTTGGAGGATGGTGGCAGTGGACTGGTAGTGGCGAATGGCGATGGTGTGTTCCCGGGGGTTAGGATGTGATGGCGGAGACGGAAGTGAGAACCAGCATGCGAGAGGTGTACAGAGGAAGCTACAAGTTGGAGGGAGAGAGAAGTCGGTTGGAACTTTTGGAAGAGGGTTTTTGGATTTCGATCAATTGAAAGCGAAGAGTAGGACGCACGCTCTGGCGCTCAGCTCTATATGGTCAAGTCATATAAGAAGGCTCCTGATTTTGGCTCAAATTACACATGTGCCATTGTCCCGTTTCACTCCGCTTCCCTAACGGCCTAACCTCTGCCCTTTTGACTTTTGAGCTTTGACCTTTCATTGGAGATCCGTCGCCGTCCCAACTCGAACTACGCATAACCGCCTTCGATCTGCTGTGTCCTGTAGCGCCTTCCTTGCCGGTCGCTTGGGTCACCGATTTCTCCTGCTTACGGTATTGTCTAGGTCCTATTTACTCGATTTTTTTTAACTCCAGAACTTTGAATGCATTTGTCATCTGAATCTGATTTTAGCTAGTGCGTTGTCTGTGTTGTGATCATTTCATGGTTTTGGTTTTCAATTTATCTAATCTCACATCAGACTGAGAAATCTTGTATAATTTTCTTGCCTGGTGATTTTCTTGTGTTCTGGATTTGGTTACCAGAAGTTAAAATTTCAGTGTCTGGATTCTCTTTTGGAATTTGTATTCAAAGTGAAAGATGAGAAACTGCTGAGTGATAATAATTGCATCAACTTCTTGTTCAAGGATAGTGAGCAAGAGTATGGCTAGCTGGATGACGACACTGACACCTTTGAACGGATTGAAACTAAGGAAGAGAAGAAGGTGAAGAAGATGAAGAAGAGTAGAGAAACTATGGAGATCTCAAGGGATACAATAATACAGCATGAGAAATTGAGAATAAGAATCCATCTTGTTCGACGAAAGAGTGTGTGACAAATGACGTGTGAAAAGAACGCGACAGTGATGAAGCACTGAAACGTAGATATTAAGTAGCACCACATTGGAGAGCTTGGATTGATCCAAATGACAAATCAGTGATCCATAGATGAATAAGAGGTACAGTTTTAGTCTTACCTTCTTCTTCATCTATTCTCTTCTACGTGTGTGCAATTGCTGGCTGAAATTTTCGATTAAATGGCTATCTGAAATAAATATAGGGTCAGAAACTAGAGTGGTTTTTGCAGTGTTTGGGTATGCCATTCTTTATCATATCTTTCTATGAGCTTATGGTTTATTTGGTTCTCAAAAAGTGATTGTCATGATTTGATTGCAATTCGCTTTCTAATATGCAGAAAGATACTCAGTGACTGGAAATCAGGCTTACAATTGAGAGTATGTCTTATGAGTTATGTCAACTGGAGTGACAGGAGAACTTGACAGTAGTATTAACTCAAATAAGTGTTGTTGTTTCTAGAACCATATCACCTGATTCTAGATGTTACAACTGTATGTCAAATAAGCTTGATAACATGCTGGGTAAAGCATGGAAAGTTTCACCATCTAGGAGAATGAAGTCTGCCGTAACAAGTCTGTCAGGCTTTTGTTTGTTGGGAATTTTCAATTGACAGTGTCGTAGGAGAAAATGTGCTTCATAAAAATTAGGCGCCTTTTGCTGAACGGATTTTCATGTTTGCACTTACCATGTCTAGAAGCACAGAGGCAATGATCTTAACCGAGGCTAGAATATGACCAAGTACTTTAATTTGCTAGACATTGCATGTCACGACTTGAAACTTGAGTAAGAGTGGCATCTTGAGCAATGCTGATTTGGCAATTATATGGACTTAATTGGGTTTACAAAATCATGTGTAGAATCCAACTCTTAATTTGGCTGAGTGTTACATTTTGTGGTTTCAATACTTTGAAATTTTCCATGATTGATTTAAGACCAAATCACCTTGTATATCTGTCGATAGTTCTTTGTTATTTTAGCGCAGGTGTCCGTGTGTCTTACCTGTTATGCTATAAATTACTGCCTCAGAAGAATGCAGTGTAAAGCCTTCTGTTCTACACCAATATGGAGGTGCTACAAGCAGTCAAGCACTATATGAGCTTATTGCAATAAGCAGTGGAGTGCAGCTAGAGCGCTGGTGCCATCGGAAGCATGGGAAAAATCTTGAATGCAATGGTTTCGAGGAGAGTTGTGCTAAACCTTGGGGGCAAACGACGATTTTGACTAGGCAATTGTGTTTCCAATGCAATGGTTTCTAGCTCGACACAATAATTATTGTAAATGCATTAATTTCCTTTCGGCCCAGGTATAAATCTCTACTAAATATTCCTTTTGCCCTTCAGTGTTTTTCCCTCACACCATGTACCACAAAGTTACAACTCTAGTGCTTAAAGTTTTCTTCTGAAAAGGCCTGAAAGAATTTACATCACCAAAGGTCTCTTATATGGGATGCAATGATTTGACTCTCTGGGACATTTTAGTTAGCTAATTGACAAGAGCTCACGGAATTGGCAGACTTTCACTTGAATGCTGCCTTCAATGATTCATTAATTATCAACTTATACAACTGCTAAGTCCTGATAAGGGAGTAGGGACAGGAATTCCCTGCCGACTTTACCCCACTTGAAAAAATCTTATGCAATGAGTTTATCATACTCCGTATTTTATTTTAAAATTAGGTTATACAATTCCCCCTTTTTTTTTTCTAAATTTTACATTGTCTAATACTCCCTCCGTTTCACAATAGTTGTTCATAAACACTATTTTTCTTGTTTCACAATAGTTGTTCATACATAAATTTTTTCCACTTATACCCCTAATAATTACACCACTTTAATTATATACACTTTTTCCAAAGCAACTTTTAGGAGGAGTAGTACCATTTAATAAGGGTAATTTTGGGAGAAATTTTTTTCCTTAATATGTGTGCAAATTTGTCTATGAACAACTATTTTGAAACGGAGGGAGTATACATCATTTTAATTTTAATGCCAAAAAAAAAATATGATGAAACCTTCAACTAACAAACGCACTGCCTTCTTGAAATTAGTGTTTCAAATTTATCCAGTTTTGTAAGACTTCCCGTTTATGTGATTTTATCAAATTATATATGCATACAAACGTAAAAGGAGATGAAGACAAAGGTTTATGATTTTTACATTGGAGATATACGAATTTGGAGACTGAAGCTGAAGCCATTGATGGAATATGCACTATAACTAAGTCTAGCGGGTCTAGATTTATCAGATCGGGTTTAATAGGTCTTAGTTATAATTAGACTTAAAATATTATGGAGAATATATGTTTATTTTTCTTAGATAATCATAATTGGTTATAAAGTAATTTAATTAATTATGATTTTAGAAAATTAAATAAAGAGATAATAGATAGAGTTTATCTCTTATGGCAGGTGGATAAATTGAAATCTTAACCGATTATTAAAATAATAATATATTTGTTAAGATTTGTTAGATTCACTAGATTGGAAAATTATATCACAGCCATAGTATATAGGCGGTGGAGAGATCAGCCGAGGGGAAAAAAAGATCTCCAAGGCTAATCATTAACTCTCAATTCTCGTGTGTGTATCGGTTAAGCGCTCTAGCAGGCGAGTTCCGGTATAGAAAATTGTCCCCGTTTGTGTGTGGATACCGCTAGAGGAGCAACACTTGGGGCTCTTTGGTGATCGACAAGAAAGGTTTGAACTTGCTATTCGGATTCGCGTTTGAGGTAACGATCTGATCCGATTATTTATTCTATGTTATCATACTGATCCTTGGGAATTTGGGATGAAAGTTTTTGTCTTTTCCGCTGCGTTTGCATCCCTAGAATCCAACAGTGGTATCAGAGCTTCGTATGATTTTATGCATAGAAGAGCATGTTTAATTGTATTTTTTTTTATCGTCTTTGATTGGATCCTAGAAGACACAAATTAATTACGTAATGCATGATTATATATGCTTTGAGGTTTTCGTGTGTACATGTGATCATATTTAGATCAAAGTTGTGTGCATTAATAATACGAAAGTTGTGTACATGCGATCGGTATATACATATATTGATTTGTATATGATATGTCTCTTTAACTCAATTGACTATATCAGAATATATGCTATTGCTAGTGATTAATTTCATGCATGTGTATTATGAAATATTTTTTTAGTGCAAGTTGACGAGAATTGATTTGAAGATGTCCACTGATTGATATAGAATTAATTTCGTATTATACATGTTGTACGTTATCTTGTTAGTATATGTATGATATTATATCATTATGGTTAAAACATGTATAATTCAAGTTCGGTAACATTTATATCCATATGAATGACATAATGTATACATATATTTGGTGAGATAAGAATTTGTGCAAAGTAAAATCCCTCGTTAAAATATTAAGTCAAGTGTATTTAAGCTCTCTATTAATTAGTTAAGAAAATAGGTAGAGTTCTTATTTGGGTCGGTATAGCTCAGTTGTGGGCCCATATTTGAATGTTTATAGTTTTTCTTGATTAAGTTAATGGGTCGACTTAACTTGAATTTTTAACTTGTTAGCCAAAGCTAAGGTTAAGTAGTTCAAGGAGCAAGTGTTGGATATATATTTCATGGATTTGATTTATAGGCGAGAGAGCCATCCGACAGATACTGGAAATTGCATGGAGTTGCAATTGGCAAAGTTAAGGCCTACCTAATGAATCTAGTTTGTAGGTACAGCCAAAGTTGTGTGCAAACTAGACGAGTTGGGGTTTCAGTCCCGCTAGAGAATTTAAGCAACAGAATTCTCCGAGATCATTAGTGAGGGCTATTGATTTTGAATAAATAGTGGGAGTTTCAAATTATTATAAAAGTCCTTTTATTTAAAGTATTTGTTATGCTTATTTATCTTCTGTGCATTATTGATGTAGATATCATGGCAAGTAACAGCTATGGAACCTTAACATTGCGACACATCCTGGACAAGGAAAATCTTCTTAGTGGACCAAACTATCTTGAATGGCTCAGGAAACTGAAAATTGTTTTGAGACATGAAAGAAAGTTGTATGTCCTAGAAGAAGAAGAGCCGGTTGTACCGGCAGATGACTCCCCAGAGGCCGAAGTAAAGGCCTATGAGAAATTCACGGAGGATCAGATAGATGTAGAATGCATCATGATGTCTGCAATGGTTCCTGAATTGCAGAAGCAACATGATGGCATGAGTGCCAGGGAAATTGATGCTCATCTACGTGATCTGTTCCAAGAGAATGCAAGGGTTGAGCGCTATAATACCTCTAGAGCCCTATTTAATTGCAAGATGCAAGAAGGTAGCCCAGTGGAGACTCATGTTCTGAAAATGATCGGGTACATAGAGCGACTCGGAAACTTGGGTGTAGCTATGGATCAATATTTAACAATGGATCTTGTCTTGTCATCATTGCCGGAGAGTTTTTCTCAGTTTATCATGAATTTCAATATGAATAACATGCAGAAAACTCTACCAGATATTTTGGCGATGCTAAGAACTGCTGAAAAGGACATTAAAACGTCAAAACCAGCAAAGCAATCTTCACTAGTTCTCAATGTGAACAAGAACAAGAGAAAGGGCAAGGGAAAAGAGAATCCCAAGGCCAAGAATGTGAAGATAGAAAACAAGCCAAAGAAAGGGGTGCAGAAACCTGTAGCTGAGGAGAAAGAAGCTACATGTTTCCATTGTGGTAAGAAGGGTCACTGGAAGAGGAATTGCACAATCTTCTTATAGAAGAAAAACAAGGATGCTGGACCTTCAGGTATCTTAGTTGAGTGCAGTATGTCTGTTTCTACTTCATGGGTATTGGATACCGCCTGCTTTTCTCACATTTGTGTGAATTTGCAGGGACTAAGTAGGTGCAGAAGGCTTTCCAAAGGCGAGGTGGATATACGAGGTGTTAATGGAGCAAGGATTGCTGCTTTAGCCGTCGGGACTTATTCTATCACTTTGCCAAGTGGATTAGTTTTAAATTTGAACAATTGTTATTATGTTCCTAGTTCTACCAAGAACATTATTTCAGTTTCAGTTTTGGATATTGAAGGTTTTACATTTGAGTATGGAAATCGAACTTTTTCGTTTTACTTGAATGGTTTGTTCTATGGTAATGGAATATTATATAATGGTTTATATCTTTTGAACTTAGAAAAGCCAGTATCATGCATCACTGAAAAGAAACAGAAAAAGGATGACTCAAATGCTACCTATTTATGGCACTGTAGACTTGGTCACGTAAACGAGAAACGCATCGCTAAACTTCATTCTGAAGGCTATTTGGATTCTTTTGAATTTGAATCCATAGATAGATGTGAAGCGTGTTTACAAGGAAAAATGGCTAAGGCACCTTTTACCAAGAAAGGTAAGAGAGTTGGAGAGTTGTTAGAGCTCATACACAGTGATGTGTGTGGACCTTTATCAACTCAAGCCAGAGGTGGCTATTCTTACTTCGTGACGTTCACAGATGATTTAAGTAGATATGGATATGTTTACTTAATAAGGAACAAGTCTGAGACCTTTGATAAATTCAAAGAGTTCAAAAACGAGGTAGAGAATCAACTTGGCAAGAAAATAAAGGCTCTTCGGTCGGATCGAGGTGGTGAATATTTAAGCCAAGAGTTTATTGATTACCTTAAGGAGTGTGGAATAGTTTCACAACAAACTCCTCCTGGAACACCGGAATGGAATGGAGTTTCAGAAAGGAGGAATCACACTCTTTTAGATATGGTAAGATCAATGATGAGTCATGCAAGTCTTCCATTGACATTTTGGGGTTACGCTTTGGAAACAGCAATCCACACACTTAACCGTGTTCCAACCAAGGCAGTAGATAAGACACCATATGAGATTTGGCGAGGTCACAAGCCTAATATGTCTTATCTCAAAGTATGGGGTTGTGAAGCTTATGTGAAGAGCACATACTCAGATAAGCTTGCAGCCAGGTCTATTAAATGCAATTTTGTTGGATATCCTAAGGAAACTAAAGGATATTACTTTTACGTTCCCAATGAGCACAAGGTTATTGTTGCTAGGTATGCTACTTTCTTGGAAAGAGAGTTCATCTCTAAAGATAGTAGTGGGAGTAAAGTAAGTCTTGAGGAAATTCAAGATTCAACTAATGAGTTGGAACAAGAGCAATTGGTTAGGCCATCCCAGCCAGAACCTGAGATTGCAGAAATGCAAGAGTTACGTAGGTCCTCAAGAGTGCGAAAGGAACCAGAGAGAATGAGCCTTATCGTCACTGAGCATGGTGAAGTTTTGCTCATCGAGAATGATGATGAACCTTCAACCTACAAGGAAGCTTTAGCTTCACCAGATTTTGAGAAATGGCTAAATGCCATGAATTCTGAAATGGACTCCATGTACACCAACGAAGTATGGGAGTTGGTAGATGCACCAATTGGGGTTAAACCTGTTGGGTGCAAATGGATCTTTAAAAAGAAGACAGACATGGATGGTAATATTAGTACCTATAAAGCAAGGCTGGTTGCAAAAGGTTTTACTCAACGTTATGGAATTGACTATGATGAGACCTTTTCACCGGTAGCCATGCAAAAGTCTATCAGAATTTTGCTTGCAATAGCAGCTTACTATGACTTTGAGATTTGACAAATGGACGTGAAAACCGCTTTCCTAAATGGGAAGTTAATAGAGGAAGTTTACATGGAACAACCTCCAGGGTTTGAAACGTCTACGAGTACAAATAAGGTTTGTAAGTTGAAGAGATCCATTTATGGATTAAAGCAAGCGTCTCGGAGTTGGAATCTGAGATTTGATGATGCAGTCAAGGAATTTGGCTTCATTAGAAATTCAGAAGAACCTTGCGTTTATAAAAAGGTTAGTGGGAGCACATTAGTGTTTCTAGTTTTGTATGTGGATGATATTCTCCTCATCGGGAATGACAAGCCATTCTTGGAATCTACCAAGGCATGGTTGTGCAAGTGCTTCTCAATGAAGGACCTAGGTGAGGCAGCCTATATCTTAGGAATTAAGATACACCGAGATAGGTCTAAAAGGCTGCTTGGTCTAAGTCAAGGCACGTACATTGACAAGATCTTGAATAGATATAAGATGCAAGATTCCAAGAGAGGACTTTTGCCCTTGTCGCATGGTGTACGTCTCTCTAAACAGATGTGTCCAAAGACACAACAAGAGAGAGATAGAATGAGTAATGTACCTTACGCTTCTGCGGTTGGGTCCATTATGTACACTATGACATGTACACGGCCTGATGTCTCGTATGCAATAAGTATGGCGGGTAGATATCAGTTTGATCCAGGTGAAGGTCACTGGAGTGCTGTTAAGACTACTCTCAAATATTTGAGAAGAACCAAAGATCAAATTTTGGTCTATGGGGGAGAAGAGGAGCTAGTGGTCAGAGGTTATACTGATGCTAGTTTTCAAACAGATCAAGATGATCTAAAGTCGCAAATGGGTTATGTGTTTTGCCTAAACGGTGGAGCTGTTTGTTGGAAGAGTTCCAAACAAGATACAGTTGCTGACTCTACGGCAGAATCCGAGTATATAGCAGCTTCGGAAGCAGCTAAGGAAGCAGTTTGGATCAAGAACTTTATTACAGAACTTGGAGTGGTTCCTAGCATTGAAGGTCCAGTTAGATTGTACTGTGACAATAATGCAGCTGTTGCACAGGCTAAGGAACCAAGATCTCACCAGCGATCCAGGCATGTACTTCGGAAGTACCACATCATCAGAGAAATAATTCAAAGAGGAGATGTTGCACTAAGTAGAGTTTCAAGCGATGAAAACATTGCTGATCCATTAACTAAGGCCTTACCTCAACAGAAACATGATGCTCATGTGAGGGGACTAGGACTTAGAGTTTGGCATTAATGTATGCAAGATACTATTATAGTATGCAAGTTTGTCGAACTAGTTATATTTATATGACATTGATACATTTTATTTAAAAGGCAGTATTTATCATGTTTATTTTGTTTTTCTGCTAACATTGAATATTGATAAAATCCTTAGAATATGATGTCTTGTGTAAATTGATGATATAGTTATTTATCATCAGTGAGAATTTTACAAACAAGGTTATATTCTTAAAACGTCCTTGGTCGGACTAGTATCGAGAAGGGATATCGAAACTACAGACCAACATGTGAATAGACTGTAGGTTCATCTCGCTGAACCGAGGGATAGTTCTTCCAAGTCATTTGCATGGGTGCTCAAGGATAAGTAGAGCTACCGGACCGGCCCGAATTAGAGGATACCACATATATGTGAAAGCGTCATTGGTTCCTCCTCTGAATGAATGAGTGTTAGTGATCTCATGACTTGAGACTGTCACATAGTCCTATGCATGGAGTCTTAACTTTGATGCCGTTAAACGTAGCTTTTATGAGTTGCAACTAATACGGCTATTAGGTTGAGGTAAAGTGTAGAGAGGATAGTGATTGAGTCAAGAAAGGATTCATCCCTCTCTTGGATTAGAGAGCAAATATCACTGGCCACTTGGTTGAGATATAAGTGACTCTAAAATCCATGACCATGGTAGAGAATTTTGAGTCTAAGTTATCTTTGCAAAACCAAGTAAATGATTGAGCTTAGTGGTGACGCATTGTGCACTAACTTAATCTTGATATTTATGATGAAGAGATCGAACTACACAGTAATCAGTTCATAGTGGTATATGGTTCACCAACCATTTCTGTTTCGTTGGGTGGTCAACAATTGTTGCTAGACGGTTACCTTGACTCGTGTTGGATAACACTACCTTCAAGATAGAAACCTAGAGGGTCGCACGCATAAGCACGATAGATGGGAAATTATAAAAGTTGTTGATTGGAATTTCCAAAGTTACTAGAAATGAATCGACATAGTTTCGGGATGAAGTAACTATTCCGAAAAGAATACTGAAAAGAGAGTTGATTTTGAATCCAAGGTTAATAAGATAATGACTCGAACTCAGTAATAGTGCAAGTGGGAGATTGATGGAATATGCACTATAACTAAGTCTAGCGGGTCTAGATTTATCAGATCGGGTTTAATGGGTCTTAGTTATAATTAGACTTGTAAAATATTATGGAGAATATATGTTTATTTTTCTTAGATAATCATAATTGGTTATAAAGTAATTTAATTAATTATGATCTTAGAAAATTAAATAAAGAGATAATAGATAGAGTTTATCTCTTATGGCAAGTGGATAAGTTGAAATCTTAACAGATTATTAAAATAATAATATATTTGTTAAGATTTGTTAGATTCACTAGATTGGAAAATTATATCACAGCCATAGTATATAGGCGGTGGAGAGATCAGCCGGGGGGGGGGGAAAAAAAAGATCTCCAAGGCTAATCATTAACTCTCAATTCTCGTGTGTGTACCGGTTAAGCGCTCTAGCAGGCGAGTTCCGGTATAGAAAATTGTCCCCGTTCGTGTGTGTGGATACCGCTAGAGGAGCAACACTTGGGGCTCTTTGGTGATCGACAAGAAAGGTTTGAACTTGCTATTCGGATTCGCGTTTGAGGTAACGATCTGATCCGATTATTTATTCTATGTTATCATACTGATCCTTGGGAATTTGGGATAAAAGTTTTTGTCTTTTCCGCTGCGTTTGCATCCCTAGAATCCAACAGCCATGACTAGCACATAACATCTTATCCCCCATCAACATTCAAAATATATGTTTTGGAGTATCCTATTCTTTCAACAACGATGTATTGGTCCAGATAAAAACAATTAATTTATATTTTTTAAAATGCTCTTAAATTTTGCAATTTGAATGGAAACCGAAGTTGAACTTTTTGAGAACAAGGTTGAAATGGACCTAGGAATTAAAAACAGAATAGGCTAATTTTCACTAAAATTTTCTAATCAGACTAATTAACTTAATTTACCTAAATTTAGCTTTATTTTTATTATTTTTTAATTAAATTTACTTTAAATTTTTTTTCGGACGGGCTGAAGTGGACCCATTCTGACCCTAGGTCCATCTTTGATTGAAATAGTGATTTAAATTTGAAGACATGAAAAAATCTTTATCATGTGAATGTCTCCATCCACAGGATTAAAAAGATTGTGTTACACTAAGGGATGAGGTTGCAATCTAAGACCTTGTTTGGCCTTTTGCAAATCAGGGTCGGAAAGCATTTGTTTGAACCAAAATACCCCAACGTTGGTTATCTTTCTGCCACCCAAACCCCCATTTAAAAACAAATACGGAGTATAAAGATTAGAAGGAAATAAATGATAAAGCCACAACAAAATAAAAGGCTTCAAATCATTGAAATATTTCAGAGAAAGAAAGGTCCCAAAAGGTCGAGGAGGAGGAAGAAGTACTCGTTGCACCTAGAAACACGTGAAAGAGCGGCAAACAACTGAAAAAGTGTCCTCCACGTCATCTCAAAAATCCAACTCACCCAATAGTAAATTGCCACGTAATTAGATAAGAAAATATTTTTGTCCGCATTGTATGAGAAAATAAAATTAATTGAAAAGATAAAACTGAAGAGGATTACGTTTTTACATTGCAGTGGTATGGGGGGTTGAGTGGAGGAGACTTTGTAAAAGATCCCAAGAGAACAACCTCACACCATGCTTGATTGCTTGAGGTTAAGAAAGAAACAAAATGACGATATTGCCCCTTCTTACTCTCTTCATATTGTCTTATCCAAAATGTTACCATTATCTCATAAGTTGATTACTTAGCCACACATTTGACATTAAGCATATACTCTAGCTAGCTCTTCTGATTAGGATGGATTCACTTCTTCCCTTGTGTCATTTTATTATATAATTTTGAAGATTGCATAAGCATTTCACCTAACCAAATAGTAGGATTTATATGAACTGAACTACAAAATTGAACAATCAAGAGTTTTAATACAAAGGTTACTTATTCCTTCAAGCTAACACACGACCTAAACTACTACAACACCATGATTTTATGGTGGTTTGTAAGCATAATCCGGTAGAGAATTTAACTTTACCAATAGAGTTGGGAAAATATGAATCATTAGTATAGAATACGTTTGAATTTAGAGTTCACCTATTTTCTAATTTCTATTAAGATAATTTCTATTAGGATTATTGTAACCCTTTTCGTTTCTTTTTATTTAGCTTTACCAATAGAGTTGAAAATGTATGAATCCTTGGTATATAATCTGACAAAATTTAGAGTTCACTCATTTTCTATTAGATTAACTATAACTCTTTATTTAACAATATCACTATGTCTGAACTGGGTATCGTGCGACCATTTTAAAGGATACTCTCGCGCTCACAAGCAACTCTATGTTATCAAGAGGATTCAAACTTAAATATTCGAATATGAGACATAACACTATAACCACTAGCATAATAACAGTAACTCTATTCATATAGTAACTCCTCCGTCCAATCCAAATCCATTTTTTCTATACTAAAAATTAAAGGAAATAGACTCATTCTAGGACATGTTAGGGAATTATTGATAACAAAAAAAATGATTGATGTATTGAGAAAGGTTGAGGGAAAACATGGAGGGTAGAGATAATAAAAAGTGGTCCAATACCCAAATTGGATGAATGCAAACAGTGTCACTTCACTCTGTTTTTCTCGTCCTCATCACCCAACCTACACACCTCTCTCACTCTTTTCCTCTCTTATCCAACTCGTGACCTGCTAATTTTTGTGCTCTGCATTACCCCAACCTTTGTGTTCTGATCTGACCCTCACTTCTCCTTCTCAACTGTTCCCCCTAGCTTTATTTAGCTCCCGGTTACTGTTCTCCTTCAAAATCAAAAATCAGAGCTTCCTCTCCTTTAGTCCACTGGTCGTCTACTCCTCAACCCAGAAGCAAGCGCCCTTTTCACTATTACTCTGTGTGATTGACAGAGTGCAGTTTTCATCAAATACCCATCTGGATTTCTAGCCAGAAGTTTCCAAGCCTGATTTCATTACCTTGCTGACACTTGTATTTTTTCTCTTCCACAAATTCTTGCATTTTAACAGGGTTTAGGGGTTAAACCCCTTCAATTGCAAACTCCATATAATCCAAAATTTAGCCTCTATGGCACAATCTTCAACCGTTTGAATAGATCCATATGCGTCTGGTTCGAATATCTGAGCCCGGTATGAGTTCTTGTCTCGCCGGCGCCGGCAGGAACACTGCCACCACCGTCACAGCCACCTATGGGTTCGATCATGAGCTCGAGTTTCTTAAATCGGCATCTGCTTCAGTCAGAGCTTCTCCACACTCATCATCATCATCATCTTCTTCTTCTTCACTTTCTTCTTGCTTCACTTCTTCTTCCCCCAATTCCACGGTATTTGAATCAAGCAACTCCCTCTCACCGCCACTCTCCATCTGCACAAGAAAGCCCCGGACTCACCGTAAACGCCCCAACCAGACCTACAACGAAGCGGCGGCTCTCCTCTCCACCGCATACCCGAACATCTTCTCCCCAAAGCACCTTGCGAAGCCACCGTCCTTCAAGTTCGCGAAACCGATTGATATAGCCAGCTGGTTGAATTCCGCCACTGAAGAGGAGCTTCTCCTCCCGTTGCCTCTCCCCGAGAAGCCTTGTGAGCCTAGGCTGGGATTCGTTACGAGTAGTAGCTGTAGCAATTACAGCGATTCCTCGAGCGAGAAGCCATGCCAGAGTCCAATGGAGGGGAACGATTTCGATGCCGAGTCGATCCTCGATGAGGAGATCGAAGGCGGAATCGACAGTATTATGGGGAATTTGACGGCGAAAAGCAGCGACAATGGCGATCATAATCAACAGCAGCAGATGACCAATTACTGCTACGGGATACCTATGGGGCTAGGGTTAGGGTTACCGAGCGGCCGATTCGATTTCGGCTACGGTGTGACCAGGGGAGTTAGGGCGTTCCGCAACTCACCGTACACCGGATACGGCGGCGCCGATGAGTGTTGGAGATTCCCGGCGATGACAACGGTGGAAGTCGGAGCGATTTCGCCAACATTGGAGAAGAAGCCAGCGGTCGAGAAGAAGAAGAAGAAGAAACTGCCGGAGGAGAAGGAAAAGGAAGGGGAGGAAGGGGAAGCGATACCGCCGGCGAGGGAGGAGATCCCGGCCGCAAGAAATTCCGATTGTCGGATTCAGCTGAAGTTAAAGTACGACGACGTAGTGAGTGCTTGGTCGGACCGTGGATCGCCGTTCTCCGACGATTCTCTGGCGTCGGAGTTCTCTGGAAGGGACGCTTTGGTAAAGTTGACTTTTGAGCCTTCTATGTTTAATCTTTATATGCAACTTTTGGAGTTTTATCATTAAACAATAATTTTCAACGCCTTTTAAAGCTTAAGTTAAAAAAAAAATATACTTAGGTCGCATTATAAAATACCCCGTATAGTAGTTACATAACGGTAATAGTACCATACTCATTTTCCCAGATTTATGGTCCGTGATGCGTGTTTACACGCTCCATCGGAATATTCGTGCTTTATTTATTGGTCGATTAAAAAAATATACTTATAGAATAATAATGTTTCGCCAAAAAAATACTAGTACCGACATTTCTTATAAAAAGGAGATATATAATTAATTTATAAGAAACTTTACTAGCTAAATTGGTTGATATACGCGAATATTGTTGGCTAGTCTTTGAAATTGGATAGGGACAGATACAATTATGTTATTATGACTTATGTGCAATAAAATTTAGGTATGCTTCATCTTTTCCATTAAAGTGAGAGAGGCCTTCTTATCTTGTAGTCTTTCTCATGGGCTACTTGTTCTTTAATAAAGAATCCTCTTTTATCTCCCATGCCGAGTTGACTCGTAAAAGCCTAATTTGTAAAAGGTGCCCATGAAATGAAATCATCTAAACAACTTGTGCATTTAAACTCCTTGTGAATCTTCTTCTTTCTCTTTTTGCTTAATGATGCTATATATAGAAATTTGTAAACAAAGTTAATTTAGTTGAAAGTTAATAATTAGAAGAAGGATGTGAATTTGATGAATGCACAGACAAGGTTGGCTCAGATTGATCTCTTTGGGGAGAGTGGAGGGGTGAGAGAAGCGAGCGTTCAACGATACAAGGAGAAGCGAAGAACCAGGCTCTTCTCCAAAAAGATCAGGTACCAAGTGAGGAAGGTTAACGCCGACCAACGACCTAGAATGAAGGTATGCACTACAACATACCTTTTACAATACAAAAGGAAAAGCATTGCATTAGAATTCTTTATACCTACTTTCCAGTCAACGAGCATTATTGCTGTTCCATTGCAACAACAACAACAACTTGTTCGAGTATAGTCCCGCCGCATGGTTGTTCCATTGATAAATTGAAAAGCCATCTTCACCTTTCTTTTTCTCCCTCTTCTGTTTCCTTGTTGAGCTTTTAGAGTCATCATAAGATTTTATCATGAATCTTTATTTCTTCTGTTTCCCTCTTCTGCTGGTGAATATTACAACAAAAATCTATCTTTTATGTTTTCTTTCATCAGCTTCAGTTATCTTTCATACTCAAACAAGTTCATGAACCAGAACTTCCTTTGGTGTTTGTATTGCAGGGGCGATTTGTTAGAGGATCGGAGTCAAGTGCAGGTGCTCAACAATAGAGAGAGATAAGGAAGAGCTTGCTAGGTTCAAATTAGCATAGAGTATTCTTCCTCTTTTTTTTGTGCACGTCTTTCTCATCTTTCTTGTTTCAAAGTTAAATTTCTTTCCTAGCATCAGAGGTTTTTTGGTAGATTCTGAGGCTCTTCTAAGCTAAAACTTAGGAACTACATACGCAGAGCAAGAAGGGGAAGTAGCCATGAATGTTCTTTTTTGTTTTACTTTATATTGGTTGCTCATGGTGTTTCCTTTTCCACCTTTTGATCAACAATTTCAAAGTTGAGTGTGATTAAGTAGCACATGTGATGTTTTTTTTTGTTAACCGTTGAATCATCAAATGAACCTTACATTTGACATATAATAAGTTGTTAAAATTTCTCAAAAGTGCAGGCAGAGCATATAGTAAGCATCTTCAAGTAAGAAAATACTGTAATAAGACAATGATGGCAGAATCCAGAATTGCACATCAATAATTAATTATGGCAGAATCCAGGGAACACTATAGATCTTCAATTACAGACTCTACTTTCACTCTTAGTTTGTAGGTCCGTCCTAGAACATCGATGTGAGACCTGATACCTGATAAAGGTAATCATATTCATAGGAGTAATTATTAGTCTATCTATCACCTTGAAGAAATCTGTATAAGATAAATACCCAGCGGACACGTCAATTTGGCAGAGTGTCCCATTTCGGAAACTCTAGAATACGCTCGGAAACGTCGGTGACCAGAAACAAGTCAATCTTCGCCTCTTCGCCTAAAGCAGACGATAAAGAGAGTGGGAATTGGAAAGACAAGGGAACTGAAGAAACATAATTTTGTTGAAAGTGTGAAATCAATCCCTAGCATAACTACTAATGGGCTTTTTAACTCAACTTATTGGACTCGGCAGTACTTAGCCCACCAAATATTTTCTCCACCTTTCTTTTAATTATTGATCAAATGTAAATATATAAGTGATTAACTGATACTACTACTACTAGTACTGCTACTAGATAAATATTAGAAACAACAAGAGAGAAGTTGTGGAAATATGCTCTGAGAAAATAGGCGATTAACTAAAACTAAAGGCTAAAACTATGGCTCTATATAAAGGTCTCTAACTAGTGATGGAATTGGGAATTAGAAAATCTATTTATAACATTAAAAAGTTGTATACAAGCTGCATTTATTGCACTTATCAAATATTTTAAATATATTAAATCAATTGTATTATATGTCAAGATGAACACCATAGCTTAATGGTTTAGGCTTTGCCATTTTCAATGAAGGTCTAAGGTTCGAGTTTTCAAATAATCATTTAACCCTTTTTGCCATTTTTGCATAATCAACCCATTCTAGTTAAACAAATAAATTCATTTTGGATTTGATATTAACATTACTTATATTTTATATTTTAAAATTTTAAAAAGTATCCCAGTTTGTATTAACGTAAATGGATGTTTAAAAGAAATTTTGTCAAACTATTTAACAACTCTTACACATTTTTTTTTTAAAAATTTAAACTAATGGGAGTTACTTTTTTTTGATAAGGAAAGAGGTTAGGGCGGCCGCTAACAGGCTAGCGACCTCCCTAGAGCATCCTGAAGGATGAGGTTCCGTAGAACCGGATCAATTGTAAGGGGGACGGAAGAGACACGGCAAAACGAGACATCAATGTAGTCCGCCACTGAGTTGCAATTAACAAGTGGTTCCTGTTCGTTTACGCAAGGGCTCGGTAAGCAATTAACAAGTGGCTCAGTTCTACACTCGTTCATTGAGTAAATCAGGATTGAGATTTAGGATCCACAATTACCAAGTGGCTTAATTAACAAATACCAGTACTGTTGGTGGAGTTGATTTTATTCAAAGGACTCTTATTTGTATTTGCTTTGTGGGAGAAAATAGGGAAAAACACAAAGGGAAAATCAGGGAGAGGGATTTGGTACTTTGGCTTGTAGCATAAATTAAAGGGCAACTTGTAAGCACAACAAAAGGGCAGATGTAAGTGAATATGGGGATCTAGAGAAGGAATTTTGTGAGCATACCCTGCACCGGAAGTGAGTCAAAGGCAAGGCCCCCGGCCTTAGAGAGCGAAAACATCGAGCGTGGGAGGTGACTCATAACCACCACATCTCCTTTCTCAGACAATGAGTTGAGTGTTGAATGCGACCTTTGGGCAGCGTCTTTTTATCTTTCAGAACGAAAGTCGAGTTGAATTTTGGGGCAATTGCTGTAGTCGACACTTCCGAGGGATTGTTTGAGGTTGACCTTGAAATCTCTTGAGTTTTGAGGACCATCAAGTGGAGAACTAAGCAAGTTAATCCCACCATAAAAAATCGATTTGTGTCTTTTTGGGAATGGATCTTAAAATTGACGATGGGAGACGGCCGGTTCGTAGGGATCATCTTCCTTTTGTTTTGTTGCTTGACCGGATTACGGATCTTGGGCTCGTCGGAGTTTTCGTTCTCCTGGGGCAGCGACGACGACCATGGCATTGTAGATGCTAGGGCTTGCTACAAGAGTTCCTTCTCGAGAGTAACTAATGTGAGTTATAATTGTCTAAACGACTCAAATTAATCTTTTTTAGATTGGATAAATTTTACTTTCTCTCTAACTATTTAACAACTTTTACAACTCTTACACATTGAAAAAAAAATTAAACAAATGGGAGTTATAATTGTCTAAACGGCTCAATTCAATCTTTTTTAGATTGGATAAATTTTATTTTCTCTCTAACTATTTAACAACTTTTACAACTCTTACACATTTAAAAAAATTAAACTAATGGGAGTATAATTGTCTAAATGGCTCAATTCAATCTTTTTTAGATTGGATAAATTTTATTTTCTCTCTAACTATTAACATTACGTGACAACGGACAACAAACATTACAGAACAAAAAAAGGTTTCTCAATATACATGCATTATGATTTATAGCATTATGATTTATAGACAATGAAAGTCTTCCTATTCAAACTTTTACTAACACTTCCTATTCTAGAATAAAATTTTAAATAAAAAAGTAAATTAATTATATTGGGTGAAAATCAAATTAATTAGGAGATTGTTTGGGGATAAATTTTCATGAAATTTAATTTTTCTTGATCTGATAAAAACAATATATATATATATAGTTTAAGTGTGGGTTAACCCGTAGTTAAAATTATGAAATTTATATATCGACAAGTTTTGTGTTAATCTAGACCCAGTATATTTAAATATCAAAGATTAATTAGTGGACGGTTGATAATATTTTCAGCCGGTCCATTATTCTCCATAAAACAATATTTTCAAGTGAAATTTTATAATAAAGGGAGGTTTATATCATTGCCTTAATTGTCCTTAAATTATAATTAAATTGGTGAAACTTGGGCATCAAGGCTCTCCAAATCTACCTAATACATTATAAAGCAGAAACCATGTGTGTTGAAAAAATTGTGCCACGTGGCATTTTTAAATAAAAAATGTTACATTTTTAATAATAAATATTATAATTACTTGTATCATTCTTTCTATATATCCGATTTTTTATAAGATAATAACTTGATCTATATGTTGAAATTGTGGTTGTTTTCTTTGTGCTGGAAGGGTAACCGGCACAATCATGAACGATGATTATCGGTGGCGAAGAGGCGTCTTGGCATGGTCGTGTGTCGGTCGGGACCTTTTAAAATAAACTAATTGATTTGTTTTTAGAAAGTGCTCCAGTGGAGGCTTGACCAGGGGTTGGAAGGATGAGGTATGTGAGAAGTGAGAGGGCACGCCTCTACACTCGGGCCCATGTGAGTTAGCGCCGTAGTTTGGAATGTAACGTTGGAGAGAAGAATTGCATTTGCAAATAGGTTTGTGTGTGGTTAATCTGTTTGGATTTTGGAATGTAAATTGTTAGTATGTGTGCTAGACTATTGTGTTTCGTTTTCGTTCTTTTCACTTGCTGAATGCTAGGTTGTTGATTATTGTTTTCAAACATCTCACCATTTCCGCTTGTTATATATCTTGACTAGGATAGTAGCTGACCCTTCGGGGAATTTTATTTTTTAGTTCCAAGTACTCCTCTAGGACTCGTGGTGGAGCCTAGGCTGGATGTTGCAGTGGATCGTTGACGCACATGTCATTAGGTGTTGGAGGGGTTTAGGCTGTTATGGTTTAGTCCTTAGTTATTTGTTTTGAATGTTCCCTTTTTGCTGACTTGTGGGTTCCTCGATTGGTTTGTACTTTGTTTTAGTTGTCGGGACCTCATGCATAACTTGTTTGCAAGCATATTTTATTTTAAATGACAGTTGGATGTTTTAATTTAGCTTTCTCGTCGTGCCCGAGTTGCAAGGTCCTTGTGTTTTAGTTGTCAAACTATCCCCGGTAGTTCCCGAGGGGGCAAACTACCGAGTAGCGCACCGACGTTAAGACGGGGTGTTACAAATTGGTATTAGAGTCAGGTTGACAACAAGGGCGCATGGAACCGAACAACAAGTGTACACGAGGTCCAACTAAAAACTAAAGTCGGCCGATGTTTTCTAAAAGTTTTAAATGGGGTAGTCATGCTGCATATAGGGGGTAGATGACATGATGCGACTCCGCCGCCATCCACCGAAGGACCTCATGTAGAATAGTACGTGAATTCTTAACTTCTAGTCAAGTTCAAAGTTTGACCGTGGGAATCTCGGTTTTAAAATGGCCCCATAAACTAGAGTCAGAGTTGTTGTTGCTAGTGGTAGAGGTCGTGGTAGAGGACGTAGTAGGGGTAGAGGGGAGACTCCCGTTGTTGCCGAGCCAGTCGAGCAACAGAACGTCCCTCTCTAGGAGGAATTTGCTGAGAGTGATGGTCTGTTGCTGGAGGAGGACCCGTAGCTAATGGGGCCCATTTTAGAGCCAATGCAACGCTAGTTGGGTTGCATTGTCGTAGAAGGGTTGCATTATTGTCGTGTAGGATGCAATGACGTAGAAGGGTTGCATTGGCACTTAAGAATATATATATATATATGGGTGTTTAAGAGGTGGGTGTGTATGTGCGGATGTGTGGAGTTGTGAGTGTCGGATTAATTGAACTCAAGTGTTTGACTGGTTGAACCTAGTTGTTGCTTGTAAAGTTGCGTGGAAAAATTATGGACTTGTTTGTTGATTGTGAAAATCATTCTTTATGTGTGTGGATGTTTAGTAGTGTGTATGATTGATTGATTGATTAGGTATTGGATTGTAGAATTATTATGAGTATGTTGGACTATTACAATTTTGTAGGGTGAATGATAGGGTTTGTTTGATTTGTTGGTTTTAAAACGCCTTACGGGTGCCGTGTAATTTCTAACTTGAATTGGAATAGGAACTGACCCTTCGAGGACCTACTTTTTCATTTTCAGGTATGATGAGTAAGTAACTGTGATGGATCCTTAGCCGAGTAGTACAACGGAATGCTAGCGCACATGTCAATAGGTTTGGGTGGTTTGGGAGTTACTAGTTTCATTAGTAGTGCTGGTTTTATTTGGACCGTTTAGCAGTAGAGTGAGATTTGAGTTGGAAGGGTTGTTTGTGTTGTCATTGTTATGTTAGGGTTTGGACTTCATACATGTTTTTGTAAACTTTAATTAAAATTTGGATGTTTTATCGTATTTCTCGCCGTGCACGAGTTGCAAGATCCGAGTGAATTTATTGTTAAGCTAACCTAAGTAGTACCCGGTAAGGTCTATTGCCGAGTAGCGCCCCGATATAAAGTCGGGGTGTCACACTATATGATGTCAAGATTGATCGTCACGTGCAAGCCTGACCTGAACACATTAAGGAATAGATAAATAAATCAAGTTAGTAATTGCATTAAGATATAAGCCCACTTCAACTTGTAAAATGTCCTTTAGTATAAGGTTCTATGGATAAAGAAATTTGCTATGATCAAAATCGTATTATATCACTTTTTTAATATGATTTTTTTAAGGTGAGTAAACACCATGAACTTTAGGTGCGTAAGGAGAAAAAAGTTTAGAAAATCCAACATCAAGGCAATAGACTTAGGCTCCGTTCGGTAATGTTTATCTGGATACTTATAAGTACCCAATTACTTATGTGGTAAAAATAACCTTCGTTTTATGTGTTCGTCAACCTTATGTCTAATAAGTAACTTATTTGAAATAAGTTACTTATATCCGATATTTATCTGCTGAAAAAATAATCAGCACCCCCAAGCTTATGTCTAATAAGCTAACTTTTCTACCAAAATATAAGTAAGCGGAACCCACGTGTTTTCCCAATTAAATTTTATTTTTTATTTTTTTACCCTTCATTAAGTCATTTTTAGTAATTTTACACCTCTTGCTTAAAAAATAAGATCAGTTTATCGAACACATTCCAGATTGTTTGGAAAATAAACAACTCATATTAGTATCACATATGAGCATCCACGATCAAATTTACAACCATAAGTATCTGCATCAACATCAACATCAACATCAACACTGATAAGTATCGATTTACCGAACGGAGCCTTAGTCATAGTTGACCGAAAAAAACATGGGGATCATGAATCATGTCATAGCGTAATAAAATAATGCAGTGATTAACGTTCAATTGTAGTGATGAAGTTTTCATGCAAGAAAATTGTATGTGCAAGATTCTTTTTTGAAAAAGGTTAATATGTGCAAAACTCGCTCAAATATATATACTAGTTATTTTTCTAAGTACAATCATAGATGATGTACTATATATGAAGTAAAGTTATAATTAATAGATAGATGATTGTAATAAAAGGTTTATAGTTGATATGTGAACAGCTACCTGAGTTTAGTCAAGTGAAGTTCTAGATGATAGGTAGCAACATCTTAGCCCATGCCTCTCATCTCTCCTCGTAACAAGTTTAACCACAACTATTTACGTTTGCGGTTATATTGCCATGAAAAATTCAATTGCGGCTATTTTTGAGGCCGAATTGTCGCAAAAAGCGCACACAGGTAGATTCAGTTCTATATTTCTGGCCATATTGTCATGAAAACAGACTTGTGGCTAAATTTTAGGCCAAATTGACACGAATGACTCGCACGGCTAGTTTCAGGTCTAGTGTAGTAGCTAATTAGCCACGAAAAAGGATTCAAGTGTATATTCACGACAAAGTCTGGAGCTAAGTACCCACATAATATTTATGGCTAATTTTGTGGTTATTTTTATGGGTTATTTGAACCATTGACTCATAAATGGTCCTTCATTTCGTTAGATATTTTTTAAAATAACCACAACACTAGCCACGAGTTCTTATTTTCGTGTCTAAATTAGTTTGTTTGGAAAAAAATATATGATAACAGTCACGAGATTAGCCACGAATTCTTTATTTCGTGACAAATCTGTAGAAATAACCACGAGACTAGTCACGAGTTCTTCATTTTGTTTCTAACTTTGTTCGTTTGGAAAAACTTGCAGAAATAGTCACGACATTAACCACGAGTTCTTCATTTCGTGATAAATCTACATAAATAACCACAATATTTAAAACGAAGGAACGAAGCAGAAGGGAAGAAGAGTTGGATTGGGCTGCTCCTCCATCTGGGCCGAGTAGGGTGATCAAAAAATGGGCCCATTTCATTTGACTCTCAAGCCCATTATATTTTAATTGATCAATCCTAATTAATTCTTATTATTTGTAAAATTATTTCCACTATAAATAACAATTATTTTAGAATTTTAATAAAATTATTTTTAGGCATATTATAAATTGAATATTTCTATAAAATCGTTAAGATGTGTCCAATATGATTTTGATGGCTCAATGATAATATATTTATAGAAAATAAAAAACAAATTATTTTAAGTAGAATCATTAAAATTTAAAAATCATTTACAAAAATAGATAAAAAGCCAAAAATAATGTAAATTCTAATAATTTTCTTAATCAAATTCAATCCTTTCAAAAATCTTTTCGAAAAATAGTTAAAAATCAGTTATAAGCAAAGATAAAAAAATGAATAAAGATTAAATTTTTTATAGATAAAAACATCTTCTATATCTATAACTATATATTAAAGCTATACGTTTTCGAGCCAACAGAACGATTCTGACCCCACATCATATTTACAAAATTAATTTTTTATTCCTAATATTTTTACTTTTTCATATGAAATTATTCTTTAACTATTTAAAACAATCTTTAACATCAAACAAATATCTATGTACTATAACAATATCTTTTAAAAATTTCCTTATACAAAGTTTAAAATTAAAGATATTAAATTTAAAATAAGTATAAATATCTTTTATCTTTTAGCATGATATCTTTTCATGAATTTATTTATATATGTTTTCTTTTATAAAAAAATTAATGATAAATACTTATAAATATAATGTTTAAAAATAATAAAAATAGATGATATAATATGTCATAGATATATTGATATATTTGATAATCTCTAAATTAAGGTACATAGAAAATAAAAATATAATATTTAATCTTATCTAATCTTACTTTATCGAGCAAAAAAATAAGTTTGGCCCCACCTCAAATGAAAATAAATTATTTTCTGTAAATAAATTATTTTTATCTTTATTTTTCATATTTTATTATATCTTATTTATTAATTTAATTATTATCTTATGTAAATCTTATCTCTTCTATATTCTAATATATTTTTTTTATTCATATAATATCTTTTTTTATAATTAAATGTCTATGAAATGTCATCAAGGAAAAGGAGAAATGTACATTATTTTACCTTAATAATCTTTTTTATTCTCAACATTAAACTTAATAATTTATATTTATATTTATTTTATTTTATTTCAAAAAATAAAAAGTCTGTACATTGTACACGTAATAAATTACTTACATTAATTTTTATATTATATTTTAATTTAATATCTATAAAATACCGAAAAATAGTCGTGCATGGCACGACGGTTACAAATTTACTTTTTTTTATCAAAACAAAATTTTACTTTTTAATGTAAATTTTTATCAAAATAAAATTTTCTAGTTATTTAAAATTTTACTTTTTTAATCAAAATTTGTGATATCCACTTTTTTAGGTAGGATTTTTAGTGTCTAGATAGATTTGATTGAGTTGGTTTTCGTACTTGAGTTTTATGTTTTTGAGTCTTTTTGCTTTAGTGTTCGTATTTCCTTGAGATTCGGAAGCTACACACCTTTTGTGTCATTTTGTAGAAGTTTTGGTACTTGAAAGAAGAGTTTGGAGCATTGCAAGAGAAGTGATAGCTTGCATATAGGAGTAGTTTAGGTGCATGTTTTATATATGTTTTAGTTAGTTTTAGGTTAGTTTTTATGTAGTTTTTAGGTTTTCGTATTGTCGGGTATTATGCGCTGGTTCGCTCGGTTTTGCAGGTTTTTAGGTTTAGGAGCGACAACGGGGTGAGAGTTTGATTGACCATGGCGGTGGTGGACGAGTGAAAGGAAGCTAGGAGGTGTTGCAATGAAGATTGAAGAAGTAGGAGTGAAGAGCTAGAGTCCAACGGAATGAAGCAAGGAAGACACGCCTCAGATGCTGGTGGCGCGGGCTTGGGATGGATGTGGCGCGGCCGCGGCGGGCTGAAGGAGACCGCACCATGTTGATTTGTTGCGACACACTTGGGCCGACAATTGGGCTTATGAGTTGGGCCTTGGTTATGTATTTTCCGACTAGTTTGATGTAATTTCGGGATAATTTGATATTTGGATATTTTCTAGGGTATTTAAACTTGGTTTTTAGTTTTCTCTCTCTATCATTATCATAACTTTAATCAACTTTGGAGGCTAGGGTTTTTCTCTTTGGAGACAGACTTTGAAACCTTTGTAAGTTTGATTTCAATTCAATTATGCATTGCTAATTTCTTTTGTGTTTGACTAGTTATTGAAATCATAGATTGCATAATATTGTGAGGTTTGATTGATTCTCATACACTTGAATAGGTTTTATTCCCTGTGCTTAATTGAATCAGAATTGTTCTAGGGTTTTGTTAGATTAGCTACCTAATAGAATTTCTAGGTTAATTTACAACTAATCTGATTAAGTCCCGTTCGGGATTGATTGGATAAAGTAGCAACTATAATTGTTTAGACCCGTTCGGGCTATTCAGTTGTAGAGGGAATAAACCACATATAACTTGATTAGCTGTTTGCGTTGAGTATTTGTTTCTATCGATACTTTGAACTTAAAGCTGTCGTTTAATTGAATCTAGACGTTGTTCTAGGTTGTTAGATGATTAGGGTTGTTCAGACTGTTAGTTCTTTCAACTAATTATAAAGTTTTGGATAATAATCCACGGTAGATTATTCAAGTGAATTGAGAATCAAGATAATCAATGATCAATAAGCATATCTATGATGGATTTAACTAGTTGAACACGCTTTTCTCATATTTGTTTAACACAATCATATTTGCATTCATAGTTAGTTCTTAGTTTGCATATTAGATTAGATTTTCAATCATAAACCCCCCCTTATTTGGTTACTTGGCACATAAGTAATAACATTAATACACGAGTCCTTGTGGGATCGACCCTTGCTTACCATTCTACTTAGATTGGTTAAGTTAGGATTCTTTGATAGGTAAACGACTGAAAAATACCTCATCAAGAAGGCGGACAAGCTATGTGGAAGATTTGAGTTGACGAGCTAAGGAAGGAGGGCCAAGAAGAGTGAAATCATGAAGAAAGATGAAGAAATCGACCCAAGATCGAGCTATGAGGGATCGTGCATGAACCAAGCTAAAGAAGCAAGAGAGAGTGCTTCCAAGACCAACCCTATGAGGGTCGTGCACGACCAATTTGGGTCGTGCGAGGCGCCGACTTTCTCTATATTCCGAGATCTTTAGGAGATATTCTATCTTTATATTTTAGGAAGGTTATTTTATCTTGTTTCCTAGTTAAATTAGGGCTCCTTTTCCTCTATAAAAGGAGGTTAAACCCTTTAGTGTAAGGATTCCGCTTTTTGGTTATTTGAAGGGAGACTTGGAGAACAAGGTTGAGACTTTTTGTAAGATTTCTTCTTAGTTTAATTTCGGTTTGGATTGATTATGTCTTCTTCTTTATTTTTCTCGTCTCTCTATGCCATGAGTGAGTAGTTTTCTTAAGTTCTAGGGTTGGGTGAAAACCCAACACAATCATGCATGTCTAAAAACGTGAATTTATAATTTGAATGCTTGACGATCATATCTATCTATCTTGTGCTGAATTCCTTTACGATAGTTGAGGCATATCTTGTGATTAATCTAAGCAAAAGTGTAAGGTTGATTGCTTGATTAGTTCTAATAGGATTATTTGCGAAAGTTAATATTCCTAGGTTGAAGGATAGATAGAAAGTTGTTTAATTTGCGAAAGTTGATTGAATAGCTTGAATTGTTTGCGAAAGTCGACTCTTCTATGATCTAAATTGCATGATAGTTGTGAGTTCTTGTTGGAAGCATGTATGATTGTTGTTGTGGTAGCCCTAGCCCTAGGATTTGTCTTTTATATTGATTAAAACTCTTGTCTTTGCTTTGATTTTGACCAATAAAGTCTTGTTCGAACCCTTGCTCGTGTTTATTGTTCGATCGTGTGTGATTGATCTCAGGACTGACCCCCTTAAGGTCGTGCACGACCTACCTTGGTTCGGTCTTGGTGTTGTTTGCTCGTTATTTCTTTGCTTTTCGTAGTTTATTGACTAATCTTTAGCACTATTCTCATTCTCGTGGACGAACCTGACTCCGCTATACTTAGCGGGGTCTTGAATATAAATTTATTTGTTCAAGAAACCCTTCAACAAATTGGCGCCGTTTCCGGGGACTCCTTTTCTTCAACAAATCCCGAGACCTCATGGACAACTCCCGGGCCGCCCCGACGAGAATCCTAGAGGCCGAACAGGCGATGGTGAAATCCGAGCCATGTACCTAAGGAGTGGCAAGGCGTTGCCCGAGCCAACCAAGCATAAGGAGAAGGAACAAGCCTCAGGACCGACCCATTTAGGGTCGAGCACGACCACCTCATGGGTCGTTACTGAGGATGCTGCTAATGAGGAAGAAGGGGCGACCGACCCAACTGGGGTCGAGCTCGACCACCCTTCACAAGGTAAGTCTTCTAACCCTTCTACTTCTATTCAATCCCGATCTAAGGTACTTCCTTTCCCTTCTAAGAAACCCAAGGGCTCGACGGAAGGAAAGTTTAAGCGCTTCATTAAGTTGCTTCAAGGCTTGAATCTTTCCATTCCTTTCGTCGAGGCCTTGAATGAAATGCCCGCTTATACTAAGTTTTTGAAGGAGATTTTATCTAGGAAGCGACTAATCAGAGCTAACGGATGAGGTGAGGTCGTTGGAGCTCCCCGAGAAGCTAGGCGACCCAGGTAAGTGTAATTTTCGGAAATATTTTAACATTTTATTTTGAATTTTAGAAAGTAATAATTAAGAAAAAAAGTTTTTAACTTAAAAGTAATTAATAATTATTTCAGGGTAAAGTTTGTAGTACAAGAGATTTGTGGGTGAGAAGTGTAGTTTGTACAAAATTGAACCGACTTTGCTACGGATTATATATACATGTTCCTTGTTTTTATTTCTCATGAAAACACACAGAAGAAGGAAAAAAACGAGAGGGAGAGAAAGAGAGAGAGAGAGAGAGAGGGAGAGAGAGAGAGAGAGAGAGAAAGAAGGAGTTAATTCCGGTGCGGGATTTGTCTGTCGGGTCGCATTTTGGATTCTAGGCATTATTTGGTTAGTTTTAATTAATTAATAATTTACTTGAATTGTACTGATTTTTCCAGATCTGGGTTTATAATTGATTTTGAATTGGAAATCAGTTGATTTATTGCTTTCAAAGGGTGTTTTTGATATTGGATTTATATTCGATAAAAGATTTCAGAGTAGTTTTAGGGTTTTGCTTTGTAATGATATTAGGGAAACCTTTGATCTAGTTTTTCAGAAAGGTTTGAACTAGAAATATGTTCTTTTATATATTTAGTATGTTCTTGTCAAGTTTTAAAGGATTTGGAATTATACAAGAGAAGTTATAAAGCATCCTGGCTTTTTTGTTGATTTTAGGGTTGGAGTTTGTAAGAGTTAAAAGGCTATTATTATTCATTGGGGTATATATATGCATATAGGAGCGTGGGTCCTAGGTCGTGATCAGAGACAAGGGGAAGAGACAAACTATATGTTTTAGACAAAGGCCCACTTTGCGTGTTAGTTATTGTTTGTTGGCCTAGAGAATTCGTCTTCAAGGTAAGTCGTTTACGACTTGCTCAATTGCTGTTCAATACTTGTTAGACTTCATGTGGTACTTGTAGGATTGGTTTTGGGGAATTAGTCCCTAAGTGATTGTTTTATGAAAAAGGTTTACTTGTGCATGATATGTGTGAAAAGGATTTCATTGGACTTTCATCGAATGTGAGGTTTTCGAATATTTTCTCTATGTTGGTACCGTTCTTGGCATGGCCATATGCGTAGTCCTCTGGGTTGAAGTGACGGATACGTATGGTTATGTGACAGAGAATCGTACCCCTTCAAAAGTAAAGCTATCTATGTTTTGGGCAAGTGCTCCCGAGGAGGCTTGACCCGGGGTTAGAAGGATGGATTTGTAAAGGGTGGGAGGTCGCGCCTCGGCACCTGGGGTGTAGAGTTGATAAGCGCCATGGAATGGAACGGTGAGAGAATGGTTGTATTGTTTTGCTTGAACTTGTATGTATGAATGTGTATGGAAGTTTGATATGTGGTTTGTGATTATGCTCTATGTTTACGATCTATGGGAAGTGAAGTATGAATTTAGAACTGATATGTGTTGTAATCAGGCGAAACTTGCTTGTGTATATGTTAGACACTTGATTGGTTTTTAAATGTCTTACTAGTACCGTATGGATTCTAGCTTGGATTAGAATGGTAGCTGACCCTTCGGGGACTTGTTTTATTTTAGTTTCAGGTAAAGACAAGGGACCCATGATGGAACCTCGGCCGAATGATGGAACAGATCGTTGAAGCCGTGTCATTAGGTTGGATTCGTTTGGGAGAATGGTGGTTTACTTTTGGTATCTTTCGAATAATGTGTTGTTTTGATAAAGAAAGGGTAGTGGTATGTTAATGAAATGTTTCTAGGAAGTGTTGTAAATTATATTTTTTTTTGGGTTTCATGCATGGTTTCTGTATTTGGATTTTATAAAAATCGGTTGGATGTTTTATTTATGTTTTTCCCGTCGTGCCCGAGTTGCAAGATCCAAATGAACTCGTTGTCAAACTAGCCTAGGTAAGACCTAGTGAGGTCTACTACCGAGTAGCGCCCCTATTTAAAGACGGGGTGTTACAAATTGGTTTCAGAGCGAGGTTGACAACAAGGGAACATGGATCTGAACAACGAGTGTACTCGAGGTCCAACCTAAAACTAAAACCGGCCGGTTATTTCAAATTATTTCAATGGGGTAGTCATATTGCATTTACAGGGTAGATGACACGCCTCAACTCTGTCGTCATCAGCCGAAGGACCTCATGTAGACTAGTAAGTTATTTTGTTAACTTCAGTTAAAGATAGTTTAAATAGTAAAACATCCGTTTACAGATGGCTCCACAAACTAGAGGTGGAGCAACTAAAGCAGGAAGGAAAGGTGGTGGTAGAGGACGTGGTAGGGGTCGTGTTGGAAACAGAGAAGAGGCTCCTGCCGTGGGAGAGCCACACAACCTTCCTCCTCAAGAGGAGGTTGTTGAGAATGTTGGACCTGCAGTGAATGACCATCCAAGGGGAAATGTTTCGATTGTTGGAAATGGGCTCCCTGCTAATGGAGTCAATGATAGGGCGGATGGGGAAGTACGTGGGCCAGCTCGGGTGCCACCAGTTGAGTTACCACCAGAGACGAGTGCTTTTATCCGAGCTACACTTGCCGAGCTATTACAAAATCTGGTAGGTACTGGATTCTTGCCTAACCATAATGCAACAAATTCTGGTTATCAAGGGGCTGAGGTTAGGGCACCAAGACCAGTTTTTGTACAACCGGTTCAGTTAGGGAGATCACCACGTATTCCAAGGCCAGTAGTGGCTGATGGCATGGCTGAGCAAGGAAGGGGATATCGCGAGCCTCTTCCTGATAAGTGGCTTGCAGAATTTAGGAAGACTGGGGTACCGAACTTTGCTGGGGCTCAAGAAGCTGATGTTGAGCAATGGTTAAGGAAAGTGGCATCTGCTCTCGACTTTATCCAGGCACCGGAGGAAAGAAGGATATTTCTAGTTCAGAGTTTGTTACAGGAGGATGCATTTGATTGGTGGGAGTTGAGTCGTGATCATCAGGTAAATGTTACTTTTGAGGAATTTCAAGAGAGGATTCGAGATAACTATTGTCCTGAGGTCGTGAGAACGGCTCGTGAGACTGCTTTTCGGGATGCAGGGCCCGAGAACATTACCGTGGGTGAGACTATCCAAAAGTTTCAATGAGGTTTGGCAGCGGTGCCCAATGCCCTTCCTACAGAGAATCTGCGGATTGCAACCTTTCTTAAGCGGTTGCAACCCCAACTGCGTGCATATGTATCTGGACTTCGACTCAAGACTTTGAAGGAGGTTCAAGATTCTGCTTTAGCTTATTCTATGTCCACCTTGGGGCCGAAACAATTGAATGTACAAGTTAGTAGAAATAAGAAGCAGAGGTTGTTTGCTCCATCAGATTCTAGGAGAGATAATCGTTCGGGTGTGTCTCAACAAAACCGATCTTGATTTCAGTCACAAGGTCGCCAAGACCAACCTCAACAAAGTCAGTTTACTGGAGGGTTGAGGGAGTGCTTCAACTGTGGAGACACTAGTCATATGAGGAATCAGTGTCGGAAACCAGTTCATAATTGATTCATATGTGGGAAGCTAGGCCACTTACAAAAATATTGTAAGGTTGGAACACCCTCACAGGGATCTTCACCGGGGTCGATGAACCAAGGGATTCGTCGTCAGTTCCAACAGACTCAACATGCACCAAGCCAGAGTAGAGGCCGTGGTGCGGGAGCTAGCACTACCGCGGGCAACCAGCCTCGGGTATTTGAGGTGAGAAGGCCTGATGCCTTGAATGCTCCGACTGCCACATGTACGATTTGGATTAAGTCTAAACCTATGCATATCTTGTTTGATACGGGTGCTACGCACTCTTTTTGTGTCCTATGCATGCGTTGATAGACTAGGGTTGACTTGCTCGGAGGGTACATCCTTTATGGTGGGATTGCCCGATGGTAGTAAGGTGAGAGGAAATAGAGAAATACTTCATTGTCCTATTAGGATTGGGGGTAGGGATTGGTTTGCAGACTTTATTGTGATACAATTGTCGCCTAGTGATGATGTTATTTTGGGGATGGACTGGATGAGACGTTATAAAGAAGTATTAGATGCACATAAGGGTACAGTCACTGTGACTGCAGATGATGGGACAATACATTTATGTCAAGATCCAGAGCAGGAGGGTCCAGGATCAGTGATCAGTATGGTGAAGCCGCTAAGTTGCTTAATGATGGGTGTGTGGGTTATTGGTGTTATGTTCTAGAAGGAGACAAGAAAGGACCGTGTATTCAAGATATACCAGTAGTCTGTGAGTTTGAAGACGTTTTTCCAGATGAACTTCCAGGGCTACCTCCTCAACGTGAGGTGGACTTTAATATTGAATTAGAGACAGGGATAAGACCAATCTCAAAAGCACCGTACCGTATGGCTCCAATGGAGATGCAGGAGCTAAAGGCTCAGTTGGAGGAGTTACTAGAGAAGGGATATGTACGCCCAAGTGCATCACCATGGGGAGATCCAGTTTTGTTTGTGAGAAAGAAAGATGGTTCCCTACGTTTATGTATTGATTACCGGGAGCTAAACCGAGTTACTATTAAGAATAAGTACCCTTTGCCTCGTATTGATGACTTGTTAGACCAGTTGCAAGGGGCTATTGTGTTCTCAAAGGTGGACCTCAGATCGGGCTATCATCAGTTGAGGATTCGGGAAGGGGATATTCCCAAGTCGGCTTTCCGAACAAGATACGGGCACTATGAGTTTGTAGTAATGCCGTTTGGATTGACAAATGCACCTGCGGTGTTCATGGAGTTAATGAATCGGGTGTTTATAGACTATTTGGATAAATTTGTGGTTGTCTTTATTGATGATATACTGATTTATTCTCAAAGCCCTGAGGAGCATGCAAAGCACCTTAGATTAGTTTTGGAAGTGTTAAGACACCACCGACTGTTTGCTAAATTGTCCTAATGTGAGTTCTGGCTACCAGAAGTTACTTTCCTGGGTCATGTTGTATCCGCTAAGGGAGTTATGGTAGACCCCTTAAAGATTGAAGCTGTGAAGGCTTGGGAACTCCCGAAGAATGTGAAGGAGGTACGGAGTTTCTTAGGATTGGCAGGGTACTACAGGAGGTTTGTCGACGGGTTTTCACGAATAGCCCAACCACTTACCAACTTACTGAAAAAGACCACTCGTTTTGACTGGAATGATGCTTGTCAAAGGGGCTTCGATGAGTTGAAGGAGAAGTTGACTTCAACTCCAATACTTGCTTTTCTTTAAGGGAATGAAGGCTTTGTGATTTACAGTGATGCCTCAAAGGTAGGCTTAGGTTGTGTATTAATGCAGAATGACAGGGTGATTGCATATGCTTCGAGGCAGTTGAAACCAAACGAGTTGAATTATCCAACCCATGATTTAGAGCTGGCAGCAGTGATTCATGCTCTAAAGTTATGGCGTCATTACTTGTATGGAAGTACATGTAAAGTGATGACAGACCATAAGAGCCTTAAGTCATTTTTACTCGGAGAGAATTGAACATGAGACAACGGAGATGGCTTGAATTACTGAAAGATTATGATTTAGAGATCTTGTATCATCCCGGAAAGGCGAATGTAGTTGCTGATGCTCTTAGCAGAAAAACGCCGCAAGAGCATATGTTGTGTCACTTGACTGCCCAACCAGAGTTACAAAGAGAACTGATAAGGTATGAGATTGAGGTATAGATTCAGAGCTATCAAGGTAGACTAAGCCGTATGGATTGTCAGCCAACCTTAATTGAAGAAATACGACTTAAGGAGGAGACTTGTTTGATGATTCAAGAGTTGAGGCAAAAAGTGAGCCGTGGAGAGGCATCTGCTTTTAAAGAACATGTTGATGGTACTTTGAGACTAAATGGTCGAATTTGTGTACCTTAAGATGAGGAGTTGAGACAAAAGATATTACGAGAGGCTCACGCTACTCCTTATTCAATCCACCCGGGAGCTAGTAAGATGTATAAGGACTTGAAGCAATATTATTGGTGGGATGGAATGAAGCCTGATGTATAAAAATTTGTAGCAAAGTGTCAGGTGTGCCAGCAAGTAAAAATAGAGCACCAAAGACCAGGTGGAATGCTCGAACCACTTCCAGTTCCAGAATGGAAATGGGAGGACATTTCCATGGATTTTGTTACCGGACTGCGGATTAGTAGAGGACATGATACAATATGGGTTGTCGTGGACAGACTGACCAAGACTGCTCGTTTTCTGCCCATTAGAGAGACTTGGCTAGTGAGTAAACTAGTAGAGGTGTTCATGAAACAAATAGTGAGATTACATGGAGTGCCCAAAACGATTGTTTCTGATCGTGATGGGCGGTTTACCTCCAATTTTTGGCAAAAAGTGCATAAAGCTTTAGGCACCAAGCTACATTTCACGACTGCTTACCACCCGCAATCAGATGGCCAATTTGAGAGGACAATTCAAACACTAGAAGATATGTTGAGATCATGTGTGTTGGATTGAGGAGGAAACTGGTCTAATCACTTGGAATTAGTTGAGTTTGCATATAATAATAGTTGGCACTCTTCAATTCAGATGGAACCATATGAGGCTTTATATGGGAGGAAATGTAGGACACCTCTATGTTGGGATGATCCATCAGATGTTGTAGATGGAATGCCTTAGATGATTCAGGAAACAGTTGAAAAGGTGGCATTGATTCGAGAATGTATGTTGACAGCATAGAGTCGTCAGAAATCTTATGCAGATAAGAGGCGACGACCATTGGAATTCGAGGTGGCAGCACATGTTTGGGTGAGATTATCGCCGCCTCGTGGGGTTAGAAGATTTGGAGTGAAAGGAAAGTTGAGTCCTCGGTACATCGGGCCATTTGAAATTCTCGAGAGGGTAGGCGAGGTGGCCTACAAGTTGGCACTACCACCAACTTTAGAAGGAGTTCATCCTGTCTTTCATGTGTCGCAGTTGAGGCTGTATGTGCCTGATCCTAGTCATAGGCTCAACTATGAAGAGTTAGAGATTGAGCCAGATCATACTTTCCAAGAACAACCAATAGCAATCCTAGGTAGACGGTTGAAAAAACTGCGAAATAAAGAGGTACAGCTCGTGTTGATTCAGATTCAGTGGTCCCGACGAGGAGTTGAGGAGGCAACTTGGGAGACTGAGACGAGAATAAGTGAGAGCTATCCTGAGTTGTACCCGGTTTTAGTTGAGGCGTTTGAGAATAAGAGTTAGCGGTGATCAAGGGTTATAGTTATGGGTAGTTGTAACTATTTGTGTGTTTTGTTTTACTTGACTTTGTGTGCTTGACTTGTTTGATGGTTGCTTGTAGTGCTCTGATTATGTGAATTACGTGTTGTTGACTTGTGTGAAAAACTAAGCAACGTAATGAGTTCGTTTCGTATACCTCGGGAAGTTTCGGGACGAAACTTTCTTTAAGGGGGGTAGAATGTAATATTCGGAAATATTTTAACATTTTATTTTGAATTTTAGAAAGTTATAATTAAAAAAAAGTTTTTAACTTAAAAGTAATTAATAATTATTTCAGGGTAATGTTTGTAGTAAAAGAGATTTGAGGGTGAGAAGTGTAGTTTGTACAAAATTGAACCGACTTTGCTACAGATTATATATACATGTTCCTTGTTTTTATTTCTCATGAAAACACACAGAAGAAGGAAAAAAACGAGAGGGAGAGAAAGAGAGAGAGAGAGAGAGAGAAATGAGGAGTTAATTCCGGTGCGGGATTTGTCTGTCGGGTCGGATTTTGGATTCCAGGCGTTATTTGGTAAGTTTTAATTAATTAATAATTTAGTTGAATTGTACTGATTTTTCCAGATCTGGGTTTATAATTGATTTTGAATTGAAAATCGGTTGATTTATGGATTTCAAAGGGTGTTTTTGATATTGGATTTATATTCGATAAAAGATTTCAGAGTAATTTTAGGGTTTTGCTATGTAATGATATTAGGGAGACCTTTGATCCAGTTTTTTCAAAAAGGTTTGAACTAGAAATATGTTCTTTTATATATTTAGTATGTTCTTGTCAAGTTTTAAAGGATTTGAAATTATACAAGAGAAGTTATAAAGCATCTTGGCTTTTTTGTTGATTTTAGGGTTAGAGTTTGTAAGAGTTAAAAGGCTATTATTATTCATTGGGGTATATATATGCATATAGGAGCGTGGGTCCTAGGTCGTGATCAGAGACAAGGGGAAGAGACAAACTATATGTTTTAGACAGGGGCCCACTTTGCGTGTTAGTTATTGTTTGTTGGCCTAGAGAATTCGTCTTCAAGGTAAGTCGTTTACGACTTGCTCAGTTGCTGTTCAATACTTGTTAGACTTCATGTGGTACTTGTAGGATTGGTTTTGGGGAATTAGTCCCTAAGTGATTGTTTTATGAAAAAGTTTTACTTGTGCATGATATGTGTGAAAAGGATTTCATTAGACTTTCATCGAATGTGAGGTTTTCCAATATTTTCTCTATGTTGGTACCGTTCTCGGCATGGCCATGTGCGTAGTCCTCTGGGTTGAAGTGACGGCTACGTATGGTTATGTGACAGAGAATCGTACCCCTTCAAATGTAAAGCTATCTGTGTTTTGGGCAAGTGCTCCCGAGGAGGCTTGACCTGGGGTTAGAAGGATGGATTTGTAAAGGGTGGGAGGTCGCGCCTCGGCACCTGGGGTGTAGAGTTGATAAGCGCCATGGAATGGAACGGTGAGAGAATGGTTGTATTGTTTTGCTTGGACTTGTATGTATGAATGTGTATGGAAGTTTGATATGTGATTTGTGATTATGATCTATGTTTACGATCTATGGGAAGTGAAGTATGAATTTAGAACTGATATGTGTTGTAATCAGGCGAAACTTGCTTGTGTATATGTTAGACACTTGATTGGTTTTTAAATGTCTTACTAGTACCGTATGGATTCTAGCTTGGATTAGAATGGTAGCTGACCCTTCGGGGACTTGTTTTATTTTAGTTTCAGGTAAAGACAAGGGACCCATGATGGAACCTCGGCCGAATGATGGAACAGATCGTTGAAGCCGTGTCATTAGGTTGGATTCGTTTGGGAGAATGGTGGTTTACTTTTGGTATCTTTCGAATAATGTGTTGTTTTGATAAAGAAAGGGTAGTGGTATGTTAATGAAATGTTTCTAGGAACTGTTGTAAATTATGTTTTTTTTTTGGGTTTCATGCATGTTTTCTGTACTTGGATTTTATAAAAATCGGTTGGATGTTTTATTAATATTTTTCTCGTCGTGTCCGAGTTGCAAGATCCAAATGAACTCGTAGTCAAACTAGCCTAGGTAGGACCTAGTGAGGTCTACTACCGAGTAGCGCCCCTATTTAAAGACGGGGTGTTACAATTAGTTTGCTATTACTATTGGTATTGGAGCTTACCGTTTCAAAGCTTTGTGTGATCTAGGTGCTGGTACAAGCTTGCTTCCACTTTCAATTTGGTCCAAGACCAACATGGGGCCATTAGTACCGGTGAACATGAGGCTATACATGGCGGATGGGTCATGCGTCAAGACAACGGGAGTGGTAGATGATTTCCCAGTTGGAGAAGAAGTGGTAGAGTTCCGATTCAACCCAACTATGAAGGAGTCAAATCATGAGGAGGTCAAGATGCTATACACACACTCCGACTACATCGAGTGCAACAACCTGATGGAGCAATTATTGACTTGGGAGCCTCCACCGCACGTTTTTGGGGTCTCAGGACCGATCCTCCTAGGGTCGTGCTCGACCCTCCTGGACGTAAGCACGAAATCCTGCCTTGTCTTGGATGCACTCAAGGCGGAGCTTGAGGAGGAAGTTAGCTTTCCCGAGCCTACTCCCGAGCTTAAGGAGCTCCCCGACTCCTTGAGTGGTTTTTGGCAGATTCCCATTCACCCCGATGATCAGGAGAAGACGACATTCACTTGTCCGTATGGGACGTTTGCTTATATGAGAATGCCATTTGGTCTTTGCAACGCCCCGGCTACCTTTCAAAGATTCATGATGGCCATCTTCTCCGACACGATTGAGGAAATAATGGAGGTATTTATGGACGATTTCTCAGTTTATGGTTCCACTTTTGATTCATGTCTTGCTAACCTTTCTAGGGTCCTTAAAAGATGTGATGAGACTAACCTTGTGCTCAATTGGGAGAAGTGTCATTTCATGGTTAGAGAGGGAATTGTCTTAGGTCATTTAGTGTCTAAACGTGGGATTGAGGTGGACAAGGCAAAAATTGAGCTTATTGAGAAGTTGCCCCCTCCATCCTCCGTGAAGGACGTTAGAAGTTTCTTGGGGCATGCAGATTTTTATAGACGCTTCATTCAAGACTTTTCTAAAATTGCTAAACCATTGACTAACCTACTAATGAAAGATGTAGTATTTAGCATGTCTCCAGATTGTCATGAAGCGTTTTACAGAATGAGGAAAGCTCTCGTAATGGCCCCCATCATGCAATCACCGGATTGGACACTTCCCTTCGAAATCATGTGTGATGCTAGTGATTATGCCATAGGAGCGGTTCTTGGGCAGGGGAAGGACAAGAAGCTTCATGCCATCTACTATGCAAGCAAGACGCTTGACGAAGCCTAGAGTAAGTACACCACAACCGAGAAAGAGTTTCTCGTAGTGGTGTTTGCTTTTGAGAAATTCCGCTCTTATCTAGTAGGTTCTAAGGTGATTATTTGTACTGACCATGCCGCTGTTAGATTTCTAATGGCGAAGAAAGACGCCAAGCCTAGGTTGCTTCGTTGGATGCTCTTATTGCAGGAATTCGATCACGAAATCCGAGACAAGAAGGGAGCGGAGAACTTAGTGGCGGATCACCTATCTAGACTACCCCTTGAGCACATCATGGAGTTCGGCGGATCAATCCCCATCAATGATACACGCCCAGATGAGACTCTTTTGCACGACAACAATGAGCACCATGGAAACAATGGTGGCAAAGAAGTTGGGGTCGCAGGACTGATCCTATTAGGGTCGTGCTCGACCCAAACAGAGAATGAAGCCCTCAGGACCGACCCTGCCTCGACCACCTTAGGGTCGATCTCTACCCTTGATTCAACACTCGAGAACGACGCAAATGGGTCGTGCACGACCCTCTCCCTGGGTCGAGCAGGTAAGTCTTCTTCATTCTCTCCGGTTCTTTCAAGTTCCAATGATCTTCCATCTTTATCTTCTTTCCATACTTCTATTCTTGCTATACGTGGGTCAAAGACCCCTTGGTTTGCGGATTTTGCTAACTATATTGTAGGAGGCGAGATTCCGGCGGGTTTAACCCCTCAAGCCAAGAAGAAATTCCTCCACGACGTCAAGCAATACTATTGGGATGATCCTTACTTGTTCAAACAAGGAAGTGATCACATCTTTCGACGTTGTATTCCGAATGATGAGATTGAGAGCGTCATTCTCCATTGCCACACTCTACCAACAGGAGGCCATGCTAAGGGATTCAAGACCACGACGAAGATTCTTCAAAGTGGCTTGTATTGGCCAACACTTTTCAAGGATGTACATGAGTTTGTGACAAGGTGTGACGAGTGCCAACGTTCCAGAAACATCACTTGGAGAAATGAGAACCCGCTCACTGGTATCCTGGAAGTCGAGCTTTTTAATGTGTGGGGGATAAACTTTATGGGACCCTTCCCTTCATCAGGTCCTTATAAATACATCCTTGTGGCGGTTGATTATGTTTCCAAGTGGGTGGATGCTATTGCTACAAGAACAAATGACGCTCGAGTGGTTGCTAAGTTCATGAAATCCAACTTCTTCCATCGTTTTGGAGTCTCCCGAGTACTTATAAGTGATGGTGGCTCGCACTTCATTGAGAGGAGCTTTGAAGCTCTTTTGACTAAGTATGGGGTCTCTCACAGGGTGGCAACACCTTATCACCCACAAACAAGGGGTCAAGTGGAGGTCTCAAACCGTCAAATAAAGAGCAACTTGGAGAAAACGGTATCCCATTCAAGGAAAGATTGGTCATCAAAGCTTGATGATGCACTATGGGCGTACCGCACCGCCTACAAGACGCCACTCCGCACCACTCCTTACAATTTGGTGTATGGAAAGTCATGTCACTTGCCCGTCGAGCTTGAACACAAAGGTTAATGGGCTCTCAAGGAGCTCAACATGGACCTCGATGCGGCCGGAGCAAAACGTTTCATGGACTTGCAAGAACTAGAGGAATTGAGGCTCAAGGCGTATGAAAACGCCAAGATCTACAAGGAGAGAACCAAGAAGTGGCACGATAAGAAGCTTTTCCCAAAACTCTTCAAAGCTGGTGACCCAGTACTCCTTTTCAACTCAAGGCTCCGACTCTTCCCCGGAAAGCTACGAACCCGATGGAGTGGACCATTCACGGTTCATCACATTTATCTACATGGGGCGGTCGACCTTATAGATGAGAACGGCGGAATTTTCAAGGTCAATGGGCATCGCTTGAAGAAGTACTATGCAAAAGTGGAACCCGAGGGAGAAACCTGAGCCACATGGGCTCTCACCACCTCAGACTGAGCCAAGGTAAGTCGTCAAGCTAATGACGTTAAACAAGCGCTTACGGGAGGCAACCCGGTCTTTAGTTTTTTATTTTTATTATGTTTTTGCTTTTTAGATTAGATTTTTCTAACCTTCTTTAGAATAGGATAGAATACATTTGTTTGTGATAGAATCTTTGTGGGATTTTTGCAGGGTCCTAAGCTTCAAATACGGGCTCAAAATGACGAGAAAAGACGACTTTACATGCGGTGCAACTTTGAGTATTTTTCGAAAACTTGCAGGGGGGTCGAGATGGACCCTGGAAATTCCAAAAACACCCTTCTCCATTGAGGTTAAGCATGATGAGTTCCACCTCTTTTCAAACTTCCAAGAGTTCTTTGTGAGTTTTCTTCTTCTTTTCTCTTTACTTTTTCATATCATTTTCATGCATGGGGACATTGCATAAGTTAAGTATGGGGTAGGGGAAGAAGAAATCTCACATGTTGTACATAATTGAGTCTTTTTGTCTTGGCTTTGCTTGCTTGTTTGTTAGTTTGTTTTCTAAAAAAAAAAATTCAAAAAAATTGAAAATTGTCAAAAAATCCAAAAATATTTGCTTCTTTGTTTTAGGATAGAAGAATGCTCCATCTTAGACGTCCTATGATGAGAACTAATTTTCATGCTTATCATATAATTCCTTTGGCATATTTGAATAGTATAGCCCAAGTTTTGAGAAATTGCTTTTGATTGTGAAAATTGACTTGTAATGAAATTGAGCATATATGTCTTGAGTAGAAGTAATTGCAATCCAACAAAAAATTTACCTAGTGAGGAATTTTGGCCTTATAGGGAGACTTTCATGAAATCCGTCTTCTATTTCTTATGTGATTTGCTCTCTTTATGCATATATCTCTTGTTATTGATATGGTTATCTATTTCTTGAAGCCGCTATGAGTTTGTTCATGCATGTTAATTATGATTAAGAACTTATTTTTCGTAAGCCCTATTAATCCATATCCTACCTTGCATTATCCTCTTTTTGAAGCCAATTTGAGCCTAAAGCCTTTTATTTTTAACTCCACAAAATTATTCCCTAGCCAATAAAAGCTTGACCCTATTCGGGGATTAGGACTTAGTATTGGTTGTTGTGATGGTTTTGTTGAGTGAGTTGTATTGGTTCAAGTGTGGGGTAATTTTTGTGTTAGGTATTTGAGAATCTTGCAGTTTGTCATGTAAAAGGAGTTCGGTTCCCTGAATGCACTTGCAAAGAAAGAAAAAAAAATCGGTACCGACTTCCGACATAGAAAAAAATAAAGATCAGAAGGGAAAAAGAAAAAAAGGAAGAAGAAAAAAGAGTTGAGTAATAGTGAAAGTGTGCATGAGCCAAATTCCCTTGATGATTAGAAGCAAGATAAGTTGGGATATTAAAGAGGTAGAAAGAAAAAAAAAAGAGTGCATAATGTTGAGAGAGTTTGGCATATTTTTTTATGAGTAGTTTTGGTTCTAAAGTGTTATATTTAGGAGTCTTTGATTCCCGGATATTATTTGCACCACATGGCCAAATAACTCCCTACCTAATCTTATTATTGGGCCCCATTACAACCCGGCCGAATGGAGTCTTCTACGAAGATTTCATTGAGCCTAAGTTTTTATGATGATTGATGTGTTTTGACTTCTCTAGGTAGAGATATTGGTGATATAAGTCTCAATGATAAAGTAGATGTTGCATAAAGATTGAGATGAGAGTTGATTTAAAAGCCTAAACACATGAGAGTTGAGAGAAACACATTAATATCCCTTGTGAGGTTGGATTGTGATTGCCTACGCTTGAGAGTCATACATATGTGATGACGTTAAAATTACTTGTCTACTTTTTCACTTGTGTTTAAAATATTTTGACAAAGGCTATGCTTGAAGATTGTGTTATTGGTCTTGATTTTGCATGATTATTGCCTGAGGACAAGCAAGTCTATGTATGGGGTATTTTGATATCCACTTTTTAGGTAGGATTTTTAGTGTCTAGATAGATTAGATTGAGTTGGTTTTCGTACTTGAGTTTTATGTTTTTGAGTCTTTTTGCTTTAGTTTTCGTATTTCCTTGAGATTCGGAAGCTACACACCTTTTGTGTCATTTTGTAGGAGTTTTGGAGCTTGAAAGAAGAGTTTGGAGCATTGCAAGAAAAGGCAGACAAGCTATGAGGAAGATTTGAGTTGACGAGCTACGGAAGAAGGGCCAAGAAGAGTGAAATCATGAAGAAAGATGAAGAAATCGACCCAAGATCGAGCTATGAGGGGTCGTGCACGAACCTAGCTAAAAAAAGAAAGAGAGAGTGCTCCCAGGACCAACCCTATGAGGGTCGTGCACGAACCATTTGGGTCGTGCGAGGCGCCGCCTTTCTCTCTATTCCGAGATCTTTAGGAGATATTCTATCTTTATATTTTAGGAAGGTTATTTTATCTTTTTTCCTAGTTAAATTAGGGCTCCTTTTCCTCTATAAAAGGAGGTTAAACCCTTTAGTTTAAGGATTCCGCTTTTTGGTTATTTGAAGGGAGACTTGGAGAACAAGGTTGAGACTTTTTGTAAGATTTCTTCTTAGTTTAATTTCGGTTTGGATTGATTATGTCTTCTTCTTTCTTTTTCTCATCTCTCTATGCCATGAGTGAGTAGTTTTCTTAAGTTCTAGGGTTGGGTGAAAACCCAACACAATCATGCTTGTCTAAAAACGTGAATTTATAATTTGAATGCTTGATGATCATATCTATCTATCTTGTGCTGAATTCCTTTACGATAGTTGAGGCATATCTTGTGATTAATCTAAGCGAAAGTGTAAGGTTGATTGCTTGATTAGTTCTAATAGGATTATTTGCGAAAGTTGATATTCCTAGGTTGAAGGACAGATAGAAAGTTGTTTAATTTGCGAAAGTTGATTGAATAGCTTGAATTGTTTGCGAAAGTCGACTCTTCTATGATCTAAATTGCATGATAGTTGTGAGTTCTTTGTTGGAAGCATGTATGATTGTTGTTGTGGTAGCCCTAGCCCTAGGATTTGTCTTTTATATTGATTAAAACTCTTGTCTTTGCTTTGATTTTGACCAATAAAGTCGTGTTCGAACCCTTGCTCGTGTTTATTGTTCGATCGTGTGTGATTGTTCTCAGGACCGACCCCCTTAAGGTCGTGTACGACCTATTGGTTCGGTCTTGGCGTTGTTTGCTCGTTATTTCTTTGCTTTTCGTAGTTTATTGACTAATCTTTAGCACTATTCTCATTCCCGTGGACGAACCTGACTCCGCTATATTCAGCGGGGTCTTGAATATAAATTTATTTATTCAAGAAACCCTTCAACAATTTGATTTAATAAAAATATTTTATATAAATAGATAAAATGATAAATATAAATTATTTTTTTATTACTGTTAATTAATATTCGAATTAAATTTTTTCACATAAGATAGAAAAGAATTTAGTTGAAAAAGCTAAAATAACATAAATAAAAGAGATTTTTTACATATAAGGTTGTGCCAAAATCAATGAGGTGGCTCGAAAAGGTATATAATTTATTTTAATTTTAGATAAAATCTTTTAGGTCCATCATAATATATAATATTTAATGTTATATAATATTTTTATTTTAAATATAATATTTGAGATATAATCAATTATATCTAGAATCTATCCTAATATATACTATAGTTTATTTTATGTTAGATAGAATCTTTATATTATATAGAAAATGTCAAAAATAAAAAAAACCTATGTGGCAAAATCCTAGATGGATCAACATGAGAATGACATGTACGAAAAATCCTAGGTGGAACATGGTAAAATCCTACGTGACATATAGCTTATATTGTGATAAAAAAAACAACTTAAATAAGTTATTATAAATAATATTCATGAATATCATTTATCAAATATTTAATGCTTTTATAATGCATTTTATTTTAGATATAATCTTCTTAAGTTAAATAAACTATCATATCAAATATTTAACATTAATACTTAAGATTTAACATTAGATAACAACTTTATTTTAGATAGAATCTTTTCTAGATTAATTTATCCTCTTTATATATTATCCTAAAATAATATCAACATATATAAATTTCCAAAATAAAAAATCCTATGTGGCAAAATCCTATGTGGCTTAATGTGGGACGACACGTATGAAAATCCTATGTGGTGCCCTTATTCCTTGCATCTTTTATATATATACATAGATTTAGAGTCGTTCATTCTTATAAGAAATCGTTATATTCCCTTAGAGTCTTTCATTCTGATAAGAAATCATTATATTCCTTTAGAATCATTCATTCTTATAAAAATTGTTATATTCCTTTAGATTCGTTCATTCTTATAAGAAATCGTTATATTCCTTTAGAGCCGTTCATTCTTTTAAGAAATCGTTATATTCCTTTAGAGTCGTTCATTCTTATAGGAAATCATTATATTCTTTTAGAATCATTCATTCTTATAAGAAATTATTATATTCCTTTAGATTCGTTCATTCTTATAAGAAATCGTAATATTTCTTTAGAGTCGTTCATTCTAATAATAAATCGTTATATTCCTATAGAAATCGTTAGACTTTAAGGTAAAAGGATTGAAGTTTAATGGTTAGAGTTTGGTTTAAGATTAACAAAACCTAATTAGTTCACATGTTATGGTTGAAAATTAACAATACCGAAACCTCTATGATGATCTTCATATGCTTGATTTTGATAAGTATCCGCCAGGGGTTCGGGGGACAACGCCCCACGACGGTACCGGTCAGTGAGTTGGGGGTCCAGGGGGCAACGCTCCCTTGGCGGGGTTGGGGGCAGCGCCCCCCCCCCCCCAAAAAAAAAGGTATACAATGTTTTATGTATTGAAAATTTATTTTATTGTCATGTTAGATTAATATCGGTTTATATATAAAATTTTGAAATTCACACTTTTAATTATTGTACTTATCATATAGGAAATTGTTTTAATTTTTAGATTATTTGTAAATAGAAAAGTGTATTTGGTTAAAGATTTTTTTTAAAAAAAAAATTGCTAATTTAATCATCTAAAACATTTGGTTTAGGAGGGAAAAAGAAGGAAATATTAGATTAAAAAAAATTGGGCGGGCTGAAAATATTAAAAGGAGGGAAATTTTGGTTTAAAGAAATTTTGGGCGGGCTGAACATTTTGGGCCTCTTTTTTATTGATTAAAAAAAAGTTCCACAACTCACACTCTAACTTTGTGCCTTTGAACTCCGCCTTAGAACTCAAACCCTAACATTTGGGCACATCTCAGAATACTGTGAAACCTCGAGATAGGGTTTGTTTGATTTGTTGGTTTTAAAACGTCTTAAGGGAGGTAGTAGGTAATACTCGGGTTATTCCTCTTCAAGATCGAAATCGAAATGTCATAACTCGCTAACTTTCTCGAAATCAAAATACTTAATAGGCAGTAATTATCTTAAACATAATATTTACCCTACCTTACAAATTCTTCCTACTCAAGACGGGCAAACTAGATCTAATTCGACCATATCTTTAGCTTAAGTAGTTAGTTAAATTAATTAATTGTTTAATTAAGACTATCCTAGTTTAACCCTAATTTAGTGAGGGAATTGGGTTTGTACACCCTTTTTATAATGGTTTAAACTAAATATACCCCTTCCTAATTTTATTAACTAAAAGATCCCTTAATATTCTTTTAGACCGATTTACCCCTTAACTACCCCTCTCTTTCTTTATCCTTTCCAGTTTCACGCTACAACAATCACCACCACCGTCTTCAATACATATGTTTTCTCAAGACCCAATTGCCTCCCGCGGTTCATTGATGTTTTCGGTGGTTCACAACACTAAGAACACCAATAGTTCTTCTTATCCTCCCGCCACCATAAGCTCTCCACCAACAGTGGCACCTCACCAACAACCGTGGCCAACCATAGTAAGCTCTACAAGCATCTCGTCTCCATCCCATCATCATCCTAATTCAATTGATATTCCGATATCATTCAAAACTCAATTCTTGTAGATTTTTTGTAAGAGTTGCACCTTTTAAGATGTTGTATTTCTCTTGTTTCTTGTAGGTTTCTTGTAGATGTCTTGTAGATATTTTGTACATAATCTATTGTAGTTTTATTATACTGTATATTTTTTTAATTAATTAATTAGAGTACATGGAACTAAAACTAATTTATAGCCAAGATGGTTCAAGCTAATTAATTTGGAGTTATATTACGTACTAGTTTGGAGTTATAATGGTTTACATGGGATTAAGAAGTTTCATTTATTCTTGCTAGTTCTTAATTTAATAAGTGTCTTGTATAAATTTTGTAGATTGGTTGTGTTTCTCCTATTTTTTGTATGAATCTTGTAGGTTTTGATTATATTTCTCCTATTTCTTGTAGATTTTGCTTGTGTTTTTCTTATTTCTTGTATGAATCTTGTATGTTTTGGTTATATTTCTCTTATTTCTTGTAGGTATCTTTTTTTTGGTCGAAATTTCTTCTAGGTATCTTGTAAACTTTGGTTGTGTTTCTCCTATTCTTCGTATGAATCTTGTACTATCATAAAGCAATCATACTTTCTACCAAAAAAATAAAGCAATCATACTTCCTTACCCTAAACGTATCTTGTAAATAAATTTTCGATTTATTATTCATAGCACATGGTTTTGGCTATAGTACATGATTTAAAAATAAATTTGAAGGCAAGATGGCCGGATCAAGTACTATATATATGAATAAATTTTTTTTATTGTGTTTCTCCCTATTCTTGTATGATCTTGTACATGTCTTGTACCCAATTTCATGTAGGGAGCAATTTGAATGTCTTGATGAAGAAGAAGAAAAATCGGTGAAGAAGAATAGCGTAGAAATAGCTGTGATGGTTGCCCTAGGAAGATTTAGTAATAATTAGTTATTAAAATAAAAAGATATTATTTTTTCTCATTAATTAAGGGTATTTTAACCTTTTCAAAATAAAAGGGACACTTAATTAGAAAATTATTAAGGGATGTATTTTCCTATTAGATTATTAAAAGAGGTATTTTTCTTCCAATTTTCTCTAATTTAAACTACTCGGAGCCTCCATATACGCGTCACCCTTCACTTTCATTCCAATCACAATACGAAGAAACCGCCTTCGTTCCCGATCGAGAGCGCCGGTCTCTCCGTATCGGATCCGCGATCGTCCTCGTTGACAACCTTGTGCAGCCACCGATGATAGGGAGTCGCCTGCAGTTCACCGAATATCTTGTCTCCGTCTCCGTCATCATGCGTCCAGTCGAAGATAGCCCCGCTCGTGGCCGCCGGTCAACCCAACTCGCCATCTCCATCGTCATTCTCCGCTGCTTGCTAGTTATCCCTCTTCGTCGGCATTTGGGTAAGGGATGATACCCTATTTTTACTCTTCTGTTTCAGTTGATCGAATGGGTCCGGGGTAGGTCTAGTGCCGGTCGTGCACAGGTGGTGGGTTCCAAGCGAGTCAGGGAAGAGGGTGGCCGACCTCTCTCCGAATAGAGGGAAGTGGTCAGTGGCGCGATTTTGTAAAGATAGGTTTTTATGAGAGTTTTATAAAATTAGAATATACATATATATGAGTAGGAATTGTTATGAAATGATTATAAAAGCAATACCACTTTATCTTTTGGAAAGAACACTTAAACAAACTTTATGATAACTTTTAGATCATTAGAAGAGAGGGAGGGAGAGTAAGAACTTTAGAGAATGTATTTCTTACTCTACTTTGGTACAAGTTTTACAATGGATGATGACCATATTTATAGGCCAAGAGTGGGGTAAAACTTTGGTAAATCTCCATGATTTATGCATGGAAATAAGGAGGTGAAGAAGGTGAATAATTCACCTTGTACGATTTTCCTCCATTATACACTTGTTCATACATGATATGTGAAATACATGTGTGTGTAGATAGATAACTTGTGGTATGTAAATATTGACTTCATAACACTCCCCCTTGAATATTCACCTTTTTTCATGTAGTAGCATATGGGTAGACGTTGCCTCATTAAAAACCTTGTTAGGAAAAACCCAGTGGGATAAAAACCTGAACGAAGGGAAAAAGAGTGCAACCATTGATCCCATTGTACGCCTTGATGCTGCCTCATTAAAAACCTTGTCAAGCAAAACCCAGTGGGATAAAAACTTGATCGAAGGGAGTGCAACGCGTATGATACTCCCCCTGACTTCAACATATGTCTCGAAGTCTGCACATTCCAATTCTGGATACCAGTTTTCCAAATTTCTTGGGGATTAAAGACTTTGTGAACAAATCAGCCAAATTGTCATTTGATCGAATTTGCTGGATGTCCACCTCACCAGCTTCTTCCAATTCACGAGTGGAGAAGAATTTTGGAGATATGTGCTTTGTGCGGACACCTTTGATGTAGCCCTTCTTCATTTGAGCAACGCATGCTGAGTTATCCTCATATAATACTGTTGGATCATTAGTGATTGGTTTCATTCCACTTTCTTTCTGGATGAATTGAATCATTGCTCGAAGGGAAACGCATTCTCTTCCTGCCTCATATAGTGCAATCAATTCTGCTTGATTTGATGATGTGGCAGTCACAGTCTGCTTTGTTGATCTCCAAGAGATGGCAGTGCCTTCATATGTGAACACATAGCCATTTTGAGATTTGGCTTTGTGTGGGTCAGACAAGTACCCTGCATCTGCATATCCAATTAAGGTTGCATCCCTTTGGTTACGATAAGACAACCCAAGATCATGTGTGCCTCGGAGATAGCGGAATACATGTTTGATCCCGTTCCAATGCCTCCTTGTGGGTGCAGTGCTATACCTGGACAACAAATTTACTGCAAAAGCAATATCTGACCTTGTATTGTTAGTTAAGTAAATTAAAGCACCAATTGCACTTAAATATGGTACCTCAGGACCAAGAACATCTTCATCCTCTTCTTTGGGATGAAATTGATCCTTTTCTACATTGAGGGATCGAACTTCAATTGGAGAGCTCAAAGGGTGTGCTTTGTCAATGTAAAATCTTTTAAGAACTTTCTCAGTGTAATTAGACTGATGGATAAAGATTCCATCCCTTAAGTGCTCAATTTGTAAGCCAAGATAAAGCTTTGTTTGTCCGAGATCTTTCATCTCGAATTCTTTCATCAAATATTTCGCAGTGTCTTGAAGTTCATTTGGAGTTCCGACGATGTTTAAATCGTCAACGTAAACTACGATAATAGCGAATCCCTTTTCGGATCGCTTGATGAAAACACATGGACAAACGGTGTCGTTCTTGTATCCCTCTTTCATGAGGTATTCACTTAGGCAGTTGTACCACATTCGCCCAGATTGTTTTAGTCCATAATTTTATGGAAAACATTTCTCGAGGTCCACAATTATTGGCCTCAGGCAGTTTGAGTCCTTCTGGGACTCTCATGTAGATGTCTATATCAAGTGATCCATATAAATATGCTGTAACGACATCCATGAGGCGCATTTGTAACCTTTCAATGAGAGTCAAACCAATTAGGAATCTCAATGTAGTTGCATCAACTACCGGAGAGTATGTTTCTTCATAATCAATTCCATGGATTTGTAATATCCGCTCTTTTTAATGAAGAGATATTACTTTATTTTTTCGAGTTAGTATAAGTGAAGGGTTATACTTGATTTAAATCCGCTATAAATGTATAAAACTTGCAAAAAGAAAATTCATTCTTTATAAATGAATTTTTGGCAAGTTAAATTGTATTTAGCGGAAAATTTAAATTTTTGTAAAAGTGTAAAAAGATGAACCTTTGGAGTATATTCTTAAGGCAAAAATGGGAAAAGAAAGAATATTAAAATAAATAAATAAATAAATAAAGGATTAGAGGTGTGTTTTGAACTCCAAGACCTCTTTTGGAACATTATTTATTTATATTACGTTTTTGGCCCAAGTTTTTCCTTTCTTCATTTCATGCCCTTCTTCCCTACCTTGCGTGTGAACAATTCCGGCCCGAGCCCCAATGGCTGCGCCGCCGGCGTCACCCTTCGCTCACCTTCATGGCATCATCCTCTGGTCACCACCCGCCACCTATCAAGGCTAGTTAGTATAGCCTCGTCGAGTCATCACCCTCGCTCGCCATCTCTGACTTCTCCTCTGCTTTTCGGCGGAGGCTGGCACGAAAAAGACGAGCCATGTGGATGGCTTTTCGGATTGTTAAAGGGAAGGAGATGAAGAAGCATATAGAAGAGGTTGCTTTGGGTTATATATATGAGAAGGCTGGTCGAATGAGGAAGAAGAAACCCGAAACTCTTTCTCGGTTTTGACCTAAAACACCCCAGACTTCAAAATTCGATTGCGGACTCGTTTCTCAACCAAATTTGGTGATTCAAGTCTCTAAATGTCGAGGATGAAGTTCTCTATAAAAGCCCTTTAAGATTTGAAGTTGTTTGATCAAGAATCGGTCTCAAAAAGTATGATTTCCGAATCTGGACTGTTTTTCCAGATTTTCAGAGGATGGTGACGAAGGATTTTCGTGGGCTTCATTCTCCATTGTCCAACATCTATTTCCGGTTCCGTTGCTAAAAGTTGGAAGGTGGGAAGGTTATCTCTCAACTATAGGAATTAGTCACGCCACCCCGCCCCTGGTGTCTCCGCTGGAAGCCCTTGAACAGGCCTTCACGGCCAGCTTTGCTGCTGAGTTCTTTTACCCAGAAAATTCAGCATCGACGAGTGGTTTTAGCGGGAGTCGTTCTCCATCTTCCGGCAACCAATATCGGATCCGTTGCCAACAGTTTGAAGGTGCAAACGTGGGCTTCCAACTGTTTCCATTATTCGAGCCACTACATGCCTGGTGTCGCCCGCACGAGTCGGTGAACAAGAGTTCACGACCAGCTTTGGTACTGGTTTCTTTGCCCAGAAAATTCAGCTTTGACGAGTGATTTGTGTCGCCTTCTTTATCCGTCTTCCCTCAATGAAATAAGGTTCTGTTGCCAACAGTAGAAAGAGGGTGATGGGGACTTCTAACTGTCGCTTGAATCACCCCAAACGGATATCAAACGAAGTCACTAGAGATCGACGAAGTTGGTTCGTCGCTCACTGTTTTTCCGGGCCTTTATATGAATTCAAGTGAAAAGAAAAGATGAAGAAAAAGGGAAAGGTGTGTGGACCCGGGTTTGCCTCGGTATGCGTGCCATGGGTTCCGATGGATCGTTTTGATTCACATGTTGCCTCGTTTGCGCATTGCATCGTTTTGCGTGCCACCTCGATTTGCGTACAAGCAAATCCCGAAAACGCGTTGCTAGGTAATTTTCCGTCTTTCGAGCTTGACTTATATTAAAGAATGATTTTTAGGATAAGATCATTCAAAGTCGGGTTTTCGTATTAAATCTCGTAAAGCGTGATTTATCGAATTGGTTAAGTTATAAAACCGGATTAAGTCAAGCAAGTGTTTGACAAATTATTATAAGGACATAATAATTTGTAGTAGTTAATCTTGAAACAGAAATAAATTGATTATAATTTATTTCTCTATTCTTTTCCGGTACAACCCGAGCTCGAGCCTCGGATGCACATCGTTTGAGATGGGATTTAATCGCTTTAAGTGGAGATATCTCGTATAAGGCAAGTGGACGATTCTCTCTTGCGTTATTGTTATTAAATGAGGAATTGGATCCCATTTAATATTTGCGTTCGGAACAACTTGTATGATTAATAAAATCTGATAGGTCGTTATATTTGTTAGAAATAATGACCACGTTGTTTATTCAGTTTCGCGTTAGAACTGGATTTAGGTCCGTTATGTGTGGCCTTGTATGTTGTCTAATGCTGAGACATTATTGTGAATTAAGTTAGTTTTTCAGGGGTAGGAGCCGAGTCTCCGATGACCTCTTTATAACACAGTCTATGTTGGGAGGTTTAGCTCGTTACTATCATATCCCAACATTCGGGTCATGACTCATACCTCACTCAACGCTGGAAGAGGTGTTTATACACTCTAGCTAAGTGCAAATTGGTACTAGGTGTTCGTCAATGATCATGGATTTCATCCCTCTCATCTTGACGTCTCCATGTACATGTGGATTCTCGGCGGTTTCAGTCGATTAAAAGTTACCAACATGTTTGTGTAAAGTTCTGAAAGTAATAAAAATAAGTGCGTTAGGCACATTAATGTACCCGGATGGTTAGTCTATTCGATAACCATTCTTACTCCCGGTTATGAATGATTCTTAATAAAACTTTGATTAAGTCAATTTGATTAGTCGATGGAGACTTTTCAAGATGTTATGTGATTAATATGAGTTCCCAACAATCTTTCATGTTTCGTAAAGGAACCACAAGCTGCGGTGTCCTCTCTCTTGATTATGCATGCCTCACTCTTATTCTCTATAAGACTGCTAACTGTTGGATCATAATTTGAGTCTATTCGGATTTTGATGCCAATATGTTTAGTTACAACCATAAGAACCAAGTTAGATTCTCCGCTTGCTAGTCTTTCATTAGACTAACCCGTCCATCTTCTTTTCTTTTATATGGTCGGCTGGTGTCCTCCGTTGGTTTACGATACATCAGGTTCTTCTTGGAAGTTGATTCAAGAGACGGATTCAGATGTTTGAAGCTCCAGAAGTTGAAGAAAGATTTCCAAAGGCTATACTTGAGTGAAGATCATAGTTGAACTACTTCAAAGCGAACCTGAGTTTCAGAAATAAGCAAGTAAGGAAGACTTGATGAAGATTTTGTTTAAATAGAAGGTTGTTCTATTTATTTACTAATTCTTTTAAGTTAAGGCTTGTATAAGACCTTTTATTCTCTTTTCCGCTGTAAAATTTTATTTTGTTAGGTTTTAAATGGTTTCATTACCTTGTTTTAGTTTGTTCAGTCAGTTTAAAGCCTTGGGTAGCTTCGGTTTAGTCTTAATCGGGGTTACTGGCGGTAATACCTCCAGGGTAGGAAGGGGGTGTTACATGATCTGAGAAAAACCTTGTGCTACAAGCCTTCCTTTATATCTTACAATTTCGTTTTTCTCATTTTGTTTGCGTACGAAGACCCATTTATAGCCAACTGGTTTCACACCATTGGGTGTACGAACTACTGGTCCAAAGACCTCTCGCTTTTCAAGCGATTTTAGTTCTGCCTGAATAGCCTCTTTCCATTTTGGCCAATCGTTTCTTTGTCGACATTCATCGACCGACTTTGGCTCAAAATCATCATTTTCAATTACAATATTACTAGCCACTGAGTAGGCAAATACATCATCGACAATTACATCTTTTGTATTCCATTGTGTGCCTGTGGATACATAGTTTATGGAAATCTCAAAATTGTCGATATCATTATTCTTGTCTAGAATATCACCCTCTGTTGAGGTATTCTCATTTTCAATATCTTTGTCTTTATCATCATTCTCATGATCCATTGTGGCTTCTTCTGCTATACCCTTTTGGCTTCTTGCCTTTCTTGGTTTTAAATCTTTTGAACCTAACGGTCTACCACGCTTTCGGCGTGTTGCAGACTCGCTTGCGATGGATGCATCTGACAATCCATTGGGTATTTCAATTCTTGCTGGAGCATTTGCCGCATGTATATGTGATTTAGTTACCTTCTTTGTATCAGTAAATGAATCTGGTAACTGATTTGCAACATTTTGCAAATGAATGATCCGTTGTACTTCTTGTTCACACATTTTTGTTCTTGGATCAAGATGGGATAATGCAGTTGCATTCCATGTGATTTCTTTTACATGTGGGTCCCCATTTTTCTTTTCTCCCCCTACGGCTGGGAATGTATTTTCATCAAAATGGCAATCAGCAAATCTTGTTGTAAATAAATCACCAGTTGTTGGTTCAAGATATTTGATTATCGAGGGAGACTCAAAACCAGCATAAATTCCTAATCTCCTTTAGGGTCCCATCTTTGTGCGTTGAGGTGGAGCAATAGGGACATAAACTGCACATCCAAATATTTTTAGATGTGAAATATTTGGCTCCTTACCAGACACAAGTTGCATAGGGGAATGTTCATGGTTTGCACTTGGCCTTAATCGAATTAAGGTTGTTGCATGTAATATTGCATGTCCCCATGCCGATGGTGGTAATTTTGATTTCATCATTAATGGTCTGGCAATTAATTGCAATCGCTTTATCAATGATTCAGCGAGACCATTTTGTGTGTGAACATGAGCCACTGGATGCTCTATATCAAGCCCAATTGACATACAATAGTCATTGAATGTTTGAGATGTAAATTCTCCTGCATTATCGAGCCGGATTTTCTTTATTGTATAATCCGGAAATTGGGCCCTCAATCGGATTATTTGAGCAAGGAGTTTAGCAAATGCAACATTTCTTGTTGATAGTAGGCTTACATGTGACCAACGTGTAGATGCATCAAATAGCACCATAAAGTATCGGAATGGTCCACATGGTGGAGCAATTGGACCACATATATCTCCTTGGATTCTTTCCAAGAATGCAGGATTCTCACTTGCAATCTTGTTCTTAGAAGGCCTGATAATTAGCTTTCCAAGTGAGCAAGCAGTGCAATTAAAATCACTGGACGGAAGAACCTTAATGTTCTTTAATGTATGTCCGAGTGAGCTCTTTATGATTTTGTGCATCATTACTGCTCCTGGATGACCCAATCGGTCATGCAATAATGTGAATGCAGCTTGGTCATATGACATTTTGTTAAACACTGCATTGACCTCAAACGGATAAATGTATGTATGATATAATCCGGAGGTTTGCGTTGGCATCCTTTCGAGAATCAGTTTATGGACAGATTCATGTTTTATGATGCGCAAGTATTCTTTCCCATTTTCATTCATGGTTTCCATATGAAACCCATTTAGACGCACATCTTTAAAGCTTAGTAAATTTCTTCGAGATTTACTCGAATATAGTGCGTCATTTATTACTAGCTTCGTTCCCTTTGGGAGTAGAAATGACAGCTCTTCTAGAGCCTTTGATGAGTTTTGACACACCGGATATTGTAGTGACATTGCCTTCAAAGGCTCTTAATTGGGTAAAGTATTCTTTACTCCTCAAGATGGTGTGTGTTATTGCACTGTCCAAAAGACATTGCTCCTTCCCATCGTGGTTCACTTTAGGTGAGTCCATGTTTTTCTATGAATATAAAGAAAAAAAGGAGAACTAAGACATCAATAAAAGCTTCATATATTATACAAGGATAATTCTATTACACAAGTTCTATTATACAAAGCTTATTATACAAACTCATGCGGAATAAAGGTTAAAGCATGTAATACAAAAGAAATTGCAAGTATTATGAAAATAGCATGGGAGATAGTAGAGATATTTAGGGGCTCATGTTTTTCATTTAAGCCCCTAAGGCATAGCCATCATCATTCTCAAGGTTGAGAAAGTCATTGACATCCAGACTAGTCACTGGTGACCCATCCACATCGTTATTATCGATGTAGTTGGTCTTGGTAGCTCTTTCTTTATTCTTTTCAGCTTGGTAGAGCTTCACTAGGTGTGGAGCTGTGCGGCATACCTTTGACCAGTGACCAGTCACACCATATCTGTAGCATGTTGATTTGGATTTCTGGGAGGATCCTGATGGACCCGTCTCGACCTTTTGCTTCACACCCCCCTTGTAGCTATGGTTCTCACGGTGATTATCGTGGCTTTTGTTGTAGACTTATCCACGCCCATGGCCACCACGACCACCACGGCCACCACGGCTCCCATAGTTACCACGACCTCATCCACGCCCATTGTTATGGCGTGATTGCTGCCCATGTTCATTGTCGTTCCTATCATGGAACCCTTTGTTCATAGCATTTGCTTCTGGGGCAGCTGTTGAGCCAGTAGGCCTTAAGTTGTGGTTTTTCATTAGGAGCTCATTATTCTTTTCAGCAACTAACAATACTTTCAACAAGTCAAAACATCTTTTGAAATTTCTTTCTCTATACTGTTGTTGCAATAATATGTTTGAAGCATGCATAATGGAGAAAGTTTTCTCCAACATTTCTTGCTGAGTGATCGTTTTACCACACAGTCTCAATTGAGAAGTGATCCTGTGGATAGCACTGTTGTACTCAGTGATGGACTTAAAGTCCTAGAACCTTATAGTGTTCCACTCATGTGTTGCTTGTGGGAGAAAAACTTTATTTTGATGAGCATAGCGCTCATTCAGGCTCTTCCACAATTCTCTAGGATCCTCCACAAATAAGTACTCAGTTTTGAGACTCTTATGAATGTGTTGGCGGAGGAACACAATGACTTTTGCCTTTTCCTGTGGGGTGGCATCATTGTTTGCCACAATTGTTTCCTCAAGGCCATTTGCCTTGAGGTGAGCTATGACATCTACCCTCCATTCGAGGTATTTCTGGCCCGATAGATCAAGGATATCAAACTCCCTTTTAGTTATGTTTGCCATTAGTTGCTACATATAAAGATATGCAAATTAAAGGTTAACATAATCAATAATATAATGCATGAGTCGTGTATGGGACGATTGAAGGACATGTCATATCAAACAATAAATTTATGCATGTAGATGATATATTCAGAATGCATAACAAAAGATTGCGTGAGTTAGAGAAGTAATCAATATAGATATAGGCATAGACAATATCGTAAGACAAAAGTAAGAGATCATATGAAATCAAAGAAAAATTATATAGCGGGAATTTTAAAATCTTTAAAGTCCTTAAAGTCATTAGAGTCCGAAGTCCTTAAAGTCCTTAGAGTCCGAAGTCCTTAAAGTCCGATTCCCTTCATCCTTTTTTTCACTTTTTCACTTCCGACCTTATCTCCTTCCTCCACTTCCATATTCGACCACCTTTACCAATTTTTCTTTCGACATTCTCCATGGCCGACGACGAGATTATGCGTCGTCTTAGGGCCGGTAATAGGAGATTTATTATTGAGCTTTTCATTTGCCTTATTCTTATTGTGATTACCAAAATCATGCTCTTAATCATTTTGGTTAAAACTTATTTCCAATTTAAGTGGTGAAAGTGAAGAGTTCGGAGGTGAAATCGGTTTATACTTCAAAAGAGGTAAGCAAATCTAATATTTTGTTTGTATCTTGTACATATCCAAAAACATGATTTATTTTGGTAAGAAATCGTTTCAAATCTAGGAAGAAAACGAGTTTCTGATGTAGAAGATCCCAAATCGGGCAACTACAGAGCATACTCCTCAAAACGGTTTTAGGAAATAAACTTCTTGCATGATTAAGGTTAGGAAGAGATAGAATTTTGTACCTTGGTGATTAGTGAAGCTCAATTGGCAATTAGAGACTCGTGCTGATAACGTGTTATGAAATGATTATAAAAGCAAGACCACTTTGTCTTTTGGAAAGAACACTTAAACAAACTTTATGATAATTTTTAGATCATAAGAAGAGAGGGAGGGAGAGTAAGAACTTTAGAGAGTGTATTTCTTACTCTACTTTGGTACAACTTTTACAATGAATGATGGCCATATTTATAGGCCAAGAGTGGGGTAAAACTTTGGTAAATCTCCATGATTTATGCATGGAAATAAGGAGGTGAAGAAGGTGAATAATTGACCTTGTACAATTTTTCTCCATTATACACTTGTTCATACATGATATGTGAAATACATGTGTGTGTAGATAGATAACTTGTGGTATGTAAATATTGACTTCATAATAGGAATATATATATATACATAGCTTTCGTTAGTAATCTATAGTGGAACGTGATTAAGGGCTTCACGATCAGCTAGACCAATTTGGTTTGTGTATATATATATATGTACTCGTGGGAATTAGTGGAGGATTTTTGTACTGTAAGATGGATAGAAGTAATAGTTAGTCATAAGTGAACCTTGTGTTTTAATTAGCGTTAGATATAAATAGTTTTCTTTTAGTTGAATGTTTGATCGTGCTGGTTATATTGTCTAGGGAAGCGTTCCTATCCAAACTCATGTATTCCCGTACCTCCATAAAAAATTTCGTTCAAGGTAAGTCGTTTTCGACTTGCTCGGTTCTTTTCTGTCTTGTTAGATTTTGTGCCGTTATTGTAGGATTGGTTTTGGGAACTAGACTCGAATATCTTTTTAAAATGCTTTGGACTTGCTTGTGTTGTTGTGTGCAAATTGGGTTTTAAATGGATTTTATCGAAAATAAGTTTTTGAATGTTTTCTCTATGTTGGTACCGTTTCCGGCACGGCCATACGCGTAGTCGGTGGGAGGAAAAGTTGTCTATGGATGGTCCGTGTGACAGGGAAACAGTGCCCCTTCAAAATGAAAAATATTGTCTATGTATTTTGGCAAGTGCTCCAGTGGAGGCTTAGCCGGGGTTAGAAGGGAGATTGTGAAGTGGAGTGAAAGGGCCTGCCTTTGCACTCGGCGCATGGTTTGAGCGCCTTGGAGGTTGGATTGCGAGATGGAGGAATTGAATTTTTGTAAAATTGTGTTTGTGAATGTGTATGTGGCTATATGTGACTAACCAAAACTAATATAGGTATTGACCTTTAGAGTTATGAGTGTGTTTGTGGACTTGGATGCTGACCTTAGAAGTGTTTTTCAAACGTCTTGCAATTTCTGCATTCTTTCTAACTTTATAGATTAGATGACCCTCGGAGATCGAATATATTTCAGTTCCAGGTATGAACCAAGGAATCGTGCATGAGTTGAGGCTAGATGACGGGGCGGAGCGGTGAAGAGAGCGTGTCATAGTGGGGTCGGGTTTACTTTGGTTTTTTTTGTTATATTAGGGAGTTAAAATTTATTATTATGTTGGATTTATTATTATGTGATGTTTATTATTGTTACTAGGTTAATTCGTTAATTATAGTGTTTTGTCAAGTTTGAATATTTATGTTTGCAAATTCAGTCAATTCTTCAATAATCAAACCCAAATTTTCTTATTAAAACAAAATAAACGCGAGCGCTCCCGCCCCCTGTGACGCTTTTGGAGGCTGTTAGTGTGGATTTCGTGCGGCGCACGATAATCCGGTGGTTTCCGGTGTGTTTCTGGATCTCTTTCCGGCAGGAAGAGCGATGGCTCGCAAACCAAAAAATAAGGGAAATGCATCTTCGACAGAATCGGTACTTTCTCTTCCGAAGAATGTACCGGATCTAGGGTTTGGTACCAATTTGTCCATAAATAGTGATGTGGCTGCTAGTCTGAATCAGAATAGTGCAGATAAGGATGATCGGACTCAGATTGATTAGAGTAAGGTACAATCTATGAGGGATAATGGTGAGATCTGTGTAATGGCTAAGGGAAAATCACCGATTGTGGATCACTCATGTGAGGGAATGTTGAACGATAAAGCTGTATGCAATCAAAATCCAGTTGATGCATCAATCAACCCAATTCCTAAGACTAGTGATCAAACTAGAAAACGATTGTATCTTAGTGCAGTCATAGGAGCTTGTCGAATTGAAGAGAAGAATCGATTGGTATTTGTTCCAAATATTGATAACGATTTGTTCAAATTTGATAGTACTGATGTTGTTGATGAATTGGAGGAATGGAGTGCTGTCTTAATGGGCTGTGTGGTAGGCTGGAATGTTACAGTTGAAGATATGGTAGACTATGCTAAGAATAACTGGAACAATACAAAAGTGAAGATAACTCTCAAATCCAATGGACTATGGATTCTGAAATTTCATAGTTTCGAACAGAGGGATTGGGTTCTTGACAATGGGCCATGGTTCTTAGAAGGGTTTAAATCATTGGAGCTTAAAATATGGGAAACTGGTATGAATATAGGATGGGAAATGTTTGACACTATGCCTGTTTAGGTTATCTTGCCAGATTTGGACCCTATCTTTTTCTCAAATCGCATGCTCAGTATAATTGGCACCATGATAGGGATACCAATATGTATGGACAACTTACTGCAAGTAAGGAAAAAATTTCATATGCTCGTATTCTGGTTAGGGTGAACATATATGAGATAAGAAGAAAGGTTGTTATCCTAGAAGATGCAAAAGGAAAGAGATACATACAGAGAGTAGAGTTTGACTGGAAGCCATGGTATTGCTTGAAATGTGGGACTTTTGGCCATAGAACAGATTGCTGCTATAATAGGCAAGATGTGAAGGGGAATGGTAAAGCAAAGACACAGATGATGACAAAGACATATAAGTGGCAGATGTGGAAGCCTAAGATAACCTCAATCTTGGGGCCTAAGCCTGAAGGTACTGAAAACACATCTGATGGAAAAAATGATAAAATAGAGGAGAATCAAATCAATAGTGATGATGGCAAAAGCAAGAATGATTAGGGAAAAACACCCGTTACTGAAATCAGTGTTATTTCTCAGAAGGCAGTTGGAACAGAAACAAGTAAAGTAAAAGAATCTGATAACGAGGAATGGCAGAAGGTTAAGAAGCAAGCTAATGTTGTTAAGTATGATTTCAGAAAGCGGCATAATGCTCAAAATGCCAGTACTTCTGTTGCCATCAATAAGTTTGCTCAATTTTGGGTAGGCACAACAAACAAAGAAACTGATAATGGATGAGCTCAAGCTTGGATCTTGGAATGTTAGAGGATGTAATACATCCTCTAAAATAAGAATGGTGAATAATTTTGTTAGGAAAAATAATATCGATATTATGGCTATTCTTGAGTCTAAAATAGCTATGCAAAAAGAAGAGGAGATTGCTTCCAGCCTTCTTAAGGGATGGAAATGTACTATTGATAGTACTATATCCATGAAAGGTAGAAAGTGGTTTTCTTGGTTAGATGATATAATTGATCTAACTATTGTCAGTATTGAGCCACAAGTTGTTCATGTGTAGTCAAAAGCAAGAGAGGGCACTGTGTCTATCATTTGTCTGTGATGTATGCTTCAAATGCTTATGCAGGAAGGGTTCACGCTTGGGATAGTCTAGCTGATGTTAAACAGAGAGTGCAGGGACCTTGGTAGATTGTGGGTGATTTCAACTGCATTTTAGAACCGTTAGAAAAACTGTCTTTCAGAAGGAATGCTAGTAATGTTTTAGAAGAGCTTATGGATGTGTGTGATAAATTGGAGGTGCATGATGTCCCCTTCTCTGGTGCCAAGTTTACTTAGAGAAATCAACAGGAAGGGAATGATAGAATAGCTTGCAAGTTGGATAGGGTTTTATGTAATGATAAGTGGGAAGTGGACTTCCCTTTAACTTCAGTCTTCTTTGCTGATCCCAACTTGTCTAACCATTCACCGGGGGTAATTTGTGAACTGGTATGGGAGAGCATTCAATCAAGGAAATGGTCCTTTCATGCTTGGTTGGCTACACTTAATAGATTGCCTACAGTTAACAGGATTTCTAAATGGCGACTGATTCAAACTAATGCTTGTGTTCTTTGTGGACTATCGAATGAAATAGAGATGCATTTGTGGTTTGCTTGTGCATTCATTAAGAGAGTTGCTCATATTGTATGGGGTTGGTTGAATGTTAACGTGAGGTTTGACAATCTCTAAGAATGGTGGAATTGGTTCTTGCAAACCAGAGCCGGGAAAAATAATATATTTCAATCAAAGCTAATGGATCTAATGACAATTGTGTACCACACTTGGCAGCTCAAAAATAGAGTTATCTTTAAAGGTGAAACTCCTGATGTGACTGCCTGTGCTCAACTCATTATCAAAGAATGCAAATTCAGGATTACTTTGAAGCTCAATCTCAATGGTAGAAGGGGGCAACCTCTCCGAGATAGACTGCTACTTTGATTCCTTCTCTTTTTATGTTTGGGTGGGGACCAGGGTAAGTTGGCCTCTTTTGGTTTTTGTTTTGAGAAATCAGTCCCTTGTGTTCTTTTTTGATAAATGTTTGATTCAAATCAAGTATGATGATGCAGGAGAAACTTGGCCTACATTTTAGCATTGTAATCCTTTGCACTTTAAAGTGTTTTAAGGGTTCATACAGGGCTTTGGGCATTTCTCTTCTTTGAGTTTTGTTGTTTCTTTTCTTTGGCCTGATAGGTTTCCTGGGTAGTGCGGTTTGTAAAACACTCCCCCATTTATCTTTTGTTGAGTAAGTTTGCCGAAGCACACTTATGATGACAACATTAGAGAATGTGGTCCTTCATTTGATGGTTTAGTTCTAGTAAGGTGCTAGATGGGAATGCATTAGTATGTGCCTTAATTAGAGCATTGCTGGGATGTGGAGTGTTCCTAGGTTGTTTTGGTTGTATTTTACACATATATCTTCTCTTGATATATGGTTGTTGTTAAACTTGCTTCCTTCTACTTCTATACATTTTTACCATTTGCAAAAAAAAAGTTTTACTAAATAAAAGGTTGGGTGTTTTATTAAGTTTTCTCGTCGTGCTTGCAATGCAAGATCCTAAAGTGTTGTTGTCAAGCCACTTAAGTAGTACCCGGTAAGGTCTATTACTAATTAGTGCCATGTGGAAAGACAAGGTGTTACAAACTCCTCCTTCGATGGCGCCTCCTCATTTCCTTCCTTTTCACCAGATCCCTAAACTCTTCAATGTCGCCTCCTCTCACCAAATCACTAAACCACTCTCGAAATGAAACCTGAGAGAGAGAATCAAGAACGACGGCGGAATCGGGGAGAAAGAATTCGGTTTCTCACCTCCGACATATCTTCTCCGCCTCGTCAAAGTCCACAAATTCGTCTCCAAATTGAGGGAAGGAACCTGAGAGAGAGAGAGAGAGAGAATCAGGATGGAACGACGAACTCGGGGCGAAAGAATTCGGCTTCTTCACCGTTGACATATCTTCTCCGCCTCGTCAAAGTCTTCAAATTCGTCTCCAAATTGAAAGGAACCAGAGAGAGAATCAGGATGGAACGACGGACTCTCGGGGAGAAAGAATTCGGATTCTTAACCAAATTTAACTCGTCAAAATGTATTTCTACTGTTTTCAGCATGTTATGGTGTGCTGTTTGTTGGTGATTTGTGAAAAGTCATCAAAATCCCATTAAGATCATGTTGAGGTTAACAAGTCACAAGGATAATGTCGATTGGAAAATTGACTTATGTGACTTGCCATGATATGATAAAGAGATGTTGTCATGAATAGAAAAGATCCAAAGTTAAAGGAACACCAAACGCCGATGAATAAAACCTCAAGTGCCAAGGCACTAGGCGAGGGCACGCCTTGGAGGCGTCGTCACTCGGTAATGGCATGATGCATCGGCGCTCTGTGGTGACGCACCGATGCACATGGCGTACACTTCCATGGCATCGACATGGTGCAAGGGCATGGCGCGCCGGTGTTTGATCTTGAGGTTCAAGTCTCGGCAGTTGGGGCGCGCCTATGATGCGACGATGGCACGACCATGGCTGCACAATGCTAGCGGTGCACCTAGGTGGTGTACGATGAGCTTGCGGAGCGCTTAGGGCTAATGCACAAGGCGTCGAGTGGTTGCGATTGAGCAAAGGTATGGTTTTGAGCTAAATTATGAGTCTTATAGCTTTGTGCATATTATAATGAAGGTTAGGAAGCTTCTCTAAAGCTTAGTGAATGCTTTAAGCAAGAACTAAAGTTTGAGTTTAGCTTGGCACATAGCTAAGTATGCTAGAAAGGAGTATTGAAGCTTCAAACTAGCTTAGAGCTAGCTCTAGAAGCTTGAATAAGCTCTTGACTAAAAGTATAAGCTTAGTAAGAAGCTCATGTAGCTAGGAATTAGCTCATGGAAGCTCAAACTAGCTCAAGTAGCTCAAAAGTCAGCTCAACGAGCTAAGACGCAACTCAAGCCCGCTCAACTAGCTGGATGCTAGCTCAACTAGCTAAGGGCCAGCTACACTAGGTAAGTGACCTAGCTAGGTACCTAGCTATGCTAGCTTGGTGTGGGCCTTGGTGGGCTGGCCCATGGGGCTCGCGTGTGGGCTGGTTGAGCTGCATGCATGGACGCTTGGCATGGGCCTCTTGCCTTGCCTTTTGGACCGTGACTTTGGGCTTTTGGATTGGATTTCTAGATGGAGTTTTGGGCTTTTATTTGGGCCATTCTAGGATGGATTTAGACGCCTTTTTGGACTCCATAAATGGGCTGGTTGGACGCCTATGATGACAAGGAAAGAGAAAGGAGAAGTTACAACCAACTCTCCTAAATTCACTCTTGGCCTCTCCTTCTTACAACCGATTGTGTAACCTCCCTTTGGCGGTTATTTGGACAGCCATGGACACCTATTTAAAGGGGGAGAATGTCATCCATTTGGACAACATGCAAGACACACGAAATTTAGACTCAAGTCTACACAAATCGGTGAAGGAAAACACTTGTAGTCGAGAGAGACTAGGATTTGTTTGAGTGAGTTTTCACGAGTGAATCAAACACAAGTGTGATTATCATGGATCAATCTTCACAAGTTTGAGTGGGGAAGGAACCTCAAGTGGCGTTGCATGAGGATTTCGTCCAAGTGAAGGAAGAACTGCCAACGTCTTGGGAAGAAGACTTCGTTCAAGTGAAGAATGAAGAAGAGTCATGGAATTCGAACAAGGTACGTTCATTCTTAATAGATGTGTCTTGCCAACATGTCTATTGTTTTATTTGGTACGTTTTATCCCACAATGGTATTGCGGAAACCCTTGGCATGGAATAGGGGCAATATACGTTGAAGGAAAGCGGGATCTCATCCCGTGACTCGTAGCCTATATCCGGGATAACTTAATGAAACATTTTAAGTGGGTCAATGGTGATTGCCTTAGGGCCTACACCCAACGAGACTACCCTTAGGGGTCTACTCACGAGATTACCTTTCGAGGTCTACTCAAATCGCCTTGTGTGTATAAGGGTCGGCTTTCACTTCAACTTTTAATGCAACATAATTATTCCATTTTCATACCATAAAAACCAACACTGTTTATTCTTTTTATGGTTTTCGCTGTTGTGTTTCAGTTTTGTTTAATTTTTTCATGGTTTTCTATATCCTTCTAAATTGTGAAACTGTGATTCTAATAGATCTTTTATGAGAAGATCAGTAGAGTTGAATTTGTCCATTCCAAGTCATTCTTGCATAGAGACATTAAACCTGACAACTTCCTTATGGGTTTAGGCCGTCGTGCAAATTAGGTTGGCATCACTGGTTTTCCCCTGCTATTAAGACTTTCTCCTTGTATGATCTATTTTGCCATTCTGATGTTTTTGTTTATAGAACACCTTGGACTTCTTTTCTGCTTTTCTATCTTGCATACATTATAGAAACTACAAATGCTCATTTTGATACCTATAGTTTTTCTTAGAATTACATAAACAAAGAAGAATATGGTTCTAACTACTATGCTGGATTTATTCAAGGTTCATATATAGTCTCCTATCATCTTATCTTTTTTTAGCTTAAGTATTAAGGAAAAAAGATGGAAATTCTCTTCTTGCATATACAACTTTCTCTCTTTTGCTCTTTATATAAATGAATCATGTTATATGTGATTACTTTTGACCATGTAGTTTTCATCTTTACATCTATGATGTGTTATGCTTAGTCGCTCTCATTGAAATTGTATTTGCATTGCTTTAGTTTTCTGCCTTATTTCTACTGAATATTATTGCCTTGAACTGAGATATTTCAATTTCAATTTTTGCAGCGACTCCAGTGATGTTGCAGCTGTCAAATTAGTGGTATGAATATTGTCATAGCCCAATTTAACAAGTGTCTTGACTATCCAGGAGCCTCAAAAGTCGTTGGATCCTATTACACATACAACTTCTTTCTTATTCATTGTAGTGCTTTTAGGTTTTTGAAAAATAACTCCTTGGTAGAATTTGTGATTGGTATATGATTTTGGTTTTGCTAATTTGATGTTGTTTGAATTGTTTGTTGTTCAAAATTTTGTAGCTCATAGTTTCTACCTTGAAGATCTTGTAGATGTTGTAGTGCATTATGCTTTTTGGATCTCTACTGATTCTGTTTGTGAATATTTGATGTATTGTTAAGATATAAGTTAAGATGCCTGATGTTTCATGTTTTTAGATCTCTATTGTTTGGAAATAAGCAATAATATGGTATAAAATTTAATGTATTTTTTTAAATGCTTAATTTTTTAACCACAAATTTAAAACAAATAAGATTCAATGCAAATTTCAAGGTTAAATAGCCACGAATTAGTGGCGATAAAATGAGTTCAAATTCGACTCGAATTTTGATGCAAAATACATCTATGGCTAAAATTTGATGATGATGCATTCAAAACCAACCACGAAATTCAATTTTGGATGTGGTTGAACATGACTTTGGTAGCCACACATTTAGCAATGAACTAATTCGCGACTATTATTTGCAGTTATATAGTCGCAAAACTAGAAATATGTGGTTATTTTCCGGAGTGATATTTAGCATTGGCCGTTATAGCCCCAGGGCACCTTTCGTAGGGCAATCCGTTGGGGATGTTGTGGTTAACGTTATTTCATGTTTATTTTTTTGGTTGAACTCGTGGCTATTTTTCTGGCTACTGACGCGTTTTCTAGCAGTGTACACCATATTCTGAAATAGGAATTCACAATGCTAAGCACATAGCAAGAAATCTATTTTTCGAGCTAGCTATTGAAAATAGCAAGACGTATAGTATATAAAAAAAGTAGTTACAAGCTTATGTCATTGTATACAACATTAATAAAAAAACACAAAAAACATAGAACAACATTGAGTGAGCTTGCAACCATGAGAAGAAAATAAGCTAAGAGTACTAACCTTTCCAAAACAATCACTACTACAGAAAGGTATAAATACCCCGGGCATTTCTCCTTAAATACACCGTATCACGCCCTGGGTAAAGGTTGTATGGGTATTTGGTCAGTAACCACAGCTGCAATGTGTCGTTAAGATTATGGTTTGGTAGGGCAACTAGAAGCTCAAGTGATTGAGCCGTCGCAGGGTCATAGACCCCTCGAAGAAATTGCTCGTTAATAGTAAAATAGGTAAGAACAAAGCTTGTTATGGTGCTTGCTACTAGGAAGGACCAACCCATTTCTTTTTTATTGTTTTCAATGAGGGCAAGATAAAGGGAGATCGTAGTAGCGGCACAACCTTGAAATAAATTAAAAAGTACAACTCTCGCCCTCGTCCTCTCCAAACACCATAAAGTGATGGTTAAAACCAAACTGGTGTAGCAAATGAAGTACTCCGATATCTAAAAATGAGAAAAAAAACATTTGAACCAACTAATACGGAGATTTGGTAACAATCCATGAAAAATGGCATGATTTTCCTAACTTTGTTATTGAATAAAATGTTAGAAAACCGACATCTAACATAGTGCAGGGCTGCAATACAGACATATAACACAACCGCACATGCGGAAAGTATAATTGAAGCCCAACACTCTTTTTTATTACACTTCATCAAACATTTAGACCCATGAACAAGATTGCACGTGGCAAACAGGGGTATAGAAGAAACCAGTATGCAAAGAAGAACCTTCAAATAAATGGGTAGCATTTTGAGTGGGGACTGAGGAATCTGACTTGACTTGATAGGGTTTCACTTGATTTATTTAAGGTTCATATATAGTCTCCTATCATCTTATCGTTTTTAGCTTAAGCATCAAGGAGGAAAAAAGATGGAAATTCTCTTCTTGCGTATACAACTTTCTCTCTTTTGCGCTTTATATATATATAAATCATGTTATATGTGATTGGATTGTCCATGTAGTTTTCATATTTATATCTATGATGTGTTATGCTTAGTCGCTCTCATTGAAATTGTATTTGCATTGCTTCAGTTTTCTACCTTATTTCTGCTGAATATTATTGCCTTGAACTGAGATATTTCAATTTCAATTTTTGCAACGACTCCGGTTATGTTGCAGCTGTCAAACCAGAGGTATGAATATTGTCATAGCCCAATTCAACAAGTGTCTTGACTATCGAGGAGGCTCAAAAGCCGTTGGATCCTGTTACACATACAACTTCTTTCTTATTCATTGTACTACTATGAGGTTTTTGAAAAATAACTCCTTGGTAGAATTTGTGATTGGTATATGATTTTGGTTTTGCTAATTTGATGTTGCTTGAATTGTTTGTTGTTCAAAATTTTGTAGCTCATAGTTGCTACCTTGAAGATCTTGTAGATGTTGTAGTGCATTATGCTTTTTAGATCTCCACTGATTTGGTTTGTGAATGTTTGATGTATTGTTAAGATCTAAGTTAAGATGGCCTGATGTTTAATGTTTTGAGATCTCTACTGTTTGGAAATAAGCAATATTATGGTATAAAATTTAATTGATTTTTTTAAATGCTTATTTATTTAACCACAAATTTAAAACAAATAAGATTCAATGCAAATTTCAAGGCTAAATAGCCACGAATTAGGGGCGATAATGAGTTCAAATTCGACTCAAATTTTGATGAAAAATACATCTATGGCTAAAATTTGATGTTGATGCATTCAAAACCTACCACGAAATTCAATTCTGGATGTGTTTGAACATGACTTTGGTAGCCACACATTTAGCAATGAACTAATTCGCGGCTATGATTTGAAGCTATATAGTCACAAAACTAGAATTGTGTGGTTATTTTCCGGAGTGATATTTAGCATTGGCCGTTTTAGCCCCAGGGCACCATTCGTAGGGCAATCCGTTGGGGATGTTGTGGTTAACGTGATTTTGTGGTTATTTTTGTGGTTGAACTCGTGGCTATTTTTCTAGCTACTGACGCGTTTTCCAGCAGTGTACACCATATTCTGAAATAGGAATTCACAATGCTAAGCACATACCAAGAAATCTATTTTTCGAACTAGCTACTGAAAATAGCAAGACGTATAGTATATAAAAAAGTAGTTACAAGCTTATGTCATTGTATTCAACATTAATAAAAAACACAAAAAACATAGAACAACATTGAGTGAGCTTGCAACCATGAGAAGAAACTGAGCTAAGAGTACTAACCATTACCTAAGTACTAGCACGCTGCCACCTCTTCTTTCTTGTTAATACCTTCGATATATATGGATTAGCAAGGTGTAGTTTGACTTCAACCTACACTAAGAATACATCAGATCTAAATTCATTAGAGAAAAACCAATTCCACAAAGGCTGGATAGATAACTATAATTATATACCCCCCTCTCCGTAGAGCACTTCTTTTCTACAAACAAATTCATTCAGAACCTGCAAAAAACAAGAAATCCTTTTAAAAACCATAAGAACTATTATTCCTTGATCAATAAAAGTTTTCTATTATTTATAGCATCTTGTTTGAATACAACTTCATTGAATCCCAATATCATTTTAATACTAGCTCTTTTTTGCTCAACAAAGGACTATTTATATAATCTCTAACTATACAAGGAGCTTTTGAGCCATCAACCTCCCAAACCTCTAAAAAACATAGACAAAATAACATCACTAGGTCAGTGTACGATAAAAAAAAGTCTCATAATAAAACCTAGGAGTTCTTAACTTTCTACAAGAAAGGGAACTTGGAAGAAAGAAAAGCTCTCTTCCTCACACCTCTGGTTTAATCCACAAAAAGACAAAATAAGCAACACAAAACATATCTCAAATCTACTATATATTTCATCAAGGTAATTTTTGAGAAAAGCTTGAATTTAAATGTAAAATTTTAGCTACAATTTCTACACAAATAAGTATTTTAGAGTCCCGCCAAATTGTTAAATTGTTCAAAGTAGAATTTTATTCATGTAATAAAATGGATGGAAGGTGAATGAAGGAATTGGAGTCGCGAAGCAATGAAATAATGAAGTAAAATAAAATTTCTATAATGAAACTTCATTGATGCATATAAAATACAAAAACAAAAGTCAAGTACATCAAATTTATTAATATCTGTTTTTTACTTAAAATTATAATAATATAACATGATGTAGTATGTAGATAAAAGCATATATAAATATTCAAATATCAGTGAATAAGTTTTGGATGTTTTCAATCTTTAAGTTCACATCTCATTATCCATATTAAACTCATGGTCTTCTTTTTCATTTTTCATTTAGGCTTGTCCAACTAGAAAAAAACAACATATACTACTTTCTACAATGCATTTCCACCACGAGCATTATGAATTATAATAAGCTGAAAAGTTAAAAGTGTTGATAATGATTAATTAAGTTGTACTTCATGACAGTAACAAAGAACATCTAAAGTGAATTCAGTCCTACCAAATAATTAAGTTGTACCTCGTGAAAATTTACATGAAAAGCCCTATTGTCAGACTGAATCTGAAGGTGCGGACCAGTGCTAAATCTTACAAGTAAGACGTCGGGAACGGAGAGCTACAGGCCTGTGGTGAAGGCAGAAATAAATCCCCCAGCCACTTTCATTTGTATCTTTTGCATTGCTAAGGTCATTAATACATTTGACGCAGTGTTGAATTGCAAAGCCAACAAGATGGATTGTAAAAGCAAAACAGTGCTTTGATTAAGTTTAGTAATCCATTCTTTGGCACATTGACAAGGTAAGAAAGATTCTTCTAGGAAGAAATCCCATTCCAATAATTTACAACCCATATAAATTTAAAACCTAGCAGCTGATGATGTCCAAAATGGTAAATTAGGGAGCGGGCCCGGAATGCAAAGAATAAACAGACCTGGCGGGATTCTCAAGGTGGATTCTGGGGCCCACAACCGTGCCCACCATTTAATTAAACAAAATTCTTATCCCCGCAAGGTCTTCCGAGACCTCGAAGCGAGGTCTAAACCTCTCCACTGACTCCACTGACACACCCGCCCATCCAGACCACTCAGCTGGCGCCGCTCCCCCAAACCAATCACCAGTTGCCTCATCGCTGGACCAATCAGAAGCCCTGATCTCGGGCGTCCCACATCGGATGACAACCAAAACTCAACTCCCCAATTCTCTATAAATAGAGGAGAACCTCGTAAGTAAGAGGGGGTCGAAAAACATCTTGAACTCAAGAACTATCTTGCTCGTTGAAGATCGACGTGATCGAAACATCGTCAAAAGACCTCGCTATATACAAGTGAAGTCCACAAAAAGACTTCAAGTCACACAGAGCTCTCGTCTACGCCAAAGACCTCGCTACACAATCTCGCAAGCCATCTTCACCACACTAGTAGCCCAGCCTCGCATCAAAATCAATCAAGTGACATCGAGGTGGTGGAATCGCTTAGTAATTAGGAGATCTCAGACATTGTTAGACCGAGACCTCGAATACTCGTAGGAGGTCTAGGGTGTGAATCTCGTTTACTTGTAGGCCTCGTTGGCTTGTAACCTCATTGTAAAGAAATCATAAATAAAGAGCAAGTGTTCGCACAATCGAATATAATAATCTCGTTTCTTGTGATTTAGCGAACGGTTTATTTCGGGTTTCCTCAGCAGCAATGTATAGAATAATTTCAAACATTTTAAACAAACAATGCAACAACTCCTAAACAAGTAAAATGGCCAAAAAATTTAAAATTATCCATCTGATACTCACCATCATATACACATAGTTTGGCTAATTGCAAATAGATCTTTTTTTCTCCTAGGGCGGCTAAATCGAAGAAAAAAGCTATAAACATAAATTTTAAAACATAATAACACCATCTAATTTCCCATAAGCTCATTCAGTAAAACAGTAAAAATCCCCGAATTGGAAGATGATATCACCAAAAATCGAACTGGTTTCTGCATCTGAGAATACAAACTAGAATTTTTCTACAGACTAAAAAAGTGTACCGTACACGAACTGAAGAAGACGGTGAAGGCGTGGTAGCCGACGAGAATTGTTGAATGAATTGAATTGTAAGGAAGTGCAATTCTTGTAGAAATTGATTGCAATACTTATGTGGCTATGGAGATCACGGCTGAATTAACACCGATAAAAAAATTTGTGTTCTAGGTTAAGAAAACGATACCATCTAATACTATTATCGAAATATTTGTGTGGTCCAAATACACCGGATCATACACGCCCGGTGTATTTGTTTGCCATTATTGTCTAATATTCGAGACTGCACACGCCCGTGGTATTTGTGTGCTATAAATACCCTAGATCCTAAAACATCCGGTGTATATCTTTGGAATACGGTTCAAATACACAGGGCGTTTAATAACCGGTGTATTTGATATGAAACTCTTTTAATTTGACACAATATAACTCATAGTATATAAGCTCTGGTTAAATGCCACGAGATAATAGCAAATTTTTGTAGTAGTGAATAAGAAGCAATGCAACAGAGTCCTAGAGGGTACACACATATAAGAAAATCACTTAATTGTTAAGTGATTTTTGCCAACAAATTTCGGCTTTCCAATAACCTGTGAATGATGGAAGGCAGTTAGAGAAATCATATTGGTTTTAAAAGAATATATCTTTTGAAATTACGAGATATTCTTTACTTGCAAAAAGAAAGTCCATGAAATATAAAAACTCCAACAAATCATTAAGCCTTGGACAAGAGAATGTATCTCCAACAAATATGGATACATGATGGTTACTCATTTGTAGCTGAAAAGTATGGTTCTGTTAAGTCTCAATTGAAATAACAATTTGAGCCCCTTGGGTCCCTTGAATACTTGAAAAATGATTAGTAATTTAATGAAAAAAAAGAAACACTAAATTCAAAGAGTTAAAACAGAGTACAAGCCATTCTTTAGTGGTGAGCATACTACTCCACGCTAGATGAGAACCAAGTTCAAGAAACTAAATACACCTACACTATGGTCTATGGTAGTAGTAAACCAGTCACTATTGTCTCAATTAAACTTCACTTATCTTGCTTTCCTTTAGTTCATACAATAGGATACTGATATATTTTTACATATTTTTCTTCCTCCTAGCAACATAAGGTATGATTGAACTAGCTTATCAACCATACTGATATGTTTTTACACAATGTTCTTCCTCCTAGCGGTTTCATCCTTTTTACACATTGTTCCCTCCTGCATGCAATTCTCTAACATTCTGTTATAAGAATCACATAATATTAGCCAACAAAAATATGAAGCAAATAACCAGAGCATTCAAAATAATCATAAATAGAAAATTTTAGTTCAACATCAAGCATGGTTCCCTCTTACCTCATTAGCCACCCAGATCTGACACATTAATTTTAGGACTTAGAGAATCATCAATTTCTTAAACTCTTCCATATTCCAAAAGAGACTTTTTCATCTCAGAAAAATAAAATCGAAATAAAAATCAAAAGTTAGGTTATATAAACTCTAAAATTCATTACCAATTTTACACAAGCAAAGCTTACTAGTGGGATTTTCTGATAGGATTGCTCTCAAATTTAACACTCAACCCCAAAAAGAAATAGATTAAACAAGCCTTTGTATTATAATTATAAGGGAAAAATCAGAGATCTTGGTTGATGTATTTCCTAAAAATTGAAATCCCATATGACCTCAACAATTTTACAAAAGCTTGTAACAAAACTTGTAAAAAAACAAGGTTTCCAGTGAAATCCAGAAAGATAAAAAAGAAGATACTTGTTTCTTGATGTGCTCATTGACGGCTAAGAGATCGAGATCGTTAGTATCGGAGGAGTTCTTTCCAGCACTGCTAAAGTCTGCCATTAGAGAGGTGGAGAAAATAGATCTAGCAAAGGACAAGGGGCTTCGAAAGAGTCGTTTGTGAATGGGGATAGAGGGTGACAAAGTTCTGAGAAAATGGATCTAACAAAGAATGACAATGTAGTGATGCCAATGTGTTGGCTAACAAAGACGAAGGACATGCGTTGAAAGCACCACCGTCCGACGAGGAGAGTAGGGGGCGAAGAGTAGGATGAAATCAAACAAAGATCGAGTACGTCATACGGTTATGCAAATATTAGGGTTTGGGTCTAAAATATTTTATCTCATTCATTGGAATAAAAAATATAAAACAATAAACCATACAAGTTTTTATATACTGGTTCTCTAATAGTCGCGATTAAATCCTTTTGTCAACCACATCACTGAATTATTTATCCCGGAAGTCTGTACGAACCGAGATATAAAACCCTGACAAGTATTTTTAAGACGCTTGCAAACGGACTTGTGATAAATTCAGCGGGACAATACGTGAATTTTGTACTAGTGTCTAGAAATTTTAATAGGTGATCAATCTAACAAAACCCTATACAAGTTTTGATGCAATTAACCAAAGGGATAAATTCTACTCAAAATTATTGAGAATTAATTGAACCTCACAATATTATGCAATCCACAACTTCAATTAACTAATTAAACAGAAAGGGATTTAGCAATGTATATTGAAAATAAAACTTACGATTAGGGTTTTAAAGTCCCCCTTGAGAAAACTCTCTAGAACAAACTTGTCTTCCAAATTGTATTGTGTAGAATAATAGCAAAGATAGAAGCTAAAGGTTAAGTATCCCAAATTAAACTTAGAAAGAGAATATCCATAACAAATCATTCCAAAAATATAGTAAAACAATTAAAATATAAGAAAATCCAAGTCGACATAAGTCTCCCGCGTAACACAGCAGGACGCGGTCTTGGTCTCCTGAGCGTGTGACGAGCACTTTTATGTCGTTATAAAAGCACTGTCAAAGAAATATCCTAACATCCTAACCCGAGTAAAGTGGAAGCAAGGATCGAACCCACAGGGACTCAGATTATTTGTATTTAACTAATATTACTAAGTAAAAGGGGGATTTTTATGGTTTCAAGCTAACAATCTAAGTAAATAAAACAAAGTAAATAAAACAGTTAAAGATTCAAATATAGAGAAAAGCGTCCAACTAGTTTCGTATCCATTGCATACATGAGTTTTGATCCTTGATTATTCTTATTTCGATTTCCCTTGACTAATCTATTGCGAATTTATGAAATTCAAGCTTAAGGTGGTTAGTAATATACACCGTCTTTAACAACCTTTTAAACAATTAACCTAGAAAACCTTCTATGTCAAATTGATCATGCAATTAAGTTCAAAGCATTCAATAGAAACATAATTCATGAATTCTACCGTCTATTCATGAAGTTTTGTGATTAAATTCTCCACCTTTGATTAACCTTATTCCACCGTCTATAAGTTTAATCAAAGGATTCATCCATGAATAATCAAATTCAACCATCTATTTAATTATTCTAGTTGTAATTCAACCTATAAATAGAATAGGTGATCAAGCTATTATAATCCTAAGTGAATTTAATCAATCAAGCACGGAGAGATTCAATCTAGTCAAGGCAAATAGAAATAATTCAAATCTCACAAACAATCATGCATACAACTTCAACTAACTAGTTGGACATGAGAAAATTAACTAGAATATGATATTAAAGAAGAATTAAACTTACAAGAGTTCGATTTCTCTTCAATATTGCAAACTAGGGTTTGGTCGCCCACAATTCTCTCCAAATTGAAATTAACGTAAAACAAAAGCATTAGAGTAGCATAATTCTAAGAAACCCTAAGAAAAGTATTTATATGGTAGCTAAAAACATCCAAAAATACTAATAAAGTCGGCTCAAATGATAACACAGAGGCCCGAGTCGGCGTCGCACACATGCGCCAAAGCACGGTCAAAAGCACTGGGAGCGCGGTCGCGGAATGGCCCATCCTCCCCGCGCTCAGCCTCGGTTCAGCATTCAAGTGACACTTCAGAGGCTGTTTTGACCCCCTTCGAGTTGGAATTTGGACTCGGACTAAAAATATGAATTGTAGCTCTTCGAGTTAGATTTCTAGTGATACCAAATTCAGCTTCATCCGACCACTGTAGCTCCCAAACCAATCATTGCAAGATAGAGGTGTCAAAACAAGACTCCAATGCATGACCCGGGTTTAAGCGTTCTTTTCACACAAGCTCTTGGGCCTTAGCTCTTCTAATCTTCACTTGTATCACTCTAAGCTTCATCAAACTCCACAATAGTCTCCTAGATCCTAGCTCCGGTCCTTAGCTTCATATCCACCATGCTTCACCTTTCACCCTACAATATAGCACACAAACGCGTAGATTCCGAACTAAACCGAAATAAAACCTAAACTACAACTTAAAATAAAACTCTATCCAAAAATGAATAAAACGGGAATAAAAACATGCTCAAAACCTATATCTATATGCTCTATCAAATTTCCCCATGCTTGAACCTTGCTTGTCCTCAAGCAAGACATAAAAATCAATCACACCACAAACAAGTAAGCCATGACTTCCATTCATTTTCAAGAAGCTCAAACTTAACCATGAAATCATCGCATACATTTAATGAAAGCTTCAAAACAAGATATCAATCCATTCTAACCCTCACCAAGGTATATGTGTTTGCACTCAATGCTCAAGTGTTTAAAAGGGTATGTGTTTTCGCTCAAAAATCATCTTTGAATGCCAACTACCATATGCTTGCATCAGTGAACTAAATCTCCACCACGGATGTTCAAATGCAAAACGTAAATCATGAGGTCTTTTTCAAGGTTGTAATGGGGCCAAGGTATAGAGAAGTAGGTGGGGATCATTATTTGGCCATGTGGTGCTAAATCCGGGAAATAGAATCAACTAAACCCAAATTACAATAACACTCACTCTCAAAACATCTTCCCAACTTACTCTTCCCTTTCTTCCATTACTTTCAACACTTCTTTCTTTCTTTCTTTTGCTCATCTTTTGTTTTTCTTTCCACAAACCCAATTGAGATTCATTCTTTTTCATTCTTCTCTCACAAGAACACTTTGTAATTTATACATAAAACTCCATCTCAATCAACCATTCATACCAAACTTTCCCTTTAAGGATTTTCAATAAATATTCCCAACATCCTTAACTTTCTTAACAATTTTTCACATTCTCCTCAATTACACCTTTTCAAACTTCCTTACAAACCCCAAAGTACAACTTATAACCCACAAAATTCCCTTAGTCAAATCCTAATTCCCGGATAAGGGTCAAGCTTATTCGGCTAGGAACAATTTTTGTGGAGCTAATAAACAAGGCTAAGGCTCAAAACAATGGGGCTACAAAACAAAGGTATAATGTAGGGTAGATAAGGATATAAATGAGCTAAAGAAAATTTGCCTCAATCATTTTTACATCATGCATTCAAATCATATAATGTGGCCTCGAAAAAGAATCTAAACGCAAGTTCTAGAGTTTAAGCAATCAAAGAGATGCACTCAAGAATTTTCATGCAAAAATAGCATATAAAGGCTCAAAAAGATCTCACAAGGCAATTTTTGGTTAGAACTTTATAAATAACTCAAATTCTCACTTTCATGTATACTCCTTCATAATTAAGCAATTCTTATTTTAGAACTTTCATCAATAACCAATAAGTCATGGGATATGAAATCATGCTCACTCAATAAACAAGTGGTTCCAAGGGGAAAAATGAATCCTAAAATGCAAACAAAACTCTTTTTTAAATTTTCTGAATTTTTCAAATTATTATCGGATTTTTTTCAAACTTTTAATCAATGCATAACAATAAAATAAACATGCAAATGCAACTACATGAACTATATACAATTAAACACTTACGACAAAATAAAGAATCCCCTTCCCCATGCTTAAACTTTACTTTGTCCCCAAAGTAAAAGAAAAGATAAGAGAAAAAGAAAACCAACCTCATCACAAGAGCTTGACACACTCAAGAATCTACTCCTCAGGCGGTAGTGGTGGTTGGTATCCCGGGTATGGATAAGCAGGCTCTGGATATCCGGGATATGAGCGCAAGGGCGTCTTGGCTTCCTCGGACCGTGTGTACCTATGTCCTGACTTTACCTAAAACTGAGAGCAAAAACGAACCAAAATAAAAACAACTCGAAAACAAAACTTATCTAGAAAGCAAAGAAAAACTAAACTTAAAGCTTGGGTTGCCTCCCAAGAAGCGCTTGTTTAATGTCATTAGCTTGACGTTTAGCATGAAGTGACAAGATTAGCCATTGTCAATGCCCTTAGCAACTTGTCAAACCCTTGTGCACACATCTCAAAAAGACATAAGTAACACAATGATAAATTAAAGATGCATAATATAACTTTCAAAGCCCATTTTAACTTATCAAACATGTGTGCCCATTTGGCATAAAATGGCATTTGCTCAAATGAATTCAGCACAAGTGGTGGCTTTAGAAAATACTTACAGCATGATTCCAAGCACTTGTCAGCAATACCACTTTTATCTAAGATGAACTCCATATATTCTTCATCTTCTACCTTGTGTTGTAGTCTTGGCTCCTCATCTTGGAGCTCCATAAGCTCTGGATGTGAGAAGGTGGGGAAACTGAAACAAGGGATGTCAAGGCCTAACATAGGGTGTACCATGACAGCGGGAGTCTTAATAAATGTATCATGTTGTTTTTCTCCCTCATGGTTGTCTACTTCATCAGCAAAGAAGTCATCATGGTCAACAAACGAGTCTTCTTCCAAAACCACAAAACCCTCAAGCAATTTACTCCACATGGTATTGAAATCTTTAAAAATAGTCATGGAAGTGTTTATTCTGCAGCTGTCTACATTCAAACAAAGCCATGGATCAGTAGCACGGGTGTTATGAACCATAAGATAGGTTCACAACACCAAAAATAGTAATAGTAAGTAAACACAAAGAAATAGCCGATTCCCCAGCAACGGCGCCAAATTTGACGAGCACTTTTATGTCGCTGTAAAAGCACTATCAAAGAAATATCCTAACTTCCTAACCTGAGTAAAGTGGAAGCAAGGGTCGAACCCACATGGACTCAGATTATTTGTATTTAACTATTATTACTAAGTAAAAGGGGGATTTTTATGGTTTCAAGCTAACAATCTAAGCAAATAAAACAAAGTAACTAATACAGTTAAAGATTCAAATACGGAGAAAAGCGTCCAACAAGTTTCGTATCCATTGCATAAATGAGTTTTGATCCTTGATTATTCTTATTTCGATTTCCCTTGACTAAAAATTGTGAATTTATGAAATTCAAGCTTAAGGTGGTTAGTAATATACACCGTCTTTAACAACCTTTTAAACAATTAACCTAGAAAACCTTCTATGTCAAATTGATCATGCAATTAAGTTCAAAGCATTCAATAGAAACATAATTCATGAATTCCACCGTCTATTCATGAAGTTTTGTGATTAAATTCTCCGCCTTTGATTAACCTTATTCCACCGTCTATAATTTTAATCAAAGGATTCATCCATGAATAATCAAATTCCACCGTCTATTTAATTATTCTAGTTGTAATTCAACCTAGAAATAGAATAGTTGATCAACCTAAAAGATAACACGGAGGCCCGAGTCGGCATCGCACACACGCGCCAAAGCGCGGTCAAAAGCACCGGGAGCGCGGTCGCAGAATGGCCCAATCTCCCCGCGCTCAGCCTCGGTTCAGCATTCAAGTGACACTTCAGAGGCTGTTTTGACACCCTTCGAGTTGGAATTTGGACTCGGAGTAAAAATATGAATTGTAGTTCTTCGAGTTAGTTTTCCAGTGATACCAAATTCAGCTTCATCTGACCACTGTAGCTCCCAAACCAAGCATTTCTAGAGAGAGGTGTCAAAACAAGACTCCAATGCATGACCCGGGTTTAAGCGTTCTTTTCACACAAGCTCTTGGGCCTTAGCTCTTCTAATCTTCACTAGTATCACTCTAAGCTTCATCAAACTCCACCATAGTCCCCTAGCTCCTAGCTCCGGTCCTTAGCTTCATATCCACCATGCTTCACCTTTCACCCTACAATATAGCACACAAACGCGTAGATTCCGAACTAAACCGAAATAAAACCTAAACTACAACTTAAAGTAAAAATCTATCTAAAAATGCATAAAATGGGAATAAAAACATGCTCCAAACCTATATCTATATGCTCTATCAGCGTGGTTACGTCCACATTTCCCTACCCGTTCCCTACTCCATGTTGAAATCATGCGGGCACGGACCCTCAAGCGTGGTCGTGCTCTCATGACCCAGGTCGGCCTCTACCCTCGGTTCAGGATCCAAGTGACATTTCAAATGTTATTTTTACCCCTTTCAAGTTAGAATTTGAACTCAGAGTAGAAATATGAATTGTAGATCTTTGAATTATCTTTCCAATGATACCAAAATAAATTAGCTTCATCTGACCATTATATTTCTCAAACGAAGCCTTACAAGATAGAGGTGTCGAAACAACAACTTTGATGCATGGCCCAAATTTTTATAGTTATTTTCCCACAACCACTTGGGCTTTAATGATCATCAAAAGTGACTTGCATATCCTTGGAAAAGACAATTAAACATCTCCAATCTTAAATCCTCCAACTTAAGATGGCTTAGAACTCCGTGTAATAGATCCTTGCTCCTCATAAAGACCTAAAAACATGAAAGCACAAGAGTAGACATTGAAATGCAAAAACTACAAAAACTAAGCAAAAAGCAAGAAACTAAATAAGTTTTAAACATAAATATGCCCTAAAACTAACACCTAAATGCATGTTATATGTTAACTAATAGAAAACAACTCACGCTTGGTCGAATTAAAAGTCGTAGCTTGCTTTATAGATCTCTTGAGAATGTTTACAAGAGTAACCTAGATTCGACTGCTATACCTCTCTGGTAGTTTGACGCTCATTCACTCTATGATAAAGCCTTACTCTCACTTCCAAAGCCTAACTAAGACTCTCTCTTCTTCTTTCGAACACTCGAACTTTTCTCTCAAGAATGTGCAATGTATGATCATGCCTATTCTACCTAATCTTTGGGTTTACATAGGCGCGACACTACGGTTTGGAGAATATATCACTTCATTCAATTAAGGAAGATAATATATTTCTAATCCTTAGAAATCTTCCTATGAATAAAATAATTACTATGATAAAAGTAGTCCTTAGGGCTTAAGGAATATCCATGCCTTCTCTTATATAAAGAAGATTCTATCCTTAACCAAACTGATATGTTATCCTGTTTAATCTTCTCACAAATCTTCGAGATCTTCTAATTCGCTATGTTTGTCATGTCGGTGGCAATGGTTATGTCAACGACCTCATGAATATTTCACATATGTTTGATGTTGGCCACTAGCTTCACTTGCGTTTGGAACCATCAAAATCATGAATAGATATTCTAAAAAATTCCCCCTTTTGATAGTGACAAACTCCTTATTCATGTTGATAACTTTCAAAGATAAAACATCGACAATATATTTTATATTCACAATTTTTCTAAAAAGTTCCTCCTAAGTTAGATAAACTGCATAACATTCAATATTGACTCCTCCCCTTTTATCTATTCCCCTAGCTAGTTCCCTTTTGGCATCATCAAAAAGATTTTCAAAATAATCAAAAAGTAGAACACTCGTATAAGACAAAATATAGAACTCAACAAAGTTACATACGCAAACCACAACAAAAGAAGAAATGTCTTAACCATGCAACCGAAAGAATGTTTTAAAAACAACTTTAGAAATCAAAAGTGGATAATTTTGTGGAAGGGGAAATGTGCTAGGAATATAAGAAGGGAGATAGATGTCGGCGACTCCACCGAAGTCAGTGACTCATTTAGGTCAATACTTATTATCAATGTATCGAACATCAAATTTGAGCACAACTTGCTCCTTCAAGAGTTGTCCAACCTTTTCCAACAAAAACATTTTGTTTTGTCGTTGTAGCGCTCGAAGCATATCCTTAATTGGACCAAAGTGCAAAGCATCACCTTCTTCCACTTTGTTTCCCATATCAGCCCCTTCATTAGTGTCTTAAGTCTTATCAACATCCTTTGACACCCATTGATTGTTCACTAGTTTGTAGTCGATTTTCTTAATGGTGTTAGTGTTTAGATTCCTCACAAACTCTACTTCCCTCTTAGCTTCATACATCTCCTGATACTCTTAAGATTTTCTTTAAATAGGTAAATTAAGGGAGAGCATGTCGTGGACTCTCCCACACAAATTACATGTGAAGAAGCATCACATGAGGAAAGTTGACAACTTCATTACGAAGAATCTTATCCAATACTAGTATGTCTTCACCATTTCTACATTCCTTTTCTATTCCCTTAGAATCAAGTTGCTTATCACCCCAGAAAACATCACCTTCCATTATGCACTTATAGAGTTGGTGAGAAAGGCACCACTCTCAATTTCCTCCACCAGAGTAACAAACCGAATCATCTCAGTTGAATCAACTGGTTTTAGACAAGACCCCTTATGATATCCAACAAAGCCTTTATGTGGCACCTTGAGAATTGAATCAATTTCCAAGCTAGAGAAGGTAAACTTCTCTCCATTCATCATGTAGGTGCCAATTGTGGTCAGTGACCTATTCTCAATAACTAGAGTCCTAAAGAACTCTCTGACCTGAATTGAATGCTTCCTCTATATAGAACAAATGTCCCCAACCTTCACAACCAAAAATCTAGTTGATCTCATAAACTCCTCATCAAGTATCAATTCCTTGACAAAATCTCTATCTCTGACACTAACAATTGCTTCTGGAACATCCTTCTTTTTATTTCCCACCAGAAGCGACAATTCTCCCACTTGCCCTTGTTGGGGTCTTTATAGCCTTCTTATCCCTAACTGTCTTTTTGGAGATGACAAGGTCACCTACCTCAAAGTTATATGGAGTGGGAGAAGTAACTCTACCTCTTTTCCTAGCTATCTTAGCCGCTGATCCTCTAGTCCTAGGTCTCTTTACCTCCCTTGTAACCTCAACATCCACAATTTTCTCAAAAAAGCCTATTAGTGCACAAAAATTCCGCCTTCAATGCACTAATTGAATGCTCCTTCTTCCTCTTCCATTGCAACTGCATCTTAACTTATAACCTGCAAAACAATGGACACAGGGGGTGGGGACCCCCTAATCCACCTCTGATGCCTAAGTCAAAAGAGCAGTTATCGATTGAGCGTCGAGGAATAGACAAGAAAGCTAGAAAATCAGCGAGTATGAATCTCTTTGAAAAGTCGAGTTAAGAGAATATTAGCGTGTCTAGTGCTAGAATAGGTGTTGTCAATATACTTTCTCTACACGGCGAAGACATATATTTATAATGGAAAAAGGAGAGTTAGGGGGCCGAAATTTCTATCTTTAAGGTCGATTTACTACCTTAAAGCCCAAGCAAGCAATATCTTGCTCCCATCTCCAAGTAAAATTTTATCTTTTGTTAAAGATAAAATCTTCAATTAATTTGCATAACCACCGTATTTAATTTAATAAGAAATTAGATAAAAGATAATAAATACGTAATAAATAAAAATACATTTATGGCGATAGATAGGAAAATAATTATGGTAGTTATTTTTACCCGCTCACGGAGCCAAACAATTTTTTTTTCAAGTTCTATTCTAGCCGTAGCCCTAGAAGCTGGAGAAATAGCTTTGAAACTTTTTAAATTTGGATCATTAGGAGTACCTTGATTAGAATTAGCCTATTGTTCAAAGTTTAGTGGTTCCCACAAATCTGCTCAAGTTGCCAACATTATTGTTGGCATTTATGATGTTGTTGACATATGAGTTGTCATTCCCACCACTTCCTCAGTGGTCTCCTTTGCTACCGTATCATCCTTCTCCATAGTGTTCGGTTCATTGATCATCTCCACCACGATAATGGACCTTATGATGCTCTAAACAAAGTCGAACTCCATGGGAATGATGTCGTTTTCCGATTTGAGATCCTTGATCGACGAATCCTTTGTCGACACAAGCTCTTCTCTCTCCTCTAGTTTTGCTTCTTCCAGTTTTTCCTTTAGTATAGGGACTGGGCTCAATTCTAATAACAAATAGGGGTCATTTTGGGCCATGATATCAGAATCAAGCATGTGGCTTTCTTGTGGAGGGTTTGTGGTTAAGGTTTCTTGTGGGAATTTTGGGGTTTTGATGGAGTTAGAGTTTTCTTGTGGGAATTTTAAGGTTTCAATAGAGTTGGGGTTTTCTTTAGTTTTTGGTGCTTCAAGAAGGAGAGGTGGGGGTTTGATTTTTCTAGAGTTTGGGTTTGGGATGCGGTGGTGTTCATGGCGGCTATTAGTATCGCAAGTGTATAAAGATCGACAATCTTATCGAGTTTTAGAGCTAGAGAGCGAGGTCTCTCATTGCCACATAGAGGGGATGGAGGGGATTATGAGGTGGAAGTCATTGGAAGTTTGGAGCTTTTTTGAGATTTTTTTCTGATTCCTCTTTTCACTTATATGGAGAAGACTTGTTGTTTTGATGGAAACAATGGCTTCATAAAGATTGTCTCGATAAGATAGATTTTCTGCAAATCCTTTTCATAATATTTTCAAAATATAAAATACGTCTTGGAGACACTTCAAAACTGACTTGATCATTCTTGCTTGCAGTTTTCCCCACTTACTCAGGGTTCCCAACTTATCAATCTTCATACGCACAACTTTTGAACAAAATTGTCAACATCAATAGAAAAAGAATACACCTAGCTCTTTGGGGTTGTGCACCTAAGGTGCCAAAGAGAACCATGGGAAGAATTTTAATGTGGATTTGTCGATCATGATGATAAGCCTTTGTTTAATCAAGAAAAGATTAAAACAAGGCTCATAGAGACTCTCAAACATGATAGATCTGGGGTGAGTTTATAGAACCAAGCATCATTTGTTCTTGAAATGTGGGTTAGAAACATCAAGTTTGATTCTTTTAGGCTCAAAGAAAGGTTTCAAGATGCATTAAGAACAAATCTTGAGAAGTAGAAGTTGCAGATATAGTGACATGCATGGTATTTAAGTCCGTAACATCGAATCATTCAAGACTTAAGACCTTATATTCATGAAGCTACTAAATCATAAAAAGAAAATCTAATCTAGCCAATCATTGATGGAGCATGGATAGGGAAATAGACTTAGTCAATGAAATCATACCTATCTCCATGCGGAATTTCTCGAAGGGTTCACGATTCAGCGCCTTTGTGAATATATCTTGTTAGAAAGTTCATCTATGATTTTGATGGTTCTAAATGCAAGTGAAGAGGCCAATATCAAACATCTACGAAATATTCATGATGTCCCCAACATATGCAATGTCACCAACATGGAATGAAGGCAAACTTGAGAGACATTGAAGACACCTTGAGAAGATTGTGTGGGATAGCATATCATTTTGGTTAAGGATATGGTCTTCTCAAGATTAGATAAGGCGTGATATGCCTTAATCCCTAAGGAGTTTTATAATTGTAATATTTGTTTTGTTCCTAAGAAGAAATTGTAAGGATTAGAAACATATTAGCCTCCATAACCGAATTGGAAGTAATATATTCTCTAAACCTTCATGTCTATTTAAGCCTAGAGATTAGGTTAGAATAGTACGAATTCCATTAACATAATTTTGAGAGAAGCTTAGAGTGTTCGAGATTTTGAAAAGAAAGAGAAAGTCCATAATACGTTTTATGATTGAGAGTAGGGTTATGTTTAGATCAAATGGGTGTTAACATACCATAGAGGTGTAGGGTTAACTCTGGGGTTTCTTGTAAGCAAAAGATCGATAAAGCAAGTTATGACTTTTAATCCGACCAAGCGAGAACTTGCAAGGGAGTGGTTTTTGCTTAGTTAATTGAGTTCGTTAACTAAATGTTCCACTATAAAAACTATTTTGTCAAGTAAGTCTTTCTTGTTAAAGTTAAATTTCGATGTGTATACACTTAGATTGACGACTTTGTAGAAGTCGGCGATATAGAAGTACTGACAATCCTATAATTGGTATCAAAGCCTTGGTTCTAGATTTGTTTTAGTCCTCATATCTATGCAAGAAAGATTACTTCAACAAACACATTTATCAATGATTCATTTTGTAAGCCACTGATGCTTAAACCTGGTGAATATGACTGGTGGGTCGAATAGATGGAGACCTGACCCGACTAAAGTCGTTGTGACAAGTCAAAGATAAAACCCTAGTTAACAACTTAGTATAGTTGATAAGTCGGGGTGGAACCCAAGAGAACTGAGGCTTCTAGTTTCAATATTTTTATCAACTTAAGGAAAAAGGGGTTTTGGAAATAGTTTGATCTATCTAAACTACCTAACAAACTAACAAAACAAAACAAGTATTCAAATTAAGAGAAGCAAACAAGTTTATCCAGCAGATTCACATTGATAAAGTCATTCGATCATTGGTTTTTTCCTTTGATTTCATTCACACCCAAGATTAATTCCTATCCTGATCATTAACAATTGCAAGTCCACGGTCCAAGCAATTCTTTAATCCAAGGCAAGGACGCTTAACCCAGAATTAGCATAGAGAACAAGGATATGTAGGATATCGATTCAAGCAATCAAGCTACGAGTCAATTGCAAGAACAAACAATCAAATCTCTTTCTCAATTCCTAGTCCACGGTCCTAGAAATTAAGTTGTTTCATAGATCATGTAAGATCACATAGACAATGATTCAAACCTAATGAAATTGTAGAATATCAATCAAATTCAACAAGTTGCGCACCAAGTGAAATCAATTGATAATCATGAAATTAAGCACAAAGAGAAAATATATTAATCAAGGGAAAGAAATCAATACCGAAAACCTTACGAAATCGTAAATCAATGCTTCACTGATGAATAAACTCCAAGGTTTAAGTCTCCATCAATGAAATACAAAACTAGGTCTAAACTAAACTACAAATCTGATATTATGGAATAGAATCTCTCGTAACCTAAAAACCTCGGACTTTTATAATGAGTTCCGAAAAAGAAAAGATAAAAAGAAAACAAAATACAAGATAGCGAAACGCCTGGCGGTGCGGAACACCAGCCACCGCGAGTGCGTTAGGAATCCGTGGGCGCGGCAACGGCGGCAACATAGCCTCGCGAATATGGAACTCACCGCGGGCGCGGCAGAATTCCGCGGTCGCGGGTCTTCTTCTGACAGCTTTTTGGTGTTACCTTCGGAGGTGGTTTTGACCCACTTAGAATTGGAATTTGAACTCGCAGTAAAAACATGAATTGTAGCTCTTCGACTTAACTTTCCAATGATACTAATTTCAGCTTCATCCGATCACCGTAGCTCTCGAACGATGCGTCACAAGAGAATGGCGTCAAAACAACTCCAAATCAACACTTGTCTTCAAAACTCTTGCAATTCTTTAAATCGTGTCTTCAGTCTTCATATTACAATTATGCTCAAAACTAACCTAAACACACTCAAATCATGCCTAAAATACAAGAGTTAACCTACACTAAAGATAGCATATCAAGACCCACATTTGTTCTCTTGTTGGCCAACTGTGGAAAGTAATTGAGATTGGTTCTGAAACCTTCCTTAATTCAGATGGGAAGGAGGTGAAGAAGGAGGAGGACTATAACAATGTTAATTTTAAGAAATTAGAGAAGAATGTAAGGACTAAGAAGGTTCTACATCACGCTCTATTTATTGGAGAATTGAAGAAAGTTGTGCAATACAAAACTGCCAAAGAAATTTGGGATGTTCTCAAACGACTTCATCAAGGAAATGACAATGTGAAGAAGGATTGCATTATCAGTCTTGAGCGAGACTATGAGCGAATGAATCAATGAAATAGTGAGTCTTTGGGTGACAATCACTCAAGATTTCAAGTTATGGTTAGCCAACTGGAGTTTCTTGGTGAAACACAATGGAAGCAAGTTAGCAAACTGATTCAAGAGCTCAATGCAATATGGAATGAAGTCGTTGTTGCATTGTTGACTAACAGTGAAACCAAGTCACTCAATCTAGAGGACATCATTGGGACACTAACTATGTATGGAAGAATAAAACAAAATAGGGACATCATTTGAAATTGACAAGGTCAAGAACGTTGCCTTGAAAGTTGAAAAAGCTTTTGATCTTGCACAAATTAAAGAAGGTCAAGTTGATGATGACGATGAAGTGGCACTTATCACAAGAGCCATGAAGAAACTTTGGAATCGGACAAAGTTCCTTCTAAAGCCACTAAACAAAACAAAGATCAAAAGGACATACTTTGCTATCATTGTTAGGGTAAGCGACATTTTCTTAGAAGTTGTCTCAAAAGAACAGTTGAAGGTGGAAAAAGTGTTATGGTGGCCGCTTGGGAAGAATCCGATGCTAACGAAAACGTCAACCAATCAGACTCCAACCAACCGGATGGAGTATGCTTTATGGCCAATTCCAATGATTCTCTAAAGTGATACAAGATTCTAAAATTTTCTTGATATTAGCTAATAAGTCTAAAGAACAATTATTGACAATCATTGAGAACTTAGATGACAATAAAGTCATGTATAATAAATTCATTGCGTTAGAAAAGGCATTGTCCGTTCCCACTTCTAATGAGTAAAATACTTGTGAGAGTCTTAATACTGAAATCGAGAACACTAAAAAGAAAGTCACCAACCTAGAAGGAGAAAATCTCATGCTAAAACTCGGAACTGCTAAACTAATTAGTAATCTTGAAAATATCAAACTAAGTGATGAGATTAGAAAGAAAAATGGATGGACGAGTTTTGATATTCACCTTTTTAGTTGTGTTTTTAGGGTGTGTTTTTGTGTGTTTGAGTCTTTTTCTTTAGTTTTGTGTTTTGTTTTAAGTTGTTTGTGTAGGTTTCCGTATTTGCTTAAGATATGGAGTCGACATAAGCTTTGGTGGTGTTTTTATAGGTTTTAGTAGCTGTTTTGGAGCAACTTTTGAGGAAAGAAGCAAAGCCAAGGAAAAGCTCGAGGAATGAAGTCCATAAAGAGATGAAGAATCAAGTTCAATCCAAGAAAGAAGTAGAGAAACTCGTTACTGAGCTTAAGGAAAAAGAATTAAGGCAAAACAAGGTGTAAAGAACCCTATACCGAAGTTTTACCCTCAGTTACAAGCCTGTTTTCAATGCTAGGGGGGTCAATAACGACCCTGTGAAGGTCGATAACGAGGTACATGGGTCGTTCACGAGGCTCTCATCAAAAGAAGAAAGCCGATAATTCAGCAAAGTTCTACCGACCCTGTGGGGGTCAGTACCGAGGTACTCAAGATCGTTAGCGAACAGTCCAAGTCGGTGCATTTAATGATTTTATCCCATATCTTTTATATATTATTAGATGTTTTAAGGGATATATTGTAAGGCCCAAGCCTTTAGAAGCGCTATCCCATGTCAACGTGAGGACTTCCCAGGAGGTCACCCATCTTGGTTCTACTCTCACCCATGCACGCTTAACTTCTGAGTTCTTTGTCCTCACTCGAAGCCAGAAAAGGAAGAGCTCTTGTTGAGATGGGGAGCACCTCAATCCCTTATAAATTATTGGGGTGTTACAATCTCCCCCACTTAAGCACTTGACGTCCTCGTCAAGGCCCAAAGACCGCCCTCCGGGTCGAATGACTGCCCACCGGGCCAAGCCAACTCGTAACCCAAAACCTGGCTCTGATACCATTTGTAAGGTCCAAGCCTTTAGAAGCGCTATCCCATGTCAACCCAAGGACTTCCCAGGAGGTCACCCATCCTGGTACTACTATCACCCATGCACGCTTAACTTCTAAGTTCTTTGTCCACACTCGAACCCACAAAAGGAAGAGCTCTTGTTGACATGGGGAGCACCTCAATCCCTTATAAATTATTGGGGTGTTACATATATCTCTTAGAGATTTATTTCCTTATAAGATAGCTTTAGTTCTCTCTATATAAACCCTTGTCTAGCTTTAGTTTTCTAATCCCACAATTAACCTAGTTTAGGGTAGAAGTTAGAGAAAGAGAGAGAAGAGGAGGCGTGAGGAGAGACGAGAGGACGAGTTTGAGTTACTTGGAAGACAAGTTTGCTTTGAATTCAGTTTTTTAAATTTTCCTTTCATTAATTTAATTGCTTTTTTTCTCATCATGACTTGTGAGTAGTCTTCTCTCTCTAAGGTTGGGGTTAACCCAACAATGGTTATGCATGTTTGTTTTTTATCATGATTTGATTGTCTTTATTGCATAAATCTATTCACTTGTTCTTAATCCTTGAAATGAAAGTTGAGAGGAAATTTCTCATTCATTGTTGAAGCGAAAGCAGAAACTTTGGATCAGAATAGTCAACTTAGGGTTTTGAAACGAAAGTGGATCAATCCTAGTTGAAGTAGAAGAGATAGATAGCTAATTTTATTGATTTGGCGAAAGTTAGTTGATTTATTTGCTTAAGTTAACGAAAGTTAGCGCCTTTATGTGATAAAAGCATGATCTTTATGTTTCATTAACGTTTGCATGTATAATTGTTGTTGTGGGGATACCAAAACCTTAGATTTCTCTTTCTCTTGATAAAAACCCTTGCGTTTGGTTGATTACTTGCGCTCTAAGTGATAAAACTTGACACTAGAATTTCTCCCGCGGACAAGCCTGACTCCCCTGTACTCAGCGGGGTCTTGATTATAAATTTATTTGTTGTCAAGAAACCCTCTCAACAAGTTTGCTGATAAGAAAATTGTCGAGGATTATGCAAAAAGGTTCATGAGGAAAAGGCTTGGGCTTGGGTACTCCTATGTACCAAAAAATCATAATACGATGTTCCCTCCTAAATCTAAATGTAACACTCATATATGTAATAACAACTAAGTTGTTCTACAATTGTGGTGGGTAATATGGACAAGGGTAAGCAACCTAGGTACTCTTGTCAAAAGGTGCATTAAATATGGAAGAAACAAGTCTAGACTCCTAAGCCTTCACCGGTCGATCCTCTTGTCGATTCGGTAGTGCCTCGATCCGGGCCTCTTTCTACTCTAAGTTTGTCGAAGACTCTTCCTTTCCCAACCAAGAAAGCTAATGATGTCACGGAAGGAAAAGTTTAGACACTTTGTTAAAATTCTTCAGGGCCTAAATATTTCTATACCATTTGTTGAGGCTCTTAATGAAATGCCTGCTCATACTAAATTCTTAAAAGAGATCTTAAGCAGGAAACGATCTATTTCAGAGCTGACGAATGAGGTCAGATCTTTAAAGCTTCTTGAAAAACTCGGCGATCCTGGTAAGTTTGCCATTACGATTGGTATCGGAACTCGCCGTTTCAAATCTCTATGTGATTTGGGTGCCAATGCAGTCTACTACCACTCTCTATCTGGACAAAAGCTGACATTGGACCACTGGAACCCATCAATATGAGGCTGTACATGGCGGACGGAACCTGTGTAAAAGCAACCGAAGTCATTGAGGATGTCCCAGTTCAAGTTGGAAATTTTTTTGTTCTCAACGACTTCATCGTTCTAGAGATGCCAGAACACCCGGTGGTACCTATCATACTTGGAAACCATTCCTAGCCACTACAAGAGCACGTGTTGATGTTAGAAAGGGACTCCTCACATTCGATATAGGAGAGGAGAAGGTCGAGTTCCGTTTCAATCCCGTTGTGAATGAGACCACTGTTGTAAAGAGCGTTAACGAAAGGCCTACCGACTCACCATGGTTCAGTAACGACCTTTTTCTAAGACCAGAAATGAGCAGATTCAAGACAGACGTGCCTACCGAGGAGCATACCGACCCACCCACAAATCGGTAACGACCCTTCTTTGACAGAATACAACATTGGAGGCGAACTCTGGCACGATATCGAGGCCTTAATAGACTCAGGCAGGTCGGTAACGGCCCATCTGGCCTCAATAACAAGCCATCCTCCATGGGATAAAGGTGAGTCCTCTTGCTCTAGTCTAGCCAAATCCGGTCATGATCCTTTTTCTCATCCCTTTTCTACGGCATATCCTACTACTCATACTGTGAACGAGTCAAAACCCCCTTGGTTGGCAGACTTTTCTAACACACTTGTAGGAATACCGAGCATACTAATGGATGACAGAGGACAAAATTCCGTCAACAAGACCACTAATGTCTTTTAAGCTAAGTATGGGGTCTTTCATGATCCCGACAAAACTAGAAGAGAGCCGCCTTGACTTAAGCAAGGTAAGTTCATCGAGCTAACGATGTTAAAAATAGCGCTTATGGGAGGCAACCCGCTTTAGTTTTTCTTTTCTTAGATTTTTTTGTTAGCTTTCTTTTGGTTTGTTTTAGATTAGGTTTTAGAGTTTTCGGAATAGAATGTCTTGCTAAGTGATACAGGGAAAAAGGAGCAACTCGGTTAAAACACATGTGGATCGGTAACGACCCCCCTAGGGTCGGTACCGACCCACTCAGAAAAACACCGAAAATGCGACTACCGCCTTCTCCAGGTAAGTACTTAAAACCCTATTTCCTTTTGTCTTCTTTCACACCGTTCGTCTCCTCAACCGAACCCTCAACCGTCACATTATCCCTCACTACCGAACCATCGGTGAACTACTGTCGCACCACCCAGCCACCCTCGTGCACACCATACACCAACAAACCGAGCTTAAAACCTCGGTACCTAGCAACACTTGTTCTTGTTCGTTACCGATCTAAAATCACTCGTTACCAATCCTAAAACATTCTAGGTGGGATTTGCCTATTTCTAGAAAGAGGAAAAATCAGAATGAGTGCAGAGCATAAAATAAAAGAAAAGCCACAAATTTCTTTCAAGTGTTTTATGAGACTTTCTAGGTGGGATTTGGGGTTAATGAAAAGAAGTGAGAGTTCTTAATGTTTGAGAGTTTGGCATGTTCTTTTAGAGTGTTTTGGTGATTTATGTTGTAAAATTTAGGAGTCTTGATTCTCGGATTTTAAGCACCACAAGCCAAAATATTTCCACACCTTATTGTCATTACTAAGCCCCATTACAACCCGGCCGAATGGAAGCTTCTATGAAGTTTTTCATTGAGCCTAAGTTTTCTTGATGGTTTTACTTGTTTTGACATCTTTGGTAGAGAGATTGGTGATATAAGTTACAATTTCTATGAGTTTTTGCATGTTTGATTGAGTTGAGAGTTGTACTTATAGGCCTAAACACTTGAGAGTTGAGTGAAACACTATATCCCTTGTGAGGTTGGATTGTGATTTCTTATGTCTATTTGTTGCTTATATATGTGTGATGACGTTAACAATCACTTGCCTAATTCTCACTTGTGTAGAAATTGCTTTTTGATAAGGGCTATTACTTGAAGGATATGTTGATGATTTTGATCTATGTTTAGTGATTGCTTGAGGACAAGCAAGCATAAGTATGGGGTATTTTGATGTCCGTGTTTTTAGCTTAGTGTTAAGAGTGTTTTTCTAGGTTGTTTAGTCTATTTACTTGTGTTCTTGTGTTAGTTTTGTGTCTTTTTGGGTGAGTTTGCATATTTTGTGAAAAGTATGGAAACTACTCTAATTTTGTGTTTTGTGTAGGTTTTGAAGCAAGTTTGGAAGCATTTAGAAGACATCAAGATAGAGAGAATGAGAGGAGAATGGTCTTTAAGGAAGAGGTGAAGACACTTGAAGAAACCTCGAGAAAATCCAAAAGAAGAGTGAAGAATTACAAGGAAACAAGACCAATTCAGACTCGTTACCGACGCTGGAGGGGTCGGTACCGAGGTGTGTAGGAAGAAAGAAGTTCGGCAAAATTTGAAGAGTCTACCGACCCTAACGGGGTCGTTACCGAGGGTCTCCGTGTCGGTAGACGTGACTGACTTAGTGTTATTCCGAGATCATTTTAGCTTTAGAAAGTTCTATCTTTATGGAAACTTTTTAGATAGATGTTTTTAGTATAAATACTCTTGTTTTAAGATGTTTTAGGGGGTTTGGATGTTTTTAGATAGAGATCTCTCTTTACTTTTTAGTCTTGCACGTAAGATTAAGTTGGGAGGGAGAAGTTATTTGCATGGAGGACAAGAAAGAGATTAGTGTTCTAGTTTATGTTCTGAGACAAGATCTATTTGGAATTCGAGTAAGCTTTCAATTTTAATTTAAAGTAATGTTTTCTTTCAATAAATTTGTTTGTTTTGTTTCAATCATGTGTGAGTAGTCTCCCATTCTAGGATTGGGGTTAGAAACCCAACATGATCTTGCATGAATGATGATATGATTGGTGAGCTTAATCTTTCTTGCTCTTCGTTCTAGTTTTACCTTGTTACCGACCCTGACAAGGTCGGCATCATAATTGGTGAACTTGTCTAGTAATGCCCATGTAGCCTCGGGATCCATCTTAATGAAACCGCAATCGGTGTGCAGGTTGATGCGGTTTTTCATCTCAGCATTTATCCCCTGAAAGAAGATCTCTTGGAGTACGTATTGCGGTTGGCCATGGGTAGGGCATTGTCTAAGCATCTCCATGAATCTCTCCCATGTCTCCACAAAGGTCTCATTAGGCAGTTGGTGGTAAGAGGTGATGCGTTTCCTTAACTCCGTAGTTTGGGCCGGAGGAAAGAACTTTGTCATGAATAGGTCATGCAAAGCTCTCCATGTCCTAACCGACCTAGGAGGTAGGCTCTCTAACCAGCTCAGGGCCTTTCCTGCAAGGGACCACTTGAAAGCATTCAATTGAACATATCTCAAAGAAAGACCATCAGCAGCAATAGTGTCACATAAATCAATAAATTTTCTAATATGCTCCATTGGACACTCAGTGGGTTTCCCGTCAAATTGAGCCCTCTTAATCAAGGATATAAATTGAGATTTGATCTCAAAGGCTTTCTCTATCTTTAGAAGCACTTAAGCTTTCAGTTTTAATTTAAAGTAATGTTTTCTTTCAATAACTTTGTTTGTTTTGTTTCAATCATGTGTGAGTAGTCTCCCATTCTAGGATTGGGGTTAGAAACCCAACATGATCTTGCATGAATGATGATATGATTGGAATCACTTGAATGCCTCTTATCTACTCTCTATTTATTTGTGCTTATACTTTGACGAAAGTCAAAGTAATTCGTGTTTGTGACTCAATCGAAAGAGAAAGTTATAAACTTGAATAGTGATAAAGTTTGATAACGAAAGTTGAAAACTTTGGATCAAAATAAGTAGCTAAAGTGAATTGATTTATGAGAATTGATTGATTTACTTGTTTATTCAACGAAAGTTGATAACTTTATGTTTAAGGCATGATTTTCATGATTCATATTATTTGAAATTGCATGATTTTTGTTGTGATGGACCCTTATCCTAGATCTTTTCTCTTACTTGCGAGTCAATTTTAATCCCCAGTTTCACCTCGTTACCGAGTCGTCAAAGATCGGTACCGAGCCTGGTGTTTTCAGTTTGATTCGTGCTTTGTTCGTTCTAGTTTTACCTCATTACCGACCTTGAAAGGTCGGTACCGAGTCTTCTCTGAGACGTGACTGATTGTTTGCTTTGCTTTATTTCTTGCTTTTGTTCTGTTTTCTTTTGCTTTCTAGTTTAGTAATTAAAGACAACCTTGCTTCTCGTGGACGATCTTGACACTGCTATACTCAGCGGGGTCTTGACTATAAATTTATTTGTTGTCAAGTAAATCCCTATCAACATTGGTCACCATTAATTGGTTCGTCTTCATCCTCATATGCCGTCAAGATTGTTTGGACGACCTAAATTTGCCTCTTTCTTGTCTCTTCACGATCTTTTGGTTCATTTTTCTCAATGTACTCGCACGAGTATCCTTCTCGAACCAGACCTTCAAGGCACTCCGTATAGGGCTCAATTTCTTCAGTCATGTGCCCCCGTACTATGTGGTACATGTAATATTTCCGGCTCAGGACGTCCTTTGGGACATTCATCCTGAGAGGGATAGTGGAAATAGCTCTCATGTTTGATGCGTTGTAAAATCTTATAGATCGGGATGTTGAAAGTTGTGCAAATAGCTCTATCTTGTTCCTCCGACGAGTGTGTATTTTGCCTGAAGCTCCTGTTTGAAGGGCGGTATGATTTTTGAGGTGGAGAGGGTGGTCTTCCTCTTATCTTAGATCCCTCCAAGCGCACGTATTGGTGAATACGCTCCTGGAGTTCCGCAATAGTGGAAGGAAGACGAAGTGTCAGTTCTTCCCTTAGCTTGCTCTCAAATGGGATTTCTCTTTTAAAGGCAGTAATTACAGTCTTCTCATCACAACCTTCAATCTCAGCAAACCACTCCATAAAACGATTGGAAAAGCGACGCAAGTTTTCGTTTTTCTACCCTTTGAGGCTGAAGAGTGTATCAAGAGATGTTTCATCCCGGTTGTTAGCTATGTAGCGCTTCACAAATTTAGTGGACAATTGATCCCAAGAACATATTGATCCCGGTTTCAGACTTTGGAACCACTTTAGCGATCCCTTGGTGAGGCTACTTGGAAACATCTTGCACTTTATAGCTTCCTCGGACACCCATAGCGCCATCTTGTGAGAGAAAGTAGCTATGTGATGGTGGAGAAAACTTTGTCGGGGGTCGGGCTTGTTGAATATCTCTATGGAATGGTGCTGATGTCACCATAGCCGATTTGTGATCTGCTTACTCTTGAGCTGATTGCAAGGTCTCACCTTGCGCTCTTAAGAGATCAAGCAATCTCCTCTCAGTGCGCCTAAGAGCCCGGTTTCTCCCTTCATGTGTTTCTCTACTTTCATTTTAATGTTGACTCCATTGTCTTTTCTTCTTTTTGCCTCGATCATGTCTTGGCTTGGGATTTTCAAAAGGAACATAGCGATCATTGCGCTCGCGTGAAAAACGATGATCGCCAGAGCCGCGGTTGCGGTTAGATTAGCCGCAGTCGCGGCCACTGTCACCGCAGTCACGGTCTTTTCGTCCGCGGTCATGGCTTTGTCGGCGGCGATCAGCGCGGCCTTCAGGGTCGCTTGAATCGTCCGAGGACGGTTTCTTGGACTACGCGGGGGTGACTCATGATGGCGATCTCTTTGTCGGCTTCTCGACGCCCTACGATCGCTATCATAATCGATTTGGATCTCCTCTGATTCGTCAGAGCTTATTAGTTGAGGACTACGGTGGTTATCAACGAATTCAATAACACTAGCAAGCCATCGAGTAGTCGTTTCAACTGCTGACTCGCTGACAGGGCACTTGCCTTGAACTTTGTCCAAGGAATGCTTTAGCCTAACGATCTCTCCCAAGGCTTGGTCCAAACGGGGCTCAGCCTCTGCACACCTAGTTTGGTACTTCTCGTTCTCTCTTATAGTAGTAGCCAAATCATGGGTGATCTCATCTTCTTCTTTATCTCCTACGGTGGTAGATGCCACATTCCCGCCGTTTGGAGCGGATGACAAAGTTATGCGATTGTCACCTCGAACGGGATTGGACCCGACATGGCTAGATTGGCCTTGTTCAAAGCGAGGGCTAACCAAATTGGGGTTTGGCTCGCGAATGGATAGTGAAGGCTTGGAAATATTCAACCCGCGGTCGCGGTTTTCTGAACCGTGGGCGCGGTTTGATTGGTCGCGGTCGCGGTTCTGCTCGGTGCTCGCGATTGTTTGTACCGACGCGTTACGCTCTTGAGCCCTTCGATTATTCTAAGTTTCAAGGACACGCATCGCTAAGTCCCAAGCTTGATCAAATCATGTAGATTTAGACCATAAAATACTACGACTGACAATTCCGTCGCTCGAATCGGGTCCCTAACGGTCTGTGCGATGAATAGCCGTATCAACGAGAGGGGTCGGGTCACGGTTCAAGTCGTTTCTGGGCACAAAGGTCTGATCTTCCGAGCAAATATTGAGATTAGACTGATCAACCTGCATTAGGGCTTGATTTTCCAAACGAAAATTTGGAATTTTTGACTTCGCTCGCCATTCCACGGTCGCGAGGACCGAGCCGCGATCGCGGTCTATAGTGTCGCAGTCGCGGTCCTGTTCGTTGGGCGTACCGCGTTTGTTTTCGCTTCGCATCGGTGCCCCAGGGTTTCCAAAAACAACTTCTCGATTTTCAGGGATCAATTCCAACACCATAATTGTGTGGATCGAGTAATCGTTTCCCCATGGACGACGCCAATTGTTAGTGCACAAAAATTCCGCCTTCAATGCACTAATTGAATGCTCCTTCTTCCTCTTTCGTTCCAACCGCCTCTTAACTTGTAACCTGCAAAACAATGGACACAAGGAGCAGGGACCCCCTAATCCACCTCTGATGCCAAAGTCAAAAGAGCAGTTATCGATTGAGCGTCGAGGAATAAACAAGAAAGCTAGAGAATCAACGAGTATAAATCTCTTTGAACAGTCGAGCTAAGCGAATATTAGCCCGTCCAATCCTAGAATAGGTGTTTTCAATATACTTTCTCTACACGGCGAAGACGTATATTTATAATGGAAAAAGGAGAGCTAAGGGGCCGAAATTTCTATCTTTAAGGTCGATTTAGTGCCTTAAAGCCCAAGAAAGTAATATCTTGCTCCCCTCTCCAAGTAAAATTTTATCTTTTGCTAAAGATAAAATCTTCAATTAATTTGCATAACCACCATATTTAATTTAATAAGAAAATAGATAAAAGATAATAAATACGTAATAAATAAAAATACCTTTATGGAGATAGATAGGAAAATAATTATCGTAATTATTTTTACCCACTCACAGAGCCAAACAATTTTTTTTCAAGTTCTATTCTAGCCTTAGCCCTAGAAGCAGGAGAAATAGCTTTGAAACTTTTTAAATTTGGATCATTAGGGGTACCTTGATTAGAATTAGCCTATTGTTCAAAGTTTAGTTTTTCCCACAAATCTGCTCAAGTTGCCAACATTATTGTTGGCATTTATGATGTTGTTGACATGAGTTGTCATTCCCACCACTTCCTCAGTGGTCTCCTTTGCTAATGTATCCTCCTTCTCCATAATGTTCGGTTCATCGATCTTCTCCACCTTGGTAACGGACCTTATGAGGAGGAGGGCATTGGAGGAAAGTTTGGAGCTTTTTTGAGATTTTTTTCTGATTCCTCTTTTCACTTATATGGAGAAGACTTGTTGTTTTGATGGAAACAATGGCTTCATAAAGATTGTCTCGATAAGATAGATTTTCTGCAAATCCTTCTCATAATATTTTCCAAATATAAAATAGGTTTTGGAGACACTTCAAAACTGACTTGATCATTCTTGCTTGCAATTTTCCCCACTTACTCAGGGTTGCCAACTTATCAATCTTTATGTGCACAAATTTTGAACAAAATTGCCAACATCCATAGAATAAGAATACACCTAGCTCTTTGGGGTTGTGAACCTAAGGTGCCAAAGAGAGCCATGGGATGAATTTTAATGTGGATTTGTCGATCATGACGATAAGTCTTTGTTCAATCAAGAAAATATTAAAGCAAGGCTCATAGAGACTCTCAAACATGATAGCTCTGGGGTGAGTTTATAGGATCAAGCATCATTTGTGCTTGAAATGTGGGTTAGAAACATCAAGTTTGATTCTTCTATACTCAAAGAAAGGTTCAAGATGCATTAAGAACAAATCTTGAGACGTAGAAGTTGCAAATATAGTGACATGCATGCGTGGTATTTAAGTGCGTAACATCGAATCATTCAAGACTTAAGACCTTATATTCATGAAGCTACTAAATCATAAAAAGAACATCTAATCTAACCAATCATTGATGGAGCATAGATAGGGAAATAGACTTAGTCAAGGAAATCATACCTATCTCCATGCGGAATTTCTCGAAGGGTTCATGATTCAGCGCCTTTGTGAATATATCTTGTTAGAAAGTTCATCTATGATTTTGATGGTTCTAAATGCAAATGAAGTGGCCAACATCAAACATCTACGAAATATTCATGATGTCCCCAACATATGCAATGTCACAAACATGGAATGAACGCAAACTTGAGAGATCTTGAAGACACGTTGAGAAGATTGTGTGGGATAGCATATCATTTTGGTTAAGGATAGGATCTTCTCAAGATTAGATAAGGCGTGATATGCCTTAAGCCCTATGGAGTTTTATAATTGTAATATTTGTTTTGTTCCTAAGAAGAAATTGTAAGGATTAGAAACATATTATCCTCCATAACCGAATTGGAAGTAATATATTCTCTAAACCTTCTTTTCTATTTAAGCCTAGAGATTAGGTTAGAATAGTACGAATTCCATTAACATAATTTTGAGAGAAGCTTAGAGTGTTCGAGATTTCGAAAAAGAAAGAGAAAGTCCAAAATACGTTTTATGATTGATAGTAGGGTGATGTGAACCCCGTTGGAGGATTCACGAGAGGATCTTTGCTTGGACTCGTATTGGGTCTTCTTCACCAAGTAACCGATAGATTTGAGACCGAAGTCTAGAGCTTGAGATGAGAAGAAAGTGAAAGGATTGAGAAGGGGGTCTAGTATGACCTAAACCAGAAGAATATGGGATTGGGAAAAGAATTGGGGTTGACGCCTTAATAATAACTTCTAGAGTAAACTAGACAGCAATTCGGTATATTGATCAAAGCGTAAAGAATACAAGCATAGGTGTGCCTCTTATATAGAGGAGAGGCACACACGAAACCCTAGTAGCATGGGCGACGCATGGGGGAGGCATGCAAGCGGCCCATCACGCAAGCCCATGCCCAAAAATACTCATAAGAATAGAAATGACAAAAATAGTAAGGTTCGGAAATAATACTAAAAACGGAAAGAAACATAAATGACCACGGTGGCCATGTCGCGAGTGTCGTGACAAGGCCGTGACAAGGCGTCGGCGCGCCAGCGCAAGGCTTGTCGCGACACACTAGGTGTGGCATGACAAGGCCGAGGCACGCGGCGCAACCAAGGCTGTCGCGACACGCTAGGCGTGGCACGACGAGGCTATGGTGCGCGGAGCACGCGAACCTCATGTCATGACGCCGGGTTGGCCCGGCGCGGACATGAGGGTCGGTACCGAGGCGTAGGACTCGATACCGAGCGTGGCTGGCATGGTACCGGCTAGGGGTGGCTCGGTACCGGATGCGAGGTCCTCGACACTGTGGTGCGAGGCGTCGTTGTAGAGGAGCGGCGCGACTCCGATGATGGTGAAGCACTTGAAGAGGGGCGCGCCCGTGGATGCGTCGTGGCTTGCATAGGTACGCGCGTCGAGGGACGTCGTGGCTCGAGCTATGGCACGGGTCCGGGCTCAAGTAATGGGTTCGTTGGAGTGCACGGACAAATCTTCCTCTTCTTGGCTCGCCGTCAATGAGGGGCACACATCATAGGGTTATGTTTAGATCAAACGAGTGTTAACATACCATAGAGGTGTAGGGTTAACTCTGGGGTTTCTTGTAAGCAAAAGATCAATAAAGAAAATTATGGCTTTTAATCCGACCAAGCGAGAACTTGCAAGGGAGTGGTTTTTGCTTAGTTAATTGAGTTCGTTAACTAAATGTTCCACTATAAAAAGTATTGTGTCAAGTAAGTTTTTCTTGTTAAAGTTAAATTTCGATGCGAATACACTTAGATTGACGACTTTCTAGAAGTCGGCGATATAGAAGTACTGACAATCCTATAACTGGTATCAAAGCCTTGGTTTTAGATTTGTTTTAGTCCTCGTATCTATGCAAGAAAGATGACTTCAACAAACACATTTATCAATGATTCATTCTGTAAGCCACCGATGCTTAAACCCGGTGAATATGACTGGTGGGTCAAATAGATGGAGACCCACATTTGTTCTCTTGATGGCCAACTGTGGAAAGTAATTGAGATTGGTTCTGAAACCTTCCTTAATTCAGATGGGAAGGAGGTGAAGAAGGAGGAGGACTATAACAATGTTAATTTTAAGAAATTAGAGAAGAATGTAAGGACTAAGAAGGTTCTACATCGCGCTCTATTTATTGGAGAATTGAAGAAAGTTGTGCAATACAAAACTGCCAAAGAAATTTGGGATGTTCTCAAACGACTTCATCAAGGAAATGACAATGTGAAGAAGGATTGCATTATCAGTCTTGAGCGAGACTATGAGCGAACGAATCAAGGAAATAGTGAGTCTTTGGGTGACAATCACTCAAGATTTCAAGTTATGGTTAGCCAACTGGAGTTTCTTGGTGAAACACTTCCTCAATGGAAGCAAGTTAGCAAACTAATTTAAGAGCTCAAAGCAAGATGGAATGAAGTCGTTGTTGCATTGTTGACTAACAGTGAAACCAAGTCACTCAATCTAGAGGACATCATTGGGACACTAACTATGTATGGAAGAATAAAACAGAATCAGGACGATCGCTTTGAAATAGACAAAGTCAAGAACGTTGCCTTGAAAGTTGAAAAAGCTTTCGATCTTGCACAAACTGAAGAAGGTCAAGTTGATGATGACGATGAAGTGGCACTTATCACAAGAGCCATGAAGAAACTCTGGAATCAGAACAAAGTCCCTTCTAAAGCCACTAAACAAAACAAAGATCAAAAGGACATACTTTGCTATCATTGTTAGGGTAAGGGACATTTTCTAAGAAGTTGTCTCAAAAGTGTTATGGTGGCCACTTAGGAAGAATCCAATGCTAAGGAAAACGTCAACCAATCAGACTCCAACCAACCGGATGGAGTATGCTTTATGGCCAAGTCCAATGATTCTCTAAAGTGATACAAGATTCTAAAATTTTCTCAATATTAGCTAATAAGTCTAATGAACAATTATTGACAATCATTGAGAAGTTGAGAACTTAGATTTCCAAACTCAGTGAAAATTTAGAAGAAAAAGATGACACTATTTCTAACTTAATTGATGACAACAAAGTCTGGTATAATAAAGTCATTGAGTTAGAAAAAGCGTTGTCCGTTCCCACTTCTAATGAGTAAAATACTTGTGAGAGTCTTAAAACTGAAATCGAGAACAATGAAAAGAAAGTCACCAACCTAGAAGGAGAAAATCTCATGCTATAACTCGAAACTGCTAAACTAATTAGTGATCTTGAAAATATCAAACTAAGTGATGAGATTAAAAACAAAAATGGATGGACGAGTTTGCTGCTAAGAGAATTGCCGAGGATTATGCAAAAAGGTTCATGAGGCAAAGGCTTGGGCTTGGGTACTCCTATGTACCAAAAAATCATAATACGATGTGCCCTCCTAAGTCTAAATGTAACACTCATCTATGTAATAACAACGTAAGTTGTTCTACAATTGTGGTGGGTAATATGGACAAGGGTAAGCAACCTAGGTACTCTTGTCAAAAGGTGCATAAAAATTGGAAGAAACAGTCCAAATTCCTAAGCCTTCATGAATCAACTTTTAGGCTTGTATTAACAACCAGTGCCAAATCTACGATCGCTTGGATGGGGGCAAACTTTGAACAATCATAATAGTAAACAAATACGAACAAATCAAAATCATCAAAATAGCATACAATAATAATACTAAAGATAGTTTGACATAGAAAAAGAGAACAAACGTACAAATCAAACTACATTTGACTCTTTGCTACGAGATAATTTTTTTTGATGGGAGCTACGAGATAATTGACATCTACGAGTATCTAAACTTTAAAAATGATTCAAAATAGCTTCGTTTTCAATAGTTTCAAAAACCTCCCTCTCAATAAATACTACCAAACTATCATTCAACCATTCATCTCCCATTTTGTTTCTCAAATCACTCTTCACATATTTCATGCCAGAACATACCCTCTCAACAGGTAGGAGTAAAGCTCATTTAACCAAGCGGTAGATCAATGAGAATAATCTATCTTTTGAAGTTTCCTTCATCTTCTTTGCAAGACTTCTGAATTCCTCCGCATTTGAGAATCGTTCATCCCTTCTTATTTCACTTAGAAATGTTTCGTATTCTTGAGGCATTAATGAACAATCCATACTTGGGAAGTCATTTGGATAAAAATGAGCAAGATGAACAAGATTCCCCACATCAAAATTAGAGAATCCATTCTTTGGATCAAGACATACAAAGCCATTAAGCAAATTTGTACTTGCTTAAGAGAACACATGGTTAAACTCTAGTAGAATTGAATTAGAAACCTAGTAGCATTTCAACGAGAGATATTAAATAAATTAATTGTAACTTTAATCTAGAAATCTAGAATAAAGCTATAACATATTTTATTACCTCATTCTAGGGACTCCACCAGGGCACGGGAACAGGGGCGCATTGGCATCAAGAGTACTACTCTTTTTTTTGGAGGCGCATCGGTTGAAGTAGATTCTTCTTTTTGATCAATCAAACCCCTTCCCAAACTGTACAGCGAGCCGCCCGGTGATGTGGTACGTAGTGGGTTTAGAAAAATTTCAACCATGTAATGGTGTTCATTGGTGATGGTTATCCCGTCTCTCTTCACACGAACCAACCTTGGAACGATGTCTTGCATATTAATTACTGGAATATCTTTAGCTTGACAAAAATCCTCCACTTCTTGTAATAAACCATGTTGTCTAGAATCTCTATACTTTTGTAACTCATCATTCACAACTCTAATTTGATTGATAAGACTTAATATGTTTTGGTCTCTTTCTTGCAAAGCCATAGATAATGCATTTGTCACACCAAGAAAACGCTTCATCAAAAACATAGGAAAGACAAACTCAAAACTTTGCATTTGGCAAAGCACACCTCTTACTTGGGCACGTGACTCACGTTCAGTTCCATCTTCAAACACATTTTCTAGAACTTGTATAATTGAAGACTACATATCTTTGAGGCATGGTAAGATAATGTGATACCCATTGAGTATCACCAAGTCTTTTCAAAGAAGTTTCTTGATTTTTTCCAATACCTGAAGAAAGTTCTCCTTTTTCAAGCTCCACTACCTTTTTAGAATGCTCCAATTGTCAAAGATTATCAGCTCTTTTACAAGAAGATCCACATGCATTCACAATTATTCCAAGATAATTGAAAAAGTCACAAACATATCGATTCACCTTGCATAAGGCAACAACTATCAATTGGAGTTGATGTGCAAAATAATGCACATACCAAGCACAAGGATTTTCCTTCAAAATAAGTGCCTTCAAGCCATTAAACTCACTCCTCATATTTGATGCACCATCATACCTTGAACTCTCAATCTAGATAAAGATAAAGCATGATTGGAAAACAAAGAATCAATACCCTCCTTCAAACATATTGCTGATGTCTCCCTTACATGAACCAAACCCAAAAAATGCTCCCCCACTTGTCCATGTTTGTTTACATATCTAATTAGAACTGGCATTTGTTCCTTTAAAAAGCAATCACATGAGACTCATCAACCAAAATTGAAAGCAGTCTATCACCAAGGTCAACTGCAAGAGTGGTCTCAACTGCACAAGCATGAACCATATTTGTTTTTACTTTTGGAGCTATCATTTGATTATTTCCATATGCATTTTCTTAAAACAATACTACCAATCTCATGATTTCTCATGCTATACCATGTCAACAACTCCAAAAAATACCCCTATTCAAAGAAGTAGATGACTCATCACGTCCTCTTATAGGCAACCCTTAACATAAAATAAATCAAATGACATCAAGAGTTGTTGTCAAATGAATGTGGTAAGCTTCTTATCTTCTCAAATTGCTTCCCTAAACAATATAACTCACACTCTCTTTTTTATTTTTGAAATTCTCAAAATCAATTCTTGCTTTGTTATGTGAACTACCAATCGAACCAACATGTTCTCTAAACTTTTCATTTACCTTTTTCCAATTACAAAACCCATTTTTTGTAAATACTTCATCCCCTAGGTTGTAAACCTTGGACTTGAAAAGAAAACACCAAAAGCAAAAGGCGGCATCATTTTAAACACTATACTCCAACCAATCAAATTCTTCAAACCAAACATCTATAAAAGTCTATTAGTTTTCCCGTATTTCTTTCTCGAAAAATCATGTCCTTTGGGTTGGAAAGGGCTTTGGCTACATATCTCTCCATATTCGGTCTCTAATAGTAATCTCACAACTCTCAATAGGCTTGCGTAACCCCGGATCAAAAACAATATCAGTCTCAACAATTTCAACTTCATCCATCTCAACATCAATCAAATTAGCTTCCAATTCAACATTTGTAACTAAGATATTCATATTAGAAGTTTATGGTGGTTGCTCAACACTATGCGAATCAATTGAAACTTTTGGTCGTTTTGAAAAAATGACAATAACTCTTATAATTTTAAAAATTCTAAATATGACAATATCTAACCTTATTCTAAATAACTACAAAAAATCAACATGTATCAACATTTTAATTTAACAATTAATTCACACCAAACAACAACAAGTCATATTTAAGTGAATTAACCTATCAATTTCAAAATTTGAACAATTATCAATATTTTCACAAGGTAAGTAGTCAACATTTAACAATTAGCATTCAACAATTTTCCTCAATGGACCTCAACAATTACTAAATAGTCATGTAATTAACAAGATCTTACCTTTAAATCCGCCAAATTTGAAAACCCTAAGTAGTCATTTGCTCTAAAACCATCGTCGAACAACTCCAAGCGGTGAGCCAGTCGCCCTCGCTGCCTCGCCTAGTCAGCTCATGGTGGCGGCCTAGTCTTCAGGACGGTGTTGGAGGTGGTCGGCTCAAGCCAAGGAGGGGCAGAACTTTTTAAAATACCCTCAAATTTTTGTGGCTCAAATGAAGGTCGTAGGGTTGACTCGCTCTTAGTTGAATGAGTTACTGATTTGGGGCTTTTCTTGGCTCAACTTTTTATTTTTGTTTAAAAATAAATAAAAAATGAGTTGGTCATTTAATTGAAACGACCCCATTTCAAAACATTGAATCGTACCCTAGAATTAAAAAAACAATGACTGACCATTTAAGTAAAACGTTGTCATTTCAATTCATCGTCTTCATCCTTTCTTTAGATCTGTTGGTGACTAATTGAGTGCCACCTCCAACTCCGTACCTCCGCCCTCCTACAACTCACCACTACAAGTCTGCAAATGTTGTTGCCTCGGCCCTCCTTGGCTACGCCCACTGCCCCGACCCGCCCCTCAACGACTTTGCTCCTGTTACTTCCTAATAAAAATTTCGGTGAATGAGGGAGGGGGGCTCCCATCCACGCCCCACCTAAATCCACCAGTATTAACAACAAACATATCTACTCTTACTATAATAAATACGTTGGTTGAAATCTCAAAAAACATGTTGGTATTGTGGTAAAGGAGGTCATTACCTATATGAGCGTAGAAAAAAGGGAAGAGATGATGAACTCACTAGTTTTTAGAACTCTCATGAACCAGAACCCAATATTGACTATGAAATAATTTATCATGAAAGAAATTGTGAAAGAAGCTATGTTGCCCAACCCAGAAGAGTTGTTAAACAACTCTGGGTTCATAAAAACTGACTTTTATCTTCTAGAATGAAGCGAGAGGTAACAATCCTTGGTTTATCGATAGCGCTTGTTCAACTCATATGACTAGAAGCTCCAAGATGATAACCTCACTTCATCAACATGAAGGTAGTAATATTACCTTCAACAATAATAAAAAAGGACAAATCCTGGGTATGGGAAAAGTAAGAATTTTTGAAAAACTTAGGGCTCGTTTGGTATCGATATCTCAAGTATATCAGGTATCGGTATCGGTATCAATATGGGATATGGATATCGGATTTGATATATATATCTTTGTTTGGTATGGGATAGATATCAGTCATATCTTATACCCATTGAACCAAAAATAATACGAACTTTAAAAATCACCACCAACGATACCAACTATTGTAATATTAACTCAAAACGATATGAAACCAATTTCCGATAAGTTTTCCGGTGGAATTGATGACATGGCGATCGGAAATCCTACGTGGCAAATTAGCATTTTACATTTTGTATTTTTTTGTATTGAAATCCTATGTGTCATGTCATTATATATACACGTGATTAAAAATTAGCCTAGTAAAAAAATCTAACGTGTCTCATCTATGTTGTAATTAGACTACACATCTAATCTAAAACATTTAATCTAAAATGTAAAAATTTAATCTAATCCAAATAAAAATAAAAAACAGAACTCAATGAAAAAAAAAATTAACTAGAAGAGATCAAGAGAAGAATGAAGATCTCTTGTATAGATCTTAAATAGGGAAGCAAGTTCAGTTGAGCAGCCATTGATATAGAATCAGAGATTTGTAATTCAGATTGATAGCAAGTAGTTATTTTTCTTGTTAATTTCCACTACATCGCATAAGGACTTTAACAAAGATCTCCATTTGAATTCATCAACAACGAAGAAGACTCATGTGACAAAGAAACCCAAAATTCGTAAATTTCAAAACAATTCGATCGTAAGTTTGAAAACAAAGTGCGGAAGGGTTGATTATTGTTTTCAGATCTAGGTTTCCCAAATTAATTTAGGGCTTTTATTATTTGGGTTCTTTATTTCAAATATAGGCATTCCTAAATTAATTTAGAGTTTTTCTTAATCATCCAAATTAATTTAGGGCTTGCTTGGGATTTGATTGATAAGAGGCAGCCGGAGATGGCGGGGTGTCGACCAAAGCAGGATGGGCGGTCGGAGATGGCGGGGCGATGGCCATAGCAGGATGGGTGGAAGATGGTGGAATGGGTTGATTACACAACCAAATCTAAAAAATATGTACAGATCTGAATTTATGTGAGTTAGAAGACGAGGGATCGGAGTCAAAGAGAGGGAGGTAGGACGGAGCCGGAGAGTTAAGTTCATATGGCGAGATGAAAGTCGGAGCAGAATGGACGGATGAGGCGAGCAGAATGGACGGAGGAGGCGAAAGGCGGAAGGAAGAAGAAGATGAGTAAAATAATTATTTTCTTAATTAGAATTTAGTTTGTTTAATTGATTTTAATTAGATTTTAGTGCTCGTCTCTGATTTAGTTTTTAGATTTTATTGGTTTTATTTTTTTCTAATAGTAATGACATGGCTATTATAGTGATATGGCATAAAAAAAATATTTAAAAATAAAGTATAAAATGTTAATTTGCCACGTAGGATTTTCGATCGCCATGTCATCAATTCCACCGGAAAATTTATCGGAAATTGGTCTCATATCGTTTTGAGTTAATATTACAATAGTTGGTATCATTGGTGGTGATTTTTAAACTTCGTATTATTTTTCGTTCAAAGTTGATACTTAGGATTATTTAGAGTCATTTTTCCAAATTAAAAATCAACTAAATATAAATATCTATATCTTCCTTCCAACTACATACAAATAATTTAATATTTCTAGTATTTTGCAAAAAACAAATGTATAAATAAGTTAAGTCGATGCTAAAATTTATACATAAATTTGTACATAAATCTCTGTTTTATAACTAAATTAGAGTTGGAATGAAGTATTTATATAAATCTGTATATAAATTATTTATTCCAGCCTTCAATCTCACTGTTTTACATAATAACCTAAAATTTATACATAAACATCAAATTAGAGCAAAAGACGATGCTAAGCAAGCCCAAGCACCATCATCAAGGCAGCAATTCGAGGTTAGGCTGGATCCACATGAGCGAGGTGGATCTGGGGGAGATGCCCGTATGAAATTAAATCTAGAAGATGTTGGGACAAATCGGATCTAGGTCATCGAAAAATGTCAGATTTGGCGGTGATAGTAAAATTTGAGCAGGTATGAGTACAGATGTGGGCGACATCGTAGATGGGGAGAGATGGAAAAAACCAGATCTGAGCAACAATGGTGGGAGAAACGAGAAGGAGATGGGCAATGGGGGAAAGATAGAAGGGGAGCAGTCATCAGAGAAATGCAAATATGGGAGAGAGTTGGAAGAGATTAGATATGACTTATACCGGTGCTAAAATCAATATATCAAATGGGAAGAAAAATGATATCAAGATATCCACTCATATCCCCTTGATACCCATATACTCCTATACCAAACATGAGATATAGGGCCATACCCATATCTGATATCTAGATATGTGTACCAAACGGGCCCTTAGTGTCAATGATGTTAGTCTTAAAAATGGTCTTGGATTTACTCTACTAAGTGTTTCCCAACTCTGTGCTAATAATAAAAATTGAGTTGTCTTTGATTCTAAAGGGTGTCAAGTGATTGAAATAAGTTCATGTAAGATACTTCTGAAGGGAATATGCGAGAACAATCTTTACAAAGTTAATCCTTGTTCATACCTAAAGAAAAGCTATGTCTCGAAGCTGTAGTAGACATGGCAAACCTCTGGCACAATAGATTCGGGCATGCGAGTCTGCAACTCATAGATAAGTTTCATCGACATGATTTGGTAAGAGGATTGCCCAAGATTGATCCAAACAAGTATGAAATTTGTGAAGCAAGTGTTAAAAGGAAACATGTTAGATCTTCATTCAAATCTAAAAAGGAGGTAAGTTCTTCTAAATCCTTGGAATAAATTCATATGGATTTATGTAGACCTATGAGAGTGAACAATCGAGGATTTTTTTTTCCTTTTCTAGCCACTGCCGACCTTTTCTTTTAACCTCATCATTGCACCGTTCCACCACTACCTTCGTTCAGTTGTAGGCATTAAGATGGAGGACGAGACGTATGTACTGCTGGATTAGGTTGAGTTGGTGGTCTGCTAGGCTAAGATGAGGATGGGTGGCTTGGATGAGCTAGGCTTGGTTGGTGAGTGGAGCCGAAAGGAGGAGGAAGAGTTGTGGGCATATTTGTGCAATTTTGGGAAAAATAGTAATACTTGGAAAGTTTTGGACATCAAATTTAGGTGAAGAATTCTCCTACGAGTATGAGAAAATTTACGGATTTTGATCTGTATATGTATGTAGAAAGTTATGATTAATGTTTGTGTGTTTTTGTGTTGATTTGAAAGGTTTGGACATTTCGGTTAATTCTCAAGCTAGATTGCACTATTTAGGAAAGAAGAAGGAAAAAGAGGAGAGTGAACCGACCTGTCTTGATTTGCATGTCATTCGTTTTGCTCTTATGTCTCGATAAGCACACTAGCTTTGGTTGCATGTTATTCAAGACTAGAACTAATTGCCTTAAAAGGGATTATTTCATATAAGATGACTGGTATTGTCTATCGAATTGCTTTTGGAAGTTCTCCATTGAGGTAAGTCACTTAGACTTACTTAGCTATCAATTATAATGTGTGCTAGATATGATGTCTGAAGCCTTATTTTGGGATTCTTTCTCATATTCTATTCTGTATCTATGTGAAAATAAATTGATATTTTGAAAACATACTAGTAGATGATTACTATTTTGTATATTGTTTGCTTTGCGAAACACTGGCACCTAACCAGTACGACTATGACCATGGCTAGTCAGGGAGGTGGAGACATTCCTATCTTAATGATATGACAAGGAGGACCCCTTCAAAATTATAATAAAATGTTTTGGCAAGTGCTCCAATGGAGTCTTGACCAGGATAAGAAGGAGAATGAAGAGGGTGTTGGGTGGTTCAAATTAATAATGGAGGTCGTTGACCACTACACTGTATAAGGCTAGAGGATGCCATGATTGATATATAAATTGATTTGGTAGATGAGAATTGTGGTTGGACTAATTTTTATGTGAAAAGGTGTGATTATATTGTTGTGCGTCTTATGACTATAAGTGTTGTTGTGCGCTTTGTTTGCTTTCGTGAATATACTATATGTGAAGAAATACTACTACTATTTTTAGCATACATTTTATTAAATTAGTTTTGTTGTTGCATTTTGTGTTTTCTTGTTTAGTGCAGATTAGAATTCCTAGCTAACCCCTCGGGGTGTGGATGTTCTTTTAGGATACAACTCAGACGTGAATAATGCTTCAAGGAAAACTTTCTAGGACGATGGTAGGCCAGATCGACATGGTGTGTCCTAGGATGGTGTCGGGTCTTGTTTTGCAAGGTTATTAGTGTAAGGTGATTTTGATATTTTGTTGAGTTAGGAGTGTTGATTATAAGTTGATGGTTAGAGGTTCAAGTTGGGGTTGTTTATGCTTAGAGGTTAATTGGTGCATACATGGTTTTTCTAATTTTTCTTATCGTGACTTTGTTACAAGATTCCTACTATGAATTTGTTGTCAGGCTTGCTTAAGTGAATTTACGTGAGGTCTACTACCGAGTAACATCTCGATGCTAAAAACAAGGTGTTACAGATTGGTATCAAATCTCGATTGACAACATAGGCACGAGGAACTTACCAATGAAAGTATGAGAGGTCCAACTTAAAAATAAAAATTCAACCGAAGTTTTTTCAATTTTAAATGTTTTAAAACGAGGAAGCATTTTGCATATTTGGGTAGAAGGACATGTTGAGATGCCACCATCTACTAGAAGGACATGGAGATTGGAGATGTGTCAGCGTTAAACCTGAATTAACGCTTTATTAAAGAAGATCAGTAAAACTAACGGGGCGATTAAGAACGACTATTAGAATTTTACCTTTCTACGGAGGCTTACGTTTGACCCGATTTATATGGATACGGTCATAAGAAAAGTAAGCTATTGGACAAGTTAGAGAGTTAACAGTTTTAGGCCATGTTATGATGACCTAAAAGAATAAAGCACTAGAACGTGTTTGATACAAACTGAGGGTCAACCCTCATGATAAATGGTGAGAGTTCATTTAGAGAAGAGGCATGAGAAGGGCCCAATACGGTTTTGAGGCACGGATTACCATTAACTTTTACTTTGGCAAAGATGTCAAGAAGCATGTTGGGACACTTTCACGGGCATTTCTGGCCAAGTAATAACAATGCTTGTGACTGCTTGAGAAGAGAAAGGTAAGAAAGTTCATATTGGAAGTACGAGTATATTTAGCAATATTTTGACAAGAACTAATGATGGACGATCAAGATAAAACCATTTTGGTCTTTAAGAAGATAGTAGCTAAAGTACCGTATTGTATGAAAAAACCCAATTTGGGTAAGGTGAATACAAATGTAGAGCCAACAAGAGTTTAGGGGATGCTAACCTATTCAATGAGATGTTAGTCCTATGATATCAACTAGGTTATTAAACAAGGATTCCAGTTAATTAGAGCATGCCAATTATGATGTAACTTAAAGATTAAGACTTTTGGATAACCAAGTTGTATAAGGGATGAGGATGGTTTCTATGCAGACTAACAAGGATTTTACCCCAACAAAGACTATAATGAAAAAATGATGAAGAGTAGGGGTCTTAACTAAGGGCACGAGCACCCTGCTATGTAATACCATTAAGGATACAAGATTTGAAGATGCAATTGGAGGCAATGGATAAAAAATGACTATATAGGTTCTACAGCATCATTATAGCAAGTTTCGATCTCATTTGTCATAAAGAAGGATGGCTTAATGGTGGTGTAACAATTACTAAGAGTGAATCAAGAACGTTCTCCGGAGCAAGTACTTGTTTTCTTTCGGCTTAATGGTGGTGTAACAATTACTAAGAGTGAATCAAGAACGTTCTCCGGAGCAAGTACGTGTTTTCTTTCCATGATGATGTACCATATTATCTCTAAGGGTGGTGTTATTCCTAGGTTGACCTAAGATTTGGCTATCACTAACTATGGAATAAGGATGAAGATAACCTGAAGAGCACATTGAGGATAAGACTGGGACACTATAAGATTGTAGTGATAATGTTCAATGGGATAAATGTGCTGGAAATGCTCAAGTAGTTGATGAATCAGATCTTTATTGAGTGTTTGGTCTAGAACGCATGGGATTGATTAATTCCATTTTAGTCTACTCTCATAGCCGCAAAGAGTGTGTTAACCATTTAAAGATCTTATGGGAAATTTTTTTAGAAATACCAGATATTCACAAAGCACCAAAATGTGACTTTTAAGTGACTTATGTTATATTTTAATGTGTGTGATCTCGATTGAAGAAAATTGGGATGGTTTTACAAATATTGTAGTTGTAATAGCATGTGAACCTCCAAATAGGGAAGGAGGAACATATTATTTAGAGTAAACTTGGTATTACCATCTATGTTTGATGAAGTTCTTTAGCATGGCCCACTAATTATTATCAAACGAAGAAGATTGTAGGGACAAAGACTTGCTAGAAGAGCTTTGAATAGCTGAAAGAGAAACTGATTTCCACACCCATTATGATTGTTTGCAGGGATTTGAGTGACACATAGGTTACTAATGTTTCGATAAAGAATAGGATGTGAGTTAAAGTAAAGAAGTCGGATGATTACTTATACCCCTCTTGAGCTAAAGAAAAATGAACGAAACTAGAAGAACTAAGATAAGGGACTAGCAACTTTAACTTGTGTGATGTGGCACCATTACTTTTGGAATGAGTCAGGTCATAAAGGGCCTACAAAGCTCAAGTATTTGACAATTAACATGAGGTAGTAGTGATGGATCAAGATAATCGAGAGTTGTGACTTGGAAATTCTTTAGTACCCGATAAGGTGATTGTGTAATTGATTTGCTTAACCAGAAAATGACCTAGGACCCCATGGTCTTACACCTATCACTTACTAATCTGTGGCAAAGGTTTGATGGGGAATTGAATTCTTAGGTTATTTTAAGAATATTATGGTTAGTTATGTACTTAGAATTGTCAGTCCACTCGGGTGGAAAAGACTCGTCAAAAATAAGATATTCGTCACAATTCAAATGATGCATCATAGAGTGTTCTTAGGTTAATAAACAAGATGTAAGATTCACAAGAGGTGAAATTTCTTATGATTACAAGGTTAATCTTGGTACCTCAAGATCACAACCCAAAGTAGATGACTTTACAAGAGACTCATAATGGATTTCAATCTTCTCTTCATAGATGAGTAAAGAGTATACGAGGCTCAAAATGATGCTACTAAATGGTATTATCTAAAGTTGATATGGCTAAGTTTATGAAACAATGTCAAACTAGTCAACAAGTGAGTATGGCACTAAAGATGGGTAAGGAAGCTCTAACCACCCTTCCTTTCTAAGTGGAACAAGGAAGATATAATGGTGGATTTATAACGGTTGGAGTAATCATGTCGTATGAGTGGTGGTAGTTAGTGATGACAAATCTCACATCAAAGGGGTCGGCCCGATTGCTCTTGTTGAAGTAGAATTCCCAATCTCCTTGAAATTTGAATCTCATGAATCCCAATCAAATGGATTGAGCTTTTCCCTCTCCAAATATCATGAATCGAAATTCACTTAAGAGAATCGATCCAAGAACGAATCTCAGGAACTTGGAAAATTATTCAGCACCGCTTCTCACTGTCCTTAGTTGTAGTCATGGACGAAAGTGCGGGCCGGCCAGGACCGGCCTAGACCGGCCCGGAAAAGTGGGCCGAAATGGCCCGGCCCGGCCAGCCGGGCTAAACCCGCCCGGGCCATGGGTCGGTCCCTGGTCGGGGAAAATAACCCGACCCAGCCAGGCTGGTCAACGAGCCAGAAGTCCGGACCAGCCCGGACCGCCCCGGCCCGGCCCGATTGCCAACGGCTAGTTCATGTAGCCGTTGGCAACGGCTAGTAAATTGAAAAAAAAGTATAACGACTATATAGTCGTTGGTATATTTAAAAAAAAATTATTCCACTACCACTCCATTTCATTCTTTTTCTTCACACAATCTTCTCAACTCTCATCTTCTTCTGCTTCCTTATTCTACAAAGAGTCTTAATCTCATTCTCTCAAGTCTTAGTCTCTCTTTCCGTAAAAAAAGGGTCTTAATCTCTCATTCACAAGTTTAGCTTATTTATTTACAATGCGCAATTAATTTTTTCCCTTTTATCAAAAGAAAAATGGAGAGACAAGGTTTTGGTCTATATGATGAGGAATTTGAATGTTTGGCGCAGCATGGAAGGGCTCAAATGGAAGATCGACCCGATCATTTTATTCCCCTTTTTAAATTAATTTGTTATTTCATTTATAATATAAATAATTATTATAAACTAAAATATTTGAAAATTTTATTTTGTAGGCTTGATCCCATCTCAAACAAGTGCTACTACTAGTGCTACGGAAGAGGCGGGAACCTCAAGTAAGAAAAAAGAGACATCGTGGGTTTGGAAATACTTTGACAAAATCGAAGAGGAGAACAAACCCGATCATTTTCTATGTTCGTGCCAAATTTGCAAGGTGAAGGGTAAAACTTCAACATACAAATTTACCAAAAATGGCGGAACGAGAACTTTGAGTAGGCGCTTTTCGAGGGATCATAAAGATCAAATTGCAGGATCTCAACAAGGTGGTTCAAGTGGCGTAATTCAAACAGAAATAGGTGGGTTTGCCTCCTCTCAACCCGGCGGAAGTAATTTTTTCTGTTACAATAGAAATCAAATAATTGATCGCATGGCTGAATATATTACAAAATCTGAAAAACCATTCACTTTTGGAGAAGACATTGATTTTCAAAAATTTACTAAATTATCTTTGCAATCGGCTTATGAAAGCGTTGGTCGTAAGACCTTAAAACATAGATGTGTGCAACAATATGAAAGGGCTAAATCTAAAATGGTACAATTTTTTGAGCAATATGATGGTCGTTTGTTTATTACAAGTGATATTTGGAGTTCTAGAGCACCATTCATATCTTTCTGTCACTACCCATTGGAATGATGTTAATTGGATTTTGCAAAAACGTGTGATTGGTTTTGAAACTATTTTTGAAAGTCACATTGGATCTAATATATATGATCATATTGTTAGAATTATTAAAGGATTTAATTTGTTTGGAAAAGTGTTTTCAATTTCCTTCGGCAATGCCTTTGCTAATACTAGATGTATTGATCTCTTTAAAAGACATATGCCTCTTTTGTTAAATAGAGATCTTTGTCATATTAGATGTGTTGTGCATAATGTTAACTTATCTGTTCAAGAAGCATGTAAAGATCTTTTTTATTTGATTGGACCGATTAGAGAATGCATTAGATGGCTTAGGTTCACCGGTAGCGTTAAACGTCGCTATAGGAGCTTGTGTAATGAACAAGGATTATTTCCTAGGAAATGGAGTATGGATGCACCAACTCGTTGGAACTCCACTTTTAATATGTTACAACCTGCTTGTATTTATAAAAATGTTATAACCCCTTGGTATGTTGAGCATTACAAAAGTCTGAATGGTACTCCTGGATTTATTTCCGAGGAGCAATGAGAGATCGCGACACAAGTATGTGATCTTGTAAAAACTTTTAAAGATACAACATTGATTTTTTCACTAGTTTATACGCCTAACGTCCATCAAGTTATTTTTCAATGTTGCAATATCGTTTATTGTTTACAATAGTCCTCGGGTTGGCATGGGATAACGCTTCTAAAGGCTTGGGGCCTTAAATATAGTATCAGATCTTTACGATTCTTGGCTTATTACTAAGTTCGAGAATTGACGTTTTAAACGGTTTTGAAAATAAATAAGTTTTCTATAATAACAATATGTTGCCTAAGAAAGCGTTCATAGTTTAGTTGTGTTTTCAAAGTTAAATTAACTTGTTCTTTCATGGAAGGATACTTTTGTCATTTAGACACCTTGTTTTATCTTTGAAATTTTCTTAATGAAGTTATTAAAAAAATGTGTATATAAATCTAAGTTGAGAGTTGTATGAGTTTTAAATAGTATCATGGACCATCGCATCCCTTGAGGTATTTGCTCTTTCTATTCTTGTCTCTCTTACCTCATTCTATTTCCTCTTGGTTTCCTTCTTAACTCATTGAGTATTTATGAGGGTTTGGTACTAAGATTTCATATTCGAGTCATACCTAATAAGTATGATTGTCTCTCACATGTCAAAGTAATCATTATTCTTGCAAGGTTAAATAGGGATCTCTAACCATCTCGGTCATGTAAATAAGGATTCAAGAAATAAAATCGTCTACGGTTTTCATGGTGGCGAGTAAGAATGTGTCTCGTCTCCCATCTTGATCACATGGTTGAGATGAGATTACTTGTCTTATTCCTATGGAAATGCAGTAAAGGGTTATGTTGGTCTTGTTTCCCATCCTGATCACATGGTGAGATAAGATTATATAACTTTTCCAAATCGAATTCAACATAAGGGTTGAAGGTAGTCTTAGCTCTTATTTAATGACATAAACCTATATAATGATTTTTAATGTTCTTAGTTTAAAAAGGTGTATATGCTTGGGCGAGTAAGCACATAAACCATTATATGCTTGGTCATTAAAAAGATTAGTGCGAGTAAGCACCTAAATAAAGAACCTAAGTGGTAGCCTAGTATTGACTACTATTTTTAATCACATGGATTACATCTATGTGCTTGTTGTTGTATTTATTCTAGTATTAGTTTAGAAATTCATGTATAAAATTTGTATGATGCTTTCTAGGAAAGCTTCGACATAAGATAAAATGCATTAGACATTTTAAAATATGCATTCACAATAATAATAATCTTGATTTAATTATTTATCTTGACCTAATAAACATTGGAGTCGATTTATAGCTAACCCCGGGGTGGGCTAGATACATGTTGTATCAGGTTTTAGCATATCTTTGAGGGCACTCAAGGTGATGACGAATGGAGCCCATGATACTGCAAGGAAAGTTTTGATTTTTTATTTATTATAATTGTAGTTCAAGTCTTCCTCTATATTTTATTGTTTAATGATTTAAACTTCAAAGTTCTTATTTTAAATAAAGGTTTAAAATTTAAATAGAGATATCTTGAAAAGACTTCCGCTATTTTATTATTGATACAATTTCAATAAATTTTACCAATATTTTATTGATGCAAAAGCCTAGGGTGGCTTCGGACCTTAAAATCCGAGATCACTGGTTTGTGACATTCTTGAGATAATTTGGGGGTGTTACAAAACCAACCCGCATTAGTGATGTGAACCTACTCGGCTTCGGTCCACGAAGGGCGGATCTAGGCTCGAAACGCCCGGATCTTCTCCGACAATAGTAACCAGGATAAGTACGAGACCACAAAGTGGACTCGCGAACCTCTAGTGCTCGTCGGAACGAGGGAGAGGTGAGGTAGAGATAAGAGATGTCGGCCCAAGAGAGGATCGACTAGACGGAAAGGGGTTTGGAAGGTTTTGGTGACGTCAGGCCAAACTAGGAGGAATCTCGACTCTACTATGAATTTGGCTTAAAACTTGACGTAGATTGAAAGGAGTCCCGAGTGCCTCTTATATAGAGAGCAAGCTCGAAACCCTAGGTACAAAGAAGGGGATCGGATTGGCCCTAGCATGCAATCAAGGCCCACATCCGAAAAGCCTATAAATCTAATAATAGTAAAGCTATAAATGGAAAGGTGCAATAAACCCTAATGGGCCTTATTCTACAATAATGGGCCGGTCTCTTAAGCATAAGAGAACACACACCTAAAATAGTAAAGACGGAATGTAAATGACGGAAGAAATAATAATATAAATAATATATAAATGAGACTATGTCCAAAGCCAAGGGGGTCTCCAAGGTCTAGGTCGTCTCGGAATGGTAGGAGATGGGTTCGAGCTAGGGCAGAGTTGCATCATCCTCCCTCCCTTAGATTCGAAGCGTCCTCGCTTCGACGTTGTGTGGGCTAGGGAAGACGATGTCGGTCTCCTCAAAGCCTTGCCATCGACGTGGGTCTTCTCGAAGAGTAAAATATACGGTGTCGAAACAGGGGCAAGCTCGAGTATGGGCTCGGGTTCGGCGTCGGATAGCAAATACAAGGTGATGGTGATCGGCTTGTCCGACGTCGTAAGCTCAATCAAATAAGGCGCCGTCGTAGGTGAGGGCTCGACATCGAGCTAAGGCGGGACCTCCACGATTGGCATTGGAGCAACTGGTGTGGTATCCTCGGTGAGGACTAGCTCGCATGGCACGTCGCTCGATACGTTACTCGGAACGGGTGCCGATTGTGGTTGAGGTGCCAAGACGGTCTTGATGATGGGCTCGCTCGGCACCGGTCCCAATGGTGGTTGGGGTGTCGAAACGAGTATCGGGACGAGTGTGGTATGGAAACATGCCATGTATTCGGCCATTTGGCGCTCTAAGGCCGCTAACCTGTCCTCGATGCTAGGACTCTCGGCCACAGGAGAGGACGAGGGCTCAGCCGAAGGGGCCGGTCTTGGCACATGGTGCGCTGAGGCTGGATGCTTGGCGCGGGAGCCCTCGTTGTGGATTCGAGCACGTGGGTGCCGAGGAGGCGGACTCCGCACCCGCTCATCGTTGGAACAATGCCGGGGTCTAGGAGTTTCACATGCACGCCTAGGAGGCAGACTCCAATCCCGCTCGTCGTAAGAACGATGTCGGGTCTAAGAGTTTCTCCGTAGTAGCGGGCCTGATTTTCAGGAAGCCGGTATGGTGGGATCCAATCCGGGTGGTCTCTTGGAAGCGTCTTATAGGGACGAGTGTTGACTCGTCGATGTGGCCGATCCCAAGAGTCCGAATCATCCCATATTTCCGAGCAGGTCCAAGACATGGTTCGATCCTGTATAAAATTAAATAAAATTTCGGCCAACTAACAAAAAATCCTAGGCCGAATATAAAAAATCGAAGTCTTTTTTTTTTGAATTTCCGAGCTTTTTTTATTGATCGGCTCTTTCTCTTTTATTTTTTTTAATTACCGAATCTTCCTTTTTTTTAATAAAAAATACTCCGCTAACAACTCGGAGATCTCAGTACAACAACCGAAATTAATTAACAAGATATTAAATCATGCCAATATGGTAACGAGATCACAATCCAAAATTGGAATGTATCTATGCCGAAGATATACATGCAGAGAGGATTTCAATGGGAAATATTTGGCAAAGATATCACAATTGAAATAAAACAAAGGCAATGATCTCGTGATTTTTTTTTTGTGGTGCAGATCGGAATATGTATTTTTTTTTAACCGGACGATTTTTTTTTATAAAAGGACAACGAACCTACGAGGGGTGAATGGAGGTCAAGGTCGACCGACATAGGCGGGCTGGTGACCGCCGTCCTACGAGGGGTGAATGGAGGTCAAGGTCGACCGACATAGGCGGGCTGGTGACCGCCGTGATGGTGGTGTCGGAAAAGAAATCCGTTCGAACCGCCTGACGCTCTGATACCAATTGATGTGAACCTACTCGGCTTCGGTCCACGAAGGGCGGATCTAGGCTCAAAACGCCCGGATCTTCTCCAGCAATAGTAACCGGGATAAGTACGAGACCACAAAGTGGACTCGCGGACCTCTAGTGCTCGTCGGAACGAGGGCGGGGCGAGGCAGAGATAAGAGATGTCGGCCCAAGGGAGGATCGACTAGACGGAAAGGGGTTTGGAAAGTTTTGGTGACGTCAGGCCAAACTAGGAGGAATCTCAACTCTACTATGAATTTGGCTTAAACTTGACATAGATTGAAAGGAGTCCCGAGTGCCTCTTATATAGAGAGCAAGCTCGAAACCCTAGGTACAAAGAAGGGGATCGGATTGGGCCTAGCATGCATTCATGGCCCACATCCGAAAAGCCTATAAATCTAATAATAGTAAAGCTATAAATGGAAAGGTGCAACAAACCCTAATGGGCCTTATTCTACAATAATGGGCCGGTCTCTTAAGCATAAGAGAACACACGCCTAAAATAGTAAAGACTAAATGTAAATGACGGAAATAGAAATAATAATATAAATAATATATAAATGAGACTATGTCCTAAGCCAAGGGGGTCTCCAAGGTCTAGGTCATCTCGGAATGGTAGGAGTTGGGTCCGAGCTAGGGCAGAGTCGCATCAATTAGCTCACATAATTGAAAATATGTGAACGAAATGGTTATCTTATTTTAATAAGTTTCCTGTTATATATTGTACTGATGTGTTATTAGATCCTACCGTGAAGAAGCAAGGTTTGGAAAACTTGTTAGAATTTTATTATGGATGTTTAGGCTTTGAGTATAATAGGAATGCTGATATTGAAAGTGCCATTGCAACATTAATTAAGTTATATGATAAACATGCAGATAAACTAAATATTCCACCTACATCATCTACTACACGACCCCCTTCATCTTCCACTTCTTCTACTAGCAAACTTGCATCCTTAATCTATATACTATTACTAAACTCAAATCCCTCTATCCTATTTGTCAATCTCTTAACTATGCCACATAAGCTTCTTAATTTTTTAATTTACTCCTTTACCCTTCACAATTTTTAGTATTTACAACCCTTAAAAATATGTAATATAATAATATTGCTAATGTTATTAGTAATTGCACATATATAAATACATAATATATTAGTAGGTGATCTTTCCTTACACACTAAATTAGTACATGACATCTCTACTATTTATCTTCATGAACAAAATTTTAATATTATATAGTCATATACTATTTATCTTTATGAACAAATTTTTAATTTTATATAGTCATATTAGAACGTAATATCTACTATTCCATCGTTATGGACATAAATTCATAAATTTTAATATTATAAATTTTTTTAAGTTTTTACAATAATTAAATAATAATTGTACATAATACATTAGTTCATGATTTTTTATTATTTAACAATATGTAATGTGTACACACTATATTAGTGTTAGGCCCAAAAATCCACCGGCCCATCTGGTAATTCAAGCCCATGAATATACGGAGAAGTCATCAGTCGTGCCAAACGAGAGGAGATCCTGGAATGGAGAAATCTCTAATCATTCGATGGAAGGAAGAAAGCATTCGTCACAAAGCGAAGAAGACTGTTCAGAAGACGCTAGAGAGAGCGCTCCAAGCCTCCGATATATGCGGGAAGTGGGAAGTTAGTTATGAGGTGTGCCCTAAAGATCCGGAGATCGTGATATTAGAGAAATAACCGTTGTATTGTAGACATATACACAAGAATGATGTATTTTTGTAAGGATATCAATAATCACACGAAACAATCGACTTTCCGAAGCAAATTTCCTCTCTTCTTTCTTGAATTCCATACTCGTTCGAACTCATAATTCCCATTGATCTCGATTGTGCCCCAATCTAGGGCAAAGGTTTGTTAATCAAATTTTTATCCAAAACAATTTGGCGCCCACCGTGGGGCCCAACGATCGAGAAAAGATTCAATTCTGTGTATTGAAGAGAGTTCTGGAGCACCACCATGAGTAACCCTAACGAAGGTGGTCAAGAACTAGGCGTCGAGGAGGAGGGGGCGCACGCCAGGAAGCATCGGCAGCCCTTCGCCTCGAATTGTCCGAATTCGCCCAAAGGCTCCAGGCTTTGGAAAAAGAGCTATCAGATCAGCGTGCTTGCAATGAGAAGCACAAAGCGAGCATTGAGCAGCTAACCGTCGATAACGACGGTTTGCGCTCCCAACTTCGATCCGTGTCCTCTTTCGGCCCGCGTGTCAGGGTAACGGATCGAACCCGGAACAACGGGGGTGAAGGTTCCTTTGGGAATCGTGCCGGCCTCCGCGGAGGAAATCCTGGCCTAGAGTTCATCACCCCACAAGCAACGGTCCCCGAAGTACCATCATTTACCCCCGCTCAAGGGAACCCTAATAGTGAAGGAATGAGGGCACCCATACGTCTACGATCGGTGCGAGAGGTTAGTCCCCGACGCTTGGAAGATGAAACCATGGACGATGACGAGGACTGGGACCGCCGTCGTCCCCGAGACCTCGAGGATATCGTTCGGAACCAATTCAAGATGTTCACCGAGCAGTTGTCGAAGATACCAGGGGTCCCGCGGCCCATAGAGAAAGAAGCGGTTGACGGTTATGATGAGTCGCCTTTCGCTCCCCACATCGCCCAAGTCGAGATACCAAAGAAGTTCTCGGTACCCAGTATGACTTCTTACGACGGCACGGGAGATCCTGACGAGCATGTGGCCATATTTAAACAGAAGATGATGACCAGTGCGGTACCATACCATTCCCGCGAAGCGTTGATGTGCAAGGGGTTCGGAGCCGCCCTCGCAAGACCGGCCCTGAAATGGTTTGTTAATCTCCCATGGGGAAGTATCCGTTCTTTCGCCGAGTTAATGGACTCGTTCCGGGTGCAGTTCGCCAGTAGTCGGAGGTTTGAGAAGCAGTCTAGTGACTTGTATCGGGTTATTCAGAAGCCGGAAGAATCTACTCGGGAATACCTGGACCGGTTTAACCGAGAGAAGATTTCCATCCCGCACTGTGATGTGCCGACAGCGATGGAAGCTTTCCGTCAGGGGATAAACCAAGGCAGAGATCTTTATAAAGAGCTCACTAGACACCCTTGTCACAACTTTGAGGATGTGCAAACCAAAGCCCTGGCTCAAATCAGGCTTGAGGAAGATCTGAAGATGAGAAAACCCACGAGCGTATGGGAGAGGGTAGATAAGAAGGCAACACCTAATCACCACCGAGAGCGTCGTGATCCACCATAGAAACGCCCTCACCCTGACGCGGTGAAGGTAAACGTCGCCGAAACCAAACCGGCCAAACCGTTGCCGCCAAAATACGACGAGTTCAACCTGGGTATATCCCCCGAGGACCTCGTGAAGAACATAGCTCAAACAATATGGGGCGTTATGTGGCCGAAGAGGAATGAAAAGCCATATCCGAATAAGGATATGAGTAGGTGGTGTGACTTCCATGACGATTACGGCCATGTGACCAAAGAATGCGTAGCCCTGAGGAGAGATATTGCCTACCTCGTCTCTCGGGGAAGGATTATAGAAGTCGCACCAAACGCGCAACTCCCTCCAAATGTTGTGGAAGCCTCGCGCGCGGGAAGGCTTGCATCGCCGGTACCGACAAAAGTCGTAAATGTGATCACCGGGGGGTTGAGTGTGTGCGGACTCACTTATTTAGCAGCTAAGAGGAATGCACGAGAAAGCACCCTTCCCCATCCAGCGCGAGAGAAGAGTGACGTCGTCAACCTCGCGATACACTTTGGCGAGGACGACGTCAATGGTCTTGACGAACCTCACCATGACGGCATCGTGATTTCTCTGTCAATCGGAAATGTCCTAATGAAGTGAGTTCTCATCGACACCGGAAGCTCAACTAATCTCATGACACTAGAGGCTTTGAGGGGAATGAGTTTGAGCGAGAAGGACATGGAGAAAAACCCCATAGCACTTGTAGGCTTTAGCGGAGAAGTGAAGCACACAGTAGGAGATATCATCCTTCCCACATACGCAAAGGGGGTGAACATCCAGGTTAGATATTCTGTTATGGATTGCCCTTCGTGTTATAATGCAATTATGGGAAGGCCATGGCTTCATGACATGAGAGTCGTTCCTTCTACTTACCACCAAACGGTGAAGTTCCCGACTCCGGGGGGGGGGGGGGTTCAAGAGATCCGTGGTGATCAAAGAGCGTCCCGGGAGTGTTACAAATCGGCGCTGAAACCAGCCGCCAGTCAAAAGTCAACCTAGCAATTAAAGAAGGCCACTAAGAAAAAGAAAAGGAAGATGAACAGGTAGAGGAGGTGGCCCTAGACCAATCCAACCTCAATCGGTCCGTAAAGATTGGAAAAGATTTGGAGCCAGCTATGAAAAGCGAGCTGATAGACTTCCTCAGTAAGAACTCGGAGTGTTTTGCTTGGTCCCATGAGGATATGGTGGGAATCGATCCGGACGTCATCACGCACCGATTAAATGTGGACCCCAGTCACCCTCCAGTAAAATAGAAGAGGAGGAAGTTCTCCGCAGAGAGAAATAAGATAGTGGATGAAGAAGTGAGAAAGTTGATGGAGACTGGAAAGATCAAAGAAGTCAAGTATCCTGAGTGGTTGGTGAATGTAGTCGTCGTTCCCAAGAAGAACGGGAAGTGGAGGTTGTGCGTTGATTTCACGGATTTGAATAAGGCTTGTCCCAAGGATTCATTCCTGTTGCCTCACATAGATGTACTAGTAGATGCCACAGCGGGTCATGAGTTGCTGACTTTTATGGATGCTTTCAGCGGATGTAACCAGATCCGGATGGAAGAAAGTGATCAGGAGAAGACATCCTTCATCACCAGTAAGGGAACGTACTGCTACAAGGTTATGCCCTTTGGGTTGCGGAACGCTGGGGCCACATATCAAAGGCTGGTGAACAAAATGTTCCAAGACCAAATTGGGGAAACCATGGAGGTATACATAGACGATATGCTCGTCAAATCGAAAAAAGCGGTAGACCATAGAAGTCACCTTGAGAATGCTTTTGAAATCTTGAAGCAATTTAACATGAAGTTAAATCCACAGAAGTGTACGTTCGGCGTGAAGTCGGGAAAATTCCTAGGGTATTTAGTCACCCAGAGAGGGATAGAAGCTAGCCCCGAGCAGGTTCGAGCAATAACCACGTTGAAATCCCCCAGGTGTGTAACAGACGTTCAAAAGCTCACTGGGCAGATCGCCGCCTTGAACAGGTTCATATCTAAGTCAGCAGACCGATGTCATCTCTTCTACGAGGTCCTTAGAAAGAATAAGTGCTTCCAGTGGACTCCCAGGCATGAAGAAGCTTTCCAAGAATTGAAGAGCTACTTCTCTAATCCTTTGATCTTGGCCAAACCCGAAGTAGGAGAAGCTCTTCCCTTGTATCTTGCCATCACTGAAAAGGCCATCAGTGGGGTGTTGGTCCGAGAATAAGATGGGCAGCAACAACCCGTGTACTACCTCAGTAGAACTCTTCTTTCAGCTGAGACTCGGTACTCTTCCTTAGAAAAGTTGGTCCTTGCCTTAGTCATGTGCTCTAACAAACTTCGCCCGTACTTCGAGGCCCACCTAATAGTGGTAAGAACTACACATCCGTTAAAGACAGTAATGCACAAGCCCGAATTCACAGGAACAATGGCCAAGTGGGCGATTCACTTGAGTTGGTTCGATATCAAGTACGAGCCTAGAACTGCATTGAAGTCTCAGGCACTGGCCGATTTTGTGGTTGATTTTAGTCCTATGACAGAAGAAGGATCCGATCCAACAGAGGTAATGACGCTAGAAGCTAAGTCTCCGGCCCAATGGACGCTTCATACGGATGGTGCTTCTAACGCTGGGGGAATGGGGATAGGAGTAGTCCTAAAATCAACACAGGGGGATAGGGTGGCACAGTCCGTAAGGTGTACGTTTGAGGCCATGAACAATGAAGTGGAGTATGAAGCTCTGATCTTTGGGCTAATCCTCGCCAAAGACCTGGGCGTACAACAGATAGAGATCAAGTGCGACTCGTTATTGATAGTCAATCAAGTACTGGGGTTGAAAGGATGGCAGCTTATCTAAAGGAAGTCAAAAATCTAATTCCTCGTTTCGAGAAGGTCTCCTTCGCACAAATCCCAAGGGAGCAGAATGCTCAGACAGATTCTCTTGCCCGCCTAGCGTCAGCCATTGATCCTGAAGAGTACCCTGAAATCCCGATGGTTCACGTCATGGTTCCCGCTATAAGAAGAGCTCACACTAGTGATAGCAAGAAGTCTGAAAGAATGATCAAAGAAATCAGTCTTCTCGGAGCGGCCCCCCACAGCGTCCTCATGAGCAGTGACGACGTTGACGCCATAAGTTACCGGAACGATCCCAACCCAGATTCGCCCTTGGGCGGATTAAGCCGCGAGAGAGCTCCCTTCGATCCCTCGAAGACTAACGAAGCACCTTGGACTTAGCCGTACCTAGATTGGCTAACCAAGGGAAAGCTTCCAGAAGACAAAACTGAAGTTAAGTTGCTAAAGATGAAAGCCACCAAGTTCACGGTAGAAGGCGGGAAGCTGTTCCACAAGTCGGCAGTGGGAACACTACAGCGTTGCCTAACTAGAGAGGGGGTTCAGAAACTTCTTGAAGAACTCCATGAAGGAGATTGCGAAAACCACACCGGAGGTAAAAGTCTATCCAACAAAGCCCTTCGGCAAGGATGGTTCTGGCCTACTATGAGGAAAGATGTTGTAGACTTCTGTCGAAAGTGTGATGCCTGTCAAAGACACGCGCTGACCGCTCACCAACCTCCTGAGCCACTCTACCCCAAGCTCACATCGTGGCCCTTTATGCGCTGGGGGATGGACATAGTCGGGAAGTTACCCCCTTCGTCCGGACAGAGAGTTTTCTTCCTTGCTATGACCGATTACTTCTCCAAGTGGATCGAAGCTGAAGCTTATCGGAAATCAAAGATAAACAGGTGATATCTTTCATTATCAAAAATATCCTTTGTCGTTTCGGAGTACCTACGGAGATTGGATGCGACAATGGCTCTCAATTCATAAGCCAGAGAACCAGAGACTTTTGTAGTCACTGGAAGATTAGCCTGGTCACTTCAACCCCCCGTTATCCCCAATCAAATGGGCAAGCCGAGACTAGTAACAAAGTGATCATAAATAACTTGAAGAAGAGGCTCGCGAAGGCCAAAGGAAACTGGGCTGATGAGCTCCCGTACGTTCTTTGGGCTGATCGCACAATGCCGAAGGTCGCGACTGGTCAGTCTCTTTTCTCCTTAACACACGGGTGCGAAGCGGTCATTCCCGCCGAAATTCTCATCCCAACCGCTCGTACCAGCTTCGTGACTGAAGAGCGTAATCATCAAGAGTTGTCGGCTGATTTAGATACCTCAGACGAACTTCACGACCAAGCCCGGTTACGATTGGCAAGACACCAACAGCAGGTCACCCGGAGCTATAACCAAAACGACATGATTCGGACTTTCCGGGTCGGTGACGGGGTACTACGACGAGTCTTTCAAAACACCCATGAAACCAAATCGGGGAAACTAGCCCCGACCTGGGAAGGACCCTATAAGATAACAGGGGTCGTTGGGCAAGTCGCTTACCAGCTAGAATCAAAGGACGGAGAACCCATCCCCAGGAGCTGGAACGCACTACATTTGAAGAAGTATCACTTCTAAGGGAGAACTCCTTTTATCGGAGCGAAAACCTCCCCGAGTCCTCAGCAGAAGGCTCTCAGCACCAGATAGTCCAGACACAAGAGGTCATCGGTCCGCAGTTTGCTATCTTGCTTTCGTTTTAAGTTCATCTTTCTTGGTGTGTTCAGCTTATTTATGTGAAGACTCTTTGTTGTGTGATTGCTATGCTATGGTTTTCTTTTATCAAATGAATGACATTAACACATCTCTGCGTGATTATCTTTATTCTCTCTTCTTGCATGTATAGAACTGGAAAGTTAAAAGTATATTTCATTTACATATAGAATGCCTTATACAATTAAATACGAATCTAAAGCAACAAGAGGTAACCAATCCTAGACTAAAGCAACAAAGGTAACCAATCCTAGACTAAAGCAACAGAGGTAACCAATCCTAGACTAAAAACGTCTCTAACCGACCGTCCTTCCCGAGCGCTTGTCCCAACGCGATACTCGTTACACGCTTGGAAACTTCATCGGTAAACGCAGCTACCACCCGTGACCAGAGACTTCTGCAGGAGTCCTCGTCTTGAAGCCTTCTATCCGAAGCACCTATCCGTCCTGAAAATTCCTGCACACAATGGAAGGACAATACCAAACGAAAACGCGCAAGAAAAGGAAAACATGCATGCACCAAAAACTATTCACTTCCCCTTCCTGAGGAAGAGGAAACGTCAAGACAAAGGACGAACATTGTTCATGGCCCCTAGGCGTCCCATACGAGTTACCAAAAGTTTGTTCAGACAGAAACAAAAAAACATCTTAAGAAATCTTTTACAAGGGCTCGCGGCCCTAGTCTTCATCATTGACAGGAGCACCTCCCAGCCGCTCCTCAGCATTCGCCAAAGGCCCATCACCTTGCTCAATTACCCCATCCACGCTCGTACCAAGACCACCGTCTTCTTCCTCCACGCCAAGAGAAGCTAGGAGCTTGTCACCAGGGGTCGGTTGATGACTCGTCTAAAGTTGTTGTTGCCAAGATCAAAAATAAATAATCGTATTCTACTAACTAGTATAGTAAGCAAGCAAGGGGTCGAACCCAAGAGAATCGGTTTTCTGAACAATCAGAAAAGACAAAACAGGGGGGTTTTGGGATTTAGGCAAGCAAATAAATTCAAGTAATAAATCAATTAAGGAAAAGCAGAGTTTATTCAACCAATTCCACCTTTTTAATCATTCGAACAATTCATCCACTTTTCTATTAATTCCCAGGTTAATTCCAATCCTTATAAAAGATTTCCACTTGTCCACAGTCCAAGCAGAATTATGATATGAACAAGAACGCTTAATTCAAATCATGCAAAATATTAAGGATAGAAGGATATTAATTCATGCAATCAAGCTACGAGTCTCATGCATAAAATAACAATCAAACACTCTTTCTCAATTCTAGTCCACGGTCCTAGAAAAGAGTTGTTTCAAGGATAAATAAGATTGCACAGACAACAATCAAACCTAATCCAAACAGTAGATCTAAGTCAACCAAACAAGTTGATCAGGCTTATCAAATCAAACATAGATCATATAAATAAAAACAAGAGTTTTGATATTAACCAAGGGATAGAAAAGTTACCAGAATCTCACGAATTACATAAAAAGGGTTCCTTGATCAAACAAACTCCAAAGGGAAATTAGTTCTCCATAAAAAAAAAACTAAAAACTGGAATAATCTCTGAAAGTATGCTAGAATGTTTTAACCCTAAAGTGAAAACGAAACTAAGCTTAAATAGTAGAAATAAATCCGAAACCCTAAGATATAAAAATAATAAAAAGATAGAAAATAACGAAATAAAGTCGGCGCTGCAACGCCAAAATCCGCGGGCGCGGATCCAAACCGCGAGCGTGGTTCCGTCAGTCCTCCTCGGCCGCGGATCCTCGGCCAACCGCGGTCGCGGTTCCTGCTTCTAACAGCATTTTGGTGTCAACTTCGAAGACGGTTTTGACCCACTTAGAGTTGGAATTTGAACTCGGAGTAAAAATATGAATTGTAGCTCTTCGAGTTAGCTTTCCAATGATACCAAATTCAGCTTCATCCGATCACCGTAGCTCCCGAAATAAGCGTTATAAGAAAGTGGTGTCGAAACAAGTCTCCAATACATAGCCCGGATTTGCGTTTTTTTTTTCACAAAAGCTCTTGGGTCTTGGTTCTTCCATCTTCACTTGTATCACTCTAAGCTTCCTCAACCTCCACCATAGTCCCCTAAGATCCATCCTGTCCACGCTTGTTTACCTAAAGATCTGCAAAACCAAACAAAATAAGTGCAAAACCCGAATTTCCTAGAAAACCTAAAAACCTAAGAACTAAGCTAAACTAAGCTAAAACACGTGCAAAATAAACATAAATATGCATCCTAAGCTATACCTAAATGCAAGCTATCAAATCCCCTCATGCTTAACCCTTGCTTGTCCTCAAGCAAGACATAGATCCAAAACACACCACAGAAATGCAATCATGCATCCATCTCAAATCAAACAAGCATTTCACATAAAATCAAAAACCTAACCAATACTTCCTAGCATGAATTATAACAAGCATCGAGCATAGATTATTCATTTATTCTAGACCTCACCCAGGTAAATGTGTTTGCACTCAAACTCTCAAGTGTTTAAAGGTATGTGTTTCACTCCAAATCAACCATGAAAACTAGACCACCATATGCTTGCATCAGAGTTATAAATCTCCACCGCTGGGGATCAAACACATAACAAAAATCATGAGGTCTTTTTAAGCGTTGTAATGGGGCCAAGGTAAAGAGAAATTTGGAAGGGATCAATTTTTAGCTTGTGGTGCTAAATCCGGGATAAAGAACTAATCCTAAACCCAAACTCAACACTTTCTTCTCTTACTTTTCCCAAACTTCTTTTACCAACTCCATACACACATTGAAGCTCTTTGTTTCTTTCTTCAATTTTTTTCTTCTTGCCTCTTCTTCAACTCTTTTTCTCACACTAATGAAGACTACTTTCAATTAAACTCAACTTTTTCTTCTTTTGCTTTGCAACAACTTTTCATCTTCATTTTTTTCACTTTTCAACCAAGAGTTATATTCCTTCTTTTTCCACCTTTTCCTTCCAACTCCCCCATACTTAAACATAACTCACACAAAAGCAAAAACACAACCTAAAGTCCTAAATCCCGGAGGGGTCAAGCTTAATAGGCTAGGAAAATTTTGTGGAGGTATCAAAAATAGGCTTAAAGCTTAAAAGAAATGGGGTATCAAGAACATGTATCTTGTAAGGTAGGAAGGGAAATAATAGGCTATAAAGAAACATTGCCTCAATCATTTTAATGCCATGCATTCAATCATATAAAGCAGCCTTGAAAAAGAGTCATAATGCAAGTTCTAGAGCAAGACAATCATGGTGATACACTCAAGAAATATAGAGAACAAATATAACTAATGAAAGGCCAAAAATATCTCACAAGGCAAATTTTTCTCTAGAACTTCAGAATGAATCAAATACTCAAGCTAAATACATGCTCAGTCCTATAATCAAGGTAAATAATCAATGATCATGCTCATATCATATAAACTTCATCATATCATGCAAATCATGGGTTAGGACTCATACTTAGCATAGAAACACAAGAGGTATTAAACAATAGAGAAATAAGAACCTAAAATGCATTTTTTTCATATTTTGATGATTTTTTTTAATTTTTCAGAATTTTAATCAATGCATGCAAGAAAATTTAAATATGACCTAAACTAATGCAACTATATGCAATGCAAAAGTAATTCCCTTCCCCCATGCTTAAAACATACTTTGTCCCCAAAGTATAGTAAAAAGTAAAGGAAAGAAATACTCACAAAACTCTAGTGATCTGGGTAATGTGGCAGGAAATCCGACGGTGGTGGTTCTTCGGGTTATCAATCTTTAGACCTGGGATATCTAACTCACAAACAAAACAACCTAAAAAATTATTAACTGAAAAGTAAAACTACTATAATCCTTGGGTTGCCTCCCAAGAAGCGCTTGGTTTAACGTCGACAGCTCGACGTGTTTATGATCGGACATTGTCAACGCCTTGAGAAGTCTATCAAAATCCTGCGAACAACTGTCATGCAGGCAAATATAGCACAATGATAACTTGAAACCGAATAATATAACATTCAAACACCGTTTCAGTTTATCAAACCCACTAGAAAAGTCATGGTTAGATGGTTTAGGATAGAACCAGTTGAGAGGATGAGGTAATTTATGAAAAGATATGATTTTTATCTCAACACTACTACCTTTAAAATTTGAGAAATCACTAGGTAAACTATCATGCTCAGGACCTTTTGCAGACACAACAGGCAACCAAATATCAATAGAAAGTAAGGGAGAATAGGAAAGGATACAGGGATCATGATCGATCACAACAAAGGGTTCCACGGTAGGAGACATAGACATCTCCTCAAGTGGAAGGGCAATCTCCATATCATCATCTAGCTCCTTCTTCGAGTCATTAGGCTCATCGTTATCACTCCAGGAGCTGTCTAAGTTAAGGAAATATTCCTCCTCTGTCATCACATGACTATGATCATCCATCTCTTCATCCAATGAAGGGTCTATGGGTGCCTCTGAAAATGGTGGAACTGGCTCTTTAGGAGCATCTGTTTGTTCTTGATCTTCAAGAATTTCCGTCTTTATGGCCAACACCTCCTCTAGTTTTCTTTGTTCAGCAATTTGGTTCTCCAATTTCTGCATCTCGATCTCTTTGGCTCGGATATAACAAAAGAAATCCCATCGGTCAATAGGTTTCCAAAAGACGTATTTTGCATCGCTCTCGCGGTACATCCTTAGTTGGTACTCAAGAGTCATCCCACTAAAGATGTGATTGCAAGCATCATCAAGCCCTATGGTTAACCCCTAGACAGAGAGATCATGCAAGATTTCCTGGCACCTAGTAAAGTACTCATGAAAGGGTTCATATTGTAATTGAAGAAACCTAAATGCAGACATTAGTATATACAAGTGTAAATCGTAAGATAGGTCTACACAAGAGATTCGGGATTTCTGGACGAACAGAAATCGCGAGCGCGGGTATAAACCGTGGGCGCGGATCAGCCGCGGTCGCGGAAATAAACCGAGGGCTCGGATCAGCCGCGGTCGCGATTTCGAGCCGCGAGCGCGGGTCGTCAGAAACGCCGACTGAACAGAAAAATAAAACCGATTCCCCGGCAACGGCGCCAAAATTTGATTCGGCTAAAGTCGTTGTTGCCAAGATCAAAAATAAATAACCCTATTCTACTAAGTAGAATAGTAAGCAAGCAAGGGGTCGAACCCAAGAGAATCGGTTTTCTGAACAATCAGCAAAGACAAAACAGGGGGGTTTTGGGATTTAGGCAAGCAAATAAATTCAAGTAATAAATCAATTAAGGAAAAGCAGAGTTTATTCAACCAATTCCACCTTTTTAATCATTCGATCATCAATTCATCCACTTTTCTATTAATTCCCAGGTTAATTCCAATCCTTATAAAAGATTTCCGCTTGTCCACGGTCCAAGTAGAATTATGATATGAACAAGAACGCTTAATTCAAATCATGAAAAATATTAAGGATAGAAGGATATTAATTCATGCAATCAATCTACGAGTCTCATGCATAAAATAACAATCAAACACTCTTTCTCAATTCTAGTCCACGGTCCTAGAAAAGAGTTGTTTCAAGGATAAATAAGATTGCACAGACAACAACCAAACCTAATCCAAACAGTAGATCTAAGTCAACCAAACAAGTTGATCAGGCTTATCAAATCAAACATAGATCATATAAATAAACGCAAGAGTTTTGATATTAACCAAGGGATAGAAAAGTTACCAAAATCTCACGAATTACATAAAAAGGGTTCCTTGATCAAACAAACTCCAAAGGGAAATTAGTTCTCCATAAAAAAAAATAAAAACTGGAATAATCTCTGAAAGTATGCTAGAATGTGTTAACCCTTAAGTGAAAACGAAACTAAGCTTAAATAGTAGAAATAAATCCGAAACCCTAAGATATAAAAACAATAAAAAGATAGAAAATAACGAAATAAAGTCGGCGCTGCAATGCCAAAATCCGCGGGTGCGGATCAAAACCGCGAGCGTGGTTCAGTCAGTCCTCCTCGGCCGCGGATCCTCGGCCAACCGCGGTTTCCATCCGCGGTCGCGGTTCCTGCTTTTGACTGCATTTTGGTGTCAACTTCGGAGACGGTTTTGACCCACTTAGAGTTGGAATTTGAACTCGGAGTAAAAATTTGAATTGTAGCTCTTCGAGTTAGCTTTCCAATGATACCAAATCCAGCTTCATCCGATCACCGTAGCTCCCGAAATAAGCGTTACAAGAAAGTGGTGTCGAAATAAGTCTCCAATACATAGCCCAGATTTGCGTTTTTTTTTCACAAAAGCTCTTGGGTCTTGGTGTAACACCCCTGATGTCTCTCTATTTGGTGGTGTTTTCATATGTGATTTCCTTTGTAAATATGTTTCTTTTTCCCCTTTTCTTCTGCGTTTTGTTCCTTTTTAGCTTAGTTCCCGTATTTCTATGAGATTCGGAGACTACGCACCTTTTATGTGTTTTGTAGGTAATTTGGCATGAATCAAGGATAGATTTGAAGGAGGGTCGAGACATGGAGCAAAGGCCGAGCTAAAGCGGGAAAGAGAGAAGCAAGCCATGAAGAAGAACAAGAGGAAAACCAACAAGAAGAAGGTGGAACAAGGTTCGGACCGAGTTGCAACCAACCTCGGGCCCGACTTGAAGTTTCAACCTCGGACCGACATGCACAGTAACTCGGGCCCGAGGTCTTCCGTGTCGGTCCAAGACGGTCACCGAACTACTTGGGCTCCAAGGCACGAAATTGTGAACTTCCACTTTTGCCCCTCATCTAATCCATAAAAGGCCCTCTTGTCTTCTATTTTAGGGGTTCCAAAAGTTGGTTCCCAAAAAGGGGGATTCCCTCACACACACAAAAGGGGGGTTCCAAGGGAGCCAAGAGGATACTTGGAGAGCAAGGAGGAAGGAGAGGAGAAGGAGAAGAGAGAGAATCGGCCAAGGGAGAGGAAGATTGATAGGTTTGGTTGATAGATTAGCTTTGCTTTGTTTTGATCTTGTGGATTTGGAAACCCTTGATTGGAATTTGTGGATTGCTTTTGATTTGAATGAAACTTGCTTTGTTTTGAGATTGATGATGTTGATTGCTTTCCCTTTTGATTTGTTTGCTTTCTTTGTTTGCCACATGGAGTAGATCTCCTTGATCTTGGGTTATGGGGGAAAACCCTAGCTAGGTTTGGGCTAGAAACCCCAATTCCATAGCCTTGAGTGTTTGATCTAAGGAACCCACTCTACATAGAGCTACAATTCCTTGCGAAAGTCGGGAATCAAGGCTTGAGATTGGCAAAGTAGCGAAAGTGAACATGTGTCAATCTCAAGACCTTGCTTCGAAGGGGATTTCCCCAATGATCGATGTGTAGAAGTGGTTGGAACGAGGGCGAAAGCACTCGATCCTAGTCCGATCATCACTCATTGCTTGAATTGGGGTGGATAAGCCTTAATCTACTAGAGAAGGAACCCAAAAGCCCAAGATCTACTTTTAATCCTTGAAGTTCGACAAACCCAGCTACCTCGAGCCCGACTTACCCTACGTCGGTCCCGACTTCCTCTTGTCGCCAACATCGGGCCCGACGTGACCTCTGTGTCGGTCCCGACTGTTCTCTTTGTTTTCCTTTGTTTTAAGCTCTCCTTTCTAGCTTCCTAGTGTCTAGGCACATCAATCGAGTAGACTTCCCGAGTGTTCGACACCCACCACGTGCTACAACGGGGTCGGGTTATAAATTGTATCTCTAGACCCTCGCACACACCGTGAGGCGATCAAAAAGATTGGCGCCGTTGCCGAGGAAGTCTAAGTGCATTGAGTGCCAATTTGGTGAGTTTCTTGTGTTTTGGTAGTGATTTGGGTGAGGGAATAGCCCAAACCCTTTGTTTGTTTTTGATTTGTTTTGGTTTGTGTCTTTGTTTCATAGGTGTATGCTAGCTCGTTCCTCCCGAGGAACACTTGAGCTTGAGTTTGTGAGTGATCCGGAAAGTATTCTCAAAGAAGCCCGAAGAAGGAAAAGGATGGAGAATCAAGCTCTCCATGTTGATGAGGAGTTGGCTCGACTTAGGGCCGAAATGACTAGATTGCAACTTTAGAGGGACAATCAAGAGGAGGTGGCAAGAAGAGAACGGGAGCAACGGATGAGAGCCGAGGCTCAACTCAACGCTCTACCCCGGAATGCACGCCAATACAAGCATCCGGAGTTGAGGGTACCCGAGTCGGCTATTGTGCTTCCCGAGGTTGCCAAGAATTTTGAGATCAAGACGCAATTCATCTCCCTCATCAAGCGTGATCAATTCGAGGGCCGTCCACATGAGTGTCCCATAGAGCATGTTAAACGATTTGTGGATATGTGTGAGACGATCTCTACCGACGAGTAGACATTGGAGTATGTGCTTCTAAAGGCGTTCAAATGGTCACTTGGGGGCAAGGCCACACATTGGCTCGAGAGCCAAGCTCCTAGGTCAATCACAACTTGGAAGACACTCTATGATGCTTTCTTGATGAAGTTCTTCCCGCCCTCAAAGACAACCGAGTTAAGAAGGAAGATTGCAAGCTTTCAACAAGGTCCGAATGAGCCTCTTTTCGAAGCATGGGACCGTTTCAAGGAGATGTTGCGCCAATGTCCTACTCATGGCCAACAACCATATGTGCTCCAAGACATCTTTTTCCAAGGCATCAATCCGGTAACGAAGGACAAGCTCAATCTCCACACCGATTGTGGGTTCATAGACTTGACACCGGATCAAGCTTGGGAGCTACTTGACAAGCTATCCGATTATGAGGCCATGTATGGGGTGAGTCAAGCTAGCAAGGAGGTGAAGGTTCAAGGTGAAGGTGCAAGGAAGTTATATGATCCAAAGGTAGAAGACATTGATAGGGATGTGAAGCTCCAATTCCTTGAAGGTGAAGTGAGCAAGCTTAAGAGGCAAGTCCACTACTACAAGCAAAATGCTAGAGCTTGTGAGGAGTGTGGATCCTTTGCACATGCTACACAAGTTTGTCCGAATGAGAGCCAAGTACGCTTGGCCGAGCGAATTGAGGAGGCAAACTATGTCCGAGGAAATTTCGGTGGAAGAGGCAATTTCAACAATGGTGGCAATGGCCGGTGGAACAACGGTCAAGCTCAAGGCTACAACAACAACTTCAACCAAAACGAGCCAAGGGCGCCACCACCACCATATAGACCACCGGGATTCAATGAGTTACAAACATTTGCTCAAGAGATGAAAGATGGGTTCAAGGAGATGAGGACCCAATTCAATGAGTTTGGTGCATGGAGGAGGCAAGTCGACAATCAATTTGCCCAAATCGCAACTCAAGCCCCGAGAGAGAATGGGAGACTTCCAGGCCGACCCGAGGAGAATCCTCGAGCTCAAAACAATCAAAATGAAGTCCGGGCAATTGGATTGAGAAGTGGCCGAAACCTACCCGAGCCACACGTGCCTAAGAAGAATGAAGAGAGTCGGACCAACTTACCCAGCAAGTCGGGTCCGACATTCCCCGAAGTCGACCCAGCAAGAAGATCGACTCCTTTACCACGGACCGAGGTCGAGAGCAACTCGGGACCGACGTACACAGACCTCGATCCAACTCCTTTGTCCAGGACCGAGATCCACAACATCGGGCCCGACATGGTGCCCAAGTCGGTCCAACCAGGAAATGTTGCAAGTGAAGTAGGGAAGTCCAAGGAAGTTGGTCCAAGCAAGATTCAAGGTGCAACGATTCTTCCATATCCCTCAAAGAAGCCGAAAGATGTTGTTGAGAACAAGTTCAAGAGGTTTCTCAAACTCTTGCAAGGCTTGAACATCTCTATCCCGTTCACCGACGCATTGAGTGAGATGCCATCTTATGCCAAGTTTTTAAGGGAGATTTTGAGCAAGAAGAGGTCCATAGTTGAAATGCAAGATGAGGTCAAGACCTTGGAGTTACCACGAAAGCTAGGAGATCCCGGTCGTTTTGCTATAACCATTGGTGTGGGGTCTCAAAATTTCCAAGCCTTATGTGACCTTGGGGCAAGTGTTTCGGTGATGCCCGCTAGCATTTGGAGAAGAGCAAATTTGGGTGAAATGGAGCCGGCCGATATGTCCCTAACTATGGCCGACGGTTCCATCATCAAGGCTAAGGGAATATTGGATGATGTTCTGGTGCGAGTTGGAAAGTATTTTGTCCCCGATGATTTCGTGATCTTGGACATGCATGAGGACCCCTTGGTCCCAATAATCTTAGGAAGACCATTCTTAGCTACGGCGGGGGCAAGGTTTGATGTCAAAAACGGCAAGGTTTCCTTTGAGATTGGAGAAGAGAAGGTCGATTTTCACTTCAACAAGGCCTTGAATGAGTCGGACGCCTTGGCTATCCTCAAACTTGAAGAGAGTGCTAAGAGAAAAGGTGAAGAAGTGGAAGTTGCTAGAGAGGTCGTTGTGTTAAGGAGTGATGAAGGGTTCAATAAGCAAATACAAGCAAGGGAGTTGTTGGAGCAAATTGAGGATCAAGATGAGTCAAGGATCAATGCTAGCCCAAGGAGAAATGAAGAGTATCCTTACTTATATCCTTTTGATGTTGGTGATGACCACAATTCTTCCCAAACTTTTGATTCCTACATTTGTTTAAGTGATTTGAAAGATGACTTAGGAGACTCCTACATTTGCCTTAGTGACTTGAAAGATGAATTGGTAGAACCTCCTAGGAATTCTTTGGATAACTTTGGTGTAGGAAAAGAAAAACATGATGGAGCAAGTAAGGAGAAGAAATCTCATCCGTTGGAGGAGTATGATGAGAGAGGCCCGAGACCGAAAAGCCATGCCTATGTAGACCATCGTTGGTGGTTTTATGGGTATGAAGGCAATGGGAATGGGCATAACAATGGCGAGCAATTCACCGTGTTTCACCCGCCATGAGGTTGAGGTTAGGAAGTCAAGCTAGTGACTCTAAACGAGCGCTTCTCGGGAGGCAACCCGAGCTAGTAGCTTTCTTTTCGTAATTTTAGTTTGATTTTTCTTAGTTTAGCTTAGCTTTTCTCTAACCAATCTCCATCTAGTGTTTTGTGGATTTATGGTGTTGTGCATCCTTCAAAGTTGTGTAGGATTTGAGGTGAAATATTTAAATGGAAATATGGGAAAGAAGTTGCAAGAGGATGGAGTAAAATTGGTGACCCGAATACTCCCACATCGAGCCCAGGTAAGTCGGGCCCGACATAGGGACGTCGGTCCATGAAGTCGGTCCAACTCGATTTGACTAGTTGGAATGCCAATTTTGCCCTTGACCTAATTTGTCCTTTTCCCCCATTAAATATTATCCCCCACCTACCTATCATCTTCATATCAACCACCATTCCCAAAATACAACCCCTCTCCCTCAAACACTCTCAAAGTCGGCCGCCCCTCCCCTTCCATACTCAATCCACACACTTCCCTTCTTCATCTCGATCCAACCATAAAAAGACCTCCCTAACCCGATTCCAAATAGAAATTTCGAGTTCAATCTCGTTCTTCATCCCCTGTCTCGATCTAGATTGAGAAAATTTGAGTTCTAAGTTGATTATTTGTTTAAAAGTTCAATACTCTTCGAATTCGGTATGTGTTACTCGATCTCTACTTATTTCTTTGAAAATTTTGTGCTTTCCTTGCGTAGATTGAGTAATGCCATGTTTGATTGAGAGCTAGAGCTTGAGCATCAATGGTGGATTTGCATGATTTGTGAAATTGAGCTTTAAAGTTGTTTATGCATGCTTAGATCCATTTAGAACTTCGATTAGGGATGTTTGATGGTTGAATTTGAAATTTAAGTGCATGATAGAGTGATTTGGGTTGATTTAAGGCTAGAAGTCGAAGCATGAATTAGGTCGAGATCGAAGTGCCCAGGAGAGTCGGGCCCGAGTTGTGGAAGTCGGTCCATCAAGTCGGACCGAGGTTGAGGATGTGTCGGGCCCGACATAGGTTGGAAGTCGATCCATGTTGTTTTTTCCCTCTTCTTGTGATATCATGTGGATTCATGTGTTTCATTGTTGGCTATAGCCTAATCATGATGTAGTATGATCATTTGCTTAGCCATTGTTAGAAGATATCCATGATGATTCATGTTGGGTTGTGATGCATGTGTGTTTAGAGACTAAGTATGGAGGAGTTCCTTTGTGTTGAAATGTTGTTGTGTGTTAATGAGTGCTTTTGTTGAGTTGTATGGAATTTATCTTGGATCCTTTTGTTGGGTTGGATGTGTGTAGGTACCATGGAGACTAGAGCTTCATCATCTCAAGCGGAAAGGCCGAGGAAGAAGTCCAAGAAGTCAAGGAAAGAGCCAAAGTTGGATGATGTCTACTTGGAGGATGATGAGCAAGTTGAGAGTTATGCAAGGTATATGGCGCTTGAGCATCACACAAGGTGGCTTGATTGGGACGCCGTGAGGAAGATGGACATGGATCAAGCTCTTCCAAGGTGCTACTCCCATATCGGTCTCAATGGAATGCTAAGGTGGGACAACACCCACTATCCCGCCCTCACCTCGGAATTCATGGCCACTTTTGAATGCACTTATGATAATGTGGAGGATGAGGAAGGGGCGATCACTTTCCAATTGGGCAATGAGGACCACAATCTCTCTCTTAGGGACTTGGCTACCTACTTCGGGTTTCCATGCCCAAGAGAAGAGACCGGCGTCGACAATGAGAAGGTGAACCAAGTGTGGCGTCATGTGGCCGGGAAGAGCGAGATGAGAAAGGGCGCCTCCACAATCGAGATTGCTAGCCCTCTTTTTCGGGTCATGGTGCGAGTCTTGGGGTGTGCAATCTATGCTCGTCATGAGTTGAGCAAGCCGATGAAGGAGGAGATCATGTTGCTCCATGAGATGCTCTTCAACACCGAGAAGCCCATGAACCTTGCATGGGAGTGGGTCAAGATGGTGCGAGACTTCCAAAGCTCCTCTTGGATCTACTTCGGTGGGATGATAGCAAGGCTCGCCATGCGTCTAGGAGTTGATCTTGACAAGTATTCTCCGGCTCCGAATGGTGTGGAGTACATGAACATGAAGTATTTCAAGAAGGCCAACATCATCAAAGAGAAGCTCTACATGATTTCCTTGGCCCCTCACTCAAACTATGATGGTGTGTCGATCCGGTTAGTGCACAACCTCTATGACCTTTCTCGGTATCAAAATTGGTACCAAGTGTGGGCTGGCAAGCCACACTCATTTGGTGACCCCGAAGGTGCAAGAGAAGGGCGGCGACAACAATCTCAACACATTCGGTTTACCTCCCCTCCATCTACACCGGATTCCGACCAAGACAACTTCGTGTTTGCACCTCATGGGGAGGACATGGATGTCGATCAAGGGCAAAATGAAGAAGATGAGCGCTTCCAAGGTTTGATGGCCGACCTCCGAGCCACGTACCATGCTCCAACACTGGCGGACCGAGGTACACACCAAGTCGGGCCCGACTTCCCTCAACGTCGGTCCACTTCATTCCATGGTGGTGAGGTCCCGAGGCATTATGAACGAGGAGAAGGGAGCGGTGCAAGGCGAGAGCAATTCCAAGGTGGCGGTTATGAAGGCTATGCCCAATGGTACGGTCCGGGAATGGTGTTTCCCGAGCAACAACAACCGGTGGACATGTCCTTCTTAGCCAACCAAATGGCTCATCTCCAACTTCAACAAGAAAATGTTCTCCAAGAGGTCCATCAAGTGAATCTCCAACAACAACAAATGTACCAACATCAACAACAAATGTACCAACAACGACAACAAATGCTCCAACAACAAAGTTCTTTCCAAGCTAGCCAACAAGAGATGAACCGAGCCCTCGGCTACACTAGACGAGAGGTGGAGGAGCTTAGGGAGGTGGAAGACCAAAGGTGGCGGGTCCAAGATAGCTTTAACACATGGATGAGCGGGAACTTCCCTTCCCGTGAGGACCAATGGACACGCCCGGAGCCTCAACTTCAACCACCACCACAAGACTTCCACCAAGAACAAGTGTACGAGAGGGAGCGGCAAGCAAGGCTCCAAAGAGGACATAGACGTGACAACCCCTTCGATTGATCCTATACATGCCATTGAAGAATAAGAAATTGTGATCTTTTCATACTCTTCTCTCTTGTTTTTAAGTTTTGGTTTCCTTGTTTGATGGGGACATCAAAATTTTAAGTATGGGGTGGGGGTAAGTGTGTTCATGATTTCACTTGTTTATGTTTGTTTATTATTTTGAGGATATTTAGTTTGTGTTTTTAGTTTGTGTTTGGGATGTTTGCTTCTTGGTTTGTGGTTTGATGAAAAACATGAATGATTAATTTGGTCTTGAATGGATGAGTTTTTGGTTTTAGAGAAATTTTTGCAAAAAAATCCATAAAAATTGAAAAATTGTGTTAAAAAACAACAAAAAGATTTTGTATTTTGTAGGTTTTGGACTAGAAATTCCCATCTTAGATTGCCAAAATAAAAGCTAATGATGATGTGAGCATGTAAATTCCTTTGCATATTTTTGGATAGTTTAGCCTCTTAAATGATGTTGCTTTTGATGTGATCATGATATCTTGCTTGTTTTATTGAACATGTGAGTTCTAGGATGAGTTCTTATGCAACTAAGTATGAGTGACCCTTGTGAGATTGATTTTTGGCCATTTTAGGGATGCTTGTTCATATTTGCATATCCCTCATTTTTCTTGTGTGATTAGCTCATTCATGCTTAGTAAAACTTGCTATTGCGGTGTTTATCTATTTTCCAAGACCGTCATGAGATTTGTCCTAGCATTGTCACATTGATTTTGAACTTTATTCTTCTAGTCACATAAATGTTCCATATCCTACCATGAAGATAATCCTTTGTTTGTAGCCCCGTTCTAGCCTAAGCCTTTGTTTGAAACTCCTCAAAAATATTATTCCTAGCCTTATATGACTTGACCCTTATGGGATTGGACTTTAGAAGAAAGGTTTGGATTGTATTTGAAGAGTTGAGATTCTCTTGGGTTTAAGGGCAAAAGAATGGTGTTATGAATCATGTGGGTAGTGCATCTTTGTTGTACAAAAACGAAAAAAAGAAAGAAAGAAAGAAAGAAAATGTTGGGAATGTAAAGTGGAATAAAGCAAGGAGCTTAAGTGGAGAAAATGGTCCGACCGAGTTACAAGCAACATCGGGCCCGATGTCATAAGAAAGTCGGTCCAAATGTAGAAAGTGTTGAAAATCCAACAAAAAGCATAAGAGCAAAGATGAAGTGGAATGTTAAGTGAAATTTTGGGTTGAAAGGAAAATGTTAAGTCTTTTGGGTGAGTGTGAAAGTAATTGTGGAATTTGGTGAAGTTGGTGAGAGTTTAGGTTGTTCAATCCCCATTGTAAGCACCACAAGACCAAATAATTCCCACCTTGAGAAATACCAAAAGCCCCATTACAACCGGGCCGAATGGAACCTCTTTGAGGACCTCCATTGAGCCAAGTTCGAAATTCTTTGTGTACTTTGCATTAGGCATCTCTAGGTGGAGGAATTGGTGATATTAGCTTCAATAGTAAAGTCTTTACTTGCATGATTTTTGAGCTTGAGTGTTCATTGCTAAACCCAAACACATGATGAGTGATACACATTCACATATCCCTAAAGTGAGGCTTAGTTGCATTGACTTTATTCCTTGGAACACTTAATCCTGTGTGATGATGTAACCTTGATTGAATATCGATCACTTGTGCTTAAAATGTGTTTTCATACGAGGCTTTACTTGAAGATTATGTTTCGGTCTTGCTCACATTGTTATTGCTTGAGGACAAGCAAGTTTAAGTATGGGGTATTTTGATGTCTCTCTATTTGGTGGTGTTTTCATATGTGATTTCCTTTGTAAATATGTTTCTTTTTCCCCTTTTCTTATGCGTTTTGTTCCTTTTTAGCTTAGTTCCCGTATTTCTATGAGATTCGGAGACTACGCACCTTTTATGTGTTTTGTAGGTAATTTGGCATGAATCAAGGATCGATTTGAAGGAGGGTCGAGACATGGAGCAAAGGCCGAGCTAAAGCGGGAAAGAGAGAAGCAAGCCATGAAGAAGAACAAGAGGAAAGCCAACAAGAAGAAGGTGGAACGAGGTTCGAACCGAGTTGCAACCAACCTCGGGCCCGACTTGAAGTTTCAACCTCGGACCGACATGCACAGTAACTCGGGCCCGAGGTCTTCCGTTTCGGTCCAAGTCGGTCACCGAACTACTTGGGCTCCAAGGCACGAAATTGTGAACTTCCACTTTTGCCCCTCATCTAATCCATAAAAGGCCCTCTTGTCTTCTATTTTAGGGGTTCCAAAAGTTGGTTCCCAAAAAGGGGGATTCCCTCACACACACAAAAGGGGGGTTCCAAGGGAGCCAAGAGGATACTTGGAGAGCAAGGAGGAAGGAGAGGAGAAGGAGAAGAGAGAGAATCGGCCAAGGGAGAGGAAGATTGATAGGTTTGGTTGATAGATTAGCTTTGCTTTGTTTTGATCTTGTGGATTTGGAAACCCTTGATTGGAATTTGTGGATTGCTTTTGATTTGAATAAAACTTGCTTTGTTTTGAGATTGATGATGTTGATTGCTTTCCCTTTTGATTTGTTTGCTTTCTTTGTTTGCCACATGGAGTAGATCTCCTTGATCTTGGGTTATGGGGGAAAACCCTAGCTAGGTTTGGGCTAGAAACCCCAATTCCATAGCCTTGAGTGTTTGATCTAAGGAACCCACTCTACATAGAGCTACAATTCCTTGCGAAAGTCGGGAATCAAGGCTTGAGATTGGCAAAGTAGCGAAAGTGAACATGTGTCAATCTCAAGACCTTGCTTCGAAGGGGATTTCCCCAATGATCGATGTGTAGAAGTGGTTGGAACGAGGGCGAAAACACTCGATCCTAGTCTGATCATCACTCATTGCTTGAATTGGGGTGGATAAGCCTTAATCTACTAGAGAAGGAACCCAAAAGCCCAAGATCTACTTTTAATCCTTGAAGTTCGACAAACCCAGCTACCTCGGGCCCGACTTACCCTACGTCGGTCCCGACTTCCTCTTGTCGCTAACATCGGGCCCGACGTGACCTCTGTGTCGGTCCCGACTGTTCTCTTTGTTTTCCTTTGTTTTAAGCTCTCCTTTCTAGCTTCCTAGTGTCTAGGCACATCAATCGAGTAGACTTCCCGAGTGTTCGACACCCACCACGTGCTACAACGGGGTCGGGTTATAAATTGTATCTCTAGACCCTCGCACACACCGTGAGGCGATCAACCCCGTCTTTCCACAAGACGCTACTTGATAGTAGACCTTATCAGGTACTACTTAGGTGGGTTGACAACAACACTTTAGGATCTTGCAACGCGGGCACGACGAGAAAACTTAATAAAACATCCAACCTTTTATTTAGTAAAACTTAGAAAACATAATTATGCATGCATTCCCGAAAACATAAATATTCAAACTCGACAAAATCCTATCATTAACGAACTAACCTAGTAACAATAATAAACATCATATAACCACAAATCCAACATAACAATAAATTCAACTCCCTAATATAATAGAAGAAACCAAAGTAACCCGACCCATCTATGACACGCGCTCTTCACCGCTCCACCCCGCCATCTGGACTCGGTTCCTGCACGGTTCCCTGATTCATACCTGGAACTAAAAATATTCCCCGAAGGGTCAGCTACTAATCTATCAAGTTAGAAAGAATGCGGAAATTATAAGATGTTAAAAAAACAATTTCTAAGGTCATCATCCAAGTCCACAAACGCACACATAACCCTAAAGGCCAATACCTAAATTAGTTTTGGTTAGTCACACATAGTCACATAGACATTCACAAACATAATTATACAACAATGCAATTCCTCCATCTCGCAATCCAACCACCAAGGCGCACAACCCCGCGCCGAGTGCAGAGGCAGGCCCTCTCACTCTACTTCACAATCTCCCTTCTAACCCCGACTAAGCCTCCACTGGAGCACTTGCCAAAACACATAGATAGTATTTTTCATTTCGAAGAGGGCACGGTTTCTCTGTCACACGGACCATACATAGACAACTCTTCCTCAACGCCATCTACGATGGCCGTGCCGGAAACGGTACCAACACAGAGAAAACGTTTCAAAAACTAATTTCCGACAAAAACTCATTTAACAATCAATATGCACACAACAACACAAGCAAGTCCAAAAACATTCCAAAAAGATATTCGGGACTAGTTCCCAAAACCAATCCTACAATAACGGCACAAAATCTAACAAGACAGAAAAGAACCGAGCAAGTCGAAAACGACTTACCTCGAAATGAAGGATCCTCGAAAAAGACGGAGACTTAATAATATGGGCAAGAGCGATTTCCTAAAAGAAGTGTTAACATGACAAAAAGAATTAGGTTCAACCCACAATTCCTGTAACGATGCCTAAAACAAACGGTACTATTTCACGAACCCAACTTAATATCCCACGTTCTATATACTGATTAATTAGATCATTACCCCAACCACTTACCCTTCCATTAAACTAAATGAACGCCTACTTGTAATTCCCTAAGAGAAATAACATGTATTACGTATAAAGTAAGATATATATATATATATAATATAGCATTATAATTCCAAACTTCCTCCCAGCCAAACAACTAAACGATTGAGATGTGCTGGACCCGTCTCCCGTCTCTTCTTCTTCAGCAAAGACTTGCAGCCCCTCGCCAACAGTTCACGGCTCCGTTCTGCTTGTGACGAACCACCACCCCATACTCCATACAAAGACGCCCACCAAACTTTCTTCCCTAACCAGCCCGCCACCGAGCTAACCCCCCGAACCAGCCACAGTCCTCTAAAAACCCGGGGTGACAGATCGAGTCGCTACTCACGTCCCCCTCCCCTCGACCGTTAGCCGCCGATGACTGAGGTTCAAACCCCACGAGGCGACAGGCCCACGTGGTGATTCCCTCATCGACGATGACCCAACCCAGCATCTACCTAGCGGAAAAAAAAAGAATCACGACTACGAAGGACAGATAGATGCTTACTGGCGATGGAAGGTGACGCCGCAATTGATCGACGAGGTAGGCGTCTCCGATGGACTACAAAGCGGAAACGATCGACGGTCGGTGGAAAACTCGATCGAAAGAATAACAGAGACGGTGGTTTTGAAAGTACTCAAAAGAATGCCTAACTTGGAGAACTAACGTGGCTAACGTGTTTTGGGCTTTTGATCTTAATTAGGGTTGCCTTGATTTTGTTTCTTAAATAGCACTAATTAGATAAGTTTGTCAGCAGATAGGGCTAACGGTTTGGAAAAGAAATTAATTAAGACTATTAGATAAAGGATAATGAATATATAGAGAAGGGAATTAAAAAAAAATCTTGTTTACTTTTTATTCAAGAAATTCGTTTTCCGATCCGAAGGAAAGACGACCCCGAATATTACACTTGGTTCTTCCATCTTCACTTGTATCATTCTAAGCTTCCTCAACCTCCACCATAGTCCCCTAAGATCCATCCTGTCCACGCTTGTTTACCTAAAGATCTGCAAAACCAAACGAAACAAGCGCAAAACCCGAATTTCCTAGAAAACATAAAACCTAAGAACTAAGCTAAACTAAGCTAAAACACGTGCAAAATAAACATAAATATGCATCCTAAGCTATACCTAAATGCAAGCTATCAGTTGATTTGGAGGATAACAATCGTGGAAGGATGCGATCTCCGCATCCAGATCCCAGTCCGAATGCTCGCCCGCCACGAACTGTTTAATTGTCTCCACTCTAGACATTATCGAACAGTAAGCCCCGATTTCGCTAGCCTCCTTGATGATTCTCTTGTTCTTGGCCTCTAGCTCAGCGATCTTGGATCGATCCGACACAGCTTGGGAAGACTGACGCTTGACCATCTCGGTGAGCTTTGCCACCTTACTCGCATCCGTCTTCTGGCGTTCAGCGGCTAGGTTGACCTCCTTCTCCAACGCAGCCTTTTCGGCATCCCACCGAGCTTGATGTTCTCTTAAGGTCAGCTCTTCTCTGTCAACAGCGTCTGCCACCCACAAAGCACCTTGTAGGGCCTACGCACCGAGACACAGTATGGCCGCAGTCAAAATATATATATATATGCATATAATAATAAAAGAAAAGGAAGGATAGAGGAAAGCAAACCTTCTCCAAATCGATAAGCCTGCGTCCTTGACCAGGATAGAGCGGGAGACCTCCAAACGAGGTTTCTTCGAGCCATAGGCACTTTGAAGTTTTTGCCACAAATCTGAGGGAACTTTGTCGTCCAAGTCAATGACTTCAGTAGCGCCAGGTGATGACCTCTTAGCCGGGGTCACTTTTGCTACAGCCTCTACCTTCACCTTCGGGTCCAAGGGAGGTTTCTTGTCACTTGAGCGGAGCTTGCGTTGAATCAGAGCCGCAACAGAAAAACTTCTCCCTAGAGACGAAGATGGTTCTGGAAGGAAAAGCGTTAGAATGCAAGAAAATAATCGTTTTCGTATTCACGAGTAAAGAAGAGAAGCACGTACTGGTAGGGTTTTTAACAAGGCTCGAATCCTTGCCAGCCAATTTCCCAAATATCGGAACATTGTCTTCGATCGTCTTCTCAGAGTTCCCTGATCCCGCATCATCCTCATCGTCCTTCAGATCCCCAGTGACTGTCGTTGTCTTATTGCTAGATTCACCCTCGAGCATTAGTTCTGCAGACCTCCGGTATGTCCTCTTGGCCTCTGGGAAGGAAAAGAGCTTTCTGCAAGCTTCCGATTCCAGGATTTGGGCCTCCAGACTCGCCGGAACTGCACGAGAAACCCTCAAAATCAGCAAATTGGGAAAGAAGCAGCTTGAGAAAACAATCGGAGGTTGAGAAAATTAGGGCAAAGTGTACTTACTTTTGGTAGTCCAGGAGTCAAAGAACATGGCTTGGTACATCTTCCCTAGAGTGGCTTTCTCTAGGAAAAAGAAGCGCGAAGCCCAATCTTTATCATTGACCTTCGATTTCGGGATCAGAGCGTTCCTGGCATCTCGTGCGTGAAGAGTGAAATGTCCAGCCCGGAGAGGACAAACTCGATACGCACACAGGAGGTCTTGTAAGGTGAAGTCGATCTTCTCGCCTCGATAGAGTTCGCTGATCTGGTACAAAATCTTCCATACCGACGGCATCAATTGCGTCGGGGAAGCTTGGAGCGTCATTAAGAAGTTTAGGATCAGGGGAGAAAAGGGGAAAAGGGCTCCCAGGGTAAAGGGATACTCTAGGAAGCAGACCCAGCCCTCATTGACCCAGTCAACATCCTCGCATGTAGGGGTGTAAAAGTTGGTATCGGAGAGGAATCCATGGCTCCGGACTAGGGTTTCCACTTCGTCGGGAGAAAGAGAACAAGGGCGACATTTGTGAGGTTCGAGAATGTGAGAAGACTCGAAATTCATATCTTTGACATTGGTGTTGGCCATGGAGGTTGACAACAGAGGAGTAAGACGAAAGTTAGAGAGAAGGGCAAGAAGGCGATGAAACACGAAAGAGAAGACGTGTATCTCTTAAGAGGTCTGAAGCAAGGCATTTAAAGCCTGGGTGATGGGACTCTTCAAGTTCTCGAGGGAGATCGAACGGACGGGTAACCACCACGTGTCACACGCTGCCTACACTCACGCGGCAAATCCGATCCAAATCCCGCCTAAAAGATTTGGATCAGGATTTGGGGGTATTGTTAGGCCCAAAAATCCACCGGTCCATCTGGTAATTCAAGCCCATGATTATACGGAGAAGTCATCAGCCGTGCCAAACGAGAGGAGATCCTGGAATGGAGAAATCTTCAATCATTCGATGGAAGGAAGAAAGCATCCGTCACAAAGCGAAGAAGACTGTTCAGAAGACGCTAGAGAGAGCGCTCCAAGCCTCCGATATATGCGGGAAGTGGGAAGTTAGTTATGAGGTGTGCCCTAAAGATCCGGAGATCGTGATATTAGAGAAATAACCGTTGTATTGTAGACATATATACAGGAATGATGTATTTTTGTAAGGATATCAATAATCACACGGAACAATCAACTTTCCGAAGCAAATTTCCTCTCTTCGTTCTTGAATTCCATACTCGTTCGAACTCATAATTCCCATTGATCTCGATTGTGCCCCAATCTAGGGAAAAGTTTTGTTAATCAAATTTTTGTCCAAAACAATTAGTGCGTGAGAAAATTTAATATTATATAATTATATTAGTACGTGAGATATATGTATCGTAATTTTTTCTATGGTAAATTTGAAACTATGAATAGGTGAGATCTCTATGATTTTATTTTTATGGACATAAATTTTAATAGGGCTTTGCTATTCGTCGCCCCTTATGTGTGAGGTGTCACTTTTATAATATAAAAGTATATGTATAAATCTATATGTATAATATCAATTTATAATGAGATCAGTGGTGGTACACCTCATATGAGGAGTACCACCACTTATTTAATTTTTAATAATTATTGATTTAATATATGGTTCCTACCTAAAAAAATTCTCAAGTCATAGTCGTGTATGGCACGACCGGGTCTTGCTAGTTTTCAAAAAACCCAGAACATCTTCTAATTCTTATTCTATTGCATCTACAAAATCTATTGTTATAAATTTCTTGACCACTAAACGTCAATTCCTCGATGGATGTGATGTCCTTCAGTGGTGGAGAAACCATTACGACCAATATCATGTACTTGCTAGAATAGCTAAGGATGTATTAGTTATACCTGCGTCTACCACTGCGTTCGAGTCTATTTTTAGCGTAGGTCGAAGAGTAATTTCGGAGAAGAGATGCCGACTAGATCCACAAACCCTCAAGATATTGATATGCAAGAAGGATTGGGACTATCATGATATGCAAGAAGGATTGGGATCGTGCGGAGGAAAGGACGCAAGAAGAGTACGAGATGCGTGCAACAAAGTTCGAGACCGAGGACGATGTCAAAGGGATGATCGCGGACTACTCTTCCAATGCCGGGAGTTGTGGGACAGATACAATTGACAAAGAATCCCCCGAAGACTTTGAATGAGCAACAAAAAGGTAAGTTAAGGTAAGTAAAGAACTATGTGGGCTTTGATTCTTTCGAGATACGTAGGCATCTTAATTATTCAAACAAGTTGGAGTAATTTCGAGCAAGCCCCCCCCTTTTAAGATTAATCGCCAGTCTGGCCCAGCCTGAACAAGCCCTCAGCCCTCTCAGCCCGGTATAAAACCGGCACGGGCTTTAGGTCCCCAGCCTGGCCCGCCCAGGAGACCGGCTCGCTTCAGCCTAATTCTTTGCCAGGCCGGTCCTGGGTCGAGATTCTTTGGCACAGCCCGGTTGTGGCCCGACCCAAGACCGGCCCTACCCGGCCCGTGTCCATGCCTACTTAGTTGGTAAAGCTTCTCGCTTTCCTTGAGAGTAAAACTCACGTAATTTCTGATAAACTGTTCTACCATTTTTGAGGCTTTACATTCATTAATAGAAAAACTTACAAATAAAATATTCTAATAAAATAAAAACTAGACTTAAAAGGTTTAATGAAGAAAGAAAACTAGCAACTACAAATAAGGAGCCAAGACCTCCATGCTTATCTTGCACATTGAACTTTTTGTCAAATATTAAAGTGAGGACCTCTATGCTTATCTTGCATATTGGACTTTTTGTCAAATGTTAAAGCCAAGACCTCAATGCTTACCTTGCTTTGTGATTTTCCACATCAACCACTGCCATATTGGATTTTGTTTCAAGTATGTGAGCCGACTTCTCTTTCTTCTCATTCTTATCCTTTTCCACCTCTCCTTATATCTCCCTCTCGTTCCTCTCTCTCTCTCTCTCTCTCTCTCTCTCTCTCTCTCTCTCTCTCTCTCTCTCTCTCTCTCTCTCTCTCTCTCATGTAACCATCCACCACCGCCTTTGTTTTGTTTTTCGAGAAAGCCTCGTTCATAGCCACGAGAAGCTTGTTGGTGTAGTGAAGCTGGCCACTGCCATCATCGTCACCTCCTAATTTTCCTTTACTAGCCACCGCCGACCTTAGCTTTTAACCTCGTCGTTGCACCGTTTTGCCACCGCCTTTGCTCGGTTGTGATGATGTAGATGGAGGACGAGATGTATGTGGTGCAGGAGTAGGTTGAGCTGGTGGTGTGCTATGTCGAGATGAGGGATGGGTTGGGATTGGTTATTGGTGAGTGGAGCCGAGAGGAGAAGTTGTGGGCATATTTATGCAATTTTGGAAATTTTGGGAAAATTTTGTAATTCTTGGAAAACTACGGGCATCAAATTAAGGTGAGTAATTCTCCTACGAATATGAGACAATTTACGGATTTTGATTTGGATATGTATGTGGAAAGTTATGAATGTTTGTGTGTTTATGTGAAGATTTGAAAGGTTTGGACGTTTCAGTTAATTCTCGGGCTAGCTAGGAAAGAGGAAGGGAAAAGAGGAGAGTGAACTGACATGTCTCGATATGTGTGTTGTCGGTTCCACTATTATGCCTCGATAAGCGCACTAGCCTTGTTTGCACATTATTCAAGACTGGAACTAATCGCCTTAAAAAGAATTATCTCATATAAGATGACTAGTATTGTCTATTGAATTTGATGTGAGTCCATCTAACGAGTCACCTATCGAGGCCTCACCTCTCGGTACCGACCCTCCTACTAAGTCACGACACCTCGGTACCGAGCCCTCCAATGCCGACGTTCTCAATGCCGAGGCCCCTGCCGAGGGTGCGCCGCTCGGTACCGTGCCAGCTGGGGCGCCTTTGCAAGCGGATTGGGGTGCGCCGTTGCACACGCCGGTTTCCGACCTTGGTGCACATTTGACTTTGCTGGATGATGCCACTTCTTCGGGCACTTTTGATGGCACTTTGTCCCATGACTTGAGTGAAGATCCCAACCCTAATGACAAGTCCAATTTACACGACAATGGGGAGTCTTCACTTGGACAAGTAACCAAGGCCGGAGTCCGAGGCGCTAAGAAGCCAAGTCAAGGTGCCACGCTCTATCTTGGGCGCATCACTCGAGCACATTCTAGGGCAATTCTTGACAAAATCAAGGAGGAGATCATGGCTCATAAGTTGGACTTTGGCTAACGAAGGTGAGGGTTGGAGTCTCCTTGTGACTCTTGGTTCTATGAGTTGACTTATGTGTGGTTAAGGACATTTAGTTTGTTTTCTTGAAATTATGGGTTGTTTTATGTAATAATGAGAGGAGTTATGGCTGAGAGGAGAGAGAGGCATGGGGATTAGGGTATTAAGGCTTGTTTTTGTCCTCCTTTCTCTTTGAGACTTGAACTATGAACATGCTTGTTTTCTCTTTGTTTTTCAATCAAAAGTTCTTTTTGATTTCTTGTTGAAGATTGTTGGTGAGTCATATCCAACATTCCCTTCGACTTAGTTTGCAACTCTCGGTGCGTAATATCCGAGCCTTGCATCCATATCCATCACCCCGCCATTCCACTTTCAATCGTTCCATTCCACCACCACCGGTCCAAGAGGAAGTTCCAAGTTGAAATCCCAACTGGGTGGATTCTGCGACGCCTTAGTAATACTGTCACAACTTTCGATCCTCAAGTGATATGGATCTGAAATTTTGAGGAGTTCAACTAGACTCATGGATATAACTCCTCGATTTGGAATCACTCAAATCTGAGTTCGGACCAGGAAGATCAAGCTAGTTTAAGACATATCAGATTTCATGGTGTCTGTGGTCGAATTTCTTGGATGTATCTTAAGGCGATCTCTCGCACCATCATCTCAACCATTGATCCAACCATCAGAATTGCTTTTGGAAGTTCGTCATTTAGGTAATTCACCTAGACTTACTTGGCTATTAATTATAATATGTGCTAAATATGTACGAAGCTTTATTTTGGGATTCATCTTCATATTCTATTATGCATCTATGTGAAAATAAATCGATATTTTGAAAATATACTAGTAGGCAATTAATATTATGTATGTTATTCAATTCTCTAAGCATTGGCACCTAACCAGTATGACTATGACCACAGGGTAGTCGAGGAGGTGGAGACATTCCTAGCTTAGTCTTATGATAAGGAGGACCCCTTCAAAAGTATAATAAAACGTTTTGGCAAGTACTCCAGTGGAAGCTTTGACTAGGGGAGAAGGAGAATGGTGAAGGTGTTGGGTGGTTCAGAATAATGGTGGAGGCACACCATGTAAGGCTGGCGCCATGCTTTCTATATAAATTGATATTGGTATGAGAATTGTGGTTGGACTAATATTGATGTGAAAAGGTGTACTGATATTGTTGTGTGTCTTATGACTATAAGTGTTGTTGTGCGCTTTGTCTGCTTTCGTGAATATATTATATGTGGTGAAATACTATTTCTATTCTTAGCATACATTTTATTAAATTGGATATACTACTACAAGTTTTGTTTACATGTTTAGTGCATATTATAATTGCTAGCTAACCCCTTTGGGTGTTGATGTTCTTTTAGGATATAGCTTAGATGTGAACAATACTTCAAGGAAACCCTTCCAGGACGATGGTGGGCCAGCTTGATATGGTGTGTCCAAGGATGGTGTCGGGTCTTGTTTTGCATGGTTGTTGGTTTATAGTGACTTTGATATTTTGTTAAGTTGGGAGTTTTGAGTATAAGTTGATGGTTAAAAGTTCAGGTTTGGGTTGTTTATGTTTGCAGATTGGTGCATACATGGTTTTCAATTCTATTTTAATACAATATAAGTTAGATGTTTTTTTTTCCTCATTGTGCCTTTGTTGCAAGATCCTATTGTAAATTTATTGTTAAGATTACTTAAGTGGACCCACATGAAGTCTACTATTGAGTAACATCCCGATGCTAAAAACGGAGTGTTACATATTAGTCTTAGAAAACACCGTAAATAGAACATAACTCACTAACATCTTGCATTAGGACCTGTAGTTTGTGCCTGAAACTCATAATTCGACCAACCCATTCTTATCAATTTCTCAGGGGAATTCATGAAAGCTTGACAACCCTCCTCCTTCCTCGGCTCAATAAACGTGAAATACCACATCAATAGTTACTCAACAAGAAACCATTTAACCACCATCTCATTAATGTTAACGATAACATCCTCGTAAGTTTTCTTAGCAGGCACATGTGTTGAATTGCCTATTTCTCCCTCAAAAAGTGTTATCAACTTATCACTTGTTTGTCTCACAAGTTCAAGGGGTTTCTTTATAGATAGCATAACCAAGTGATTTCTTCTTTATACGTTTAGTCAACTAGTTATACCCGTCGTACCATGTACGACTACGATTCGATATTTTATAAACATTATGAATATGATATTAATAAATAAATAAAAATATAATATAAACTTTAATATAAGTAATTTGTTGCTCATAGAATGTATAATTTTTTAATGAAATATTATATTCTTCATATTTTATTACTTTTCATGTACGTAAATTTAGAAATTATCAAACATTTCAATATATCTATTAAATATTTTATTATCTATTTTTTATTAATTTTAAAAATTATAAATATTTATCTATAAAAAATAACTATATATCTATAAATAAATTCATCAAAAGATATATGCTAGAAGATTTATATTTATTTTAAAATATTTTATCTTTAATTTTAAATACTTGTATAAGGAAGTTTTCAAAAGATGTTGTTATACTAAATAGATATTTGTTTGATGTTAAAGATAGATTTAAAAAGTTAAAAGAAGAATTTAATAGGAAAAAGTTAAAATATTAGAAATAAAAATTAATTTTTTAAATATGAGGTGAGACCAGAATCGTTCTGGTGGCTCGAAAAGGTATAGTTTTAATATATAATTATAGATTTTGAGGATAAATGTGAATTGATGGCCTTCTTCCTCCTTGACTAGGATGTATTTGTGTTTTCTCACGTTTAATTTATAAGTGATTATATATATCTTTTTTGTGGTCTTCTACGTTTGGATCTAAAATTTTTTATATGGATAAATTCACTTGTAGTCATTTAGTCTTCACGGCCTTCTACTTCACCCTTCTTTTTATTAAAAAAAAGTTTCAGTTTAATCGATTTAAAACCAAATCCGAACCGAAAAATCGAAAAATCGAAATTAAACCGAACCAACCTGAATAAATTCAGTTCGATTTTCTGTCCAAATAAATGTCAAAACTTGGTTTTGGTTCTAATCGATTGAACCTGGTTTGATTTGGTATTAAATCAATGTTCAACCCTTAAGAACAAACGATCCCTTAACTAGAAATGTTTCAGAAAAATCATGATTAACCAAAATATTTCCTAATAACTAACTACCAACATAATATTTTATATGTTATAAAAAAAAACATAATATTTTATAAGCCGCTAACACGTCGGCGAGCCGGTGCTCTTGCTGTTTCGGTCCCCGTGACCAGAGAGTATCTCCTCCTCTTTGACAGGTCTTTCCCACGAACAAAGCCCCCGACTGGCCCCTTCTCTCCGTCCTCCTCCTCCCTTCTAGCTGTCTCTCCTTTATCTCTCCCCTCTCTCTACCAGTCGGTCTTCTTCTGTTTCTCCTCATCATATTCCCTCATTTCCCCCTTTTAATCCTTCCAATCCCTAATTGGAAACCTTCTCGAATCTCCCAACTCTTCTCCTCTGCTCCCTACTTTTCTCTTGCGACTAGTTCTTCTCCGATTTTCTCCACCTCCTCATTGCCGATTTCGAACCCTAGATCATCTGATATCGGTAATTTTATTGGCCATATCTAGGGTTCCTGATCACCGTGAAATCTGACAATTTATTTTTCAATTAAAGTCGGGCCTTTGATTTACGATCGGTTTCAGACGAGCGGAGAAAAAAAAGATTCCAAGTTTTCTGCTGCTGGATTTGGCATAAATTGAGTTGATTCTGCACACTCAGGTGAGATCGTTTCTTGGTATCGCGTTTGCTGATCCCGGTTACGGCTGATTTGACCTGCGATCAACGTGCTCTACGACTAGTAGCATTTCAAGTTTAGTCACATGGTAGTTTTGTAGAATAGAAAGATAAGAGTGAGCGGAATTCGAGGGAGGGGAAACAATCGTAAGGAAGCCTGGGGGCTAATCAGTCTCGGCAGAGCCGGGCGCAGGCCGGCTTAGGGTCCTGGTTACTGCGTTCCAATGTCTCCAAACCGCACACTCTAGAGTACCTTGCTCAGATGGACTTTGCAAGTCGCCACACTTCGTCGGCACCTGAAACGACTTCTACTACTCCTTCTCCTTCTTCCTCCTCGTCTCATGTGCAAGAGGAGCCCGAGTACTTGGCCCGCTACTTGGTGGTCAAGCATTCATGGCGAGGCCGGTATAAAAGGATTCTGTGCTTGTCCGGTGCATCGCTCATCACCTTGGACCCATCTTCTCTTGTTGTGACGAACTCCTATGATGTCACCAATGATTTTGAGGGGGCGACTCCAATCCTTGGGCGCGATGAGAACTCCAATGAGTTCAGTTTGAATGTTAGGACGGATGGGAAAGGAAAATACAAGGGGATGAAGTTTTCATCCAAGTACAGGGCCAGTATATTGACCGAGTTGCATAGGATTAGAGGGAACAGGGTTGCGGGCTCGGTGGCAGAGTTTTCGGTGCTTCATCTACGGAGGCGTAGTGCGGAGTGGGTTCCTTATGTAAGTTTGAATGCTTATTGTCTTCTTTGTTCATATTTGAATTCTACTTTTATTGCTTTAACTGAAGGTGATAGTACATACAATTATGATGAAGATGAGCTCATATCCTTTGTGAATTTAATTTGTTATTATTTGAATTATACTTTTATTGCTTTAACTGAAGGTGAGAGTACATGGAATTCTGATGAAGATGAGCTCATTTCCTTTGTGAATTTATTTTGTTTTTATTTGAATTCTACTTTTATTGCTTTAACTGAAGGTGAGAGTATATGAAATTCTGATGAAGATGAGCTCATTTCCTTTGTGAATTTAAAATTTTGGTATTTGAAGCCGCATTATCTGTTTAGAACCCTTTGAAGTTTGGGTAGTTCAGAAATCAGAAGTGCGCTACTTTCAGAAATTCTGGTAGTTTTGTGATTTCCAGAAGAAACCTGCATGTCACGTTCATGTAATCAGTAAAACATTGTATTGGATGGATGTGAAATATGAATGCCATGTGCTTAAAGCACTAAATTGTAAGATAATGTATCAGTCTGGTGTTCATATTGTGCTGAGGAAGTTGCTTAGCTTTTTGCGTCCTGTTTGTAGATGTTTGTTGAATTTGGAACTGGAAAGTACTTGCTGCAGTAGGCAATATCAGATGCCTCATTAAAAAATGCTATATTACAACTTATTTGTAAGTTGAAATAACGTCCCTACTTTGTGCATCTTACATAGTATCCTGCGTTGTTTTCACAGAGAAGATTGTGTGGAAGTTAGAGACGAAACACAGTCCTTTCTTATTTACCGTTGTTCAGATATTGCCTAGTGTTTTTGTAACTTATGGATCTCATTGTTTTAGTGTCTTGTTCAGGCCTGTATTTTACCTTGTTGAGATTTAAGTGACTTTTTCCCTTCACCTAAATATGAAGTTGAAGGGGAGTAGGATTAGTATTCTTTTTGCCTGGTTGAGATAGTTGTGAAAGTAATCTACCTTACTGAGACTCTTATGAATGTCTAAACTGAATATTAAAATAGCCCTGATCCTTTAATATATAATCTAGTGTTTAATGAGTCAAAAGGAATATGGCAAAACAGTAAGAGACTGGCTCCCTCTATGACACATGCATCATTGCCAATTTCTGAACCAGATTCAAGTTTCCGAAATTTTTGCTATCAAGATACTCGCTCATCATCCTTGTAGGGACACGTGTTTTACTTTAATTAAATCAAATGGTGCATTGTAAGATGGTAAGAATTTGATCAATAACATTAGTTGCAACTTGCAACGGAAATCTTGATGCTGAATTAATCTTGTAATTGATGTAAAGTTAGTTGTTTCGAAAGAAAAGTCCAAGTTCAAGCCTTTTGGGGTTCTGGTGATAGCTGGTGTCACAAAATATTTGACGACAAAATTTGATAGCTGGTGTCAACGGAAATCTATTGGCGCAAATGTTTCTGTCACAAAGTGTGCCAAACTGCATGGGATATGGACAAATATGTATTGCTGAGGGATGAGGGGAAACTAGAAGAAGTTGTCGACTTTGTTCCTGAAGCATATGGCTTGAGATGATGGTTAATTGGTTGAAGTGTAAAAAGCAAGAGAAGCATCGATTCTGATTAAAAGATAAACTGGTTATCATTGATCATGTTGGTTAACACTTTGAGGCAGCTGAATCCTTCAAATAGTATGCGACTTTTGTATGTCAATCAGTTGGGTAGAAGTTCTTTTATAGCGTGTGATTAGGATGAAAACTGACAGGAGTTCTGTGGTAATGATGCTGTATAATCTGCTTAGGATGACGACTCTGTTTTCCTTATCTGAATTTAACTTTGGTTCGTCATGATTTGATGGGGACTTTCCTATATATTTCGCTCGTGTTATGCTTACTTTATTTGGAATGCTTGTTAGATCATTATTTACTATGTCTTCTCACATGGCTCTCACTAATTTATATGGAATGCTTCCTAGATGATTCTTTACTATGTCTTCTCATTATTATGCTTCCTATATTGAAATGCATCTTGTTTGGGTAGGAGTCATATTTTGGTGGGAACTTTCCTATATATATAACTCTTATTCTATAACTCTCTTCTGTGGTCCCGTCGGGTCTTTTGGGCGCTCCCCCTTTGCGTTAAGCCAGGGGTGCCCTCATCTTGACCCCCCAGATTTCCCGTAAGGGGAGCTGCACTGGGTCAATGTTGTTGTTGTTGTTATTCTATAACTCTCACTACTTTATCTTTTCTTTTTTGGGGAATGAGTTTGGTTTGTTGTGCATCCTGTTCTATGATGGCTGTTCAGGTGCTGAAAATGAACTTCAGTGTTGAGCAGATTTGTTGTATATACAAGCAGATGGCTCTTGTTCTCTGAAGGAGAAGATTTCACTGTTCTTCCTTTTCTGAGCATCAATTACTTTTCATGCATCTCAAGAGTTTTAAAATTACTTTTTCTTCCTAAATATTTTTTGTGAGGAAAGTGAAACAAGGCCTTAGTATATTAGGATTCTTTCTCAGGTATCTGAGAATGATAATTATGCTTTGATTCTTTCAGGAAGCACGTTTTGTGTGGGTAGAGGTCATTATTATGCTTACTTTTTTTTTGGAATGCTTCTTAGATGATTCTTTACCTCATCTTCTCATTTGACATCTGCCCTTTACAATGCAACAAAGAAGCTTTCAGAACGATTCAGCAAGTCACCTTTTTTCTTGGAGTCTGTTTACTGCTTCCAACTGAAAGGCTTTTCTAATTTATTGCCTACTTTTGGTGCTGGTATGTGCAGAAAATGAAGATCACGTCTGTTGGATTTGAACTCATTGAATTAAAATCAGGAGACCTTCGCTGGTGCTTGAATTTTAGAGATATGAGTTCCCCTGCAATAATCTTTCTAGCTGATTCTTATGGGAGGAAAAATACTGAAGGTGGAGGTTTTGTTCTTTGCCCACTATATGGTAGAAAGTCCAAAGCTTTCCAAGCTGCACCAGGAACATTAAATACTGCAATAGTTTCACATTTGGTATGACTTGCTCTATATCTGGCTAGTTCTGAGTTGTTGATTAGGAACACACTTTCTAAATTTTCAGATACCCTATGTCTTTGAAGAAACTGGGACTTTATTTTGTTATTCTAGGTTATACTTCTTTCACCTACTGAATGGTTTGTATCAATATTCATCTTCTAACTTCCTGCAGACAAAAGTTGCTAAATCAATGGTAGGAGTGTCACTGGTTGTAGATAACTCTCAATCATTGACAGTTGCTGAATACATCAAGCAAAGGGGTACTTATTTTATAATGCAGAAGCAGTCCTTTGTTGTAATATCTTTCATTTTTCTATTTCATAATCTTTCTACACATACCTTCCTAAAAAAAGCTAAAAAACTGCAGCTAAAGAGGCAGTTGGAGCTGATGAAACTCCACTAGGGTGCTGGTCTGTAACAAGAATGCGGACTGCTGCGCATGGAACAATGGATCTTCCAAGTTTAAGTTTGGGAATTGGACCAAAAGGAGGGCTTGGAGAGCATGGTGATGCTGTGTCTCGTCAATTAATCCTAACAAAAGTGTCACTTGTTGAGAGGCGTCCAGAGAACTATGAGGTGTGATGTTCGTAGATGTTTGATAGAGCTGCATTAGCTATTATCTTCAATATTATTAACTTCATGCTGTGCTCCCCTTCCCCCCAGCTACATATCAAGTAAAACCTGAAACTAATTAGGAAGCAAATGTGACCACCATCAATATTTGCAAATTTAGGTGACCATGGTGCAGTCCAATCTTTTTCCATGGCCGGGCTTGTTTTAGCCTGGCAGCGGCCCAGGTTCTGCTTTGTTATTTTCTCCAATCCCTACTATAGCACCCCAATCAATGCATTGTTCTTGTGTTTGTATTGCAGCAAATGTAATTGGCTAGTATGAGCATTCTTTAATTTTGAATAATCACAAGGATGCAATTGCTACCACAAATTCTAACTGATTGACAGATCAGCTGAAAGAAAACTTTGTTTCGAGTTTCAAGTTTTCTGAAAATTCTCTTTTCCTCCTTTGTGGTAGTGTATGTTCTTCTGCTCTCAACAGAAGATAATATGCATGGGAAATTCCTATACTTATTTTTCATCTGTTACTTGCAGGCTGTCATAATTCGTTCATTATCATCTGTTAGTGCTCTTGTTCGATTTGCTGAGGAGCCACAGATGTTTGCAATTGAATTTAATGATGGATGTCCAATTCAGGTGATTTCTTGTGATCTGTACAGATTATTCATAACTTGTTCTTGGGTGGTGACTTAATTTGTCAGTTGGCTTCAGGTCTACGCAAGCACCTCTCGTGACAGTTTACTTGCTGCAGTTCGCGATGCATTACAAACTGAAGTAGGTTGATGTTTTCCTTTTTGATTAAAAATTTGACCTATATTTTTCCATTGATCTGTAAATTTAATCAAGGGCATACTTGTTAAGTTTGGGTTATTTGTATATAAATTGTTAAGAGCGGATCTTGTTTTGTCATCTCTCTTTTTAGGGTCAATGTGCTGTACCTGTATTGCCAAGATTAACAATGCCTGGGCACCGAATTGATCCCCCATGTGGGAGAGCTTGTTTACTTTTGCGTCAGCTTCCTTTAGCACAACAGCATCCTGTTGTTGACTTGGAAATTGCATCCTTGCTTTTAAAGCACCTTGCAGCTGCTGCAAAAGATGCTGTTGCTGAAGGTGGCTCAATTCCTGGATCCAGAGCTAAGTTGTGGCGAAGAATTAGGGAGTTTAATGCTTATATTCCTTATAGTGGAGTGCCACCTCATATTGAAGTACCTGAAGTTACTTTGATGGCCTTAATAACAATGCTTCCTGCTACACCAAATTTTCCTCCAGACGCCCCTCCTTTGCCCCCACCATCGCCCAAAGCAGCTGCCACTGTGACAGGGTTTGTTGCTTGTTTACGTAGATTATTGGCTTCAAGAAGTGCGGCATCTCATGTCATGTCCTTTCCTGCAGCAGTGGGGAGAATAATGGGTCTACTCAGAAATGGTTCCGAGGGTGTTGCTGCTGAAGCAGCTGGGCTTGTTGCTGCACTCATAGGTGGTGGTCCTGGCGATGCAAACATACTGTCTGATACAAAAGGAGAGTGGCATGCAACAATCATGCACACTAAGTCTGTTTTGTTTGCCCATCATAATTATGTTACTATCCTTGTTAACAGATTGAAGCCAATGTCAGTGTCGCCGTTGCTTTCTATGTCTGTTGTAGAAGTATTGGAAGCTATGATCTGTGATCCACATGGAGAAACTACCCAATATACAGTTTTTGTTGAACTTTTACGTCAAGTTGCAGGATTACGACGCCGTCTATTTGCCCTGTTTGCCCATCCTGCTCTAACTGTGAGGGAAACTGTTGCTGTGATTATGCGTACAATTGCTGAAGAAGATGCAGTTGCAGCAGAGTTCATGCGTGATGCAGCTTTGCGTGATGGTGCTCTACTAAGGCACTTGCTACATGCATTTTTCCTTCCTGCTGGTGAGAGGCGAGAGGTTAGCAGACAGCTGGTGGCTCTTTGGGCAGATTCTTATCAGCCAGCCCTTGATTTACTGTCGAGAGTTCTCCCCCCTGGACTTGTAGCTTATCTGCATACACGTTCTGACAATGTTGACGATGCACATAATCTGTATAACCAAGATGATTCATTAATCAGTAAGAGAGAGAGGCGCTTGCTTCAGCATAGAAAGGCTCGGTTTGTGAAGCCTTCTGCTATATCAGATCATTCCTCACCTGCTTTGAATAATGATACAGTGGGTGACGCTGCAAAGAAGGCTAATTTCAGCTCCTACAAAAATACAGAAAACCCTCAGCCAGTTGAAAACATGCCAGGTGACATGACTTCAGCTAAGGCTCCACAGCCTGATTACACACAGCCTGATTACTTGGTTGCTGCTGCTTCCTCTGAAGTTCAATCAACTGCCGCAGGTGAGGTGGTAGAATCCGTGGCCTCTAACCTAGTTGACCAAGATGCCAATTCAGCAGGCCTGCAGAATAGTGGTATTCCTGCCCCTGCACAAGTTGTGGTGGAGAACACACCAGTTGGATCTGGCAGGTTATTGCTTAACTGGCCAGAGTTTTGGCGTGCTTTCAGCCTTGACCATAATCGTGCTGATCTTATCTGGAATGAGCGTACTAGGCAGGAGTTACGGGGGGCTCTGCAGGCAGAGGTTCACAAACTGGACGTTGAGAAGGAGCGTACTCAAGATATTGGCCATGGTGGTGCTGAGTTGGATTCTATGTCTGGGCAAGATAATGTGCCTCTGTCTCAGATATCGTGGAATTATTCTGAGTTTTCTGTTAGCTATCCAAGCTTGTCTAAGGAAGTCTGTGTAGGTCAATATTATCTTCGTCTGCTCCTTGAGAGTGGAAATAGTGCCAGGGCGCAAGATTTCCCTCTGCGTGATCCAGTTGCTTTCTTCAGAGCTTTGTATCATAGGTTTTTGTGTGACGCAGATGTGGGCCTAACGGTCGATGGTGCTGTTCCTGATGAAACAGGTGCTTCTGATGATTGGTGTGATATGGTGAGACTTGATGGATTTGGGGGTGGTGGAGGCTTTTCAGTTAGAGAACTTTGTGCAAGGGCTATGGCTATCGTTTATGAGCAGCATTACAATTCAATTGGACCTTTTGAAGGAACAGCTCACATCACTGTTCTTTTGGATCGGACTGGTGATCGAGCCTTGAGGCATCGCTTGCTCCTACTTTTAAAGGTAACTAGTGAGCTTTTGTGAAAATTGATCATAAGACAAGTTATGTAGAAAAAATTATCCAAATTTATATTTATATGAATCATGCAAGTTTGTGATGTATTAGCAAAGATAAGAGTATCAATCATCACCAAAATTTAGAAACTAAATACAAGTTCTCTTGTAAAGTTTATTCCGGCATTTGGATTTGATAAGGCGGATTCTATAGCTAGACTCCCAGCAAAGAACTCCATAGCTATAACGAATATATACGAGGCTAATAGGTCTTCTTTCCTAATGCCACAAGTTGGTTGGAATACTTTTCCTGGTGCATTATTAACCAAAATTGAGAAGGATGTTGTATTAACGCAACTCATAATCCATAAAATGAATTTAGTAGAGAAGCCAAATTTGATTAGAATTTGCTCGATAAAATTTCAGTCTGATTTAGCGTAGACTTTTTCCATTTAAAGTTTTAGCGTCATCTAGTCATTTTCACCGTTATTTTCTTATGAAAAGAGTGGACGCACTTTGTGAAAAATTAGGAGTATCTTATATAAGATGTCCTTCCATAAAGGCACCTTAGAGGGGGTGGATATTTATTGGCATTAACATTTTAATCTATTTGCAATAATTTTTGTAATTATTTTGTAAGTTTTTTTGCAAAGGCTTTTTCTGTAAGGATTTGCCCCGAGTGAAAGAATGTCTTTATTGACTTTATGACTGATATTCTTATTATGTGTCAATGCTTTTGAAAGAAGTTTATTAGTGAGTCATTAGGACTAAAGTGTTTTATACTTGTAAGATCAAATACATGTTTTTTTCTTTCAAAAAATAGATCTCTTTTGACTGCAAACTAACCTATCTTTGTAGGACGTGAAATGAGATGGAAATGCTTGTTGCTTGATTAAATAGCATCACATCATCTTTACTTTTGTTATGGATCTTTATATTATTTCCTTTTAGACAAAAGATTTATATAATTACTAAAAGAGAAATGGTAAATCAGAGAAGATATGATTAGTTCCCCAGTTTGATTGCATTTGGAACAGACAAGGTCTCCTGAAGGCACCGACTGATGGGCCCATAAATATCACTGTTTCGTGTCACAAATGAGATTTGGGATAGTCCAAATTGTTATAAGAAAAAACTAGTTAATTTTTTCATTGAACATAGGCATGTTGTGAAGGAGACTGTCAGCCTGGTGTAACTATGCTCCCTTTTTTTGATTCATAAATTTATTATGTTTTTCATAGAACATAGGTATGTTGTGAAGGAGCCCAGTGTAACTATGCTCTCTTTTTTCATCTTATAAATTTATGTTGATACTTACATGTGATACATAAATAATAAATAATATTTGCAGGTTTTGATGAAAATATTATCAAATATAGAGGCTTGTGTCTTGGTTGGTGGTTGTGTCTTGGCTGTAGATCTGCTAACAGTTGTCCACGAGGCTTCAGAAAGAACGGCAATTCCCTTGCAGTCTAACCTTATTGCTGCTAGTGCTTTTATGGAACCTCTCAAGGAGTGGATTCTCATTGACAACGATGGTGTACAAGTTGGGCCAATGGAGAAAGATGCTATTAGAAGGCTTTGGTCCAAAAAAAGTATCGATTGGAGCACTAGGTGCAGAGCATCTGGAATGACCGACTGGAAAAAGTTGCGTGACATTCGTGAGCTTCGTTGGGCACTCTCTTCACGTGTTCCAGTTCTTACTTCCACACAAGTAAGCTCTTTTTTGTGATGTTACAACCTTTTTTCATTAACTAAGCTCTCTTGATACTCTTCGTATATTGATCATTGCCTGGTTAACTTCTACAATATGTTTGCAGTGAAGTCAAAGTTGGGTTTAAGGATTTCATTTGACCAAAACATTCCAAAAAATATGGACTTCAATTGACCAGAACAAAGCTCATGAACCATTTGTAACTTTTATTAACGTTCAGGGACCATAGATGGATTTTATCCATTATCTATGTATATCAATCATTCAAGTTTGCAGCTAATGTCTTGTTAGTTGTCGATCTAATTTACTTCATTCAGTATTTTAACTAATAATTTTTCATACTTCAAATAGCTAGATTAATGAGACCATAGTGTTGCTATATATAAAAGTAACATGAATATTATGAATATCTGAAACTTTGAAGAGCAATTGCTCTTTGCTTCAATGAGGTGCACCCTTTTCTCCTTACCCTTTGCGCCTAGGCTCCATATCCTTATGATATGGCTGAATTAGACCCTGGCTGTATCTTTTATCATTAATTAGGATATAGTTCTCTTATTTCCTTGTGAAATTAATATCTTTTCCCTATTAGTTTATTTATCTTTTATTAGGGTTTAGGGTTATCTTTTGATATCAGCAGCTTTGTATTTTGGCAGCCTATAAAAGGGGCTTTTTTTATTGAATAAGAGTAAGCAGAATAATATTAACGAGATTATAATGTAATACCTAGGAGGAGGTTCTGTCAAGGACAAACCTGCCTTCAACTCTATCCGTTTTCACCCTTTTTATCTATTCTCCATAGATTCTAGGAGTATTTCTCGCATCTCTAGACCTGTGACTAGATCCTATGCTACGGCCCATAACACCTTATGGCCTCAGTGCGCTTTACTCTTAAAACTGCTCTCAAAGAAAGAAGAAGAAAAAGGGTACACAAATAAATGGTTTCTCTCACCTTTAAATGTTAATAGAGAGTGGAGTCTTTTTAACAAGCTTTTGGAATTACCTTGACCTGACTAAGAAAGGCAAGCTGTTGAGCATACTTGAAGCTAGTGATGGATCATTAACAAGCCTGCCTTTGAATGGAAATTTCAACAACTGTGGGACCACAAGAAAATTTGACAACTAATATTGACCGAGTATAATGTTTTTCCTTTCAAATTGGTGGCTCCTTGGTTGTAGATTCGTGCCCTTTTATTGAAGTTGATCATTGCTTTAGTGAGTTTTTGATGTAAATGTTTCTTAATCAGCACCCAAATCCATTCTGATTTTTTTTTATGTTATCAAAAATTTCCACATGTAGCAATCTCTTGTTTACTGTCTTGTAATTTATCCATTTTTTTTTTTTCATTTTTTCATTATTTTTCTAACAAGGTTGGCGAAGTGGCATTGTCCATACTTCATAGCATGGTTGCTGCCAGATCAGACCTAGATGATGCTGGAGAGATAGTCACTCCCACACCTAGGGTAAAAAGGATATTGTCAAGTCCACGCTGTCTACCACATATTGCTCAGGTACCAATTAATAGTGGTGATTTATTTTAGATTTTGCATCAGTTGGGGTTCTAGCCTGATAAAACAAAAGAAAATAACCAGGAGTATTCTCCAGTAGCAAGCTGTGTGTTTCACTTCTTGTGTACACCTTGCATGCTTTTGTTCCATCATTTTAATTTAAATTCATTGGTACCATCATTCTTGTGTAAACTATCATTTTAATTTAAATCTAGGGTAAAAGAAGAAATTTTAAATTATGCTGACACCTTGCATGCTTTTGTCCAATAATTTATCGTATCTAGGCTATGCTTTCTGGTGAACCAAGTGTAGTGGAGGCTGCTGCAGCATTGGTTAAAGCTGCTGTTACAAGAAATCCCAAAGCAATGGTGCGACTATACAGCACAGGAGCATTTTATTTCTCCCTTGCATATCCTGGCTCAAATCTGCTCTCTATAGCACACCTTTTCTCTGTGACGCATGTACATCAAGCATTTCATGGCGGTGAAGAAGCAGCAGTTTCTTCTTCACTCCCATTGGCAAAACGTAGTGTTTTGGGAGGGCTTCTACCTGAGTCCTTGCTGTATGTGTTGGAGCGTAGTGGTCCTGCTGCATTTGCTGCTGCTATGGTGTCTGACTCTGATACTCCTGAGATTATATGGACGCACAAAATGCGAGCAGAGAATCTAATCCGCCAAGTAAGTGACCAAAATGAATTCTGTCTTTTATTTGGCTCTGTTTGTTTTGTATTTTCCAAAAGAAATGACGTCATTAAAATGATTTGACCATTTTCTCTTCAAAATCAGGTTTTGCAGCATCTTGGTGATTTTCCACAGAAACTGTCACAGCATTGTCATGCACTGTATGAATACGCTCCTATGCCACCTGTAACTTATCCTGAACTTAGAGATGAAATGTGGTGTCATCGTTATTACCTTCGTAACTTATGTGATGAGATACGCTTCCCGAAATGGCCTATTGTTGAACATGTTGAGTTTCTTCAGTCATTGTTGGCAATGTGGCGTGAGGAGCTTACACGAAGACCAATGGACCTTTCTGAAGAAGATGCCTGCAAGATATTAGATATATCATTTGAGGAGTTATCTCTCGATAATTCTGTCAAAACGAATTCTGTTGATACTCCTGAGAATCCTGCTAGTCTATCCAAGCAGATTGAGAATATTGATGAAGAAAAGCTAAAGCGTCAGTATAGGAAACTGGCTATGAAATATCATCCTGACAAGAATCCTGAAGGAAGAGAGAAATTTCTTGCCGTGCAGAAGGCTTATGAGCGGCTGCAGGTATATTTTTTTCCGCCATTGTTCCGTCTAAAAACAAGTTAAGTGATAATGGTTCTTTTAATACTAATTATGTTTGTTTTGTGTTCCACCTCTTGCTATCTTTCTTTTATTTCTTTTTCCTGAATTTCAGCTGGGTCAAATTCCCAGCCTATTAATGTTAGTTTCATGATCCTAATATATGATAATCATTCGTAAGATGATCCTTCTATTGTGAGAATGATGTTTTGCAAATGAGACCATATACTTGAAGAAAATTGCAGGACGAATTGCACAAAAGTGTGTGCAAGCTATTTCCTTCTTTTTGCTGAATGTTTGCTTGTGATTATGATATGGGGCGCATCCTCTGCTCATTGGTTGATACAGTGCCTTTTAGATGGATATAACCCCTATATCAATTTGGTACATTTTAACTAAGTTCCGTTATTATTGTCACATAGCTGAATTTCAGTTTTCCTTGTATCTATTGGGCGCATCCTCCTATCATGGTGTGGGTGCCCCCATGTTGACCCCCCGGATCCTGCTTGTGCGGGACTACATTGGGCGATGATGTTGATGCTGTTTGCTTGTGATTATGATAACAGTGGTGATGAGTCGGAAGACTAATTATAATTTTTCTTCTTTTTGGGTTAATTTAATTTTGGGTTAATTTAATTTTGGCAACTGTTTGCAGGCTTCTATGCAAGGGCTGCAAGGTCCCCAGCCATGGCGCTTGTTGCTTTTGTTAAAGGGGCAATGTATTTTATACAGACGATATGGAAATATTCTAGAGCCATTCAAGTATGCTGGCTATCCAATGTTGCTCAATGCGATCACTGTGGACCAGGACGATAATAATTTTCTTTCTTCTGATAGAGCACCTCTTCTTGTTGCAGCTTCTGAGCTCACTTGGCTCACGTACACCATCTCTGCCATTGTCCATCTTACGTTTTTCAGTTTTACTGGATAATTTTATGAGACTCTAATTGTTTTCCCTTTCTGTTTCTAGGTGTGCATCTTCCAAGCTAAATGGTGAAGAGCTTGTGAGAGATGATGGCATACAGCTACTTGCAACTCTTCTTTCCCGTTGCATGTGTGTGGTTCAGCCCACAACTCCTGCAAATGAACCATCTGCGGTAATTGTTTCTAATGTGATGTGCACCTTTTCTGTTTTGGCTCAATTTGAGAGTGCAAGGGTGGAGATGCTTGATTTAACTGGCCTAGTTGAGGACATTGTCCATTGCACTGAATTTGAGCAAGCTCCTGCAGCAGTTGATGCTGCACTTCAAACAATTGCTCATCTTTGTGTGTCCCCGGAACTGCAAGATGCACTACTAAAGGCAGGAGCATTATGGTATGTCATTTATTTTAAAATCTGAATTGATGTTTTGTAAGTTGCTTGAGAAATAGTTGCCCTGAGGAAATTATTCATGGTAAAAGAAAAAGAACATTAGTGTTACATTTGCTGAGACTTTGTACCTCCTTTCTAGTTATTTGTTTGATCTAAATCCTAATAATTCAACCCCTAATGTTGCATAGGTACCTTTTGCCATTACTGCTTCAATATGATTCCACAGCGGAAGAATCTGATGTGACAGAAGCACATGGTGTTGGTGCTAGCGTGCAGATTGCTAAAAATATGCATGCATTGAAAGCATCTGTAGCTTTGTCAAGGTTAAGTGGTTTGTGTACAGATGGGACTGCAGCACCAAATAAAGTTGCAGCTGATGCTCTGCGAGCTTTGTTGACTCCAAAACTTGCCAGCATGTTGAAACACCAGCATCACAAAGACCTCTTGTCCAAGTTAAATACAAATTTGGAGTCTCCAGAGGTGATTATTGTTTCTGTTCATAGTGTTTATCGATTTATTGATTACCTTCTTTTCTCTAGTTTCTTGTTCACAGGTTCGTAATTATCTTATTTGTTAATTGTAACTCTGATAACTCCTATTTGATTTATTCGGTCATATACCACTATATGTCTAATCTTTTTTCTTGAAATTAGAGCTTTGTGTGATTTTCCTTATTTAAATATCCTCTTTCATTTCCTTTTCATAAAGGAAACCTGAAACAAATCTGGCAGGGTGGTGATTCTGTGGACTTGTGCAAAATATAATCTATTTGTTTAGAGTTGCTTTGTGTGTGTCCTAAATTGTATATCCATATTAAAAACCTGAATTGCTTTGTGTGTGTGTGTGTGTCCTAGAGTTGCTTTATG